>JAOPSE010000154.1:2882694-3482694 GCA_029449295.1 Zea luxurians | reverse complement strand
AACGTCACAAGAAACTTCAACTAGTCTTGAGGACTTGTTAAAGACTCTATATGCCCTTGTGTTTGAATCATATCCTAGTAAAAAGCCTTCTACTGTCTTAGGAGCAAATTTAGATTTTCTACCTCTTTTAACAAGAATAAAGCATTTGCTACCAAATACTCTAAAATATGAAATATTGGGCTTTTTACCGGTTAGGAGTTCATAGGATGTCTTCTTGAGGATTCGGTGTAGATATAACCGGTTGATGGCGTAGCAGGCGGTGTTGACCGCCTCGGCCCAAAACCGATCCGGCGTCTTGTATTCATCAAGCATGGTTCTTGCCATGTCCAATAGAGTTCGATTGTTCCTCTCCACTACACCATTTTGTTGTGGCGTGTAGGGAGAAGAGAACTCATGCTTGATGCCCTTCTCCTCAAGAAAGCCTTCAATTTGTGAATTCTTGAACTCCGTCCCATTGTCGCTTCTAATTTTCTTGATCCTCAAGCCGAACTCATTTTGAGCCCGTCTTAAGAATCCCTTTAAGGTTTCTTGGGTTTGAGATTTTTACTACAAAAAGAATACCCAAGTGAAGCGAGAATAATCATCCACAATAACTAGACAGTACTTACTCCCGCAGATGCTTATATAAGCGATCGGGCCGAATAAATCCATGTGTAGGAGCTCTAGTGGCCTGTCAGTCGTCATGATGTTCTTGTGTGGATGATGAACACCAACTTGCTTCCCTGCTTGGCATGCGCTACAAATCCTGTCTTTCTCAAAATGAATATTTGTTAATCCTAAAATGTGCTCTCCCTTTAGAAGCTTATGAAGATTCTTCATCCCAACATGGGCTAGTCGGCGGTGCCAGAGCCAACCCATGTTAGTCTTAGCAATTAAGCAAGTGTCGAGTTCAGCTCTATCAAAATCTACCAAGTATAGCTGACCCTCTAACACTCCCTTAAATGCTATTGAATCATCACTTCTTCTAAAGACAGTGACACCTACATCAATAAAAAGACAGTTGTAGCCCATTTGACATAATTGAGATATGGAAAGCAAATTGTAATCTAAAGAGTCTACAAGAAAAACATTGGAAATGGAATGGTCAGGTGATATAGCAATTTTACCCAAACCTTTGACCAAACCTTGGTTTCCATCCCCGAATGTGATCGCTCTTTGGGGATCTTGGTTTTTCTCATAGGAGGAGATCATTTTCTTCTCCCCTATCATGTGGTTCGTGCACCCACTATCAATGATCCAACTTGAGCCCCCGGATGCATAAACCTACAAAACAAGTTTAGTTCTTGATTTTTGGTACCCAAACAGTTTTGGGTCCTTTAGCATTAGAAACAAGAACTTTAGGTACCCAAACACAAGTCTTGGAGCCCTTGTGTTTGCCCCCAACAAACTTGGCAACTACCTTGCCGGATTTGTTAGTCAAAACATAAGATGCATCAAAAGTTTTAAATGAAATGTCATGACCATTTGATGCATTGGGAGTTTTCTTCTTAGGAAACTTAGCACGGGTTGGTTGCCTAGAACTAGATGTCTCACCCTTATACATAAAAGCATGGTTAGGGCCAGAGTGAGACTTCCTAGAGTGAATTCTCCTAATTTTGCTCTCAGGATAACCGGCAGGGTATAAAATGTAACCCTCGTTATCTTGAGGCATGGGAGCCTTGCCCTTAACAAAGTTGGATAATTTCTTAGGAGGGGCATTAAGTTTGACATTGTCTCCCTTTTGGAAGCCAATGCCATCCTTGATGCCAGGGCGTCTCCCACTATAAAGCATACTATGAGCAAATTTAAATTTTTTATTTTCAAGTTCATGCTCGGCAATTTTTGCATCTAATATTGTTATATGATCATTTTGTTGTTTAATTAAAGTCATATGATCATGAATAGCATCAATATCAACATCTCTACATCTAGTACAAATAGACACATGTTCAATGGTAGATGTAGATGGTTTGCAAGAATTAAGTTCAACAATCTTAGCACGCAAAATGTCATTGTTATCTCTAAGATCGGAAATGGAAGCATTGCAAACATCTAATTCTTTAGCCTTAGCAAGCAATTTTTCATTTTCAATCCTAAGGCTAGCAAGAGAATCATTCAATTCTTCAATCTTAGCAAGTAAATCAACATTATCATTTCCAAGATTGGGAATTGAAACATTACAAACATTAGAATCAACCTTAGCAATTAATTTGGCATTTTCATTTCTAAGGTTGGCAATAGTGTCATGGCATGTGCTTAGCTCACTAGATAATTTTTCACATTTTCAACCTCTAGAGCGTAAGCATTTTTAACCTTAACATGCTTTTTGTTCTCCTTGATTAGGAAGTCCTCTTGGGAGTCCAAGAGATCATCCTTTTCATGGATGACACTAATCAATTCATTTAATTTTTCCTTTTGTTGCATGTTGAGGTTGGCAAAAAGGGTACACAAATTATCTTCCTCATCACTAGCATTATCATCACTGGATGACTCATATTTAGTGGAGGATTTGGATTTAACCTTCTTCTTTTTGCCGTCTTTTGCCATGAGGCACTTGTGGCCGACGTTGGGGAAGAGAAGACCCTTGGTGACGGCGATGTTTGCGGTGTCCTCGTCGGAGGAGGAGTCGGTGGAGCTCTCATCGGAGTCCCACTCGCGGCACACATGGGCATCGCCGCCCTTCTTCTTGTGATATCTCTTCTTCTCCTTTCTTCTCCCCTTCTTGTCGTCGCCCCTGTCACTGTCGCTAGAAATAGGACATTTGGCAATAAAGTGACCGGGCTTACCACATTTGTAGCACACTTTCTTGGAGCGGGGCTTGTAATCCTTCCCCCTCCTTTGTTTGAGGATTTGGCAGAAGCTCTTGATGATGATCGCCATTTCCTCGTTGTCGAGCTTGGAGGCGTCAATGGGTTGTCTACTTGATGTAGACTCCTCCTTCTTCTCCTCCATCGCTTTGAATGCGATCGGTTGTGCTTTGGACGTGGAGGGGCCATCAAGCTCGTTGATCTTATTTGAGCCTTTGATCATCAATTCAAATCTCACAAAATTCCCGATTACTTCCTCGGGAGACATTAGTGTATACCTAGGATTGCCACAAATCAATTGAACTTGAGTAGGGTTAAGGAAAACAAGTGATCTAAGAATAACCTTAACCACTTCGTGGTCATCCCATTTTTTGCTCCCGAGGTTACGCACATGGTTCACCAAGGTTTTGAGCCGATTGTACATGTCTTGTGGCTCCTCCCCTTGGCGGAGACGGAAGCGACCGAGCTCCCCCTCGATCGTTTCCCGCTTGGTGATCTTGGTCACCTCGTCTCCTTCGTGTGCGGTCTTTAGTACACCCCAAATTTCCTTAGCACTTTTCAACCCTTGCACCTTATTATACTCCTCTCGACTTAAAGAGGCGAGGAGTATAGTTGTGGCTTGGGAGTTGAAGTGTTGGATTTAGGCCTCTTCGTCCTCATCATAATCTTCATCCCCTACGATTGGTACCTGTACACCAAACTCAACAACATGCCATATACTTTTGTGGAGTGAGGTTAGGTGATATCGCATCATATCACTCCACCTAGCATAATCTTCACCATCAAACGTTGGTGGTTTGCCTAATGGGACGGAAAGTAAAGGTGTATGTTTAGGAATGCGAGGATAGCATAGGGGGATCTTACTAAACTTCTTGTGCTTGTGGCACTTAGAAGTAATGGACGGCGTGTCGGAGCCGGAGGTCGATGGTGATGAAGTGTCGGTCTCGTAGTAGACCACCTTCCTCATCTTCTTCTTTTTATCACCACTCCGATGCGACTTGTGGGAAGAGGATTTCTTCTCCTTCCCCTTCCCCTTGTTGCGGGACTCTTCCGATGAGGCCTTCCCGTGGCTTGTAGTGGGCTTGTCGCCGGTCTCCATCTCCCTCTTGGCGTGATCTCTCGACATCACTTCGAGCGGTTAGGCTCTAATGAAGCACTGAGCTCTGATACCAATTGAAAGTCGCCTAGAGGGGGGGGTGAATAGGGCGAAACTGAAATTTACAAAGTTAATCACAACTACAAGCCGGGTTAGCGTTAGAAATATAGTTGAGTCCGAGAGAGGGCGTAAAAACAAATCGCAAGCGAATAAAGAAGTGAGACACAAGGATTTGTTTTACCGAGGTTCGGTTCTCTCAAACCTACTCCCCATTGAGGTGGTCACAAAGACCGGGTCTCTTTCAACCCTTTCCCTCTCTCAAACGGTCCCTCGGACCGAGTGAGCTTCTCTTCTCAATCAACCGGGAACCAAACTTCCCCGCAAGGACCACCACACAATTGGTGTCTCTTGCCTCGATTACAATTGAGATGATCGCAAGTAAGAATGAAAAAGAAGAAGCAATCCAAGCGCAAGAGCTCAAATGAACACAACAATCACTCTCTCTAATCACTAAAGGTTTGAGTGGAATTGGGAGAGGATTTGATCTCTTTGGTGTGTCTTGTATTGAATGCCTAGCTCTTGTAAGTAGTTGGAAGGTGGGAAACTTGGATGACTTGAATGTGGGATGGTTGGGGGTATTTATAACCCCAACCACCAAACTAGCCGTTTGGTGAAGGCTGCTGTCGACGGGCGCACCGGACAGTCCGGTGCGCCACCGGACAGTGTCCGGTGCGCCAGCCACGTCACCCGGCCGTTAGGGTTCGACCGTTGGAGCTCTGACTGGTGGGGTCACCTGGCTGTCCGGTGGTGCACCGGACAGGTACTGTAGACTGTCCGGTGCACCTCCAGCGCGTGCTCTGACTCTGGCGCGCACTGTAGCGCATTAAATGCATCTGCAGGTGATCGTTGGCGCCGTAGTAGCCGTTGCTTCCGCTGGCACACCGGACAGTCCGGTGTGCACTGGACACTGTCCGGTGACTCACCGGACAGTCCGGTGAATTATAGCGGAGCGCCCTTGAGAATTCCCGAAGGTAGCGAGTTTGGCTTCGATCGCCCTGGTGCACCGGACATTGTCCGGTGGCACACCGGACAGTCCGGTGCGCCAGACCAGGGTGCCTTCCGGGTTGTCTTTTGCTATTTTGTTTGAACCCTTTCCTTGGTCTTTTTATTGGCTTATTGTGAACCTTTGGCACCTGTAGAACTTATAGACTAGAGCAAACTAGTTAGTACAATTATTTGTGTTGGGCAATTCAACCACCAAAATCAATTTAGGTATATAGGTGTAAGCCTAATTCCCTTTCAGTTATAACATTCGTTTCTATACCATGATTCATCATATGTGTGAGACTTGGTCCCAGCACACCTAATGATTATGTTCGTGCCTAGGTCCCTAAAACCCGGGTGTGATATTAGTGCATTGATAGTTGGTAGTGTGCACCTATTGTTCTTATTAGCCTTGATTAGATCAAGCAAGAAGTTTGTCTTTGTTACTCTTGGTGATCGACCGATGATAAGAGCTTGTGGGTGATCCAACTAATATATGCTCATATATGGTTATGAATGGTTCAGTGTCAATGAGGCAAAAAAAAACTAGCTCATAGAGATCACTTGGTCCTTGCATGTATTATGGAGGAGGGACACACTTGCGTGAGTACTCGAACAAAGACTTGTGGGGAGTGATGATTCTCTGATACGTCAGCAAAACATCAAGGTACTCCTAATCTCTACTACTAATTATGTACCTAATGTAGACGTCCACACCCCAATGGTGCACGTTCTGCCGCTGTCGCGGCCGCGGCCGCACCCCGCCCCGCATGCTGCCCGCAATCCGCGCCTCCGCCACCGCAACTGTTCCTTTGCTGTAGTGCTTCCAGAAATCTCCATCTCGAAATCTCCGCGCACACCCCGTGCCGTCCCCGCTATAGCAGTCCACAGCCGTCCGCCGGCGCCATGATCCCAAAACCTTCACCCTGGATCGCCGCGCCCGGCTCTCTCCACGTCCGCCCTCTCCATGGAGTTGTGCCCCCGCCTGCCGTCGCGCGAGCGACCCCTCCCTTGGTGCACCGTGTCCCAGCCAAGCAAAGGTGGAAGCGTCTGCCTCCACACACCTCGCCCTCTCCACCACCTCCCTTCCCGCCGTCCCTAGGTGCAGTGCCAGTGCTTCTACTCAAGTGTGCCATGGATTATTGAGGCAACCACCAGATTGGGACGAATTTGGCGAGTGTGCCCGAGGGCGGAGGCATACTGTCGACTCCCAGTGCAGTGGGCTCCCATCGGTGCGTGTGCCCAAGGGCGAACTAGCGCTGGCACGTGGTACCGCGGTGGACGATGACCCCCACGTCGAACACTTCCACTGACGCCTCTGCCCACGCCCCACCCACTGGTCGTGTCGCGGACTCACGCCCCTCCCTATTGTCTTTCCCTTCCCCTTCCAAGGTGGTCGCTCGCGAGCTATGAGGGAGAGTCATGGCAGAGTCGTTGTCGTTGCCCACGGAGGAGGACACGGCCGCCGCATCACCACCCTGCACCTATGCGCGCAGGACCACCCTTGCCAGCCTGCTCCCACGCATGGCCGGCCCTAAGGGGGTGCGGCGGGTGCGGCCGCACTGGGCCCCCAAAAACAGAGGGCCCCTCTGGCCACTTGATTAGCACTTTTTTCCCGCTAAGTATATCTAACCTAGACATAAATACGCAAGAGCGATGCACTGTCGATCAGTTTCGTTTAGATTGTTAAACTAATGTCTCAATTACTTATCTAATATTCACTTCGTTCCAAAATAGTATTTGTTTTAACTCTTAATTTTTATGTCTATATTCAACTAGATGATGAGGAATCAACTAGAGAAGCAAAATAAATTCTATTTTGATACAGAGAGAGTATTATTTACTATACAATGGTTGCATCGACGGAGAGATGATTTTAAAATTGAAATATTTTTGAACTATTTAAGGTCAACAATGACTTAAGAGAGGTTAAATAGTTTGGCGGTTATATGTATCTAAAAGAAGTTGTTGGATGAGATTGATCTTAATGGTATAAGCGATGATTTGTATCACAAATGTTAGAATATATTTTTAATGACATCGGATAACAAATGTGTTTTTGATATATTTTATATTTGTCATCTTATAAACGTTGAATATTATATATATTGTGTGTGGATAGGGCCTCCATTTCAGATTTTGCACCAGGCCCCTAAAAAGTCAGGAATGACCCTACTCCCACCTCGTCGGCCTATTCCCCTTGCCCTTTCGGATCGAAATCTTGGTGTTTAGGATTCTCTGTTAACTCTTGATGCTTAGATTTGGTTTGTTGCAGTCTTTGTCCTCGCCGTGGTTTTCCATTGCTTTAGTGATTAGAGCAATTTACATCAAGAAACCTTCATGGTATTTATCGTCTGCTGGTTTGCTCCTAGAACATCAGGTTCGTCCCAAAGGGTGCATCCTGGTGTCAGCAAACCTGATTGTTGGAGTGTTTTTCAAGCATCAGTATTGTAAATTATGATTTTCCATTTTTGACAGTACTACTATTTTGATTCTAGAGTCTCCATTTTATCTGGACAGAGAGGGTGGATTGCTTCAATATGCATAAAACCGGTTGAAAGAGAACAAGCATATGATTGGTTATTGTTGTTGCTGAGGGAGTAGGACAGGATCATATTGCGAAAAGTATGGCCACATCAGATCAACATGATGTATCTGGAAACAAGCTGCTTATTGATATTGGTCTTTGGCTCACTCACAAGATAAAGGTTTATAACTAAAATACTTCTTGCTGCTGGATTTGAGCCAATTCTCTTATACTGTAATTTTGGTATTCACTGTCTCGAATATTGCAAAGGAACTAAATGATTTCATTATATGTGGTTCTTTGAAGTTTAGGTTAATAGACCTTATGCAAATTCCCTGTAGGACTACTTCAAAAGCAAAAAGATTGAGATGACAGTTAAATACACAAGTAGCCATTTGTAGCTTATTTTTGCTATTGATATAGTTGTGCCACATTTGTACCTACTAGTTTCAACAGAGGTATTTTTAGGCCATTTGCACCTATTATCAGTGGCGGAGCTCCGTAAAAATAACGCCCCGGGCCACTTTACAAATATAACGATGTACTACTCGTCTTTTAATTTTCACACTTTAAGGGTAGTAACATTTGAAACAATCCAATGGAACTTTTAATTTTTCGCACTCTAGGGGTAGTAACATTTAAAACAATCCAATGGAGCTGTGGCAGATAGGGAAAAGGAATCAGACGTTCGGTAGCAATTAATCACAATAGAGGAGAAGAACTCAGCACACAGCGCTTGCCGCTCAGGTGGTCGCTGCCCATTGGCCAGGGAGGCGCTCCGCCCTCGCCTATTAATAAGAAAAGAAAAGGAATCAAGTTCACAAAATTGTATAGTTTGGGAGAAGATGTAATGGCAGGGGTAGATTTGGGCGGTGGCACAGCGCAAGTGCAGGCCGCACGCGTCATTGCTACAGGGATGATAGAGGCGAACCAGTGGAGGTGGAGGCCAGACTGGCGGTGGCGGATGCCTGAGTCAGAGCCCGTCCGGCCGCCTCGGAGGTTGCTGCCTTGTGCCCTTACCGAATTCGTAGAGCCTAAAGGTGTGGGGAGCGATAAATGACTGAATGGAGGCGGCCGCACCGCTGGCAACATAGGAAACGCAGCCGCGCAGGTTTGCAAAATAATTGAAAGAGTCTATGTTCTCATGACTTGAGCGACTGAGGGAGGCCGCCAGTGCCAGGCTCGATCGGTGCAAGCAGGAGGTCTTTTAGGCCACATTTTTATGCTGAAATGTATTTTGGGCTATTGAAAACACACACACACACACACACACACACACACATATATATATATATATATATATATATATATATATATATATATGAGGATTTTTGGGCTACGCCCCAAGCCACGGCCCAGGTGGCCCGGGGCCCATATCCGCCCCTGCCTGTTATGGAAACAAATTCTCATGTTGCAAACTCCTATGTAAACTTGGTGCACTTTATAGTGGGGGAATTTTCACGGCTTGCCATGTATAGAGTTCCCCTGAGAGCATATGATAAATATATGGAAGCTCCCTTAAATCTCTAATATGTAGCTATTTCTCATTTTATTGGTCATGCTTATTGATTAATACATACTACTATTCATTTTCCTAATTGCCATTTTAGTTTGATTATTATAAACCAATTTTTGTTTCTTATTAAGTTTCATGATACTCTTCGCTCTTCGTATCCAAATACTTTATAGCCTTTTTCCAAAATAATATTAGTTCATTAGTTGTTAATATTTTTACCTATTGAATATATAATTTTTTTGACTAGTGTAAACCCTGTGTACCAAAGAAGTATATTTTTTTCTCTTTGTCATTCTTTCTCCTCCCTCTATGGCGCACATGACTACTGGTTGGCCAGTTGCGAGGGCTAGGTGAACTTGTGTACTGGAAGGACGAAGGATGTAGCATTAGTCATTAGCATGTTGTCCAGGGTGGTCAGCGATATGACCTCAAGTTGTTGTGTGGTGTTCATCTCCTCTAGATCCGGCAAAGGAGAGAGAGAGTAGCCTCATCAGATCCGTCGTGTGTATTGGAAGAATGTACAATTGAACAATCTGTGGGTTGTTTCTGGTTTTTGTGCAAGTCTTGTGATTTAAATGCCACATGTGAAATGTTCATCAAAACATCTAAGCGTGCTATCCTGTTTGTTGCAACTAACGAGATCCTTATGTGAGGATTGACCAGAATTAGTTCCCTTGTTTATTGACATGGGTCTGATTATTTGAGGCTTTTATAGTACAATATTTGTTTTGTTTTTAGGTTTGCTGGGAAGAAGAAATAATGTTGTCTGAGACACAACTTTACGCATTGTAGCTAGCATGAAGAGAGATTGGATGCAGGCAGATGTTTCTTCTTTCGTTTTTCTTCCATAATTTTTTCTTTCACAGGGTTGCAATTGGCTTACTGTCTTGCTCTATTTTGCAGACTAAGAGGAAGCCAAGTGTATTATGCAATGCAACATTATTCATTACTGAACTCTCATGGGTGTAATTACATCAAGGCATATATTCTCCAGATGCTCATGAGAGATTTTGAAGTTATTCAACTGATTATATTATGTATATTCTCCTTTTTCAACTTACAACCATTTGTTTTACGTTTTAGTGATGGCATCAACTTTGTTTTACATTTGCAGGTCTCTGTTGTGCATGTGTGTGAGGCCACTCTAACGAAGCGATTAATAGAGTTCAAAAATATTTTAGTCATTATCAATATGTTCAAAGAAAAACTAAATAACTGAACCCCTTCTTTTTTGTCGCATGGTTCAATTTCAGTAAGCATGTGTTTGCACTAGACAAGCTTCTGCTTTATATGTTGCCATTTGACCTCGGGGTGAAGGAAGGGGATGAACTGCGTATGAATTCTTACGTTCTGGAAATCTTAAGAGAGACCAGGTTCCCACGGGTTCGTGGTGCTGGTGAAGTTAGGTCACCTGAAACAATCCTTCAGCACGAGTAAGAGACTATCCGTTTCTTTTAGCAGATTACAAATCAATATAGAAGCAAACATGGACTTCGTTGTTTAATCGCCTACACACTTAACTGCGATTGCAATCAGATCATATGGCTTGGGGGGGTTGAATTATCGTATTGCCCTGTCTTATTTTTCAGCAAGGGCTCTCGTGGAAATGCATAGCTGAAAGCAGTTATTGGAGAAAGATCAGGTAATTTGATGTCTGCTTTTTTGTTAGCATATATCTTAGTTTTTTCTCTAAAAATTACTTTAACAAGCTACCAAATAGGAAGATTCTGTTATTTTAGAAGATGAGGGCTTAAAATGCATTATATAATTTATTACAAAGGGTGAAATTAAGAGACAAAGATGCTAACAAGAACATAAAATGAGTAGCCGACCAGCATTCATTTTACTATACATGATGGATTTATTTGATGCGTAAGGTTTTTAAGGTATGTAAAAATTCTTAACTTTTAAAAGATGCTAATAAGAACATAAAATAAAATTAGTATATTTGAATTTCAATATATCTTATTTAATATGTTCACTCCGTAGCAACACATGGGCGTTCACCTAGTCTTTTATTTATATTAAGCATTTACATTTAAGCAATTCTTTTCAAAGATTTATATTACTTGAATTGTCATCCTAGTATAAGATTGGAACATAGGATACAAAACTTCAGTTTATATAAATAGGCACAAGGGGTGAAGTTAGGTTAGATTATAGGTTTTAATTTATGTAATAAAATTTAGAGAAATATAATATGTGCTCCTCTTGGGCATCTTGATCTTTTAATTGAAATCAAAGTCTCATGCTCATTAAATTAGGCCTCACCATCTCATGTTAGATGTAGATAGTTTTTCATATTAGAAAATTTCTATGGTAGGGGCTTTAGACCACCACTTCTAATATCTATGGATCTCACCAATCTAATTGGTGAAAAAATACACTATAAGAAATTGTGAACATAGGGTTGACTTGTCCCTTATGGTTCGAGTTGATGATGAGTGATTGTCAACATGGGTAGTGCTTTGGTGTGAGTTAGTTGGCTAACCAAAGTATGAGCTTGTGTTGTGCAACCATGTCTTTCGGCTTATGGTGTACAGGTGTGCAGTACAAGGACAATGGTCGAGAGCAAAGGTGAAGATCAAGTGAGTCAGTGTTGATGGGCTGGGAGCAGCAAAGGACAAGAGCTAAGCCTTGATCAAGGAACTAAAGAAGCCAGATGACTAGCCATGGTGGCTGACACTTGGGACGCACCAGCGAGAGGTCGTGATAGAGCAGATCGTGTCGCCGACGCGGACGAGGACTAGCGGGACACGTGTCCGGGACGTGGGGGACACATATGGAGTATGTTACTCATGGTGGTTTGGTAGTTGAGCTTCAAAACCACCCAGCGTTATGGAGGGCTAATTTCACCGAGTTTGGACCTCAAAACTTGGTGGTCTAGTTCTGGCTAGGATCAGAGGTGACACATGGCATCATCACGAAGGGTGCGTAAAGGCGAAGCAACTTCGTGTAGAACGAGTGATCGTTAGATGAAAAACCTAAGAGTTAGTCCATTTTGTATCTAGGGGTAGTTCAGTCTAGTGAAATAACCCCATATAAATAGGTGGGTGGGCTAGTTGTTTCAGTCATCTCTTTTTGCTATCTCATTAGACACTTGTTTAGAAAACACTAGTTTATAGTCTCTAGGTTGCAGTAGTTTTAGCCCTAAGATCAGTAGATGTTTTGAACTCCACATTTGTGCTCTTGTGATTTTATGAGGAAGTGTGGTCGTATCTTCACGTGGTACAAGGTGCTTCTAAAATCAATTTGATCTGATTTGAGTTTGCACTTGTTTGTGTTCTACTGTTCTTCCTCTCCTCAGCCTTCTCTCTTCGGATTTTGGAAGGACCTTGGAGTTCTTGAGTTGTGGGTTGGTTTGGGAATTGTCTTAGGGTGAGACTTTGCTTCATTTTAATGCAAGCTTCTTGATGACGGCACATGCTGCATCTCGTTCCTACTAGAACCTATCATCTCCTTAAGACCGTCTCTATGGCCGCGCAAAACACTATTTGACACTGTAGACTACACTATTTACAGAGTGAAGTTTGAATATATGGATGAGGATAGGTAAGCTGTTGGAGATAGCATAACAATCACTCATCACACTTGAATATCGCTGCCTTGTGCACATGTTCACACTTTTGCTCACCATATTCATTACATGATCGACGTGTATCATTGATCAAGCTATCATTTTCCAAGTCAGGTTACCTTGCTAACTACTACGCCAATGTAAAGATAGCTCGCCATCTCACATATATAGTTCTTTTGCTTTGATTTTTTGGGCAATGTTTTCCATCACGACATGTATAACATGTCATCCCAATATCATATAGTATATATAATACAACATAATGTTCCTGTTGACCTTCTAGACTAAGATGCATTGAAGTTAGCTAATCCTAGCCCAGTAAACAACTGCTGCTTTCCTAGTCAAACACGCTCCCTTCTCCTAGAAAAGATATACTTATAAGATAGACCTAAAAAAGAGAAACACAACTGACATCAACTACTCTAGGTGTAGCTAAGCTTCATTTGGTTGGACCCAGTAGCACTACAGTCTAGTAGGAGGCTAGTTTGTGCAAAGTCAACAATGCTAGTTTGTGCGAGTTCAAACGTATGATAGAATTGTCTGGTTCATCCAGCGACTGAAGCGGTAGAAGCGGACGTGGAGTGGAATCATATGCGCGCATGCCCGTCTCTGTTGGAGCGCTAGGCAAGTGAAATCGTGTTGTCATCGTTGACATTACAATAATTTTGAATAGACATCCTTTTCTTGCAAACCACTATTTTGTTACCAATCGCAAATTCTCCGTATTTGAACAGTTGATAATTTATTTTGAAAGACCGTTTTTGACATGGTAGTACCCTTTTTTGTAATTATGACAAATTAAACATCCTTTTTAAAAGATAAAAGAAACAATCAAACTTAACCATCTGCATCTGACTTGACTTGACTTTCGAGTTTGACTTGCGTGTTTATGGGTATGTTTATTGGATGAAAGAATGTTCAGAACCAGAACTAAAACTATTAAGTTAAAGTCAAACTATTATCACCATTAAACGATATTATAGATAAATTAGAGTTCAAAATATAGAACATTAGACAAAGTAGAGTTAGGAACATATTGCACGTAAACCAATCTGTTGATGCAAATTGTGTAAACTAACACATAAATAAAGTCAAGAGAATTTTTTATAAAAATATTATATTTTAAACAAACTATTTCTAAAAGATCATATCTTTTCATCTCGATCGACTATATACAACACCAGTCTTCAAGGTCGTCATGACCTTCCTACTGTATGCAAAAATTAGTTAAAATTATGCATAAAGATTCAAATCTTAAATGTTGGCTCTACATTTACACCTATCTAATAAATAGAACACATATTTTTATGCTTTATTAAACCAAATTATATCTATCGAATAATAGAAATCGTAGCAACATAGAGTTTACCACTTTAATTTGGACAGTTAGCACCTAATTTGTTCTTCTGGTATTTTATCCAATACTCCGAAAACATCTACGGCCTACGGTCAACTCCGCTCGGCCCAGCCCACTTGTGTGCACGGATGGACACGGAATCACCCGAGTCCGACCCAGACAGCGGGTTCGAGGTCCGTCTTCCTCTCGTCACTATATTAATCCCTGCCTCGCCGCTTCGCCTTCCCCATGTCAAACAAATCTTGGGCTCCAAGCGAGCGAATACCTTCGATCTCCCCGCATCTTCTCGAGCTAAGACGATTCGAGGCACGAGCGAAGATGCCGCAGCGGCATTCGAAAAACAACAACGACCTCGCCTTCTTCACGTACGAGGAGAAGCGGAAGCTCGGGTACGGCACGCAGCGGGAGCGCCTGGGAAAGGACTCCATCAAACCCTTCGATGCCTGCTGCCTCTGCCTCAAGCCGCTCATCGGACCGCTCTGCTGCCCCAAGGGCCACACATTCTGTAAGGAGTGCATCCTCGAGTGCCTCCTCTACCAGAAGAAGGACATCAAGCGGTAGGTGGCAACAGTTCACACTCTTGTTAATGGCAACGACTGTTGTGCAAGAAGTATTTCTGTGCAAGCGTGCAAGCAAATCATCTGATCCATTACATCGTGATCCAACCGTAGGTCACATTTAACACTTAAACTCTTCCACCACTTTTAATAACGGATCACGATCTAACGGATCAGATGGTTTGCTTGCACGCTTGTACAGAAGGATTGCTTGCACAGCAGTTGTTGTCCTTGTTAATTGCGTACTTGCTTTAGGGGGGAGATTGGTTGAGCTATTGGGGGAGTAGGGTGCGCGATGGCAGGGAGGAGAAAAGGCTGCAGACTTTCACAGTATTTGTGGGAAGAATGGGACTCAGGCTAGTATATCAGTGGTGTAAGGCTCAGGCGGCTGATGATTTTCTGCGGATATTAGGGTTGTTTGGTTCTCTTATTCACCTTTCTAACCTTTAAAGACTAAATTTTAGTCACTATAGTATCTATGTGAGAGACCTAAGTTATTAGTCATATAGTTTAGCAATTTAGGGACTAAAAATTGACTGTCACTAAAATTTAGGATGTGGGAACCAAACACTCTCTAACGCCAAGGGTGTCCATGAATTTTGGGCCAACATGATCTCGCCTAGAGTTTGATTTTGCTTTGCAAGGTCGTACCTATATTTTGGATTAAATTGTCTGTCTTTTTTGGATTGGTGCTGTCTTGATTCGTCTTGTATGTAGTTTCGTTATCAAACATTTGACCTTTGCCATTACTCATTGTACCTGCAAATATATGTTTGTTTGCTAAAGTATATTTTACCAGCAACCATGTTCATTAGCCACTGGTCACTAAAATAGTACGCCTCTTGTAGTTGCCTTACCTAGAATTCATATTGTTCGTGACAGACCTCAAAAATTTAAAATTCTGTATTTGGTCTTAAACTATCTACTATTCTATTACCCTTGTTCTTCCAGCAAGCTAGCAGCACATGAGGTCCAGAAAAAGCAAGAGAAGGAAGAGGAAGAGGAGAAGCTAATTCTACAGAAGGCTAAAGAGTTGGATGCCTTTGACCAGCAGAATCATGGACCTGTTCCCCAGTACCATGATCGCAGTGGTTCCCAAGACAAGAATGGGTTTCATGGAGCAAATAACGTGAAGGTCACTTCTTTTGAAGACGAAGCCCTTCGCAATAATATGAAGGCATTCTGGCTCCCTTCTGCTACTCCTGAAGCTACGGTCAAGGTAGACGTGCCCTCCACCCACACTGTTTGCCCGGAGGGGCAGGAGAAGCTCAAGTTGAAATCGCTCTTCCCTATCTCGTTCACAGAGGAAACTGTTGATCAGAAGAGCAGTAAGGCAGTGGAAAAGAGCTCCATGTGCCCTAGTTGCAAGTCCATTATCACAAATACCATGTCCCTTATGGCGGTCAGCACCTGTGGCCATGTCTTCTGCAAGAAATGTTCTGACAAGTTTCTAGTGAAGGATAAAGCTTGCTTGGAGTGCAGCAAACCATTTAGGGAGAGGAATCTGGTTCCATTGGAGAAAGGAGGAACCGGGTTTGCTGCACATGATGAACGCCTAGAGGCAAGAGATTTCAAGCATTTGGGTAGTGGCTCTGGGTTAGGACTAGTGAAGCCTGCACCAAAAACTTACTAACCTTGAATAATTATAGCCGTTGTTGTATTGTTTACCTTGGTGTCATGAAATTATATAACCTGGAAATGAGAACTCCATCAAGTTCCCAATTGCCGCTGTAACTTCTATATACATGTATGCAGATGTTGATTTTAGGTATCTTTAAGACCTAACGACACCACTACATTAAACGGTTGCCATGTATTTGTTTCTGTTGACCTATCAACAGTCTTGTTGGTTAACAAAGAATATTGAAAACTAAAGCCTACAAAAAGAATATGATTAAATATTTTAATACTCTTCTCGTTTTAAATTATTAGACGTTTTGAATATTCTAAATATATTATTTTTATTATATATCTCGATATAGTTTATTTTTAAGTTTATAGAAAAATCTATGCATTAGAAAAGATAAAATACCTTTATAATTTGGAATGGGGGAAATAGTAAACGAATGAGAGAAGACTAGTAAAGATATGCTACAGATTATATAGTTTGATGACTGTTGAGTACAGTTCTAGAGACCTTATAGTAACATGATTGGGAAAGAAATTGTAAAGATTATATATTCACTCGAGAATCTATATATCTCAACGAAAATTTGGGCTGTGACAAGCTCGGAGAAACCACATGTGCGGACTTTCTGACACTTGAACTCTCAGTCCCACACCGTACAAGCGACTATTCGGGAAACCTGTTTCTGTGATTTGTAATCAATCAGGATCGAAAAATATCAATTCAAGCAACGACAAGGACATTAGCATACACATCGAAAACGAAAAATCACAAAGAATAATTACACAATGCCTCCAAAAAATCACAAAGAAAATTTCTTAGCATAGACTGAGCACAACCATAGTGTCTTACTATAAATGCAAATATGTATTTAATTCAGCCTTTACTCTTCTACTTTTAGTTTCCTTTATAATGTTTCCATTCAACCTCTATTCATGTTTCATTAGTTGCCTAATCCTTGTTGGCTTGTTGCCTAACCATGCATAATTTCATGTGTCAACCTTCGATTGGCCTTTCCGGTTTGTGGGATCTTCTGTGGCTGCAACCTTGTGATCTTCTGTGTGGCTTGGTTTTCGGCCAATAGAATCAGGCCACGTGTTGCACTAAACTCGCGGTTTATTAAATATGTGTTAACTTTTACGTTAGACATTCGAATTATTCCGCTTCAGCTCTATTATAATGTCGTGTGCATGTTAAAAACATTATTCTATCGCAACACATGTTTTTATTTAGTTAATAATTATTTATTTATTCGACGCTTATAAAAATAGAAATCTAATTAAAACAAATTTATAATTTATGCTTTATAAACATGTGTTAATGTGATTAACGTCAACTCAAATATTTTGATTTAATACTTATTTAATATAGATGTGATATCTGTTATTAGTTCTCGCATGCCACTTCTGTTCTAAATTAATAATTTAGATGCTACGAATTCTATGTAACATAGATATAACTTACCGAGCTTTGAAATATGACTTCTACTTAAATTATAATTCGGATTAAATCTAAATTAGATATTACTCTGAAATATCTTTCGTGTATGTTTCATAATAATTAAAATCAACTTAGGAATATAGGTTTATATATTAGTAATATTATTTTGTCGCAACACATGTTTTCGTTAATTATCCAGTTAATCGTTTATCCGAGGTTTATTTAAACAACATTCTAATTAAAATTAATGTATTGTAACACCCCAGGTGTTACCATGGCTAGAGCCCACTTTGTTTTTAAAGGGTATGACCCCCTGTGGATGAACTTAATGAATAGAAGCATAAGGGCCTTGGAAAGTTAGAGGTTAACCAAGGATTGTGAGCAACCAAAAGCATTACTCTAATCCTTGCACACTTACTACCTTGGATGAGAGGGGAGAAGAAACCTAGATCTCTCTTAGACCCTATCTCCCAAAACCCTAGTTAAGGAGGGAAAAGAGAGTGAGCAAGTGTGCAAAACATGAGTAACTTTTACCCAAACCTTAAGTGACTTTGTAACCAGCATTTAGGGGAAGGAAATATTGCAAAAAGGCCCCTGGTGAAACCTCAAATCAAATCTTTAAGTGGAGAGAGAGCTAGAGCTCTCTATTCCTCTCTAAGTCCCTTTTTGACCCTAGTTTAAGGATCAGCCGTGTTCACCTTGAAGATGGCATCAAATCCACTTGTGATCTATACCAAAAACGTAGCATACAACCTGGGGCACCCACTGGAAAAAGTTGAGCCCGAGACTCGGACGTTTGACATGCCATGGCATGGCTTTTGTCGCGAAGTGCCCAGTGTGACACACCTGTTTTGGCATTCAAAGATCTCCCTCCCTAGGCCGTATCTGCCCCGACTCCTCACAGTTGAGTGACAGCCCTAGGTGCCAGGAAGAGGTCTGCGCCGAACCTTTGCAAAGATTCGCACGTTTGCGACCTCTGTCGACGTTTGAACACTGGAAGAAACAAACCGCCACGTGTTCGACGCGTTCTGCCGCGCCAGAGCACGCCCGCGCGCGCCCCGCGCCGCGCCCGAGCCAAGCCGGCGCCTCGGCCGCGTCCGCGCCTATAAAACCCACCCCAGTGCTCGGTTGCCTTCCCCAGTGCCTCCTCCGTACCTCACCGGACTCGCCCGAGCCAGCCATCGCCTCCGGCGACCTCCCCGCGACCCGCCAGTGCCGACCGAAAGCCACCGTCGTGGCCAACCCCTCTCCAGCCCCCCTCCGTTCAATCCAAGCCCTCAGTTAGCTTCCTGGTGAAGCCGTAAGCCTTGCTCAAGCTTGAACCGAGGGCCTGCATCGCCGGAGTAGCCGAATCACGCTCACCGGAGTTCACGAACCCGCCGGCGCACGTGGACCGGGTAAACCCCTTCGCCATTTTCCGATTCATTGCGTGTATGGCCTCTGCGTCATCCCGTGAAGCTCCTCGTGCCCTTTGATTGAACTTTGCCGCCATGGTTTGGCCGGAGCAGGCATCGCCGTCGACCTCCGCCGCCTGCGCTCGTGGCCAGTGTGACTCCGACCACCTCCGACGACGACCCGCACATCGACGTGATCGTCGCAACCTCCTGAACATCGCTGACCACCTCGCCGGACCTCCCTCGCCGCCGGTAAGCCGCGCCGTCCTTTCTTTCCTGCGGCTACTGTTTTGTTTAGGGGAGGGACCGCGGGTGTGAAGGAGAGAAACCCAGGGGGTTAAGTGAAAGGTCACAGACTCAGGTGAATAGTGGCCCGAGGGCAGATCTGCGAGGTTTGATTTAGTTTAAACCTAGGGGTCTCGGTGCAAACTGTTTTTCCAGAAAAACTTAAGTAAAACCTGATTTAAATTCAAACAGAAACTTTAAAAACCCATAACTTCTGTTTAGTTTATCCAAATTTGGTCAAACTAATTTTGCCAGACTCTAAATAAGATAACCTGTCTAAGAAAAATATAAAACCCCATAAGCACTAGAGAAAAATATAAGGTTCTGATTTATTTTCAGTTTTGGCCAAAAGCTTAATAATAGCAAGAAAAATGGTTGCACTATTTAACTAAGGTTAGAAAAATTTAGAGAAATTATTGTCTACCTACTGACCTAGTTAAAAATGTTAAACCTCTCTGTCCATTACATTAAGATAGTTTTAACCCCTTATTCTATAATATGCTTAAGTTTAAGGAAAATAGAAAAAGTGATATAAATAATGAACCAGAGAGCACCCCTATTTTTGTTGAGATGTTTAGTCAATGTAGTTCACTGGAAAAATGTATCATACCCTGTTGTAGTGTAAGATAAGAAAGATACCTTTTAAATGAAGAAAATAGGGATAACTTAGAAAAACCCTACAAAAATACCCCTAAGGTGAAACCTCCCCAAACCCTAGGATAACTAATGTGTTGATAATAAGAACTTAAGAAAAATCTGAAATCTGTTGTTTGATATTTTTCAAAGGACAAGTTAGTTCTAATCACTTTTTTTTCACCAAACTTTAAAAATCCATCATTAATTAACCACCATGTTGCTCTCTGCCATTTTTGGTACAAGAGCTTTTTATCACTACTAGAGGCCAACAAAAATAACCCTTAGGTCAGAACCCACTTTAATGAAGGACTTGTAGGGTAAAGTGGCCCATTTTGCCTAACTATTGTTATTTTTGTTTAAAGCCTAGCTTTTGTACTTTAAGCCTCAAATTATCAAAACAAGCTAGAATAGCCAGTGACAACCCACTGTAATTTTTACAAAATTTTTGGAAACTTTTAAACTACTGTCATAGTTCAAACCCCTACTAGAAACCCTAGATGGAAATTAAGAAAGGAAAATGGATGATGGAATTTAATGTCCTCCTAAGACCTTTATAATTGTCCACTGAAATCTATAAAGGCAATACAAATCCAATATGTTATCTTAAAAGAAAACCTAAACCTAAAAGATAATAAGTCTATGTATACCACTAGAAGACCCACGTAGCCAAGGAACCCTAAGTTAATTCTTGACTTAATTTCTGTAGCTTAATGTTCTTAAATCTTGCATAATCATGACATACATGTTCATTGCATTTCGATAGACTGTAATCTTGCTGACGGAGAGTACGTCCTCGTGCCGGAGCAAGGAGCTACCCAGGAGGTTGCCCCAGACCCAGCACCAGAGCCTGCACCAGAGGACCTGCCTGCCACTGCTTTGGAAGGCAAGCCCCGGTTTTATGCATAACCGTTTATATATGCTATTTTACTACACTTAATGTTTGTAGGCTTGTACTGTGCACTTAAGTGTAGGAGTTGTTTGGAACCTTAGTTGTATGAACTCAGGATTCCCTTTTGAGATGGATACTAGTATGCTAGGTCGAGTAGCTGCTTTATTAATTAGGATCTCGGTAGAAGTCGAGTGATTTTTCTAGCACTCGCGCGAGGTCAGGAATTGGCTGTATCCACTTTCCTATCATATTGATGTTGGTTTGTGGGCAACAATCCATGGGGATTGGTTGTTCACAGGATAAAAAGTTGATTAAGGATTAAGGTGTGGTACCGTGAGTCAAGCGTTTGAACGTACTAAACATATGCCGAGAAATATGGTAAATCGGTAAGCCTAGTACCTGATTGAACCTGGCAGTGGACTTTACCCCTCACGCGACCTGAGACGTAGTCTCCCATTCCGGTTATGGTGGGTACAAGTGCGGTCACTGCACGACGGCAGTCGGGGTCAGTGGGGCATTGTACGCCAAGGCGGTGAGCCCTGATCTGCTGACGGGGAATCGATGGGGACGGTTGATATGTGTGGGGACGGAGTGCCCCTACATGTCGTGTGTTTAGGTTTACCTTGCAAGGTTTAAAAAAAACTCGATTCGAATCGTCTGCTTCTCGCAGCTAATGAGACTGCTTGATCCATGCTGCTGCATTGAGTAACAAGTGAAACTGTGATGAGATGATACAAGACGTTGATTGCTAAAGATGTTTGCTACTATGTATGATTAGATAGTACACTTTTAGCCTTAAGAGAGTCACACTTAATCTTGACAAAGTTAAAATCTTGATTTAGAAACTCAGCTAGTGCTTTTGGCAACCAAACCCCACAGCCAAACAGCTGCATGTCTAGAGGTAGAGGAGTATAGACTCCTCACACCGGGTAAGTCTAGCTGAGTATTAGTATACTCAGCCTTGCTTGTGGCATAATTTTACAGGTTCTCTGGAGGACATGGTTGCTGGAGTGACTTGGCCATCCACCCTGCCACCGGGTTGGACTGTCGAGTGGGACCCTGCCTCGGCTGAGGAGGAGCATGAGGAGTGATGGGACAGGCTTCCCCACCTCTCCATTTATTTATCGTTAGTTTATTTCCGCTGCACTTCAAAACAATGATGGTTACTTTTGCGAAAACTCCGATGGCGACAATGGTGATGTAATAAATTTTAATACTCTTCCATGCATGGTTTTATGCTTTATTGTATTTGCTCTGTGACTCACCATCGAGTGAGATTGTGGTACTTGATCCTGTCAGTGGCCGTGTCGGACTAGATCCGAGGGATTGACGGGTTATTCCCATTTAAGTGTGGTCTAGCCTCTAAGGCAGGACTTAGGCACTTAAGTTGGAATAATTCGGGCAGTTCCGCCACAGCTGGTATCGGAGCTTGTACCACCACAGAGGAATCAATGAAACATAAATGCCATCCCTTTTCTAAAGTAAAATTTGATAGAAACAATGTTGGATAGATCATAGGACGAGCAGGTTAGACCTAGGACGTGAAGCCTTAGGATGATAGAAGGGTAACTAGGTGGCTAAGTGACTAGGCCCTATAGGCCACTTTTCAAAGGATGGGAGTCCTTCCCTATTCCTTTTTATCTTTTGGAGAGGTCGTTCAGGACGAGCATGCATGCATTCTTAATTAAGTAAATGAATAACTAAGTAAAAGGACTTGAAAATGAGATAGCAGCCAACTAGGTCCCCAATACCTTTTTCTTCTAACTAGAGGCAGGCTGAGTTTTGTTTTTCCTTGTTCTTTTTGTACTTCTTTTTCTTTACTTACGCTTAACCGTGCACAGATGACTTCCCACGGATCCTCCGAGGATGGAGATGCACTGACCCACATTGATGGACTTGCACGAGAGGGTTTTTCCCGCATCTTGTGGGAAGTACTTCAGGGGGCAGGATATTTGACACCCCCTCAGTACGCGGTGCAGCAGTTCGAGAAGCACCGGGTACCTCGCTGTCGGGTGAGGATGACTTTGGAGCCTCATCCCCTGCAGCCAGGCTGGCGTTCACTGGACTCCGAGTCCTATGGATACCGGGCTGAGGACACTATTGAGGCTATCGCTCTGCATGGACTGACTACCTTTTGCGGATTCCATCCCTTGGAGCTGGCTACCCACCCCATTGGGTTGTTCCCCGCGGAAAAGGAGGACGACCCGATGTGGAAGGATCGGGTGGAGCATGCCAAGGACATCTGGGCTCTCTACCCAGGCCACACCGCTCACTTGTCGGTACGATGCATGAACGCTCTGTACCGTTTGCAAGTGATGCGTGGGGAGGCCATGTCTCAGCTGATGGCACTACTGGAGGCTACCAAGATCACCCTGGACAACAGAGAGGAGCTCGTGGTGGACTTGTCCCAGGAGCTCGTGGAAAAAGATTTGCAAGTAGAACAGCTGTCTGATGAGATTCATGAGTTAGAGGAGCTAGTGGGCACTCGGGAGAACACCATCGAGGTTCTCGAGGATCAGCTCCTCAACACTCAGCAGCAGCTAGCAGAGGCTAATGCGCACCTGGACATGCATCACCAAGAGATCCATGATGCGGAGGCTGACGAGGACGTGGACATCGAGGGAGGAGATGAGCCTGCCTCCAGTGTAGACACCGCTGGCTCAGGGAGACCACCTTCCCCCGAGTCCAGCGTTGCCTCGTTCGCTCACTAGATGCCAGACTAATACTAGAAGTTGATGATAGTTGGACTCCTCGCCGCTAGCTTAGCTTTTGCACCCTTAGGGTACTAGGCTAGGTAGAGTTGAGTCTTTTGATCCTTGATGTAACCAGTGTTAAAACTCTTTTGGATGTTTAGGGATGATTAATGGTAATTTAAATTTGGACGGAAGGATTATGTTTTCGTTTGTTTTATTTGGAAACTATCAAATTACTTTGACTCCCCTACCATGTTCGAACCTTAAGCTTGGAGATGTGTTATTGAGCAACCATGTGACTTTTTCAGATGGCTGGGAGAGCGCGCCGTGGTCAGAATGAGCACGTTCCTCCACCGCCACCGCCTCCCACTCTGCAGGAGCTCATGGCCCAGCAGAATGAGATTCTGAGGCAGCTAGCTCAGCGTCAGCCACCACCTCAGCATTATGGTGGAGACCATCAGCGTCACCCCGTCGCTGCTACTTACCAGGAGTTTCTCAGCACCCAGCCACCATTGTTTACCAGAACGGAGGACCCACTTGATGCAGATGTGTGGTTGAGGGTGGTAGAATCCAAGTTCCCACTGCTCCATGGGGCTTGCTCAGAGGTCACCAAGGTCAGGTTCGCCACCCAGCAGCTTCGCGGACCCGCAAGGACTTGGTGGGACCATTTTCTTGCTATGCAGCCAGATGGTAGAGAGGTGGAGTGGAGGGAGTTCAAGGCCGCTTTCAGAGGGCATCATATTCCCGCTGGCATCATGGACCGGAAGCTCAATGAGTTTCTGGCGCTCACTCAGGGCAGCAGGACAGTGTTGCAATATGCCCAGGCCTTCAATGATTTATGCCAGTATGCCGGATACCATGTAGATACGGATGAGAAGAAGCGAGACAGGTTCAGGAGGGGGCTCAGCACTAAGCTCCGTGACCGTCTCAACACCGTCAGGGCCAACAGTTACAATGAGTTGGTCAACATGGCTATCTCCCAGGAGGACTGCATCTTAGCTCGACAGGCGGAGAAGAAGAGGAAGACCCCTGTGGCCGGACCCTCGACTCAGCCACAGCGTTTCAGGATTGTGTCTGACTCACAGAGCAGGGGACCTCAGCAGCAGCAAGGAAGGTGGGTGATCAGGCCACCGCAGCAGCAGCAGCAGCAGCAGGCACCCAACCGTGCCCAGTTCCCAGCTCAGAGGAACAATCAGCAGCAGCAGTACCGCCAGGCCAATGATAACAGGTGTTTCACTTGTGGCAGCACTGGACACTATGCCAAGAATTGCCCCAAGAATCAGCAGAGGCAGGGGCAGAATGTTAACCAGAACCAAGGAAAGAGGCAGAAAGTGCAAGTGAGGCAGGGCAAGCTGAACTTCACTACAATGGCTGGCATCCCAGAGGGAGCCCCCGTCATGACTGGTATCTTTACAGTTTTAAATTTTCCTGCTATTGTTCTTTTCGATTCTGGTGCTTCACATAGTTTTGTCAGTGCCAAATTTAGTGTCAAGTGCCAGTTGCCTTTTTGCCACACCCACGGGGCTATTACCATTTCAACCCCAGGAGGCAGGATTGCCACGAATCAAATCAGCAGGCATGTGCCCATAAAGTTTGGTAGTCTAATAATTAAAACCACCCTCCTCATTTTGGGTTTGGACAGCGTGGATATCATATTAGGGACTGACTGGTTAACAAGGCACCGGGCGGTTCTTGACATTGCAGCTAGGGCCATTGAAGTGCACTCACCAACTTGTGGAGAAACCACATTGTTTTTGCCCGATCAGAGTTGCACCCGTTCTTGTGCATTCCTTATGACGGAATCCCCAGTGGAAAAAATCCCCGTCGTCTGTGACTACCCCGATGTTTTTCCAGATGAATTGCCAGGAATGCCACCCGACAGAGATATTGAGTTTGCCATTGAATTGCAACCCGGGACTGCCCCTATTTCCAAAAGACCTTATAGGATGCCTCCCGCGGAACTGGCAGAATTGAAGAAGCAATTGCAAGAATTGTTGGACAAGGGATTTATTCGTCCAAGCACTTCACCTTGGGGATGTCCAGCTTTGTTTGTGAAGAAAAAGGATGAAAGTTTGAGGATGTGTGTTGATTACCGCCCTCTCAATGCGGTGACTATCAAGAACAAGTACCCGTTACCCCGCATTGATGTTTTGTTTGATCAGTTGGTAGGAGCCAAGGTATTCTCCAAGATAGACCTTCGCTCAGGCTACCATCAGATCAAGATCCGTGCCAGTGACATTCCCAAGACGGCTTTCTCTACCAGATATGGGCTGTATGAGTTTTTGGTGATGTCATTTGGATTGACCAATGCCCCGGCTTATTTCATGTACTTGATGAACTCGGTATTCATGCCAGAGCTGGACAAGTTTGTGGTTGTTTTCATTGATGACATTCTGGTCTATTCCAAGAACGAAGACGAGCATGCTGAGCATCTGCATATCGTGCTTCAGCGATTGCGTGATCATCGTCTGTATGCTAAATTGTCTAAGTGTGAATTCTGGCTGAAGGAAATAAAATTCTTGGGTCACACAATTTCTCAGGATGGGATATCAGTCGACCCTGAGAAGGTGCAAGAAGTGATGGACTGGAAACCCCCGACTACAGTGAAGCAGATTAGGAGTTTTCTGGGTTTAGCAGGATATTACCGACGATTTATTCCAGATTTCTCCAGAATTGCCAAGCCAATGACTGAACTGTTAAAGAAGGGAGTCAAATTTGAGTGGAGCCAAAAATGTGAAAATGCTTTTCACACCTTGAGGCAACAATTGACAATAGCTCCGGTGCTAGCCCAACCCGACAATACCAAGCCATTTGAAGTTTATTGTGATGCTTCTGGTACCGGATTGGGATGTGTCTTGATGCAAGAAAATAGAGTGATTGCTTATGCTTCCCGAGCACTTAGGCCCCATGAGCAGAACTACCCGACACATGATTTGGAGTTGGCAGCAGTAGTTCATGCCCTCAAGATATGGAGACACTACTTGATGGGAGCTCACTGTAACATTTACACTGATCACAAGAGTCTCAAGTACATTTTCACTCAGGCAGATCTGAACATGAGGCAGAGGAGATGGTTGGAATTAATCAAGGACTATGATTTGGAGGTGCATTACCATCCCGGTAAAGCAAATGTTGTGGCAGATGCCTTGAGCCGAAAAGCCCAATGTAATTGCATGAACATGGATGCAAGAATCACCACCTTGTGTGATGAGTTGTGCAAGCTGAACCTGGAAGTTGTTCCTTCCGGTGAATTGAGGTATATTGCAGTGGAGCCCACATTGCAAGAACAAATAGCTCAGGCACAGTTTGGGGATAAGGGAGTTCAGGTTATTAAAGAAATGATCAAGCTGAAGGCAGAGAAATACAAGTGTTTCCGCCAGGACAGCAAAGGAATTTTATGGTTTGAAGACCGATTGGTGGTTCCCAAGGACCCAGAGCTCAGAAAGAAGATATTGGATGAAGCTCACCTTTCTAAGTTCTCCATGCACCCTGGTAGCAACAAGATGTACCATAATCTCAGACCTCTTTATTGGTGGACCAGGATGAAGAGGGAAATTGCCAAGTACGTATCAGAGTGTGATACTTGCCAGAGGGTAAAAGCCAGTCATTTGAAAGCAGCAGGCCCTTTGCAACCCCTTCCCATACCCTCTTGGAAATGGGAGGACATTTGCATGGACTTCATAGTGGGATTACCCAATACCTCCAGGCACCATGATTCCATATGGGTTATTGTGGACAGATTGACCAAGACTGCTCATTTCTTGCCAGTGCACACCACCCACCGGACGGAGAAGTATGCGGAAATCTACATCGACCAGATGGTTCGTCTGCATGGGATACCAAGGACCATAGTCTCCGACCGAGGAGCACCTTTTGTGGCACGATTTTGGGAGCAATTACAGGAATCACTTGGGACCCATGTAATCCGAAGCTCGGCATATCACCCGCAAACAGATGGTCAGACAGAAAGGATAAATCAGATTTTGGAAGACATGTTGCGAGCATGTGCACTACATTATGGAAAGGACTGGGACAAGTGTCTCTCCTTGGCAGAGTTCTCTTACAATAACAGCTATCAGTCCAGTCTGAAAATGGCACCTTTTGAGGCTTTGTATGGGAGAAGATGCAGAACCCCGCTGAATTGGTCTCAAGCAGGAGAGAGGGAGATATTTGGGCCAGATTTGGTAATTGAAGCAGAGGAAAAGGTCAGAGTCATCAGGAGGAACTTGGAAGCTGCTCAGGCCAGGCAAAAGAGTTATCATGACCAGAGACGGAAGCCACTACAGTTTGAGGTGGGAGATCATGTCTATCTCAAGATATCGCCAACCAAGGGTGTCCAGGATTCGGGATCAAGGGCAAGTTGGCCCCTCGATACATTGGACCCTATAAGATCAAGGAAAGTTGTGGACCCGTAGCTTACCAATTGGAATTGCCACCCCATATGTCAGCAGTTCACGATGTGTTCCATGTATCTCAGCTGCGGAAATGTGTTCGTCTACCCACTGAAGTGCTACCGGAGCCGGACATCGAGATAGAACCAGACTTGTCCTACCAAGAGTACCCCGTCAAGGTATTGGATCAGAAGGAAAGGTCAACTCGGGCAAGATCAATCAGAATGTATAAGGTTCAGTGGAGTCACCATTCAGTAGAAGAAGCTACATGGGAGACGGAGGATTTTCTACGCTCTCGCTTCCCCGACTTTCTACCCAAAGGAATCGGTATGTAACCCAAAACCCCACCCCCACCTGCCCTTTGAAGTCAATTATAAGAAAAACCTAGATAACAAGGATAGTCTAAGTTATGGACTTAACTTAAGAAGGGCTTCCTTCTGAAGTTGCAAAGAGGATGACATTCGAAGAGCAGTTAGGAAAGTGGAACTTGAGTTTAAAGGAAAGTAGCACCAACACACCTTCAAAGCATCGCTCCAAAGGACCCTACCAAAAATCTCGGGACGAGATTCCTTTAAGGGGGGAGGGCTGTAACACCCCAGGTGTTACCATGGCTAGAGCCCACTTTGTTTTTAAAGGGTATGACCCCCTGTGGATGAACTTAATGAATAGAAGCATAAGGGCCTTGGAAAGTTAGAGGTTAACCAAGGATTGTGAGCAACCAAAAGCATTACTCTAATCCTTGCACACTTACTACCTTGGATGAGAGGGGAGAAGAAACCTAGATCTCTCTTAGACCCTATCTCCCAAAACCCTAGTTAAGGAGGGAAAAGAGAGTGAGCAAGTGTGCAAAACATGAGTAACTTTTACCCAAACCTTAAGTGACTTTGTAACCAGCATTTAGGGGAAGGAAATATTGCAAAAAGGCCCCTGGTGAAACCTCAAATCAAATCTTTAAGTGGAGAGAGAGCTAGAGCTCTCTATTCCTCTCTAAGTCCCTTTTTGACCCTAGTTTAAGGATCAGCCGTGTTCACCTTGAAGATGGCATCAAATCCACTTGTGATCTATACCAAAAACGTAGCATACAACCTGGGGCACCCACTGGAAAAAGTTGAGCCCGAGACTCGGACGTTTGACATGCCATGGCATGGCTTTTGTCGCGAAGTGCCCAGTGTGACACACCTGTTTTGGCATTCAAAGATCTCCCTCCCTAGGCCGTATCTGCCCCAACTCCTCACAGTTGAGTGATAGCCCTAGGTGCCAGGAAGAGGTCTGCGCCGAACCTTTGCAAAGATTCGCACGTTTGCGACCTCTGTCGACGTTTGAACACTGGAAGAAACAAACCGCCACGTGTTCGACGCGTTCTGCCGCGCCAGAGCACGCCCGCGCGCGCCCCGCGCCGCGCCCGAGCCAAGCCAGCGCCTCGGCCGCGTCCGCGCCTATAAAACCCACCCCAGTGCTCGGTTGCCTTCCCCAGTGCCTCCTCCGTACCTCACCGGACTCGCCCGAGCCAGCCATCGCCTCCGGCGACCTCCCCGCGACCCGCCAGTGCCGACCGAAAGCCACCGTCGTGGCCAACCCCTCTCCAGCCCCCCTCCGTTCAATCCAAGCCCTCAGTTAGCTTCCTGGTGAAGCCGTAAGCCTTGCTCAAGCTTGAACCGAGGGCCTGCATCGCCGGAGTAGCCGAATCACGCTCACCGGAGTTCACGAACCCGCCGGCGCACGTGGACCGGGTAAACCCCTTCGCCATTTTCCGATTCATTGCGTGTATGGCCTCTGCGTCATCCCGTGAAGCTCCTCGTGCCCTTTGATTGAACTTTGCCGCCATGGTTTGGCCGGAGCAGGCATCGCCGTCGACCTCCGCCGCCTGCGCTCGTGGCCAGTGTGACTCCGACCACCTCCGACGACGACCCGCACATCGACGTGACCGTCGCAACCTCCTGAACATCGCTGACCACCTCGCCGGACCTCCCTCGCCGCCGGTAAGCCGCGCCGTCCTTTCTTTCCTGCGGCTACTGTTTTGTTTAGGGGAGGGACCGCGGGTGTGAAGGAGAGAAACCCAGGGGGTTAAGTGAAAGGTCACAGACTCAGGTGAATAGTGGCCCGAGGGCAGATCTGCGAGGTTTGATTCAGTTTAAACCTAGGGGTCTCGGTGCAAACTGTTTTTCCAGAAAAACTTAAGTAAAACCTGATTTAAATTCAAACAGAAACTTTAAAAACCCATAACTTCTGTTTAGTTTATCCAAATTTGGTCAAACTAATTTTGCCAGACTCTAAATAAGATAACCTGTCTAAGAAAAATATAAAACCCCATAAGCACTAGAGAAAAATATAAGGTTCTGATTTATTTTTAGTTTTGGCCAAAAGCTTAATAATAGCAAGAAAAATGGTTGCACTATTTAACTAAGGTTAGAAAAATTTAGAGAAATTATTGTCTACCTACTGACCTAGTTAAAAATGTTAAACCTCTCTGTCCATTACATTAAGATAGTTTTAACCCCTTATTCTATAATATGCTTAAGTTTAAGGAAAATAGAAAAAGTGATATAAATAATGAACCAGAGAGCACCCCTATTTTTGTTGAGATGTTTAGTCAATGTAGTTCACTGGAAAAATGTATCATACCCTGTTGTAGTGTAAGATAAGAAAGATACCTTTTAAATGAAGAAAATAGGGATAACTTAGAAAAACACTACAAAAATACCCCTATGGTGAAACCTCCCCAAACCCTAGGATAACTAATGTGTTGATAATAAGAACTTAAGAAAAATCTGAAATCTGTTGTTTGATATTTTTCAAAGGACAAGTTAGTTCTAATCACTTTTTTTTCACCAAACTTTAAAAATCCATCATTAATTAACCACCATGTTGCTCTCTGCCATTTTTGGTACAAGAGCTTTTTATCACTACTAGAGGCCAACAAAAATAACCCTTAGGTCAGAACCCACTTTAATGAAGGACTTGTAGGGTAAAGTGGCCCATTTTGCCTAACTATTGTTATTTTTGTTTAAAGCCTAGCTTTTGTATTTTAAGCCTCAAATTATCAAAACAAGCTAGAATAGCCAGTGACAACCCACTGTAATTTTTACAAAATTTTTGGAAACTTTTAAACTACTGTCATAGTTCAAACCCCTACTAGAAACCCTAGATGGAAATTAAGAAAGGAAAATGGATGATGGAATTTAATGTCCTCCTAAGACCTTTATAATTGTCCACTGAAATCTATAAAGGCAATACAAATCCAATATGTTATCTTAAAAGAAAACCTAAACCTAAAAGATAATAAGTCTATGTATACCACTAGAAGACCCACGTAGCCAAGGAACCCTAAGTTAATTCTTGACTTAATTTCTGTAGCTTAATGTTCTTAAATCTTGCATAATCATGACATACATGTTCATTGCATTTCGATAGACTGTAATCTTGCTGACGGAGAGTACGTCCTCGTGCCGGAGCAAGGAGCTACCCAGGAGGTTGCCCCAGACCCAGCACCAGAGCCTGCACCAGAGGACCTGCCTGCCACTGCTTTGGAAGGCAAGCCCCGGTTTTATGCATAACCGTTTATATATGCTATTTTACTACACTTAATGTTTGTAGGCTTGTACTGTGCACTTAAGTGTAGGAGTTGTTTGGAACCTTAGTTGCATGAACTCAGGATTCCCTTTTGAGATGGATACTAGTATGCTAGGTCGAGTAGCTGCTTTATTAATTAGGATCTCGGTAGAAGTCGAGTGATTTTTCTAGCACTCGCGCGAGGTCAGGAATTGGCTGTATCCACTTTCCTATCATATTGATGTTGGTTTGTGGGCAACAATCCATGGGGATTGGTTGTTCACAGGATAAAAAGTTGATTAAGGATTAAGGTGTGGTACCGTGAGTCAAGCGTTTGAACGTACTAAACATATGCCGAGAAATATGGTAAATCGGTAAGCCTAGTACCTGATTGAACCTGGCAGTGGACTTTACCCCTCACGCGACCTGAGACGTAGTCTCCCATTCCGGTTATGGTGGGTACAAGTGCGGTCACTGCACGACGGCAGTCGGGGTCAGTGGGGCATTATACGCCAAGGCGGTGAGCCCTGATCTGCTGACGGGGAATCGATGGGGACGGTTGATATGTGTGGGGACGGAGTGCCCCTACATGTCGTGTGTTTAGGTTTACCTTGCAAGGTTTAAAAAAAAAACTCGATTCGAATCGTCTGCTTCTCGCAGCTAATGAGACTGCTCGATCCATGCTGCTGCATTGAGTAACAAGTGAAACTGTGATGAGATGATACAAGACGTTGATTGCTAAAGATGTTTGCTACTATGTATGATTAGATAGTACACTTTTAGCCTTAAGAGAGTCACACTTAATCTTGACAAAGTTAAAATCTTGATTTAGAAACTCAGCTAGTGCTTTTGGCAACCAAACCCCACAGCCAAACAACTGCATGTCTAGAGGTAGAGGAGTATAGACTCCTCACACCGGGTAAGTCTAGCTGAGTATTAGTATACTCAGCCTTGCTTGTGGCATAATTTTACAGGTTCTCTGGAGGACATGGTTGCTGGAGTGACTTGGCCATCCACCCTGCCACCGGGTTGGACTGTCGAGTGGGACCCTGCCTCGGCTGAGGAGGAGCATGAGGAGTGATGGGACAGGCTTCACCACCTCTCCATTTATTTATCGTTAGTTTATTTCCGCTGCACTTCAAAACAATGATGGTTACTTTTGCGAAAACTCCGATGGCGACAATGGTGATGTAATAAATTTTAATACTCTTCCATGCATGGTTTTATGCTTTATTGTATTTGCTCTGTGACTCACCATCGAGTGAGATTGTGGTACTTGATCCTGTCAGTGGCCGTGTCGGACTAGATCCGAGGGATTGACGGGTTATTCCCATTTAAGTGTGGTCTAGCCTCTAAGGCAGGGCTTAGGCACTTAAGTTGGAATAATTCGGGCAGTTCCGCCACATGTATAGTTTTTAAATTACGATTTTATTGACACAAGTTAATGTGGTTAGTACCAACTTAGATGTTTTCAACAAATATTTGTTTAATATAGATGCGACGTCTATTTAGCTTTTTCGCGTATCGCGAGCGCTGTTTCACACGTGGTCACGTGCTGATTTGCGCGTCATTCATGTGTTGTCGCTCGTACTTTTCGCGTAGTGTCGTGCGTCGTCACGTGTGCCGTTTTCGTGTTTGTCGCGCGCGCTGTTTTCGCGCGTGTCGCTTGCATTGCTATGCGTCGTTCGCACCTGTCGCGCGTTGTTCGCGTACGATATTAAACTATGTCAATAAAATCTGAGATGATATATGATACTTTTATGATGATGGTTATAATTATGATCACTGGTATTTCCTATTGGAGGGAGTACAGTTGGGTAATAGCTGGGTTTATTACTAAAACTTGACTATACAATTAGTAATAAATACTTGACCAACTAAAAGCAACTGCTTAACCTTAACTTCACATATAGCTACTCCACTTTAGCCAAACGGGACATTTGCTGAGTACGGTGATGTGTACTCATCCTTGCTTTAAAAGCCACCCCACGCCAGGTTGTCCCCACTGTATTCAGTGCTCAGGAGGTGATGTAGGCAACATGGAGGACTTTGAGAAGTTTCAAGACTACGACGAGTTCTAGTTACGTTAGTGGCAACCACCGGTCAGCTGCCTGTGAAGGCCTTATCTGATACATTCGCTTTTCCGCACTTTGATAATATTAACGACTATGTTAAGTAATGACTCTGTGGATGTCTTAGACATCTTTATGTAATAAAGTACTGTTTCTGCTATTTACTTTGAGCAATGTGTGATGATGTCCAATTATGTAATCGCTGTGTATGTGAGTTTTCTGATCCTGGCACGTATATGGTACACATTCGGTTTGACTTACAAAACCGGGTGTGACAAAGATGGAGCAACTAATTCCCATAAAACAAAATTGATATGAGTGAGAAATGATAAACAAACCCATTCATCAAACCGTTCACATTGTTTTCATTGACATCTGTCACATCAGGCACCTATGGTCATCACGTGTGCCGTTTTCGCGTGTGTCGCACGCGGTGTTTTCGCGCGTGTCGCGTGCATTGCCACGCGTCGTTCGTGCATATCACGTGTTGTTCGCGTTCGATATTAAACTGTGTCAATAAAATCTGAGATGATATATGCCACTTTTGGACGGAGGGAGTAGTTTGTAAGGCATGATTTGAAGATAGACCAACTAATTACCATAAAACAAAATTGATATGAGTGAGAAATGATAAACCAACCCATCCATCAAACTGTTCACACGATGTCCGTCACATCACACGTAAAAGTGCTAGCAACTTGGCATATATCATCACATAGGAAGAACACATTCTTATTAAACACTTCACAATGCATAGCGTCAAATAAAGAAGTGCATGAGAAATTCAGCAGCAGCGATTTGTAACTATTATTGTTACCACGCACGCATAGGTGCTCAAAAGTTCCTTGCATCAGATGGACAGCTCTGTCGTGGTCGCCATCTCCTCTCTCTTCTGGAGCGCGTTGGCCTCCATCTTGCAGCACTTGCACGGCGGGCTCACTATCGGCACCGTGCCGCGTGCATGCGCGTGTCCATTCTGAAGCCCCTTGGCGTGGGCGTCCATCTTACGCGCGATGATGACGGAGTTGATGACCTCGTTGTCTGGGTGGTACACGGCAAGCACGTCGAACCCACCGCGACGAATGTCCTCAGGATCGACGATCGGGTAGAGGAAGCCACGAGCCCCGTGGGCGCTGCGCACGACGAGAGCCGCTCCGTCCGCCATGTGCCTGCCAAGATGCGCAACCACCTTGGCCTTGTCCTCAGCCGCCATGCCTACTAGCGCGGCAAGGAAGACCACGTCGTACTTGGCGAGCTCGTCCGTGAGGTTGGCGACGTCGACCGTGTGGAAGGACATGCGCGAGTTCAGGTCCTTGTCCGCACGGACCAGCTTCCGAGCACGGTCGTTGGTGGCGGCACACCGATCGTAGTTGTCGAACAGTGTGTTGGGCAGGTGGCGCGCGGCGAGCACGAGCGTGCTGAACGGCAAGGGGCCGGAGCCGACAAAGGCGACACGGGAAGGCGCGAGCCCTGGGATGTAGCGGACAAGGAGGTCAAACTCCAGCTTGCTCAGGTCGATGTAGTTGCTGAAGTAGGGAAAGCGGCCGAGGTGGTCGAGCGGGTTGTCGAAGGCGGCGAGCATGTCGGCGTAGTGCGCCTCGAGGTGGCCCTCGGCGTCGGAGCAGAGGCGGATGAGCTCCTCTCGCATCCCCTGGACGTCCGGGCTGAGCTTGGTCACGTCGACAGGGTTTGGCGGGACGCAGGCCATGACGAGGCTGGTGAACAGCGCGTTGGCGTCGGGGGACGGGGTCAGCGACGGCAGCTTGGCGATGTCGGCGTGGAGGGCCGCGATCTTCTGCACCAGGGCAGCAACCTCCACGTTCTGGGCCTCCATGGCAGTTGTCGCTGCTACAGTTGCAGTTGGGATCGGAAGCTGTAGCTGATGATAGCTTGATCGAGCTCAAGAGCAGGCAAGTGATCGACAACTTGGTGCTGCTAGCTTGACGAAAACTGAAACAAAGACTGGGGGTATATATAGAAGGGAGTTACGGCAGTTCGCTCCTCAGTGATCGGGCCTTCAGTGCAGCATGTGAATTTACGTGCAGGTGTTTTGTCTCATGAAGCGTGGACAAAAATGTGCCGAAGCAGTACTACCAGCTCTGTTAAACATTGTATATATTGACCACATATCCAACGCATGGCGCGCTTCACGCGTCCATGGCCAAGGCCAGTTTCATGCCTCGCTATTTTGACGATGTGTACGTTTCACGAAGAATGTTCCGGATCTTCAACACGTCCACGTCACGCCCTGAAAGTGGCAGCCCTGTTTTTTTTTTGTCCCCTCCCGAAGTGGGTTTGCCACGTCCACATCATGACATTGGTCGAGCACTGATAAAAAGATTAAAAACAAAATACAAGTTCTTTCAAAAATCTTAATTAAGAAAACTGCTCCCGGCCTCAATCATCACAATAAAGGGAAGAGCAAACCAATCTCTTGTCTTTCTCTCTCTAACGTTGACATGATGTACGTTTTGCAGCTATCAATATATAATATAACTAGGTGAGTGCCCGTGCGTTGCAACGGGAACATATAATATCACGATAACTTATATGCAAAATGTGTGTTATACTGTTACGAGAAAAAAGATTTCATAATCTATTTGTGATCCTGGCCATACATAAATTTTGTTATTTTAATCTAATTATTTCACCACTACATTGTAACCATCAGTATCATGTAGACTTCGATATATGCAATGATCTGCATGGTCTCAACATTGGAGAGCATGTCCCACACCTACCGGAACAGGTTACCTAGTACATCGTCAGTCATCAGGCACGTACCATCATACGCGCTTGGACTGCTTCTAGAGGTCGAACTGGCAGACGCCAAGCTTGTTCTCGTCGTCGATGAGCGACGCCAACGCGAGTGCCTCCTGCTAGTGGTGTTTGTTTGGGGTTTTAAAGTAAGAAATATAGATTCATCCTTGGCGTTGGTTTATGAAAATGACTCACAAGTCAGATCCATGGAAAAATATTCTGGAGAATAAATGCCACACATGCAAAAAAAAAAGGAATTTAAGTTCTAACCTCACTCCACAAAAGTATATGGGATGTTGTTGAGTTTGGTGTACAGGTACCATCCGTAGGGGATGAAGATTATGATACGGACGAAGTGGCCCAAATCGAGCACTTCAACTCCCAAGCCACAACCATACTTCTCGCCTCTCTAAGTTGAGAGGAATATAACAAGGTGCAAGGGTTGAAGAGTGCGAAGGAGATTTGGGACCTACTCAAGACCGCGCACGAGGGTGATGAACTCACCAAGATCACCAAGCGGGAAACGATCGAGGGGGAGCTCGGTCGTTTTCGTCTTCGCCAAGGGGAGGAGCCACAAGATTTGTACAACCGGCTCAAAACCTTGGTAAACCAAGTGCGCAACCTCGGGAGCAAGAAATGGGATGACCACGAGGTGGTTAAGGTTATTTTGAGATCACTTATTTTCCTTAACCCCACTCAAGTTCAATTAATTCGTGGTAATCCTAGATACACACTAATGACTCCCGAGGAAGTAATCGGGAATTTTGTGAGCTTTGAATGTATGATTAAAGGTTCAAAGAAGATCAACGAGCTTGATGAACCCTCCACGTCCGAAGCACAACCGGTGGCATTTAAGGCGACGGAGGAGAAGAAGGAGGAGTCTACACCGAGTAGACAACCAATTGATGCCTCCAAGCTCGACAATGAGGAGATGGCTTTAATCATCAAAAGCTTTCGCCAAATCCTCAAGCAACGGAAGGGGAAGAACTACAAATCCCGTTCCTAGAAGGTTTGCTACAAGTGTGGTAAGCCCGGTCACTTTATTGCTAAATGTTCATTATCAAGTGACAGTGACAGGGATAACGACAAGAAGGGCAAGAGGAGAGAAAAGAAGAGGTACCACAAGAAGAGGGGCGGCGATGCCCACGTGTGCCGCGAGTGGAACTCCGACGAGAGCTCCACCGACTCCTCCGACGACGACGAGGACGCCGCCAACATCACCGTCACCAAGGGACTCCTCTTCCCCAACGTCGGCCACAAGTGCCTCATGGCAAAGGACGGCAAAAGGAAGAAGGTTAAATCTAAATCCTCCACTAAATATGAGTCCTCTAGTGATGATAATGCTAGTGATGAGGAAAATAATTTGCGTACCCTTTTTGCCAACCTTAACATGGAACAAAAGGAAAAATTGAATGAATTAATTAGTGCCATTCATGAAAAAGATGACCTTTTGGATTCCCAAGAGGATTTTCTAATTAAAGAAAATAAGAAACATGTTAAGGTTAAGAATGCTTATGCTCTAGAGGTAGAAAAATGTGAGAAATTATCTAGTGAGCTAAGCACATGCCATGACACTATTGCCAACCTTAGAAATGAAAATGCTAAATTAATTGCTAAGGTTGATTCTCATGTTTGTGATGCTTCAATTTCCAATCTTAGAAATGATAATGATGATTTGCTTGCTAAGATTAAGGAATTGAATGATTCTCTTGCTAGCCTTAGAGTAGAAAATGAAAATTTGATTGCTAAGGCTAAAGATTTTGATGTTTGCAATACTATTATTTCCGACCTTAGAACTAAGAAATGATAAAAAGATTAAAAACAAAATACAAGTTCTTTCAAAAATCTTAATTAAGAAAACTGCTCCCGGCCTCAATCATCACAATAAAGGGAAGAGCAAACCAATCTCTTGTCTTTCTCTCTCTAACGTTGACATGATGTACGTTTTGCAGCTATCAATATATAATATAACTAGGTGAGTGCCCGTGCGTTGCAACAGGAACATATAATATCACGATAACTTATATGCAAAATGTGTGTTATACTGTTACGAGAAAAAAGATTTCATAATCTATTTGTGATCCTGGCCATACATAAATTTTGTTATTTTAATCTAGTTATTTCACCACTATATTGCAACCATCAGTATCATGTAGACTTCGATATATGCCACGATTTGCATGGTCTCAACATCGGAGAGCATGTCCCACACCTATCGGAATAGGTTACCTCGTACATCGTCAGTCATCAGGCACGTACCATCTTACGCGCTTGGACTGCTTCTAGAGGTCGAACTGGCACGCGTCAAGCTTGTTCTCGTCGTCGATGAGCGACGCCAACACGAGTGCCTCCTGCTAGTGGTGTTTGTTTGGGGTTTTAAAGTAAGAAATATAGATTCATCCTTGGCGTTGGTTTATGAAAATGACTCACAAGTCAGATCCATGGAAAAATATTCCGGAGAATAAATGCCACACATGCAAAAAAAAGGAATTTAAGTTGAAAACTGTCGGGGACCATAATTAGGGGTACCCTCAAGGCTCCTAAATCTCAGCTGGTAACCCCCATCAGCACAAAGCCGCAAAGGCCTGATGGGTGCGATTAAGTCAAGGATCGACCCATTCGAGGGACGCGATCACGCCTCGCCCGAGCCCAGCCTCGGGCAAGGGCAGCCGACCCCGGAGGACCTACGTCTCGCCCGAGGCCCCCCTCCAGCAACGGACACACCTTCGGCTCGCCCGAGGCCCAGTCTTCATCAAGAAGCAACCTTGGCCAAATCGCCACACCGACTGACCAAATCGCAGGGGCATTTAATGCAAAGGTGGCCTAACACCTTTATCCTGACGCACGCCCTCCAGTCGACAGAGCCGAAGTGACCGCAGTCACTTTGCTGCTCCACTGACCAGTCTGACAAGAGGGCAGCGCCGCCTGCGCCGCTCCGACTACTGAGCCACTCGACAGAGTGAGGCTGACAGCAGCCAAGTCCGGTCTCAGGCGTCATAGGAAACTCCGCTCCGCCCGACCCCAGGGCTCGGACTCGGGCTCAGCCCCGGAAGACGGCGAACTCCGCTCCGCCCGACCCCAGGGCTCGGACTCGGGCTCAGCCCCGGAAGACGGCGAACTCCGCTCCGCCCGACCCCAGGGCTCGGACTTGGGCTCAGCCCCGGAAGACGGCGAACTCCGCCTCGCCCGACCCCAGGGCTCGGACTCGGGCTCGGCCCCGGAAGATGACGAACTCCGCCTCGCCCGACCCCAGGGCTCGGACTCAGGCTCAGCCCTGAAGGACGACGAACTCCGCTTCACCCGACCCCAGGGCTCAGACTCAACCCTGGCCTAAGCCGACGGTCTCCGCCTCGTCCGACCCGGGGGCTCAGACTCAACCTCGACCTCGGAAGACAGACTCGACCTCGACCTCGAAGGAGCCTCCACCTCGCCCAACCTAGGGCACGGACCGACCATGTCAACAGGAAGCGCCATCATTACCCTACCCCGAGCTGACTCAGGCTACGGGGAACAAGACCGGCGTCCCATCTGGCTCGCTCCACCATACGAGTAATGATGGCGCCCCGCATGCCCTGTGACGACGGTGGCTCTCAGCCCCCTTACGGAAGCAAGAGGACATCAGCAAGGACTCGACAGCCCTGACAGCTGTCCTTCCGCCAGGCTCCAGCGCTCCTCCGATGGCCACGACACCACGCGAACTGGGTGCCAAGACCCCTCCGGCTGCCACGATGGCATGTACTTAGGGCGCTAGCTCTCCACCGCTAGACACGCTAGCACATTGCTACACTCCCCATTGTACACCTGGATCCTCTCCTTACGCCTATAAAAGGGAGGACCAGGGCCCTCTTACAGAGGGTTGGCCGCGCGGGGAAGGACAGGACGGCGCTCGTGCAAGGCCGCTCGCTCCCTCCCGCGTGGACGCTTGTAACCCCCTACTGCAAGCGCACCCGACCTGGGCGCGGGGCTAACACGAAGGCCACGGGTTTCCACTCTCCCACGCCTGCCTCCCTCCGGCTGCTTTCTTCCCCCCTTGCGCGTTCCGCCTCGCGTCGACCCATCTGGGCTGGGGCACGCGGCGACAATTCACTCGTCGGTCCAGGGACCCCGGGTTTCGAAACACCGACAGTTGGCGCGCCAGGTAGGGGCCTGCTGCGTGTTGACGAACAGCTTCCCGTCAAGCTCTAGATGGGCAGTCTCCAACAACCTCTCGAGCCCTGGACGATGCTCTGTTTCGGGAGTCTTGAGTTCATGTCCCTCGACGACAGCTACGACATGATACTCCTTCCCCCGCCGCGCGACAGCGACAATGGCGGTCGACAACCCGCTCGCCGGCGGGGAAATCGATGACGCCTTCCCCACGTGGTGGAAGGACGACATTCGGGCTTGTCACGTCCCCTCCCCCGCCGACGGAGGAGGAGGCGGGGCAACCAAGGCCAAGCAGGAGGCGACACCTTGTTGGCTGTCGAGCGAGTCGACGGCACCGGCCCCCCAACGGGGAGCGCGCCGGGCATCAACCTCACGTCTGAGACGAAGACGGGCGCCATCTCCCCGCAACACATCAACCTCAAGCGAACGGACGACGCCAGCACGCTCGCGAAGGACTTGCTGGGCGTCACCCTCGTACCTGAGACGACGGTGCAGTCAGTCCCTGACGCGACTTCGTCACCGCCCGTCGACCAAAAGGTACCTACCGATTCCCACCTCGCGTCTTTTGGATTCGGCCTCAACCCGCCAAGCGACTCCGCTTCGGTGGACACTCTCATAGAGGCGAGTCCAAACCCTCCGGGGTATCGTGTGCGGTCACCCTGGGACCGGCTGACGGTCGTCTCGTCCTATGGGCCCTCGGGGTCCGAGGAAGATGGCGAGCCCGACCTCTGTTGGGATTTCTCCGGACTTGGTAACCCTAGTGCCATGCGGGACTTCATGACCGCGTGTGACTACTGCCTTTCCGACTGTTCCGACGGAAGCCGCAGCCTCGACGACGAGGACTGCGGCCCAAGTCGCGAATGTTTCCACGTCGATCTAGGGGGTCCCGGCGAAGGCAACCATCTTGGTATGCCGGAGAACGGTGATCTCCCTAGGCTCGTCCCTCGCATTGACATCCTTCGGGAGCTAGCTGTGGTCCCCGTCCCGGCGGGGGGTCCTGACCCACAGCTCGAGCAAATCCGCGAGAGACAGGCCAGGCTCGACGAGGGAGCAGGAACGCTTGTGCCGATCCGCCGGGACATCGGGCAGGAATGGGCGGGCCAACCTCCGGCCGGAGAAGCACGTCATCTACCCCAGGGCATCTAGCATCGCATCGCCGACGACGTCAGGGTAAGGCCGCCATCGGATTCCAGTGGAGTCGGCCAGAACCTGGCTGCAGCGGCGATACTTCTTCGCGCGATGCCAGAGCCATCAACCACCGAGGGGCGGCGTATCTAGGGAGAGCTCAAGAATCTCCTGGAGGACGCTGCGGTCCGATGGGCCGAGAGCTCCGCCTCCCGAAGGCAGGGGTACCCTTCAGAACATCGCGCCGCGACTTCCCGATTCATGCGGGAAGCCTCAGTCCACTCCGGGCGCACGCGCAACACAGCGCCTGCGGCCCCGGGTCGCCTCGGCAACGAGCACCATCACCACAGCCGTCGGGCCCACCTCGACGAGAGGGCACGCCGAGACTACCACCCCAGGCGTGGGGAACGCTACGACAGCGGGGAGGATCGGAGTCCTTCGCCCGAACCACCCTGTCCACAGGCTTTCAGCCGCGCCATACGACGGGCGTCGTTCCCGACCCAGTTCCGAACCCCGACTACTATCACGAAGTACTCGGGGGAGACGAGACCGGAACTGTGGCTCGCGGACTATCGGCTGGCCTGCCAACTGGGTGGAACGGACGATGATAATCTCATCATCCGCAACCTCCCCTGTTCCTCTCCGACACCGCTCGAGCCTGGCTGGAGCATCTGCCCCCGGGGCAGATCTCCAACTGGGACGACCTAGTCTAAGCCTTCGCCGGCAATTTCCAAGGCACATACGTGCGCCTTGGGAACTCCTGGGATCCCCGAAGCTGCCGCCAGCAGCCGGGAGAGTCTCTCCGGGACTACATCCGGCGATTCTCGAAGCAGCGCACCGAGCTGCCCAACGTCACCGATTCGGATGTCATCGGCGCGTTCCTCGCCGGCACCACTTGCCGCGACCTGGTGAGCAAGCTGGGTCGCAAGACCCCCACCAGGGCGAGCGAGCTGATGGACATCGCCACCAAGTTCGCCTCTGGCCAGGAGGCGGTTGAGGCCATCTTCCGGAAGGACAAGCAGCCCCAGGGCCACCCACCAGAAGATGCCCCCAAGGCGTCAACTCAGCGCGACACCAAGAAGAAGAGCAAGAAGAAGTCGCAAGCGAAACGCGACGCCGCCGACATGGACCTTGTCGCTGCCGCTGAGTACAAGAACCCTCGGAAACCTCCGGGAGGTGCCAACCTCTTCGACAAGATGCTCAAGGAGCCGTGTCCCTATCATCAGGGGCCCGTCAAGCACACCCTTGAGGAGTGTGCCATGCTTCGATGATACTTCCACAAGGCCGGGCCACCCATGGAGGGTGGCGAGGCTCTCGACAATGCAGGAGAGTTCCCCGAGGTCCGCGACTGCTTCATGATCTACGGCGGGCAAGTGGCGAACGCCTCGGCTCGGCACCGCAAGCAAGAGCGTCGGGAGGTCTGCTCGGTAAAGGTGGCGGTGCCAGTCTACCTAGACTGGTCCGACAAGCCCATCACCTTCGACCAGGCCGACCATCCAGACCACGTGCCGAGCCCAGGGAGATACCCACTCGTTGTCGACCCCATCATCGGCAACATCAGGCTCACCAAGGTCCTCATGGACGGAGGCAGCAGCCTCAACATCATCTACGCCGAGACCCTCGGGCTCCTGCGGATCAATCTGTCCTCGGTCCGGACGGGCGCTGCGCCTTTCCACGGGATCATCCCCGAGAAGCGCGTCCAACCCATCGGACAACTCGATCGACCCGTCTGATTTGGGACGCCCTCCAACTTTCGAAGGGAGACCCTCACGTTCGAAGTGGTCGGGTTTCGAGGAACCTACCACGCAGTGTTGGGGAGGCCATGCTACGCCAAGTTCATGGCCGTCCCCAACTACACCTACCTCAAGCTCAAGATGCCAGGCCCCAACAGGGTCATCACCGTCAGACCCACGTACCGACACGCATACGAATGCGACGTGGAGTGCGTGGAGTACGCCGAGGCCCTCGCCGAGTCCGAGGCCCTCATCGCCGACCTGGAGAGCCTCTCTAGGGAGGCGCCCGACGTGAAGCGCCACGCCGGCAACTTCGAGCCAGCGGAGACGGTCAAGTCCGTCCCTCTCGGCCCCTGCAACGACGCCTCCAAGCAGATCCGGATCGGCTCCGAGCTCGACCCCAAATAGGAAGCAGTGCTCGTCGACTTTCTCCGCGCAAACGCCGACGTTTTCACGTGGAGTCCCTCGGACATGCCCGGCATACTGAGGGAAGTCGCCGAGCACTCGCTGGATATCCGAGCTGGAGCCCGACCCGTGAAGCAGCCTCTGCGCCGATTCGACGAAGAAAAGGGTAGAGCCATAGGCGAGGAGATCCACAAGCTAATGGCGGTAGGGTTCATCAAAGAGGTATTCCATCCCGAATGGCTTGCCAACCCTGTGCTTGTGAGAAAGAAAGGGGGGAAATGGCGGATGTGTGTAGACTACACTGGTCTAAACAAAGCATGTCCAAAAGTTCCCTACCCTCTGCCTCGCATCGATCAAATCGTGGATTCCACTGCTGGGTGCGAAACCCTATCTTTCCTCGATGCCTACTCAGGGTATCACCAGATCAGGATGAAAGAGTCCGACCAGCTCGCGACTTCTTTCATCACACCCTTCGGCATGTACTGCTATGTTACCATGCCGTTTGGTTTGAGGAATGCGGGTGCAACGTACCAGCGGTGCATGAACCATGTGTTCGGTGAACACATCGACCGAACGGTCGAGGCCTACGTCGACGACATCGTAGTCAAGACAAGGAAAGCCTCCGACCTCCTTTCCGACCTTGAAGTGGCATTCTGATGTCTCAAGGCGAAAGGCGTGAAGCTCAATCCCGAAAAGTGTGTCTTCGGGGGTCCTCCGAGGCATGCTCTTGGGGTTCATCGTCTCCGAGCGGGGCATCGAGGCCAACCCGGAGAAGATCGCAGCCATCACCAGCATGGGGCCCATCAATGACTTGAAAGGCGTACAGAGGGTCATGGGATGCCTCGCGGCTCTAAGCCGTTTCATCTCGCGCCTCGGCGAAAGAGGCCTGCCTCTGTACCGCCTCTTAAGGAAAGCCGAGTGCTTCGCTTGGACTCCTGAGGCCGAGGAAGCCCTCGGGAACCTGAAGGCGCTCCTCATGAACGCGCCCATCTTGGTGCCCCCCACTGCCGGTGAAGCCCTCTTGATCTACGTCGCCGTGACCACTCAGGTGGTTAGCGCCGCGATTGTGGTCGAGAGACGAGAAGAGGGGCATGCATTGCCCGTCCAGAGGCCAGTCTACTTCATCAGTGAGGTACTGTCCGAAACCAAGATCCGCTACCCACAAATTCAGAAGCTGCTGTACGCAGTGATCCTGACGCGGCGGAAGTTGCGACACTACTTCGAGTCTCATCCGGTGACTGTGGTGTCATCCTTCCCCCTGGGGGAGATCATCCAGTCCCGAGAGGCCTCGGGAAGAATTGCAAAGTGGGCGGTGAAGATCATGGGCGAGACAATCTCGTTCGCCCCTCGGAAGGCCATCAAGTCCTAGGTCTTGGCGGACTTCGTGGCTGAATGGGTCGACACCCAGCTCCCGACAGCTCCGATCCAACCGGAGCTCTGGACCATGTTTTTCGATGGGTCGCTGATGAAGACGGGGGCCGGCGCGGGCCTGCTCTTCATCTCGCCCCTCGGGAAGCACCTACGCTATGTGCTACGCCTCCACTTCCCGGCGTCCAACAACGTGGCTGAGTACGAGGCTCTGGTAAACGGGTTGCGAATCACCATCGAGCTAGGGGTCCGACGCCTCGACGCTCGTGGTGACTCGCAGCTCGTCATCGACCAAGTCATGAAGAACTCCCACTGCCGCGACCCGAAGACGGAAGCCTACTGCGATGAGGTTCGGCGCCTGGAAGACAAGTTCTACGGGCTCGAGCTCAACCACATCGCCCGACGCTACAACGAGACTGCGGACGAGCTGGCTAAAATAGCCTCGGGGCGAACAACGGTTCCCCCGGACGTATTCTCCCGAGACCTGCATCAACCCTCCGTCAAGACCGACGACACGCCCGAGCCCGAGGCACCCTCGGCTCAGTCCGAGGTACCCTCGGCACGGTCCGAGGTACCCTCGGCTCGGCCCGAGGTATCCTCGGCCCCCGAGGGTGAGGCACTGCGCGTCGAGGGGGAGCAGAGTGAGGTCACGCCTAATCAAGACTGGTAGACCCCGTACCTGCAATATCTCCACCGAGGAGAGCTGCCCCTCGACCAAGCCGAGGCTCGGCGGTTGGCGCGGCGCGCCAAGTCTTTCGTCTTGCTGGGAGATGGGAAGGAGCTCTACCACCGCAGCCCCTCTGGCATCCTCCAGCGATGCATTTCCATCGCCGAAGGTCAGGAGCTCTTACAAGAGATACACTCGGGGGCTTGCGGCCATCACGCAGCACCCTGAACCCTTGTTGGAAACGCCTTCCGACAAGGTTTCTACTGGCCGACGGCGGTGGCCGACGCCACTAGAATTGTCCGCACCTGCGAAGGGTGTCAGTTCTACGCAAGGCAGACTCACCTGCCCGCTCAGGCTCTGCAGACTATACCCATCACCTGGTCGTTTGCTGTGTGGGGTCTGGACCTAGTCGGCCCCTTGCAGAAGGCACCCGGGGGCTACACGCACCTGCTGGTCGCCATCGACAAATTCTCCAAGTGGATCGAGGTTCGACCCTTAAACAGCATCAGGTCCGAACAGGCGGTGGCGTTCTTCACCAACATCATCCATCGCTTTGGGGTCCTGAACTCCATCATCACCGACAACGGCACCCAGTTCACCGGTAGAAAGTTCCTGGACTTCTGCGAGGATCACCACATCCGGGTGGACTGGGCCGCCGTGGCTCACCCCATGACGAATGGGCAGGTAGAACATGCCAACGGCATGATTCTGCAAGGACTCAAGCCTCGGATCTACAACAACCTCAACAAGTTCGGCAAGCGATGGATGAAGGAGCTCCCCTCGGTGGTCTGGAGTCTGAGGACAACGCCGAGCCGAGCCACGGGCTTCACGCCGTTCTTTCTAGTCTATGGGGCCGAGGCCATCTTGCCCACAGACTTAGAATATAGTTCCCCGAGGATGAGGGCCTACGCCGACAAAAGCAATCAAGCTAATCGAGAAGACTCACTGGACCAGCTGGAAGAGGCTCAGGATATGGCCTTACTACACTCGACGCGGTACCAGCAGTCCCTGCGACGCTACCACGCCCGAGGGGTTCGGTCCTGAGATCTCCAGGTGGGCGACCTGGTGCTTCGGCTGCGACAAGACGCCCGAGGGCGGTAGAAACTCACGCCTCCCTGGGAAGGGCTGTTCATCGTCGCCAAGGTTCTGAAGCCCGGAACATACAAGCTGGCCAACAGCCAAGGCGAGGTCTACAGCAACGCTTGGAACATCCAACAGCTATGTCGCTTCTACCCTTAAGATGCTTTCAAGTTGTTCGTATACCTCGTTCACACACAAAGTCTGGTCATCAAGGAAGGGCCAGCCTTGCCTCGGCAAAGCCCGACCCTCCCTCGGGGGCTAGAAGGGGGGAACCCCCTCTGCGTCGAAATTTTCCAAGAAAAAAATCTTTCCTGCCAGAATGCCTTTCGTGCTTTTTGACTACTTCGAAAGTGGATCCTGAAAACGACGGAGTACACGTAAGCAGCCAAGGCTGACCGAGCTGAGGGACTCCTACGCCTTCGGGATACGGATACCTCACTCATCACCTTATGCGATAAGTAACTCGCGCTTGGATAAGTGATTCTGCGGACCGAACAAGTCTTCACGCTCAAAAGCTCCTCTGCCAGAATGATTTTTCGGGCTTCCTCGACTGCGTCGGTGACAGAATCCTATGGACGAGTAAGAGTGCGCGTAAGCAGCAAGGCCGACCGAGCGAGGGATTCCTACGCCTCCGGGATACGTATACCTCACTCATCACCTTCCGTGAAAAGCAACTCTCGCCCGCACAAACAGTTCTGTTACTGACAAATAAGTTCGGATACTCGAAACAAGAGGAAAAGAAACGCAGCTTTACAACACGACAACGGTATGTTTGGGCCTCGGCGGCCGCAGAAAGCATACACACACTACAAGACAACCCAATCCTGTAGGCTCGGACGTCGACAGTTGAAGGGGGCAGCAGCACCTTCGGCGTCAACTACTCCTTCGGTGGGGGTCTGACCTAGCCTCGGACGGCGACGCGGTCGGAGGATCCCCACTCTGAAGGACGACATCAGCACCACACCCGGGCCATCGCCGCCAGGGTCTTCTCTAGGAATCCGGCTCGAGCCGACGGCTCGGCTGGCCACCCCGAGGCCTCGGCCAGCTGTCCCCCGAAGACATCAGCTCGGCTTGAGGCCTCGGCAGCTCAACTCCGGCGTCGGTTCCGCCAGTGGACGACCCGGCCAGGCTCCAGCCGACCACATCTCCTTTTTTGAAGCCAACCCTGCCTCTGTCTGTGCTGACACCACTACCCCCGGCTTCGGCTCATCGAAGAGCGGCCGAGGGGTTCCTTTAACTAAGCAAGAGGAGCCTCGGACAGCAAGGCCGACCGAGCCGAGGGACTCCTACGCCTCCGGGATACGGATACCTCACTCGTCACCTTCGCACGAGGCGACTCACGCTTAGTGAAGCGGTTCAGATAACCAACAGGCGAGTCTTAGTGCTCGAAATGAAGAAAAAACACGGCTCTATGCCGAAAAGTACATACATGTTCAGGCCTCGACAACCGCAATGAACAAGACACCGGCACTCAAAGTGCCATTACAAACGGAACTCTGGTTCCACCTCCGCAGGTACGAACAACCCCATGCGATTGGGGGGCCTGCGGAGCGACAGAAGGCCGACGGATGGCTCGCCGTCGCCCGTTCCGGCAGCAACGACGACGACCTCCGCCCCGGGCGGTGAAGCAGCTTCAGCAACGGCTTCCAGGCGGGTGCTACGACAGGAAGGCTCTCGCTCATGAAGGGCGAGAAGCAGCCATTCCAGCCGGGAGACGGAGATCCGGGGGTGCAGGCGGAGTCGGCAATCTCGTCGGCAGAGAAGCCTTCTCCGGCTGCCACCGCCTCAACGCCGCACCAGCGGGCGCCGGGTGCCTCAAAGCGCACCGGCAGGTCCTCGCTCTCGCCGGAGCCACCCAGAACATGAGTGCCGCCCTCGCGGCGCACGACATGCTGGGCGACCCTCTGACGCGGCTGTCGGCGCGAGGAAGGCCTGGACGTGGCTGGCCCGTATGCGGCACGACCATCGTCTGGACGGAGGACGGAATGTTGCACCCTGGCTGAGCAGCGGCGGCCCACCTTCCCCGGCGTGGCTGAGGGAGGCCTCCGCGGAGCTGGAGGATGCCTTTCTCCCCCAGACGCCGAGGGAAGAAAAGGGTTACCAACCCACGCGGAGGCAGCCCCCCGACTCGCCTCACCCTCTGCCCCAGCAAGGATGATGAAGATCCTTGAAGCTGAGGGCGGGGCGGAGGCCGCAGCCCGGTTCGCTTCTCCCCACCATCAAGCTGGAGGTCACTGTCTTGGGTGACCGCCGACGAGGGGATGCGGCCGGGCTGCATGATGAAAATCCTTGAAGCCGAACGATGGCTGAAAGGTACGAACTCCCTCGAAGTTACGTTCCTCCGACGACAAGACGGAAGGATTGCGGGCGTCCCTGAGAGCACCTAGAGGGGGGGGTGAATAGGTGATCCTGTGAAACTTAAAAACTTAAGCCACAAAACTTGGTTAACCGTTAGCACAATAATTGCCAAGTGGCTAAAGAGGAATCCTCAACAAAACACAATAACCAACAAGGATCAATCACAGAGATGGCACGGTGGTTATCCCGTGGTTCGGCCAAGACCAACGCTTGCCTACTCCACGTTGTGGCGTCCCAACAGACGAGGGTTGCAATCAACCCCTCTCAAGCGGTCCAAAGACCCACTTGAATACCACGGTGTTTTGTTTGCTTTACTCAATCCTGTTTGCGAGGAATCTCCACAAATTTGGAGCCTCTCGCCCTTACACTTGAAATTCACAAAGAACACGGAGCAAGGGAGGGATTAGCAACACACTCAAGACAAGAAATCACAGCAACACCACGCACACAAGTCGCAACGAGAGCTCACAACACAACTCAATGAGTTCACCACTCAACTAGAGCTCTAATCGCTATTGCAAAGAATCAAAGGCGCGGAATCGATGTCTTGGTGCTTAGGAATGCTTAGGAGATGCTTGGTGTACTCCTCCATGCGCCTAGAGGTCCCTTTTATAGCCCCAAGGCAGCTAGGAGCCGTTGAGAGCAATCTTGGAAGGCTGATCTTGCCTTCTGTCGACTGGCGCACCGGACAGTCCGGTGCACACCGGACATGTCCGGTGCCCGATTTCTTTCCATAAACAGCGCAGTCGACCGTTGGCAGCATGGGAGCCGTTGGTGCACTTGACATGTCCGGTGCACACCGGACAGTCCGGTGCCTTCTTCTAGCCGTTGGCTCGGCCACGTGTCCCGCGCAGATTGCGCGGCCGACCGTTGGCCCGGCCGACCGTTGGCCCGGCCGACCGTTGGCTCACCGGACAGTCCGGTGCACACCGGACAGTCCGGTGAATTTTAGCCGTACGCCATTGATGGTTTCCCGAGAGCGACGAGTTCGCCTGTGAGCGGCCCACCGGACAGTCGGTGCACACCGGACAGTCCGGTGAATTTTAGCCGTACACCGCCGTCGAAGTCCCGAGAGCAGCCTTTTCCCTCGAGCCAGCCTGGCGCAACCGGACACTGTCCGGTGCACCACCGGACAGTCCGGTGCACCTAGACTGAGCAGACTTTGGCTGCTCGAGCCATCTCTTCTCCAACTCGATTTTTTCTGTTTCCAGCACTTAGACACAATACATTAGTCCATAAAACAATGTACTAAGTCTGAGAAACATACCTTTATCCTTGATTTGTACTTTGTCCACCTTTTTACACTTAGGCACTTGTGTTGGACACTAAACCACCAAAATACTTAGAAATGGCCCAAGGGCACATTTCCCTTTCAATCTCCCCCTTTTTGGTGATTTATGCCAACACAACATAAAGCTAGTAGAACAAGTACAAAATCAATTCAAATAAGAACTCAAATTGTTGATTCAAATTTGACATATATGGATCACTCTTTGCCACCACTTGGTTTGTTTTTGCAAATCAAACTAAAATTCCTATCTCTAAGTCAAAACCACTTGTAGAGACATAAAGAGAGGTTTTCCAAAGAAATTTGATCAAGGATTTCAAAAACTCCCCCTTTTTCCCACAATCAACACTTCTCCCCACAAGAGGCCAACTTTTGACATAAGAGACAATAAAAGAGTTTTGACAAACCAAAAACTCTAATCTACTATTTTCAAAATTTCTCAAGTGGTAGCTGATCCATCTATTGCTTTGGCCTTTATTTTCTCCCCCTTTTGCATCAAGCACCAAAACGGGATCAATCTTGGCCCTTTAACCCCATTGCCTCACCAAAATCATCAAATGAGAACACAAAGGCAATAAGAGTATGAAGATGAACTTGGAAAGTTACTCTTTGCATCGGAGTGCAGTGGAAGTCTTGCATGGTCCAAGTCCACCTTTTCCCTTTAAATCCTCCTTGAAGACTAAAATAACCAAACTCAAGTACATGGTTAGTCTCAAAGGGTCAAGTTGTAGCACAACTCCCCCTAAATATGTGCATCACTTGCAAAACAGACTTGTGAGGTCCAGGGAGTGTTTGTACAACTTGAGCACCACAATAAGCAACAAAATGCAGAATGAACATGATCAAAGGCATAAATACATGTATGCTATAATTCAATCCAAGTTCCGCGAATCTAAGATATTGAGCTCACTACGCAACCTGCAAAAGGTCTTCTCATCTAGAGGCTTGGTAAAGATATCGGCTAGCTGGTTCTCGGTGCTAACATGAAACACTTCGATATCCCCCTTTTTCTGGTGGTCTCTCAAAAAGTGATGCCGGATGTCAATGTGCTTTGTGCGGCTGTGCTCAACAAGATTGTCCGCTATTCGGATAGCACTCTCATTATCACATAGGAGTGGGACTTTGCTCAGATTGTAGCCAAAGTCCCGGAGGGTTTGCCTCATCCAAAGTAGTTGCGCGCAACACTGTCCTGCGGCAACGTACTCGGCCTCAGCGGTGGATAGGGCAACGGAAGTTTGTTTCTTAGAATTCCATGACACCAGGGACCTTCCTAAGAATTGGCACGTCCCCGATGTACTCTTCCTATCGACCTTACATCCAGCATAGTCGGAATCTGAGTACCCAATCAAGTCAAAGTTAGACCCCTTTGGATACCAGATCCCGAAGCAAGGCGTAGCGACTAAATATCGAAGAATTCGCTTCACAGCCACTAAGTGACACTCCTTAGGATCGGATTGAAATCTAGCACACATGCATACGCTAAGCATAATATCTGGTCTACTAGCACATAAATAAAGCAAAGAACCTATCATGGACCGGTATGCTTTTTGATCAACGGACTTACCTCCTTTGTTGAGGTCGGTGTGTCCGTCAGTTCCCATCGGCGTCTTTGCGGGCTTGGCATCCTTCATCCCAAACCGCTTTAGCAAGTCTTGCGTGTACTTCGTTTGGGAGATGAAAGTGCCGTCCTTGAGTTGCTTCACTTGGAACCCAAGGAAGTAGTTCAACTCGCCCATCATCGACATCTCGAATTTCTGCGTCATCACCCTGCTAAACTCTTCACAAGACTTTTGATTAGTAGAACCAAATATTATGTCATCGACATAAATTTGGCATACAAAAAGATCACCATCGCAAGTCTTAGTAAAAAGAGTTGGATCGGCTTTCCCAACCTTGAAAGCATTAGCAATTAAAAAGTCTCTAAGGCATTCATACCATGCTCTTGGGGCTTGCTTAAGTCCATAGAGCGCCTTAGAGAGCTTACACACGTGGTCGGGGTACCGTTCATCCTCGAAGCCAGGGGGTTGCTCCACGTACACCTCCTCTTTGATCGGCCCATTGAGGAAAGCGCTCTTCACATCCATTTGGTACAACCTGAAAGAATGGTGAGCGGCATATGCTAGCAAGATACGAATCGATTCTAGCCTAGCCACAGGAGCGAATGTCTCCTCAAAGTCCAAACCTGCGACTTAGGCATAACCTTTTGCCACAAGCCGAGCCTTGTTCCTTGTCACCACCCCGTGCTCGTCCTGTTTGTTGCGGAACACCCACTTGGTTCCCACAACATTTTGCTTGGGGCGAGGCACCAGTGTCCAAACTTCATTGCGCTTGAAATTATTGAGTTCCTCCTGCATGGCCAACACCCAGTCTGGATCTAGCAAGGCCTCTTCTACCCTGAAAGGCTCAATAGAAGAGACAAAAGAGTAATGCTCACAAAAATTTACTAATCTTGAACGAGTAGTTACTCCCTTGCTAATATCACCCAATATCTGGTCGACAGGATGATCCCTTTGAATCGTCGCTCGAACTTGGGTTGGAGGTGCCTGAGGTGCTTCTTCCTCTTCAACTTGAACATCCTGTGCTCCCCCTTGATCATGCGCCTCCACTTGAGGTACCTGTTCGTCATCTTGGGTTGGGGGATGCACCATAGTTGAGGAAGACGGTTGATCTTGCTCCAAATGTTCCTGAGGCCGTACATCTCCAATCGCCATGGTGCGTATCGCGGCCGTTGGAATGTCTTCTTCATCTACATCATCAAGATCAACAACTTGCTCTCTTGGAGAGCCATTAGTCTCATCAAATACAACATCGCTAGAGACTTCAACCAAACCCGATGATTTGTTGAAGACCCTATACGCCTTTGTATTTGAATCATAACATAATAAAAACCCTTCTACGGCTTTGGGAGCAAATTTGGAATTCCTACCCTTCTTCACTAGAATGTAGCATTTACTCCCAAATACACGAAAGTATGATACATTGGGTTTGTTACCAGTTAGCAGCTCATATGAAGTCTTCTTGAGGAGGCGGTGAAGGTAGACCCTGTTGATGGCGTGGAAAGCCGTGTTCACGGCTTCCGACCAAAAGCACTCGGGGGTCTTGAACTCTCCAAGCATAGTCCTCGCCATATCTATGAGTGTCCTGTTCTTCCTCTCTACCACACCATTTTGCTGAGGTGTGTAGGGAGCGGAGAACTCGTGCTTGATCCCCTCCTCCTCAAGGAACTCCTCCACTTGAAGACTCTTGAATTCGGACCCGTTGTCGCTCCTTATCTTCTTCACCTTGAGCTCAAACTCATTTTGAGCTCTCCTTAGGAAGCGCTTGAGGGTCCCTTGGGTTTCAGACTTATCCTGCAAAAAGAACACCCAAGTGAAGCGGGAAAAGTCATCAACAATAATTAGACCATACTTACTTCCTCCTATGCTCAGATAGGCGACGGGTCCGAAGAGGTCCATATGCAGAAGCTCCAGAGGTCTTGACGTGGTCATCACATTCTTGCTGTGATGAGCTCCCCCCACTTGTTTACCTGCTTGACAAGCTGCACAAGGTCTATCTTTTTCGAAATGAACATTGGTTAGACCTATTACGTGTTCTCCCTTTAGAAGCTTGTGGAGGTTCTTCATCCCCACATGTGCTAAGCGGCGATGCCACAACCAGCCCATGCAAGTCTTAGCCATTAAGCATGCATCTAGACCGGCCTCTTCTTTTGCAAAATCAACTAAGTAAAGTTTGCCGTCTAGTACACCCTTAAAAGCTAGTGAACCATCACATCTTCTAAAGACAGACACATCTACATTTGTAAATAAACAGTTATATCCCATATTACATAATTGACTAACAGATAGTAAATTATATCCAAGACTCTCCACTAAAAACACATTAGAGATAGAATGCTCATTTTATATTGCAATCTTGCCTAAACCTTTCACCTTGCCTTGGTTCCCATCACCGAAAATGATTGAATCTTGGGAATCCTTATTCTTGACGTAGGAGGTGAACATCTTCTTCTCCCCCGTCATATGGTTTGTGCATCCGCTGTCGATAATCCAGCTTGAACCCCCGGATGCATAAACCTGCAAGGCAAATTTAGGCTTGGGTCTTAGGTACCCAACTCTTGTTGGGTCCTACAAGGTTAGTCACAATTTCCTTAGGGACTCAAATGCAAGTTTTATCGCCCTTGCATTTTGCCCCTAATTTCCTAGCAACTATCTTCCTATCCTTTCTACAAATAGCAAAGGAAGCATTCAAAGCATGATAAATTGTAGAGGGACCATTCATAACTTTCCTAGGAGCATGAGCAAAATTCTTTCTAGGCACAGGATGAATATTTTTCCTAGGCATATCTCTACAGTGCATATAGGAAGAACTAGAAGCATACATAGCATAAGAATCATAGGCATGCGAGTCAAAAGCATTACAATTCCTATGAGACTGTCTTCTATCATTGTACATAAAAGCATGGTTCTTTTTAGTACTACTCGCCATAGGGACCTTCCCTTTCTCCTTGGCAGAGATGGGAGCCTTATGGCTTGTTAAGTTCTTGGCTTCCCTCTTGAAGCCAAGTCCATCCTTAATTGAGGGGTGTCTACCAATCATGTAGGCATCCCTTGCAAATTTTAGCTTATCGAAATCACTTTTGCTAGTCTTAAGTTGGGCATTAAGACTAGTTACTTCATCATTTAATCTCGAAATTGAAACTAGGTGTCCATTACAGGCATCAATATCAAAGTCCTTACACCTAGTGCAAATCATAACATGTTCTATACAAGAATTAGATTTATTTGCTACTTCTAATTTAGCATTTAAATCATTGTTAACACTTTGTAAAGTAGAAATGGTTTCATGACACGTAGATAGTTCATAAGAGAGCATTTCATTTCTTTTAACTTCTAAAGCATAGGATTTTTGTGCCTCAACAAATTTGTCATGTTCATCATACAACAAATCCTCTTGGTTTTCTAAAAGCCTATCCTTTTCATTCAAGGCATCAATCAATTCATTGATTTTATCAATTTTATTTCTATCCAATCCCTTAAACAAGCTAGAGTAATCTATTTCCTCATCACTAGATTCGTCTTCACTTGAAGAAGCATCGATAGAGTCTCGAGTACATACCTTCTTCTCCCTTGCCATGAGGCATGTGTGACGCTCGTTGGGGAAGAGGGATGACTTGTTGAAGGCGGTGGCGGCGAGTCCTTCATTGTCGGAGTCGGACGAGGAGCAATCCGAATCCCACTCCTTGCCAAGATGTGCCTCGCCCTTTGCCTTCTTATAGTTTTTCTTCTTCTCCCTCTTGTTCCCTTGATCCTGATCACTATCATTGTTGGGACAGTTAGCAATAAAATGACCAAGCTTACCGCATTTAAAGCATGAGCGCTTCCCCTTGGCTTTGGTCTTGCTTGGCTATCCCTTGCGACCCTTAAGCGCCGTCTTGAATCTTTTGATGATGAGGGCCATCTCTTCATCATTAAGTCCGGCTGCCTCAATTTGTGCCACCTTGCTAGGTAGCGCCTCCTTGCTTCTTGTTGCCTTGAGAGCAAGGGTTTGCGGCTCGTTGATCGGACCATTCAAGGCATCGTCCACGTACCTTGCCTCCTTGATCATCATTCGCCCGCTGACGAATTTTCCAAGGACTTCTTCGGGCGACATTTTGGTGTACCTGGGATTCTCACGAATATTATTCACCAAATGGGGATCAAGAACGGTAAAGGACCTTAGCATCAGTCGGACGACGTCGTGGTCCGTCCATCGCGTGCTTCCGTAGCTCCTTATTTTGTTGATAAGGGTCTTGAGCCGGTTGTATGTTTGAGTTGGCTCCTCGCCCCTTATCATCGCGAACCGTCCAAGCTCGCCCTCCACCAACTCCATTTTGGTGAGCAAGGTGACGTCGTTCCCCTCGTGAGAAATCTTGAGGGTGTCCCATATTTGCTTGGCGCTATCCAAGCCGCTCACTTTGTGGTATTCATCCCTGCACAATGAAGCTAGAAGAACAGTAGTAGCTTGTGCATTCTTATGAATTTGTTCATTAATGAACATGGGACTATCCGAACTATCAAAGTGCATTCCACTCTCTACAATCTCCCATATACTAGGATGGAGAGAGAATAGGTGACTACGCATTTTGTGGCTCCAAAATCCGTAGTCCTCCCCATCGAAGTGTGGGGGCTTGCCGAGTGGGATGGAGAGCAAATGTGAATTTGAACTTTGCGGAATACGAGAGTAGTCAAAAGAAAAGTTCGAATTAACCGGTTTCCTTCTCTCGTAGTCGTTGTGGTCGTCATCCTTTTGGGAAGAAGTAGACTCATCGCTGTCGTCGTAATATACGATCTCCTTGATGCGCCTCGTCTTCTTCTTCTTCCCTTCCTTCCGTCTATGGCCCGAGCCGGAGTCGGTAGGCTTATCGTCCTTCGGCTCGTTGACGAAGGATTCCTTCTCTTTGTCGTTGATCACGATTCCCTTCCCCTTAGGATCCATCTCTTCGGGCGGTTAGTCCCTTTGTGAAGAGAATGGCTCTGATACCAATTGAGAGCACCTAGAGGGGGGGGGGGTGAATAGGTGATCCTGTGAAACTTAAAAACTTAAGCCACAAAACTTGGTTAACCGTTAGCACAATAATTGCCAAGTGGCTAAAGAGGAATCCTCAACAAAACACAATAACCAACAAGGATCAATCACAGAGATAGCACGGTGGTTATCCCGTGGTTCGGCCAAGACCAACGCTTGCCTACTCCACGTTGTGGCGTCCCAACGGACGAGGGTTGCAATCAACCCCTCTCAAGCGGTCCAAAGACCCACTTGAATACCACGGTGTTTTGTTTGCTTTACTCAATCCCGTTTGCGAGGAATCTCCACAAATTTGGAGCCTCTCGCCCTTACACTTGAAATTCACAAAGAACACGGAGCAAGGGAGGGATTAGCAACACACTCAAGACAAGAAATCACAGCAACACCACGCACACAAGTCGCAACGAGAGCTCACAACACAACTCAATGAGTTCACCACTCAACTAGAGCTCTAATCGCTATTGCAAAGAATCAAAGGCGCGGAATCGATGTCTTGGTGCTTAGGAATGCTTAGGAGATGCTTGGTGTACTCCTCCATGCGCCTAGGGGTCCCTTTTATAGCCCCAAGGCAGCTAGGAGCCGTTGAGAGCAATCTTGGAAGGCTGATCTTGCCTTCTGTCGACTGGCGCACAGGACAGTCCGGTGCACACCGGACATGTCCGGTGCCCGATTTCTTTCCATAAACAGCGCAGTCAACCGTTGGCAGCATGGGAGCCGTTGGTGCACTTGACATGTCCGGTGCACACTGGACAGTCCGGTGCCTTCTTCTAGCCGTTGGCTCGGCCACCTGTCCCGCGCAAATTGTGCGGCCGACCGTTGGCCCGGCCGACCGTTGGCTCACCGGACAGTCCGGTGCACACCGGACAGTCCGGTGAATTTTAGCCGTACGCCGTTGATGGTTTCCCGAGAGCGACGAGTTCGCCTGTGAGCGGCCCACCGGACAGTCCGGTGCACACCAGACAGTCCGGTGAATTTTAGCCGTACACCGCCGTCGAAGTCCCGAGAGCAGCCTTTTCCCTCGAGCCAGCCTGGCGCACCAGACACTGTCCGGTGCACCACCGGACAGTCCGGTGCACCCAGACTGAGCAGACTTTGGCTGCTCGAGCCATCTCTTCTCCAACTCGATTTTTTCTGTTTCCAGCACTTAGACACAATACATTAGTCCATAAAACAATGTACTAAGTCTGAGAAACATACCTTTATCCTTGATTTGTACTTTGTCCACCTTTTTACACTTAGGCACTTGTGTTGGACACTAAACCACCAAAATACTTAGAAATGGCCCAAGGGCACATTTCCCTTTCAGTCCCCCGCCCGGGGGCTCGGAAGATGGAAAGACACGATGCATGAGGGAAGCGCGAAGACATGGTTGCCCTCCAAGGGGGTCACTCTCCTTTTAAAGTCTACTCTCCCCACTTGCGTCCTCAGCCGTTGCGGGCTGAGTCTTCTCCAACACGCTCCATGGTCCTCCCCCCTACGGCGCGGGGGCTGGGTCTCACGCGTCATGCAAGCCGGTCCAGGGCAGAAGAAGCCAAACCGCCGCGCGCGGTGCATGCAACCGCCCGGTAGTTACAAGCATTCCTCCACTTTCGCCCAGACCAGCGGGTGAAAGGGCGGGCAGCCATGCAGTCGGCATGCAACCGCGCCAAGTGGGCGCGCCCCTTCGACTCCAACGCGCCCAGCATGGAGGCCTAGGCCCACACGTGTCATGCAACCGGCGCGCCGGTTGCTACGTGCGAGCAACTGCACCGCCACTCACGCCACTACCGCGCCTCCTCGACTGCGGAGCCAATACCGTGACTCGAGGCGGCCCTGCGTGTGACCTAGCAGTGCCAGCCAGGCGCGACGGTCAAATACGGCCAAAGATGGGCCGGCAGTAATGGCGGTGGCAGGCGGGCAGGAGCAGCGGTCACGTCGTCAGCCAAGCTTACGTCCCATCCAGGGGCAGCGAGAGAACCCTCTCTCACGGCGTGAAGACGGCGCGCCCGTGACCCGTTCCTCGAACGGCCCGCGCACGCGCAACAGTCGCCTCGCGAACCACTCGCCCTGTCGCGTTAACTTCGCGACGGGACAGGCGGCGCCTCAGGCGGGAGAAGCAAGCGACGCTTTGCCTTCGCCATAATGACCGCGTTGAAAAAGGTACGCCACGTCATTCGATTTCGTATCCTTTTCCTTTTTTCCTCTTTCTCTCTCTTACAACAGGGACCAGGAAAGGGGGATACCCCGAAAAGGATCCTTCTTCATGAAGGAAACAGGCCCCGAGCCTCCCTACTGATCAAAGGTTCGAAGGCCGACCCCTCGGAGGGGTTCAACGACCGCCTCAGAGCGATTGGGTTCTGCGCCCACTACTGGTCAGAGGTTCGATGGCCGGCCCCTCGGAAGGGTTCAACGGCCGCCTCAGGCCACTCGGGCTCCGCGCCCACTACTGATCAGGGGTTCGTAGGCTGGCCCTCGAAGGGTTCACAGTCGCCTCAGACACAGAGCGAGGGATGACCCTGGGTACGTTCGATACATAACCAAGGCTCGGGCTACGCTCCCGAGGTACCCTAGGACATTTCTGAGACCAGCGGGAATGATCTTGTAACGGAATCCCATCAGAGGGAGGCATCAAGCCCTCGGACCCCGTCAAAGGGGACCGGGTCCGGCAGATCACCCGCAGGTACTTTTGGAGCGCGCCTCCGGGCCTCTAGCCGACCCCTAGCAAATGGGGCACGGGCGTCTGCTCGGATTACCCGCCAACAGCTCACTGGAGACACCATGTTCGGCGCCCTCCGAGGGCAACATGGCGCTTTCCCCCCTCCTCCTTGCGGAAAGGCGACGCAGGGGCGTATGTAAAAAAGTCGAGTCTGTCCTTGACCGTCCTCTCGCCCTATGCAGAGGCTCGGGGGCTGCTCTCGCAAACCCGGCTCCGGCCGACCCGTTGACAGCGTCAACATACCAGCCCGAGAACTTGGGACCCGACCATGCACCCGGGCTACGGCCAGCTCGCATGAGGGAACAACTAGACCAGCCGAAGTATTGCAAAACGCACTAAGACCTCGAAGGAGTAAAACTACTCCTCCGAGGCCTCGGGGGCTACACCCGGCGGGTGCGCTCGCGCGCACCCACCGGAACAAAATGCAACCAAGAAAAGGTTGGTCCCCATGCAAAAAAGTGCGGCAAAAGCCTCCAAGCGAGTATTAACACTCCCTTCGAGGCTCGGGGGCTACTGTCGGGGACCATAATTAGGGGTACCCTCAAGGCTCCTAAATCTCAGCTGGTAACCCCCATCAGCACAAAGCTACAAAGGCCTGATGGGTGCGATTAAGTCAAGGATCGGCCCATTCGAGGGACGCGATCATGCCTCGCCCGAGCCCAGCCTCGGGCAAGGGCAGCCGACCCCGGAGGACCTACGTCTCGCCCGAGGCCCCCCTCCAGCAACGGACACACCTTCGGCTCACCCGAGGCCCAGTCATCATCAAGAAGCAACCTTGGCCAAATCGCCACACCGACCGACCAAATCACAGGGGCATTTAATGCAAAGGTGGCCTAACACCTTTATCCTGACGCACGCCCTCCAGTCGACAGAGCCGAAGTGACCGCAGTCACTTTGCCGCTCCATTGACCAGTCTGACAAGAGGGCAGCGCCGCCTGCGCCGCTCCGACTACTGAGCCACTCGACAGAGTGAGGCTGACAGCAGCCAAGTCCGGTCTCAGGCGTCATAGGAGACTCCGCTCCGCCCGACCCCAGGGCTCGGACTCGGGCTCAGCCTCGGAAGACGGCGAACTCCGCTCCGCCCGACCCCAGGGCTCGGACTCGGGCTCAGCCCCGGAAGACGGCGAACTCCGCTCCGCCCGACCCCAGGGCTCGGACTCGGGCTCAGCCCCGGAAGACGGCGAACTCCGCTCCGCCCGACCCCAGGGCTCGGACTCGGGCTCAGCCCCAGAAGACAGCGAACTCCGCTCCGCCCGACCCCAGGGCTCGGACTTGGGCTCAGCCCCGGAAGACGGCGAACTCCGCCTCGCCCGACCCTAGGGCTCGGACTCGGTCTCGGCCCCGGAATACGACGAACTCCTCCTCAGCCGACCCCAGGGCTCGGACTCAGGCTCAGTCCCGAAGGACGACGAACTCCGCTTCGCCTGACCCCAGGGCTCGGACTCAACCCTGGCCTAAGTCGACGGTCTCCGCCTCGTCCGACCCGGGGGCTCGGACTCGACCTCGACCTCGGAGGAGCCTCCACCTCGCCCAACCTAGGGCACGGACCGACCACGTCAACAGGAAGCGCCATCATTACCCTACCCCGAGCTGACTCAGGCTACGGGGAACAAGACCGACGTCCCATCTGGCTCGCTCCACCATACGAGTAATGATGGCGCCCCGCATGCCCTGTGACGACGGTGGCTCTCAGCCCCCTTACGGAAGCAAGAGGACGTCAGCAAGGACTCGATAGCCCCGACAGCTGTCCTTCCGCCAGGCTCTAGCGCTCCTCCGACGGCCATGACACCACGCGAACTGGGTGCCAAGACCCCTCCGGCTGCCACGATGGCATGTACTTAGGGCGCTAGCTCTCCACCGCTAGACACGCTAGCACATTGCTACACTCCCCATTGTACACCTGGATCCTCTCCTTATGCCTATAAAAGGGAGGACCAGGGCCCTCTTACAGAGGGTTGGCCGCGCGGGGAAGGATGGGACGGCGCTCGCGCAAGGCCGCTCGCTCCCTCCCGCGTGGACGCTTGTAACCCCCTACTGCAAGCGCACCCGACCTGGGCGCGGGGCTAACACGAAGGCCGCGGGTTTCCACTCTCCCACGCCTGCCTCCCTCCGGCTGCTTTCTTCCCCCCTTTCGCGTTCCACCTCGCGTCGACCCATCTGGGCTAGGGCACGCGGCGACAATTCACTCGTCGGTCCAGGGACCCCCCGGGTTTCGAAACACCGACAAAAACATTATTCAAACAAAAGAAATTGCATGCAAGGCTCTTCTTTAAATACTACTCCCTCCATCAAAAAATATAATTCAAGAATCTCGGTGATACTTATCTACTACTACGCATTGTGCAAGGATAGCAGGTGGGCTTGAGGAGAGATGTAGTAGATGTTTTTTCCTGTCATAGATGTTTTTCCTTTCATAGGTGTAAACATAAACACACTTAATTGTGGTGTAGCGGTAGCTATTGCTTGCATTTGATTGATGGGTCGCGGGTTCGAATCCCCTTGGTGCCATTTGTGTTTTTTAATTTTAGCTAGACGTGAGCTATACGGGAGAATGGGAATAGGAATGGACTTTGCGAGGAGGGGGAATGGGAAAGGCAGAACAAGGAATGAGAATGGTGATAGAACATAGGAATGAGCTGTGCGGGGAGAGGAATGGAAAAGGCAGAACACGGAACGGAAGGCTACCCTTGCAGCCTTAATAAGTAGTAGAGACTTTATAGTGTGGACAACCAAACAATCAGATATTCAGCTCGCTACGCAAATTTCCCAAAGCAAACATACAAATTGCGATGGCCAAGCAAGTTCAGGTAAAGCTCAACCATGAAAATCGTTATATTGAATTGACATAAAAGGTACAATTGGGAAGCAGGGGTTGTAGAGCAAGAGTTACATTCTTTTTCAAATACCAAGGTAATTGTTAGTAGTAAGAATAGTTTATAGAAACAAATGTTAAATGATCAAAAATCGATTATATTAAAACAAACAACTCTATAGTCTTCAGTTGCCATATGAGAACACATATCAAAACATTGATATATCAGCCAGTAAATAAACACACATTGAAAATCATAACATCAGAAAGGTACCTTAATCCAAGGTAATTATGTATGATTGTTGCCTCAAAATCTAGGCACATGAGATGTAGCGACTCCCAAGTATTAACTAAATACATATATTACATTGGGGAAGACCGATAGACTTTACCTTCCAGAAGGCTTGGAATACTGTGGGGGGATTGAATAGAAAAGAAGTGACCAACTGAAAGTTCCCTTTGATCCGGGAACAGGATCTAGATGTCGCCTAGAGGGGGGTGAATAGGCGAATAAAACTTATTACTTTAAAACTTAAATCTTACTCTACTCGAAGACAGGATCGCAGTGGAGTGAAGAACCCTTCAAGTAGGTTGCAGTGGAATTGAAGTTCCTGTCTTACGAATATCCTGCACTTCAAGGAAAGCTAGTACCACAAGTAAGTAGTGAAGTGCAGATATATATAAGCGAGTAAGACAGAGAGTCAGAGTACAATACAGAACAGAGCACACAGACGCAAGGATTTATCCCGAGGTTCGGCCAAGCCTGAAATGCTTGCCTAGTCCTCGTTGGAGTTAGCCACACCTGGGCTTGGAGTCTATTTCAACTCCTTCCTCCGTTTGCTCAGATCTGTCAGTATGACAGATAGAGCCTCTCACTATTGAGTGGGGTTACAACAGAACCGCGGCTGCTTACAAACTTCTTGGCAGCACCCCGGCAGAGTAACGATACGCTCAAGACCTTGCTCTAGCTCTTAGCAGCACTACTCCTCTCTCTAAAGGCTTATAGTTGTGCCTTCTACACAAACTATAGATTTACACACAAGAGGGAGAGCGAGAATTGATTCCAATGAAGTCTACACTTGTTGGCTACACTTGTATATTGCTGGAGGCGCCTAGGAGTCCCTTTTATAGGCACAAGGGGCCTAGGAGCCGTTGGAAGCAATCCAGGAAGGCAAATCTTGCCTTCTGTCGGGTGGCGCACCGGACAGTCCGGTGCACACCGGACACTGTCCGGTGCCCGATTTCTTTCCTTCTACGTCGAAGCCGACCGTTGCAGATCTGAGAGCCGTTGGCGCACCGAACATGTCCGGTGCACACCGGACAGTCCGGTGCCTCCATCTAGCCGTTGGCTCGGCCACGTGTCCCGCGCAGATCGCGCGGCCGACCGTTGGCCCGGCCGACCGTTGGCTCACCGGACAGTCCGGTGCACACCGGACAGTCCGGTGAATTATAGTCGTACGTCGCCTGTGAATTCCCGAGAGCGGCCAGTTCGCCAGAGTTCAGCCTGGCGCACCGGACAGTCCGGTGCACCACCGGACAGTCCGGTGTGCCAGACTGAACTAAGTCTTGGCTGTACACAGCCAAGCCTTTCGCACCTCTTTCCTTTTCTTCTTCTTTCTGTTTCTAATACTTAGACAAGTATATTAGTCCACAAAACCAATGTACCAAGTTTAGAAGCATACCTTCTCTTGATCATCTATAGCATTTCACATGCTTGAGCTTTGATGTTGGACTCATAAATCATCAAGTCGGCTTGACTTGATCTAGATTGACATTTCTTGGCTCCAACATCCTGCAAAGGTCACATAGAACATCTCCAAACATAGGAACAACCCAAACTAAAGATTAAGGTGAACTTAGCTCTTTTGGGCTGCTTCCAGTTCTGGTTTTGACACTTGTTCTCCTTCTAGTGACCTTGATCTCCTTCTTAGAGCTTGATCTTGAGCCTTATGACTTACACCACATAACTGTAGCTGTTACCTCATGGGCTGTAAGTCACGTTCTTATGTAGTGATCCTTGATGTGTCGTAGCTGTTCTCAACTCGATCACCCTTGACTTTGCAAGCCTTCTTCTTCACCCTTGGCTTTGGGTTCCTCAGCCTCCTTGACCTTCTCCCGTGCACTTGGTACCTCGAAGCTCTTCTTGCCTCCGTCCTTGGCTTGATCAGTTGTCTCCTAGCTACGCACCCGAGTCTCACTTTATGCAATGTCCATCCTACTTGTGATGTCCATCATGTATCCATAATCCAGTTCTTGGACCATCACAATTGTTCACTTGTGTTGAACCCTGTAGGCTTTACCTTAAGCACCTGTTCAACACTTAGTACACTTGTTAGTCCTTTAATTGAGTTGTCATCCAAACACCAAAACTCACAAGAGAGCTTTCAATCTCCCCCTTTTTGGTGATTGATGGCAACACAATTAAAGCTTACATAAGAATAAGATTTGAAGCACAAATTTTGAATTCTAAGTTTATAGAATGCTCCCCCTAAATATGTGCTTACTTCAAAAACATAATCTTGACCTTAGACGCCAATTTGCACATACTTAGGCAATTCGAAACATTTCTACACCTTAGCACTTTTAGGATGCATTGTGTCAAGAATCAAACCATGATGCTATAACACACAAATGCACAAAATCAGAGTTAAACACCATTCAAATTAGTGGATATATCACAGGAATATCAACCTACCACTATTCATCATTAAGATACCAATTCAAACTAATACCAATTTAAACTAAGACACTAATTTAAGACAATCTTAAAGCACCATTAACCACATGACTATCTATTACACTATAGAAGCCAAATAATTCATCGCAACGGAAACACTAGTCCATATGAGCAACACATATAATACTGCAAGAAACATATGAATATCACACTTGGCAAAGCTCAAACTAACACATCACCCCATTAGGATAAGCTTTCCTCTCAGGTTGAGATAAGCTTTAATACACAAATTCTCCCCCTTTGACATCAAACACTAAAATCCATACTCAAGCAAGAACATAGGATGATGTCAAGGGACAGCAGGGTGTTAAGGAAGAAAAACGACTATCAAAACTCCCCCTTACTTATTGAACATATACCCTATCGACATTTAGGTAAATATATGCAAAAAGATTAATACTTCCTTTTGTACCTTTACCATGTTGTAGTGTACTTCCCATCTTGAAAGTAGTTAATCTCTCGAGAGCTTCTCCACACTTGTGCCTGAATCTTTCTCCTAACTTTTTCTTGTTGTTAAGACACCAAACTTAGAACAAGTTATAGTATTGGGCACAAGAAGAAACTTCTATTCTCATGATTATCAAAAGATGTTAATTGAAGCGAACTATTACGGCTACCAATTGAAAGATACCAATTTAAAGATACCAATTGCAAAGTTCATTTATTATCATGGCTCCATGATATTTAAGAATAAGCATCTATTATTACCAGATATTATAGAGCATGAGCAATCTAAAAATATGCGCTTACTCACAACTTGAGATACCAATTTCTTGACTTACAGAGGTACCCAAGTCCTGATTGCTCCATATCTTGCTTATCTTCTCTTTTCCACCTAGAGACTATACAAGATTGCTCAAGAAATAGTTAGTCTCAAAAGACACAAGTTATGTGTGCTCCCCCTCAAGTTGTGCATCAAGTATTTGAATGACTTGCACTTTGCACATTCTAGCTTCCTTAGAACTAGAGGGGATCACAACATACCTTGGTCAAGGCATACTCTTCCACTTTCATCACCAATTTGAATATCAAATGAAACGCCACTTAACACCAATTGAAGGCTAAATGAAAGGTTGACTAAATACAACAATGCACGCCTCAGTGGTACCTAAGCCAATTGAATACTCACAGGAAGTCTTAACATTTACACAACTTGTACATGCTTCATACTTAACTATCATTGCATATACCAATTGAAGATCAACACGATCATGTATATAAAGCGAAATATCTAAGCATGTCATAATTAAGAAGGTTTCTTAGGTGCACAAAAGAAACAACATTTTAAAGGCATAAATTACCTAAGCCAAGATATTACCAATTGAAAGATAAGAACATAGCTATGATCACAATGAATGGAATTTCAAGAATATTTAATGAAATTGCATAGCTCCATTTTCCATACCTTTGCCTTTATGAGAGCCCTTGTTATCGCCATTTCAGGTCTCCTTTTGCTTACGCACCTCATAGCTCAAAAGGGCACGACATGGATTTGAAATTCACACAGTACCAAACTAGGGTAATCATGTGAACATGGACTAAACAATATGTCATAATTGCACATAGCATGACTTACAAAAAGTTACAGGTTTATCCATATACACCAAGAGAGTTAATCGTTGTGGATATAACAAATGAAATAGCTACCCATGAATGATTCAAAAGATATATCCTATATAGCATCAGTCATGATTAAGCAAACATCATTATGATACATTTAACACAGGCAATCATAAAGCATAACTACTCCAAAGACAGGAAGCACAACAAGCCAATTTAAGAGCAATACCAAATTGCAATTATGTACGTAAAATACACGGGGTACCGTCCTTTGGAGAGCTAGTTGTAGATTCTCATCAAAGTCCTTTTACTTGATTCACCAATAATGATTAAGGACCTATACACCTTATTTTACTTGAGATGAACATGGGATTAGTATCTCACAATAATTCAACCTTGGGACAATAAACACCAAAACAATCAACAGCTTAAGCATAGAGTCTTAGATAACTGTCTTAAGCTCTCCCATGGTCTCCAGTCCATCTCAAGGCACCTGCATGGTCTAGTTAGCACAGTTTGGTACCCATCTCGGGATGGGTACATAATGATCATGTAAATGTGCCTTTGGTACCCAAATTGCCTTTGTGCTAGTTCTAGGTGATCTCGTTATAGATCTAGCACAAGTGTATGATTTGGGTTTCCTACATGAATAAGATTGACACAAATTCACTTGTTTAGGAATCTTACCTTTGTAACATACCTTGGATAGATGACCCTGCTCACCATACTTGTAGCAGACACGTTGCTCAACTTGACATGACGCTTGCTGTGTGTCATTTTCCTTGGTGAGGGTCACTTTGGAGGATGCACATCCTTGATTCTTCATGACTGGACATGAAGTGATCGTGTGGTCCTTATTGTTGCATCCAAAACAACTCCTTGTCCTTTCATTTTTGTCTTTGTACGGACAAGACGCGATGAGGTGGCCTAACTTCTTGCACTTGAAACACCTCCTTTTTCCTTTTCCCTTTGTGTACTTGAATGACATGGAGAGAGGGTCAGTGCAAACAACATGATTAATTGAATCTTTACCTTTTTCCAAGCTCATGTTGATTTCTTCATCTTTAGGAATATTTTTCTTATTGAGCTTGACACTTACTGCAGTTTTTCCTTTCTCAAGCTTCTTCACCACGTGCCCGTGGATATCTTGAGAGAGTTGAGCAAAGTGTCTTCTCCTCAGTTGTCGTTGCTTCTTATTCCCACAGAATTTCTTTTGTGACCCTAAAACTTGTTGCTCAATCAATGATTGGCTTTCTTTTGAGCAACAGGGGTTAGCACATGATGATATATAATTCAAATGCGCACATGTGCGAGAATGAGGTTCACAAGAATTTAAGTTTACAATTATAACCTCATGAGCAACATTAAGCATGATATGGTCATCAGCTAGTTTATTATGAGAATATGACAACATATCATACTCTTCACCTAGAGCAAGTTTTTCTAAATTTAGAATTTCTACTTGTCTCTTAAGCATGGCGTTTTCCATTTTAAGTTGAGCAACACAGGATAAAGCATCATCATTATTTCTTTGCTCAAATAAAATAGATTCATACCGTTGGACCAAATCATCATGAGAGCACTTTAGCTCCTCATGTTCTTTGGTCATCTTCTCCAGGCTGTTGTTGGTTTTGATGAGGGTCTCCTCTAGCCTGAGAAGCGTCTCGCCTTGTTCCTTGTTCCTTCTCAACAACTTAACCAAGAGAGCTTTGTCCGCTTTGTTGAGATGGTTGTAGAAACGGCGAATCTCCTCTTCTTCCACATCATCGGTCTCATTTTCCCTGTCATTAATGTCAGTGGAAGCAATATAGGAAAATGTACCTTGTGATGATGAAGATTCATCCTCGCTATCATCCTCATATTCCTCCTCATTGTGGCTTTCGTCTCCACCGTCATTGTTAGCAATAAAACATTTATCACTAGTGGAGAACGACCCTGTCGACGAGGTGGATTCATCGTTTGGGTGCCATCGTTCTTGTTCTTCTCCCTTTGAATGGTTAGTATCACAAGTAATATAGGGAGTAGGAGCATCACAGTTTGCCACAAAATATTTTTCTTTAATCCTATTCCATAAATCATGAGCATCAGCAAATAGATCACTATCACTACTCATGATGGCAAAATAGGCACCTCTAGATAGAGAATCGACTAAGATGTTGCATGCATGGTGATTTAGAGTTAGACATCTTAGTTCTTCATTGGAAGGATTTTTACTAATATTAGAGGGAAAAATACTACTACTAAAGACCTGTCTCAAATCAGAATCAACACTCATGAAAGCACTATAAATAGAGACAGACCAAGACTTGTAATTTGAGCCATCGCCTAAAAGAAGTTCTACAGTTACCTCTTGTGACGACATCGTCATCTCCGGACGGCTAAGCCCACACTAGAGAGGCCTAGCTCCGATACCAATTGAAAGTTCCCTTTGATCCGGGAACAGGATCTGGATGTCGCCTAGAGGGGGGGGGTGAATAGGCGAATAAAACTTATTACTTTAAAACTTAAATCTTACTCTACTCGAAGACAGGATCGCAGTGGAGTGAAGAACCCTTCAAGTAGGTTGCAGTGGAATTGAAGTTCCTGTCTTACGAATATCCTGCACTTTAAGGAAAGCTAGTACCACAAGTAAGTAGTGAAGTGCAGATATATATAAGCGAGTAAGACAGAGAGTCAGAGTACAATACAGAACAGAGCACACAGACACAAGGATTTATCCCGAGGTTCGGCCAAGCCTGAAATGCTTGCCTAGTCCTCGTTGGAGTTAGCCACACCTGGGCTTGGAGTCTATTTCAACTCCTTCCTCCGTTTGCTCAGATCTGTCAGTATGACAGATAGAGCCTCTCACTATTGAGTGGGGTTACAACAGAACCGCGGCTGCTTACAAACTTCTTGGCAGCACCCCGGCAGAGTAACGATACGCTCAAGACCTTGCTCTAGCTCTTAGCAGCACTACTCCTCTCTCTAAAGGCTTATAGTTGTGCCTTCTACACAAACTATAGATTTACACACAAGAGGGAGAGCGAGAATTGATTCCAATGAAGTCTACACTTGTTGGCTGCACTTGTATATTGCTGGAGGCGCCTAGGAGTCCCTTTTATAGGCACAAGGGGCCTAGGAGCCGTTGGAAGCAATCCAGGAAGGCAAATCTTGCCTTCTGTCGGGTGGCGCACCGGACAGTCCGGTGCACACCGGACACTGTCCGGTGCCCGATTTCTTTCCTTCTACGTCGAAGCCGACCGTTGCAGATCTGAGAGCCGTTGGCGCACCGGACATGTCCGGTGCACACCGGACAGTCCGGTGCCTCCATCTAGCCGTTGGCTCGGCCACGTGTCCCGCGCAGATCGCGCGGCCGACCGTTGGCCCGGCCGACCGTTGGCTCACCGGACAGTCCGGTGCACACCGGACAGTCCGGTGAATTATAGTCGTACGTCGCCGGTGAATTCCCGAGAGCGGCCTGTTCGCTAGAGTTCAGCCTGGCGCACCGGACACTGTCCGGTGCACCACCGGACAGTCCGGTGTGCCAGACTGAACTAAGTCTTGGCTGTACACAGCCAAGCCTTTCGCACCTCTTTCCTTTTCTTCTTCTTTCTGTTTCTAATACTTAGACAAGTATATTAGTCCACAAAACCAATGTACCAAGTTTAGAAGCATACCTTCTCTTGATCATCTATAGCATTTCACATGCTTGAGCTTTGATGTTGGACTCATAAATCATCAAGTCGGCTTGACTTGATCTAGATTGACATTTCTTGGCTCCAACATCCTGCAAAGGTCACATAGAACATCTCCAAACATAGGAACAACCCAAACTAAAGATTAAGGTGAACTTAGCTCTTTTGGGCTGCTTCCAGTTCTGGTTTTGACACTTGTTCTCCTTCTAGTGACCTTGATCTCCTTCTTAGAGCTTGATCTTGAGCCTTATGACTTACACCACATAACTGTAGCTGTTACCTCATGGGCTGTAAGTCACGTTCTTATGTAGTGATCCTTAATGTGTCGTAGCTGTTCTCAACTCGATCACCCTTGACTTTGCAAGCCTTCTTCTTCACCCTTGGCTTTGGGTTCCTCAGCCTCCTTGACCTTCTCCCGTGCACTTGGTACCTCGAAGCTCTTCTTGCCTCCGTCCTTGGCTTGATCAGTTGTCTCCTAGCTACGCACCCGAGTCTCACTTTATGCAATGTCCATCCTACTTGTGATGTCCATCATGTATCCATAATCCAGTTCTTGGACCATCACAATTGTTCACTTGTGTTGAACCCTGTAGGCTTTACCTTAAGCACCTGTTCAACACTTAGTACACTTGTTAGTCCTTTAATTGAGTTGTCATCCAAACACCAAAACTCACAAGAGAGCTTTCACCAACCTCTCGTTGTAATGGTTTTGCAGGATGTTTAAAGTTTCTCGAACAATCTTTATAGGCACAACATTTGCCATTGTCCATCATGTGAAGTCACTCAACCAGACCATTTTATCTTGACCTTCAAGTAGGCAGAGGATTGCATTCTCCAAAGAGTATACAAGGAACATTATCTGTCCTTCATGGGATGATGTGTTCTGAAATTTGACAACGACATACAGATGAGTTCTGAACAATGCTTACAGAGAGCAACGATTTTTTTGAAAAAGAATACACTAAAGATAACACTTTAAAAAGTGGGACTTCTTGTCAGCTTTGTTGGTCTCATGACGACAACAATAATTTTCCCCTCTCTATATCAAAAACTTGCCCTGCTTTGCTCCAGTTAAAATTCTACCAAACCTACACCGATCACATGGTAAACCGCATGGGATGGAAGAAAAAACAAACTAGAATCATAGTAGTAAAAACAAATAGGCAATGCACAGAAGGATCGTTCACACTGAGGAATCTCAGATTATCCAGTGCATCACTCGCGTACTGGATGCCAACATAAATCGTGTCAAGCTTCAGATGATCAGAGGTGTAGAAATGAAGTTTGTGAATAGCAGCAATTCATCCTCGGTCATAAGAACAAGTGAATTCAATCATACACATTGAGATAATGACTAACCTTAAAAGTTCACTGAGAAATACCTCCATGTGGCTGTTCAAACTATGTACAATCAAATCTAGCAAGCGGCTAACCTGTAGGGTATAGTGAAACACTAAATACACAAAGAAGCGTTCAAGTGCCTATTCCATGAAGACAAGAAAAATTCTCTTGATAAAGAATTGTGAATTTAGCCACATCAGAGTGCAACAGCAGACTGAATGCGCCGCATAATTGGCAATTTAAGCAACACAAACTGGCACGCAGCGCACACGCTGGAGCCACCGCGAGAGGCGGTGGGCAATGAGGAGGCACACAACACCCACGACCTAAGGTGTCGTTATTTCGGGGAGGGAGCCAAGCGCCGAGGAGTCGTACGACTCAGGGGCGCACAAGAGAGGAGGGGAGCGGTTGAGAGAGACAAGGAGGATGTGAGCGGTTGAGTGGAGGCGGCGGCCATAGAGGTGGCGGCGATGGAGCCATGGCGTTGGCAGCTGTGAGCGGAGGGGTTAGGGATCAGGGCAGGGTAGGAGCAGATTGCCCGAAGATGTAGAGCGGTTGCTGCGTTGCAAGCGAGCATCACGTCGAGGGGAGACGGACGAAGACACTAACATAGGGGCCTATCATCCACGACCAAGGTAGGCAGAACACCGGAACGCAGAACAAGGGGATTTGTACTTGATAAGTAGTAGAGATTTGTACTTGATAATATTTTATCTAATTTTCTTAGAGGTATAAATATTTAATTTAAATTATCACTTCTTTTTAAATTTTAATTAAAAAATTAGGCTCTAAATAATCTTAAATAAATAGTTATTAACTAAAAACTTTGATCACCAATTCACCAAAAAACATATACTTCTAGTGTATGCATGTTATATACTTGAATTTGTATCCAAAAATAATTTAATATGATACTTAATTTGTATTTGTTGATGTCATATTTTAAAATAATTTAATAGTCAAACTTTCACCCTAAAGACTTTGCCAAAAAATATACGTCTTATTTTATAGGACGGAGGGAGTATAACTTTGGTGTATACCAAGTCAATGTCAGAGTTGTTAAAAAGCAAAATAAAAAATTAGAAGACTTGAAGAATATTTAGGTCTAAATGATCTCACTGAAAGGATCACGATAGATAAGAGGACGGGTGAAATATGTTCTGTAAATTTTCTTGCACTTAAAACCTATTAGCAAGCCCACGTCATCACATGTGCTTATTTGTGTAATAATAAAAATTTGCACCATAAATTTCAATCCTTTATTATGGCAATTCTAGTAATGTAAATGCTTAAAATAAATTGCTCGAATATAAATCAAAGTAAATAAATATTAGGAATGCCTTGATGTCGGAAAGTTAACACTCTCCATTAGTCGTCGTTGGAGCATTTGCATAACAGTGTCGCTCTCTCTTGTCTACGCAATGACCAAGTGCTCTCTATGAGCTGGTTTTTTGTCTCTCTAGCATCGTGAACCGCTCACAACTATGTACAAACATAAGTTAGGTCATGCACAAACTCTCTGTGTGATCACTGAACTCCTCATCATCACCAAACCATTTGGGTGATCCGATCACCAAGAGTTATAAGCATAAACTTCTCACTTAGCCAAATCAAGGCTAATGAGAACAATAGGTGTAGACTAGCTACTCTCAATATGCTAATAAGGTTGTTAATCAAGTGGTTTTCATCTCTCAAGTCCCTCATGTAAGTAAAATGGACCAATGCGTGGCCATTTGATTATAGAGTTTTGATGTTTGACAATCAACATAACCATTTAGATTAATATTATTTGCTAGTGTTTTGGTTATAGTTCAAAGGGTGCACCATGCACTTGGATAAAGGTAAAGTGATGATCGAGAAGATCAACACCTCAAGCAATATATTAGAAGACTCATCGAAGAGATAGGGCGTATGTTGTTCCCTACAAGTCTAGCATGCCATGGTGAGTAGCCCTAATAAGGCTGTCGCAGGGGATAGGAGGCTTATGCCAATGAGGACATTGGCGGGAAAAGAATGGAGGCAACTTCCATAGATGACTCCAATCCCTTGACACTTGAAGCTATCGTAAGTTTAGTAGGCCACGTATTGCTTGGATGTTGGAATGGCTAAGTGTGCTAGTGTGTGCAAGAAGAGAGTCCGAAAAAAGTCCTCCCCTGAAGGGGTCACCCTCTCTCTTTTATAGACCAAGGGAGAGGGGTTACAAGATGCGTGGAGCCAGCCTAGCAGTTTGACCCTATCTACTCTATTATAGAAGGTGTAGTTGTCATTCCTTGACCCTGTAGCGATGTCGCATGTACATCGTGGATGGTCAAGGTTGTCTGCTTGTCGTGGCCGGTTAAGGCCGCCGTCAGTCGTAGCGCACATCACTCATGCGTGAACCCATAGTGGCGCACCAGTACAATCAGTGTGACACATGTTGTGGGTTACGTGTGTGCCATCTCACATGCATAACAACTCTGTGACTCCACCAACTCCTTGACCAATTACAACGAGGCGTCTAGCCTACGTGGCGCGTCTAGTGTCCTCCTAGCTAGAGACTACCTAGGGCTTATGACTCGTGAAGCACCTAAACCCAACTGTAGTTAGCGGAGAGGTTGGGCATAAAAGGCCACCTAGAGGGCCTCTGGGTCCCAAAGACGCCTCTAAACACATGGCGCTGTCGGACTCCGTCGGTGACAGGGCCCGCTAGAGACATGTGGAAACTACCGGAGCCTGTCAACGACCTGTGTCAAAGGTGTCCGCGGGATAGAATCTTGATGTGAGTGACATGCCTACCATTTCGATCGTATATTTTTTGAAACGAACCGACAGGAGATCTGCCCGTTATATTAAAAAGAGAGAAGCCCAAGTGGCAAGGATTAAAATACAAAGACACTCCACAAAAGCATGACCAAGCCGAAAAACACAAACACACAAGACTAATATGAAAGGAGACCAGGAGAAAAACCAAGCTAAAACACACAAAACTAAAGTGATGCTAGGAGATTAGCCAGGTGTTTGGCTCCTGCACGTATCCAAGCTGATGCCTCAGATATAATAGATGCGAGAATCTGAGCACATGTGGAGGATTTGTGGTCAAAAATCCTAGCATTTCTCTCACGCCAGACGGTCCAATTCACTAGAATTAAGAGGCTTCTCAAGCCCTTCCTGTTGCAATCTTGAGTTGTAGCTAGGGACGTCCACCATTGTAGGACAGACTCACTGTGGTCCCAGTTACTTGGACTAAGGCCCTCCACCGCTGCCCATACAGCCACCTCTCCCCAAATCCGCTTGGTTAAACGACACTCAACGAAGAGATGCAGTCCTGACTCCAAAGTTTGCCCACACAATGCACAGGTAGCGTTGTGGGGCCAATCCCTCTTCGCAAGACGATCCGTTGTCCAAATTCTATTTTGGATGGCTAACCAACTGAAGAATTTACATTTTGGTGGCGCCCATACCTTCCAAATGATCCAGTTCATATTTGTAAGCTCTGAGCCGAGGAATTGGGCAAGGTATGCTGATTTCGCCGAATACTGTCGGTCTTCTGAGAGTTTCCAACTAATAGAGTCGCAAATACCCGGTTGCAAGGATACTCTTTGCAAAATTGACCAAAGCCTACAGTACTCCACAATGTGTTGTTCTGTCACCTCAGCAGAAAACAGGTTGAGGTCCCTAATCCAAGTATGATTCCATAACGCTTCACTCAAAGATCTGTTCTTTCTTTGGGACACATTGAAAATGAGAGGCGCAATGTCCTTCGGTCTTAACCCTTGCACCCACGCATCATTCCACAAGGACACCTTTGTCTCGTCTCCCACCGAAATCGATGTCGTTGCTGCGAAGAGCTGTCGATCTTTTGTCGTGCAAGGGAGTTCCAAGGCTGTCCAGAACCTAGTTGATGAAGCCCATTCTTGCCACAGCCAACGCATACACAAGGCCCTTGCAAATTTGGTTAAATGAAGGATACCCAAGCCTCCGCACTCTTTTGGCCTTGCGGAACGGAGCCAATTTACCTTGCATTTACCTCCCGTAATTTGTGCACACCCAGTCCAAAGAAATTTTTTCCTTCTCGAGTCAATTAGATTCAATATTTCCTTAGGAGCCCGTAAAATAGAGAGAAGGTAGATTGCTTGGGAGGTAATGACTGACTTAACTAAAGTCAGTCTGCCAGCCATAGAGAGGTTTTTCCCATTCCAGCCACTGAGCTTGTTCGAAATTTTGTCAATTAAGAACTGAAAGTCGCTCTTCTTCAATCCGGATGATGAGAGTGGGAGGCCCAGGTATTTTAAGGGGAAGGTAGCCCTTCTGGCCAGCATATTCGTTAGGACCGCGTTGAGGTCAATGCCTTGACAATGGATAGGCACAACTGTGGACTTATGGAAGTTTGTCAACAGCCCTGACGCCTCACCAAATAGCCCGAGCAACTTTAGTATTGTCTCGACCTCCTCTTTTTTTGGTGCAATAAACAAGGCCGCATCATCAGCATACAATGAGAGACAAAGGCAAGGCGAGCGGCCCCTGATTTTGCTGAGAAGTCCCCTCTCTGTTGCCAGTTCTAAAATTTTCTGCAATGGGTCAATGGCAAGTACAAATAACAATGGTGAGAGTGGGTCTCCCTGTCTAAGTCCTCGACCATGAGACAAGGGGGGATTCGGGGCCCCATTAACAAAGACCCTTAAGGTGGATGTTGAGAGGATGGCTGCAATCCAATCTCTCCATCGAGAAGGGAAGCCTAGATGTTGAAGCAGCGAGAGAAGGTATTCCCATCGGACTGAATCAAAGGCTTTCGCAATGTCCAATTTGATGAAGAGCGAGGGTATGTTCATGCATTGGTAGCGCCTCACTGCACTACGCACGGCCATAAAATTATCTTGAATAGTCCATTTCTTGATGAACGCGCTTTGGCATGGTGAGACGATTTCATGCATATGTGGCGCTAATCGGAGAGCAAGAGTCTTGGTGATGATTTTGACGAAGGAGTGAATGATGCTAATCGGTCTAAAATCACCAACTGCCTCCGCTCCCTCCTTTTTAGGAAGTAGAATAATATTTGCCGAGTTGATGAGTTGCAGGTTCATGCACCAAAGGTCGTGAAATGCCTTAACTGCCTCCATCACATCGTGCTTGATTATGTCCCAACAAGATTTAAAGAAGGTCCCCGTAAAACCATCGGGCCCAGGAGCCTTATCAACCGACAGAAGGTCAATACTTTTTTTAATTTCTGCTTCAGTAAAAGGCATGTCAAGGGAGGACAAATTATATCGCTGAGAGTTGAAGATGCCGTAATTAATCTCCACTTGCCTAGGTTGAGGACGTTGCATAGTGCTTTGGAAAAAAAACTTTGGACCTCCAGAGACTTGTCCTCATGCGTGACTGCCCAACCATGCTCTTTCTTAAGTTTTTGGATGAAATTCTTGCGCCTTCTAGAAGTTGCTCTCTGATGAAAAAATCTGGTATTGGCGTCTCCTAACTTAAGGGTTGTTAAGCGCGAATTCTGCCTTCTCCGCGCTCTCTCCACAACCGCCAATCCGATAATACGCTGCTTCAGCTTATTTCTTAGACTCGATTCAGCGGGGGATAGCTGCCTATTTTCTTGTGCTAAATCGAGTCTAAGAATTACTTCTAGAGCCATATGCAGATAGAGCCTTGCATCTGGAATGATTTTATTATTCCACTCACGTAACGCAGCTGCCGTGTTTTGCAATTTGTGGTAGAGCCTGTGGAATGGCTCATGATGAACCGACGGCGCCATCCATGCTGCCTGGACCACTTGCTTGAACCCCGGCAGCTTGGCCCAAAAGTTCTCAAACCGGAAGGAACGAGGTCGTCTTGGGCTGGTTTGATTTGAGAGGAGGAGCGGACAGTGATCTGATAGTGAAGAAGACAAGGCTTGCAGCCCATGACTGCCAAAGAGATCCTCCCATTCACCGTTGCAAAATATTCTATCCAGCCTGACCAATGTTGGGCGTCGCCTTTCATTGCTCCAAGTGAATTTCCTATTCTGTAAGTGTAATTCTTTAAGTTCACACTCATCTATTGCCTGTCTAAATTGATTCATGAGCCGCAGGTTAAGATAGTTGTTATTTTTGTCCCTGGCTTTGTATATGCAGTTGAAGTCTCCTAGAATGAGCCATGATGTTCCCAACTGAAGCTTGAGGTCTTGCAGTTCGCGTAGGAACGCAGCCTTGTTACCATTTCTCGCAGGCCCATACACCGTGGTCAGGAGGAATGCGACATTCGATTCCTTCATGTGGACATGAGCTGAGATGTGATACTCACCCTGGGTACAGTTAACAAGCTCCATAAAGTCACTGTTCCACAGAATAAGAATGCCACCATGGGTACCACTAAAGCCACCAGCAGGTTTGAAACAGAACATATCCAACTTAGGTCCTCCCAATGAGGCTGCTAGGAATCGGTCAACCAAAAACAGTTTGGTCTCTTGCAAGCAAACCAGATGACAAGTAGTTGTGGCAATTGTCTCACGAACGGTTTCACGTCGTGCAACATTATTTAGACCCCGGACGTTCCAACAGAGAATTTCTAAGTTGACCCCTGCCATTAGAAAAAGAAAGAGTCCCGCCTGACAGCAAAATAGCAGCTGTATGAATAAGGAAATGCCTTCACATTACCCTTAAATCGGGGTCTTAGCAACACACGACAGGAATTCAGCAAGGCAACAACAGCGCACATTCCCCAGACTGTAGCAAACACAGCAACATAACAGTAGGTGCATGAAGAAGGAAGTACGTTCACATTACCCATAAATTGGAGCCTAAGCAGTACACAATAGTAACTAGGAAGGCCACACAACCCATCAGCAGCACACCATCCACAAACTGTAGCAAACGCAGACAGCCAGCAGCTACAGGAAGAAGGGAGTGCCCTTATAACATCCATAGTTCGGAGTCTAAGCCATACAGAACAGGAATTAAGAAGCCCGCTATTGGTGACATGGACTGAGTTGCGGAGCGCAGCCCACAGTTCTACAAAAGGCAACTTAAACATAGTTGCAATAGAGGAGACACAATAAAGTGGCACTGCATAGGTCAAGCAGCCACCAGCAGGCTTGAGCAGGCATTGCGCCTGGCCTCTTCCTGCAACTCCGCCGCACTCTCTTGGATTTCTGCAATACCGTCCCCAGCGGCTTCCATCAGTGCCTCATCCACGAGCTCTGCATCAACAGTATCCAGGTTGAAGAGGGACTCTAAAGCAGCAGTCACCTCCTTTGGCAGTGGCCCCTTGAAGAGAGTGGTGAATTTCTGCAAAGCAACATCGAAATCCGACCGATCATCAGTTTTTAGAAGTCTAAACTTGCGGCATAAATTTTGTTGTGCGCGTATCATAGCGGGCATTGGCTTAGTAGCAGCGATTCTTGCACTTCGGCGTACCGCGGAGACGTTGAAGCTGTGTGGACGGTTGTTTCGAACAGCCGGCGCAGCGGTCGGCTCCACCGCTTCAAGTACCGCTGCAGACGGCGGGACAAAGATGGTCTTGAGAACGGAGTCATCGGTCTCTGTCGATGTGGCTGCTGCCACCCCCTCTACAATAGTGGGTGAGGATAGCCCCCACTGTCCGGCACCTGTTGCAGCACATCCTCTGCGCCGTGCAACAGGGGGGAACTGGACCCTCCTTGCACCTGCGGCAAGGATTCCAGGATGCGGCTGAAAACCCGTGACACGTCTATTAGGCCATGTGTTGCAGCAACCTCTAAGGGAGCGGAGAGTGCACCCGAGCAGGCTTCGTTCCCCATAGTGCCTGTCGAGGTTGTGTTGCGACGCCGGCGGTACACATAACCTGGACGGAAGCGGCTCTTCTGTTTTGGAGATGGTGGTGGAGACTTGTCCTTCCTGTTCAATTCTGCTGAGGCTGGGTTACAGTTTGTCGGCACCCGACGCGTTGGAGTTTCATCTCGGCGTGCACGGTGCCGGCGTGGTTCGGAGCGCGCAGCAGCACGCCCCGATAATCGACGTGGATGACGCTCACGGCTCCGTCCACGTGTCGTCTGCTGCTCTTTGATGCTTGCTGTGTCAGCCTGGTGTCGACGCCCACCCGTTCCATAGCCGCAGTCGCGATAGTGCTCACGGCGCGACTTCGACCGCTCCCGCTCCTTGGGTGCGCGCGAGAGGCTCCGGAACAGTCGAGAGCTCCAGCTGCTCCCTCTGGTGATGTGGCGCCCATGCCGATCGTTGTCGTAGTTGTCGTCGTCGTCGTCTCGGCGGCCGTTGTTGTTGTAGCGTGGTGGAGTCGGGTCGTGGCGGTCCCGAGGCCCGCTCTCCCCATCAACGATGCCGAGCCGCCAGCTATAGGCACTGGGAGCAGCGCGACCCCCTCTGCCTGCTCATGCAGTATTTCATATCATAAGTTATAAGATTTCGTGTTTTTACCAATTAAAAACAAATTTGTGCGTAAAATTTAAAGGCTAGGTTTTCCAGTAATAACTAATAAGAACTAATTAAGAAGCCCCAAGTTATTAAAATAATCCTGCTAATTAGTAGTCACAAATTGGCAGCCCTGAACGTGGGATGCAAGAGCCGGCCGAGCTCCTCGTCGACAGTGTCCAGCGGCCCGCCAGTGTCGTTCCGGACCCACCGCACGGCGGTGGTGTTGAATGACTTGTGCTCGAACCCGTAAAGGTTGAGTATCTGGTCGTCGCCGAAGTTGAGAGCACGCTCCATTGAGCGCCGGCACCAAACCGCATCGTGGATTGAGTCGTTCTCGCACGGCTTGCACCCCATGAAGTGCGTCGTGAGCGGCCTTTGTTCGTTGCCGGGCACCGGCGGGGTCGTCGAATCCCGCCGCATCTCCTCAAACTTGTCCGCTATGTAAGCTAAGAAGCCGCTCAGGCGGTAGGAGCTCTCGAGGAACGTCTTGCCGCCCCACCTGCCGCGCTCTGTCACAAGCAGGTAGACGAGCGCCGACTGGTCGTAGGCCTCGTACGGCTGCCGTGTTGGCGCTGTAGCTCGACGGCGATGCTTGCCAGCACAATCTCGAGCAGCAACATCGGCGTGTTGTCACCACCAGAGAAGAGAAGAAACAGAGGTTAGTGGAGAATTAGTCTTTTGTCTGCTAACTGGCGCAGCGCATTTTCTGGTTTCCATTGCATAAATATATTGACTCCATGCTGATTCCCCCCACCATAATAGCTGCTGCACGACATGCCTATTTTCCTGTCATTGTGTGCGACATGTACGGCGAGCGCCATGACGGGGAGGCTAAAGACGCGGTCACGGCGTGCGTTGAGCAGTCTTCAACAACACCCGCGAATCTACGCTAAATACATGGAAAGTCTTCAACAGCACCCGCGAATCTACGCTAAATACATGGAAAACTAGCAAACTAAACCAACAACTAATGCACATATATGCAGGCTAAAGTACTTGACATGATTATTACAGGATGCTTATGCAACAATCACCCCTAATCTTGTCAACCTTGAACTCTGATGATCCCCAACTGTCTTCTCATTTCAGTGAAGCTAATCCTCCCAAATGGCTTGGTAAGGATGTCGGCTAGTTGTTCATCAGTACTCACATGATTCACATCCACCACTCCATTGCCAATACATTCTCTGATGTAGTGATATCTAGTATCAATATGCTTGCTTCTTTCATGGTACACAGGGTTTTTTCTTAGCTCTTGTGCAAGGAGTTTGAACTTCTTTGCCTTGGTGCTTGTTAGATTTCTCAACAGTCTACTTAGCCACACCCCCTGACAAGCAGCTGTAGCAGCAGCAATGTACTCTGATTCACAGGATGATAGAGAGACCACTCTTTACTTTTGAGATGTCCAGGTGATTATGTTTCTTCCCAAGAAAAATATTACTCCACTAGTTCTCTTCCTCTTTTCGAGATCACCAGCATGGTCGCTGTCAGAGTATCCAAGCAGTTCTGAATCTAAACCTTTTGAGTACTTACAGCCAAGCTGACTTGTTCTTGCAAAATATCTGACAATCCTCTTGACAGCAGACCAATGTTCAACATTTGGTGTTTCCATGAACCTGCTAATTATTCTAACTGAAAAGGCTAGATCTGGTTTTGTATTTACCAAATACCTTAAGCTGCCCACAATACTTCTGTATCTGGTGGCATCCAGAATTTGTTCAGGCTTCCAATGGCAATAGCTTTGTCTGATGTTCCATTGGTGTGTCCACTGGGTTGCAGCCCTTCATCCCACAAATATCTATTATCTTCTCTGCATAAGCACTTTGGCAGATGGTTATTTCCCCTGACTTCTGTCTCACTTCTATACCAAGGTAGTAACTCAATAATCCCAGGTCACTCATGTTGAAACTCTTCTTCATTTGTTCCTTGAAATCAGTCAAGACCCTGTTGTCGGGTCCACAGATGAGAAGATCATCCACATAGACACCCACCAGCCGCAATCTTGCACCTGTTCCTTTTTTGTAAACAACATGCTCTTCAACGCTCCTGGTGAAACCAATCTTCTGCAGTTCTTTGTCAAGCCTTGCATTCCATGCTCTTGGGGCCTGTTTCAGGCCATATAGTGACTTCTTTAGTTTCAACACTTTCCTCCCCGACTTAGGATCAACAAAACCTGGTGGCTGTTAGACATAAACATCTTCACTGAGATGTCCATTTAGGAAAGCAGATTTCACATCCATGTGGTGTAATTCCCACTCTTCTTGAGCTGCCAAGGCCAATAGAATTCTCACTGTTTCCATCCTAGCCACAGGTGCAAATACTTCATCATAATCTATTCCTTGGATTTTAGCATACCCATTTGCAACCAGTCTGGCTTTATGTTTAACAATGTTCCCAGTTGGGTCCTTCTTTACTCTAAACACCCACTTTAGGCCAATTGCCTTATGGTTACTTGGTAGGTCAGACAGTTCCTAGGTTTCATTTTGGTGAATTGAATCCATTTCTTCTTCCATAGCCTTCCTCTAACAAGTTTGTTCTAGTGCTTGCTGTACACTATTACGTTCCTCAGCTGCCAACATACACACTCCACTATACCCAAAGTCATGCACCTCTTCTATTGAGTCAAAAAGGTCTGCCAAGGTTCGGAACTTGTGTGGTCCTGAAACTGAAGTCCCTGAAGATTTTCCTGGCGTTGCCACATTTCCTTGGCTTGGTGCAGAACTAGATGATGGAGTAAATGTGGAGGCCACATTGACATTTTGGCCCGTTTCAACCTCCTAACTAGGCGAGTTAGACCCTGCTGATGTTGGTTCTGGAAAAACTTCACTATCTTCACTTCTTCTGTTGTTGTAATTTTGGCAGGTGAGTCATAATGAACAACAAACCCATCTGTCTGTTTTTTGTCTGAGTTGCACATTTTACTATCCCAGTCCCACTTCTTATATTCTTCAAAAATGACATCTCTGCTAATCACCAGTCTTTTAGTGTTTGGATCAAATAATATGTAGCCTTTTGTGCCAGACTCATTGTTGTTTGGTGTATTGTGCTGTTCCCCCTCGGGCTGCAGCTCCCACAAAGTATATTACTCCATTATACAAGGAGGTCCTTTTAGATTGAACTATTTACACCAACACTCCCCCTCAAGATGTGCTAAATATTTTCAACATTCCCATCTTGCTACATGCCAACTCATTATCTTTAGGACCTAGACCTTTTGTGAGACTATCTGCTAACTGATTATGAGACTTAACATACTTTAACTTCAAAGTCCCAGCATCAATCTTCTCCTTGATGAAGAACCTATCAATCTCCACATGTTTCATGCGGTCAAACTGGACTGCATTATTTGCTATATTGATCGCTGCTACATTATCACAATGAAGTAACATAGTCTCATTTTTCAACACCCGAAGCTCCTTCAGAAGACCTTTCAACCACATCATCTCACATAGAGCTAAAGCCATCGCTCTATGTTTGGCTTCTGCAGTAGACCGAGACACCACAGCTTGTTTCTTGCTTCTCCATGAAACAAGATTACCTCCCACAAACACACAGTATCCAGATGTGGATCTCCAATCATCTCTACTGCTTGCCCAATCAGCATCACAGTAACCCTCCAGATTCAGGTGTTGATTCGCTCTAAACCACAACCCCTTGCCAGGGGTTCCCTTCAGGTATCTCAGAATTTGATAGACCACCTCCATATGTCTTGTTCTAGGATCATGCATATACCTACTCACCACACTCGCTGCATAAGCAATGTCCGGTCTCGTATGACAAAGGTATATCAACCGACCCACTATCCTCTGATATCTTTCTTGATTCAGAGGGTCACCTGACTCGGCACAAGTTTGGTGATTTTTATCAATGGGTGAGCCACATGGACGACACCCAAGCATTCCTGTCTCTGTCAATAGATCAAGAACATACTTCCTTTGAGAGAGAATGATTCCTTTAGATGATCTAGCAATATCAATCCCAAGAAAGTAATGAAGTGGTCCAAGATCCTTTACCTCAAAGGCTCCACTTATTTTTCTTCAGTTTCTTGATCTCCTCCACATCATCTCCGGCGGTCACTATGTCATCAACATAGACAGCCAGGATAGTGATACAAGAGCCTTGATGTTTGTAGAAGACCGTGTGATCTCCATTACATTGATAGTAGCCCATATCACAAACTGCTCGCCTGAATCTATCAAACCATGCACGTGGTGATTGCTTCAGGCCATAGAGTGATTTATTAAGTCTGCACACTTTTCCAACAGTCTGTTCATTTGCAAACCCAGGTGGAATTTCCATATAGACCTCTTCCTGTAGGTCACCATGAAGAAATGCATTCTTCACATCCAACTGATGAAGTGGCCAACTAAAATTGGCCGCACATGAGATTAAGGTCCTCACCGTGCCCATTTTTGCCACCGGTGCGAAGGTCTCATCATAGTCAATCCCATATGTCTGACTATATCCTTTCGCCACTAGTCTCGCTTTGTACCTGTCAACCTTTCCTTCTAGAGTCTGCTTTACTGTGAAGACCCACTTGCATCCCACCGCCTTCTTTCCTTCTGGAAGATGAACAAGTTCCCATGTCTTGTTCTTTTGAAGGGCAAACAACTCTTCTTTCATGGCATCCTTCCACTTTGGATCCTGTTTAGCACACCTCCAATCTTTCGGGATAGACACAGTTTGTAATGATGCAATGAAGGTTCTATATGCAGAAGAGACACTAGAGTATGAGACATACTTAGCAATGTCATGTTCATAACAATAACGAGAAGGAGGTTTCCCAGCATTTATTCTAGGTTCTCTTCTTTGTGCAAGAGGTAACTCTTCATGTTCAGGGATGGGAGAAACAGAGATTGGATAGACATTACTAGTTAGATCTGGAGAGGATTCTAAAGAGAGATATGGGACTGGAGCTTCAACTTGTTCGGGTTGTGGTTGCTCCCCCTGCTTCTTAGTTCGCTTCCGATAGTATACTATAGGTTGCTTCCCATGTTTTTCATTCACTTGTCTTCTAATGGAACAATCAGGTTGCTCCCCATGTTTCTCATTCAACTTCCCTACCATGGAACATGGGATAGACCCAACAATCACCGCCTCATCATCCTATATCTCCTCCTGAATGTTCATAGTTGGATCACCATGGTCCCCTCTACCTTCATCATTACTTAGTATCTCCGTAGTCATCCCTTCCTCCATTTCTGGTGGAATCATACCACCAACAATTACCCCTCCTAAAGCTCCACTGCCTCATCACTACCGCGACCACAACCATCCTGGCCACTATCATCCTCCCCCTCTCTACGGTATCTTCCACCAACCGGAGAGAAGTCATCCATGATTTGTTCTAGATTAACTTTCTTTGTGTAGTATGGGTCTTCCTCTCGAAATGTCACATCCATACTCACAAATAGTCGCCTACCAATAGGATTCCAACACTTGTATCCTTTCTGAGTAGATGCATAACCCACAAAAATGCACTTGACTGCTTGAGGATCCAACTTGCTCACCATAGGTCGATGATCTTTTACAAAGCAGACACAACCAAAGACCTTGGGTGGAACTCAAAAGTCACTCTTTCCCAACAAGAGCTCAGTAGGTGATTTCATATCAAGTATTCTTGAGGGCATTCGATTGATGAGGTATGTGGTTGTCATTACTGCCTCACTCCACAGATACATGGGCACATTCATCTCAAACATGAGAGATCTTGCTACCTCCAACAAATGATGATTTTTTCGCTCTGCTACACCTTTTTGAGGTGGAGTTCCAGGACAAGTTGTTTGGTGAATAATCCCTTGACCTGACAAATATGATCTAAATTCATTATTCACATACTCTATTCCATTATCAGTCATAATAATTCGAATCCTTGCATTAAACTGATTAGCAACCAGTTTATGGAAGTCTTGAAAGCATTTTAACACCTCATTCTTATGCTTAAGTATATAGATCCAACTCATACGAGTGTAACAATCAATAAAAATGACGAACCACTTTGCACCATTCACAGAAGTGACTGAACAAGGACCCCAAACATCTGAGTGTATTAGAATAAACGGTTCACAACTGCGAAGACCAATACTAGGATAATTGGATCTATTATGCTTGCCAAGTTCACATGCATCACATACAAGCCTACTCTTGTCCATTCCCTTAAACATCATAGGGTACAACCGACTTAAGTTCTCAAAAGATATATGTCCTAACCGACGATGAAGTAGCAGAATCTCCTTCACATCCCCTTCAACAGTTGCTTTCAAAGCTGATTCCTCATGACTGATGAACCACAACCCATTATGCCTGACTCCAGTCCCAATCTTTCTCCCAGTCCTCCTCTCCTGAAAGACACAAGAGGTTTCATCAAATGTTACTGTGCACTTGAATTGATCAATGATTGAACTCACAGAAAGGAGATTGACTGGAAAATATGGAACATGCAGGACTGATGACAAGCTCAGAGATGGTGTACACTCTATGGACCCTATACCATGGATCTGTTGGGATGTACCATCAGCAATTTGAACCAACTCAGAATGTGTATAAGGAGTGTATGTTTTGAAAGAAGTGGACATGCCGGTCACATGCTTTGATGCTCCTGAATCTATGACCCAATCTATGCGATGGCTACATGAGGATGCAAAAACTTGTGCCTGAGTACCTTCGCCCATGTGGGCATAGTTGGCAAAGTTACCAAAGTTGTTGGTGGTTTGTTCAACAGGTACAGTGAGGCACTCAGAAGACTTGCCCTTCTGCCATTGCTCCCACTGTTTAACTTGTTCCCCAGTTAGAGTAACAAAGGGACTCTCTTCAGTGGTAGCTATGTTGGCCCTAGAACCACCATGACCTCGACCTCCTCCACGACTACCACGACCTCTTCCATAACTCCCACGAGTACCCCATCGACCTCCACGAGATCCTCCTCGACCCCCATTTCCTCTAGGATTAGGACAATTGTAACTTAGGTGTCCCTTTTCCCCACAATTATAGCATTCTCGATCCTCGATTGCAGCATAGACCGGTTTCACATGATTATCATTAGCCATCACTCGAAGTCTGCTCTCTTCATCAATCATGGCTGACACAGCCTCATCCATGGTAGGAAGACTCTCCTGATGACAAAAGGCAGCTCTCCTACTCTCAAACTCAGGATCCAGATTCTTTAAGAAGTGGGTCACTCTCCTGTCCTCTACCCACTTATGAACAATGTGTGCATCCTGTGGACAAACCATTTGGAGAGGGGCATAGTGATCTAGTTCTCCCCATAAGTACTGAAGCTCAATAGCATATTGCTCCACTGGTCTCCCTGCTTGTTTCACCACATCTGCCTTATTCTGAATCTCCATCATCACCACCACATTCCCCCTCTGAGAGTATATGCTACTCAAGGTCTGCCATATCTGTGATGCAGTGCGCATAGCTTCCACCCTCTTGCTAACAGTGGGAGACATAGATGCCAATAATCGTGCCACTATCACAGAGTTTGTTGTATGCCAAGTTCTCCATTCAGTGCCAAGCTTATCAACCGGCTCAACACAGGTCTCCTCCAAGTAGTGCTCCACTCCCTTGCCTCCTAAGAGGACGCACACTCTCCTCGACCAGCTCAAGTAATTTTTGCTGCCCTCTAGCTTCACATCGTTCGGCACTAGTTCTAACTTTAACTCAGATGGGTTTGTATTGGCTTTGGCACCAATCAACCCCAACCCCATAAGCTCCTGGATCATAATCCTCATCTCACTCATCATCTCACTCTTTGTAATCCCATCTGAACCACCACCAATTGTTCCCTTCGTTGCAGCCTCTTCTTCCCTTCTCTTGGGATCCATCTCTTCTATACTCATCTTCACAGAAGCACCGACTCAAGCAGCTATACAACAAGCACCGACAAACACAACTTCCAATAACAGCAGCACTGCAGCCACACCAACCAGCAGCACTACAGCCACACCAACTCCTTCTGGCTGCCTCCTCTTACCGCACCAGCTCCTCCTCTTACTGCACCACGACAACAATTTCTAGCTGTTCGCCTCCTCCTCTGGCCTGAGTCGCGGCCACCACTCGAGACAGCAGGGTAGCAGCAGCACCCACGGGGCAGCAGCAGTGCCCAGCAGCAATAGGCCGGCATTGTGCCAGCAAAGACCATGGTGACGGCGGGCTGGTCTGGTGGCGGGTTCTGCGACGAGTTGCGCGGTGCGGGAGCAGCCGCCTCCTTGCTAGCTGCCGACGCGCTTCGGGGCCGGCGGACGGCCGGGAGCAGCCGCCTCCTCCCAACTGCCGACGCGCTCGCTGACGTGCTCCGGGGCCGGTGGACGGCCTTCTCCTCCCTCACGTGTGCGAGCTCGAGCTCGAGCTCCAATGGCAGCACCGACGGTAGGGGAGGCTAACCCTAGCTCCGAATACCATGTTGTTTGGTGTATTGTGCTGTTCCGCCTCGGGCTGCAGCTCCCACAAAGTATATTACTCCATTATACAAGGAGGTCCTTTTACATTGAACTATTTACACCAACACTCATACCCAATGAACATCTTCCTTGATCTGTCAGAGAGTTTATTCAATCCTGGGCCAAGTTGCTTCACATGTGCTACACAACCAAAAACTTTTAAGTGGCCAACTTTTGGTTTCTTGACATGCCAAGCTTCAAATAGAATCATATTTGCTACTGCCATTGTAGGTGACCTGTTTAATAGGTATACATCAGTCATCACTGCCTCACCCCAAAATTCCAAAGGAACTGACATTGTCTTCATCAGGCACCTCACCATTTCTACTACAAACTGATTTCTTCTTTCCACAATTCCATTCTACTGAGGAGAATATGGTGTAGTAGTGTAGTGCTTAATCCCTCCTTCACTACAGAAAACTGTAAAAAGGTTTGAGGTAAACTCACCTCCCCTGTCGGTTCTCAATGCCTTCAATTGTTCACCAGATTCAGTTTCAGCCCTGATTTTGATCTCCTTGAAACAATCCAAGGTCTGATCTTTTGATTTTAACATCTCAACCCACATATACCTACTGTGATCATCTACCATAGGTAGAAAATAGGAGGCACCCCCTATGCTTGCAGGTCTGATCTGCCCACATAAGTCTGCATGAACAAGCTCTAAAAGTTTTCCTGCTCTGAAATTTGACATCTGAGGAAAAGGTTTCCTGTGCTGCTTTCCAAGAACACAACCATCACACACCTGCTCTGACTTCTTCACAATTTGCATATCCTCGACCATACTTCCGCTACTTAGATCATACAAGGTTCTAAAATTAAGATGACCAAATCTAGCATGCCACCGCCAAGCCTTTTCATCAGATTTGGCTAACAGACATATTGGTGAGGATAAACCAAACTTGACAGTATATAATCTATTCCCAGTTCTCGAAGCAGAAATTAACAGTTTGTGATCCTGATCATAAACACATAGATTTCCATTTTCCCCTTGATACTTAAAACCTTTTTCTTCCAATTGACCCAAACTAACAATATTACTTTTCAACTCAGGAATGTAATAGACACCAGTTAAAACCTTGTGACCAGCTCTGTGATCATTCATTACCACTGATCCCATACCTCGTATCTTGACGTGAGAGCCATCCCCAAAATGAACTGTCCCTCGAACACCTTCATCAAGCTGTGTCAGCATCGAATGAACTCCTGTCATGTGATTACTCGCCCCAGTGTCGAGCACCCACATTCCATCAGGGACTTCCACCAGTACAGTCTTCTCCGTCAGGTGAACATGCTTCGACTGACTATGCAAAACATTGCAAGTCGCCAACATTAATGCACCATTATGTTTGACACCACCAACAGCCAGATTCGCCTCCTGTGGGGGCTATTCATATTTTTCTTTTTTCTTCGGCCTTTTGCAGTCTTCAGCCTAATGGCTGTAGATGCCACAGTTGCGGCACCAGCCTTTGCACCATGGTGTGCCCTCGGAGGTCAATTTTATCAACCCCGAGACACCAGCATCGGTGTGCGCCACCGTCTTGTTCTTTGGGTGATCGCTACTAGAACCACCACCTTTCTACTTGTGATTGGAGCAGAGTCGGTGCTTGTTCCTCTCCACACGATCCTCGGCAAGGAGAAGGTGACAAGGTTTGTCGACGATGTGATCTACCTTCTCATCAAGGCGATTCTCCGCCGCGCACAGACTTCCCACCAATTCATCCACAGAGAGCTGTTTTAAATCACAAAACATCTCAATTGTTACCACTGAAAGTTCCCTTTGGCCCGGGAACAGGATCTGGATGTCGCCTAGAGGGGGGGTGAATAGGCGAATAAAAATTATCACCTTAAAACTTAAATCTTACTCTACTCGAAGATAGGATCGCAGTGGAGTGAAGAACCCTTTGAGTAGGTTGCCGTGGAATTGAAGTTCCTGTCTTAAGAATATCCTGCACTTCAAGGAAAGCTAGTACCACAAGTAAGTAGTGAAGTGCAGATATAAAAAAACGAGTAAGACAGAGAGTCAGAATACAATACGGAACAGAGCACACAGACGCAAGGATTTATCCCGAGGTTCGGCCAAGCCTGAAATGCTTGCCTAGTCCTCGTTGGAGTTAGCCACACCTGGGCTTGGAGTCTGTTTCAACTCCTTCCTCCATTTGCTCAGATCTGTCAGTATGACAGATAGAGCCTTTCACTATGTTGAGTTGGGTTACAACAAAACCGTGGCTGCTTATAAACTTCTTGGCAGCACCCCAGCAGAGTAACAATACGCTCAAGACCTTGCTCTTGCTCTTAGCAGCTCTTCTCCACTCTCTAAAGGCTTATATCTTTTGCCTTCTACACAAACTAGAGAGATACACACAAGAGGGAGAGTGAGAATTGATCAGAGTGATGTCTACACTTGTTGGCTGCGCTTGTATATTGCTTGAGGCGCCTAGGGGTCCCTTTTATAGGCACAAGGGGCCTAGGAGCCGTTGGGAGCAATCCAAGAAGGCAATCCTTGCCTTCTGTCGGGTGGCGCACCGGATAGTCCGGTGCACCACCGGACACTGTCCGGTGCCCGATTTCCTTCCAGAAATGGAGCAGTCGACCGTTGCAGTCCTGGAGCCGTTGGCGCACCGGACACTGTCTAGTGCACACCGGACAGTCCAGTGCCTCCATCTGACCGTTGGCTCGGCCACACGTCACGCGCGGATTGCGCGGCCGACCGTTGGCCCAGCCGACCGTTGGCTCACCGGACAGTCCGGTGCACCACCGGACAGTCTGGTGAATTATAGCCATACGCCGCCGGCTACTCCCGAGAGTGGCCTGTTCACCAGAGTTCAGCCTGGCGCACCGGACACTGTCCGGTGCACCACCGGACACTGTCCGATGTGCCAGACCGAGCTGAGTCTTGGCTGTACATAGCCAAGCCTTTCGCACCTCTTTTCTTTTCTTCTTTTCTCTATTTCTAATACTTAGACAAATATGTTAGTACACATAAACCAATGTACTAAGTCTAGAAACATACCTTCTCTTGGATTTTCACCTCTCTATCATTTGACATGTTAAAGATTGATGTTGGACTCATAAATCATCAAGTCAGCTTAACTTGATCTACACTGACATTTCTGAGCTCCAACATCCTGTAAAGGTCACATAGAATATCTCCAAACATAGGAACAACCACAACTAAAGGTCAGAGTGCACTTAGCTCTTTTGGGCTGCTTCCAGTTCTGTTTTTGACATTTGTTCTGGTTCTAGTGACCTTGATCTCCTTCTTAGAGCTTGGTCTTGAGCCTCATGACTTACACCACATAACTATAGACATTTCCTCATTGGTTGTAAGTCACGTCCTTATGTAGTGATCCTTGATGTGCTGTAGCTGTTCTCAACTTGATCACCCTTGACTTTGCAAGCCTTCTTCTTCACCCTTGGCTTTGGGTTCCTCAGCCTCTTTGACCTTCTCCCGTGCACTTGGTACCTCGAAGCTTTTCTTGCCTCCGTCCTTGGCTTGATCAGTTTTCTTCCGAGCTACGCACCTAAGTCTCACTTTATGCAATGTCCAACTTTCTTGTGATGTCCATCATGTATCCATAATCCAGTTCTTGGACCATCACATTTGTTCACTTGTGTTAAACCCTGTTAGCTTTACCTTAAGCACCTGTTCAACACTTAGTACACTTGTTAGTCCTTTAATTGAGTTGTCATCCAAACACCAAAACTCACAAGAGAGCTTTCAATCTCCCCCTTTTTGGTGATTGATGGCAACACAATTAAAGCTTACATAAGAATAAGATTTGAAGCACAAATTTTGAATTCTAAGATTATAGAATGCTCCCCCCTAAATATGTGCTTACTTCAAAAACATAATTTTGGCCTCCGACGCCAATTTGCACATACTTAGGCAATTCGAAACATTTCTACACCTTAGCACTTTTTGGGATGCATTGTGTCAAGAATCAAACCATGATGCTATAACACACAAATGCACATAATCAGAGTTAAACACCATTCAATTTAGTGGATATATCATAGGAATATCAACCTACCACTATTCACCATTAAGATACCAATTTAAACTAAGATACTAATTTAAAAACAATCTTAAAGCACCATTTTCCACATGACTATCTATTTCAGAATGAACACAATAGATGCCAATTAATTCATAACAGCGGAAGCACTAGTCCATATGATGCAACACATATTTATCTAAGAAGCATATGAGTAACACACAATATAATACTGCAAGAAGCATATGAATGACACACTAGCAAAGCTCAAACTAACACATCACCCCTTAGGATAAGCTTTCCTCTCAGGTTGAGATAAGCTTTAATGCACAAATTCTCCCCCTTTGACATCAAACACCAAAACTATATTCAAGCAAGAACATAGAATGATGTTAAGGGACAACAGGGTATTGAGTAGGTAAACACACACTAACAATACTCCCCCTTACTTATTCAACAAATGCACCACAAGCATTTGGAGGAAAGTTAAGGTACATATACGCAAAAGATCAATACTTCCTTTTGTACTTTTGCCTGGATGTGGTGTACTTCCTCTCTTGAAGGTATTAGTCTCTTGGGAGCTTCTCCACACTTGTGCCTGATCCTTTATCCTAACCTTTTCTTGTTGCTAAGAGCAAGTTATAGTGTTGTGGCACAAGATGAAGCTTCTATTCTAGTGATTACCAAAAGATGTCAATTGAAGCAAACTATCACGACTACCAATTGAAAGATACCAATTGAAAGATCATTTATTATCATAGCTCCATGATGTTTTAAGGATAAGCATCTAGTATCACCAAATTTTATAGAGCATGAGCAATCTAAAAATATGTAATTACTCACGACTAGATACCAATTCCTTGACTTACAGATGTACCCCAGTCCTGATTGCTCTGTTTCATTCTCATTTTATCTTCTCCACCTTGAGACTACACAAGATCGCTCAAGATACAATTAGTCTCAAAAGACGCAAGTTATGTGTGCTCCCCCTACACTTGTGCATCAAGTATTTGAATAACTTTGCACTTTGCACATTCTAGCTTTCTCAGAACTAGAGGGGATCACAACATATCTTGGCCAAGGCATACTCTAACAATTTCAACACAAAGGGATACCGATTTGAATATCAAATGAAAGGTTGACTTAATACAACAATGCATGCTTCAAGAAGTATAACATTTCACAAGCAACCTAGACATGCTTCATACTTGACAATCATTGCACCACATATACTAATTGAAAAACAACACGATCATGCATATAAAGCGCAATGCCTAAGCACATCATAATTAAAAAGGTTCTTTAGGTACACCAGAAGAAACAACATTTTAAAGTAAGGAGCACTTAAGCTAAGATACTACCAATTCAGGGGCACGAACATAGTTGTGATCACAATCAATGGAACTTCAAGATATTCAATGAAATTGCATAGTTCCATTCCCCATACCTTTGCCTTTTCCTGAATTGCCATGAGAGCACCAGTTGATACTAATTGAGGGCTCCTTTTGTTCATGCACCTTAGCTCAAAAGAGTGCATTAGAGCCACAACATGGATTTTTGGTATTCACACAATACCAGACTAGAGTAATCATGTGAACATAAACTAAACAAAATGTCATGCTTGCACACATAGGTTACTCATTACACACGTATAGCATGATTTACAAAGAAAAACATGTTTATTCATGAACACATAAAGGATTAATCATGGTAAATATCTCAAATGATAGGCTACCCAATGAACGATTCAAAAGATATGACTTATCGAGCACCTAGTCATGTTTAAGCCAACATGAATGTGATCTTTAAAAACATGAATCAATTATTAACAAGAATCCAACGCAAGCAGTTTTCAAAGCTTAACTACTCCAAGGACAGATAGCACGACATTCAACTTTAAGAGCAATATTGATAATGCACTTAAGAAACACAGGTACCGTCCTTTGGAGAGTCAGATGCACAATCAAGGTCCTTTGCTTGATTCACCAATGATGATTAAGGACCTCTACACTTTATTTCACTTGAGATGAACATGGGATTAGTGTCTCACAATAATTCAACCTTGGGTCAATGAATAAACATCAAAACAATTAATAGCTTAAGCATAGAATTTGAGATAACCGTCTTAAGCTCTTCCATGGTCTCCAGTCCATCTCAAGGCACCTACATGGTCTAGTTAGCACAATCTGGTACCCACCTCGGGATGGGTCCATGACGTTCAACCAAAAGTGCCTTTGGTACCCAAATAGTCTTTGTGCTAGTTCTAGGTGATCTAGTTATAGATCTAGCACAAGTGTATGATTTGGGTCTCCTAAGCGAATAAGATTGAGACAAATTTACTTGCTTAGGAACCTCACCTTTATTACATACCTTGGATAGATGACCCTGCTCACCACACTTGTAGCAGAAGCGTCGCTCAACCTGACATGACGCTTGCTGTTTGTCATTTTCCTTGGTGAGAGTCATCTTGGAGACTGCACATGCTTGATTCGTCAATAGAGGACAAGAAGTGATCGTGTGGTTCTTGTCATTGCATCCGAAGCATCTCCTTATCCCTTCACCCTTGTTGGTGTATGGACACGACGCAATGAGGTGTCCTGACTTGTTGCACTTAAAGCACCTCCTTTTCCCTTTTCTCTTTTTGTTCTTGGATGACATAGAGAAAAGGTTAGTGCGAACAACATGATTAATTGAATCTTTACCTTTTTCCAAGCTCATGTTGATTTCTTCATCTTTAGGAACATTCTTCTTATTGAGCTTAACACTTGCTGCAGTTTTTCCTTTCTCAAGCTTCTTCACCACACGCCCGTGGATATCTTGAGAGAGTTGAGCAATGCGTCTTCTCCTTAGTTGTCTTTGCTTCTTGTTCCCACACAATTTCTTTTGTGACCCTGCAACTTTTTGCTCATTTGAACACTCGCTTCCTTTTGAGTGACAGGGGTTAGCACATGGTGATAGATTATCCAAATGTGCACATTTACAAGAATAAGGTTCACTTGAGTTAAAACTAGTGATTACTATTTCATGAGCAATATCAAGCATGATATGGTCATCAATTAATTTATTATGAGAAAATGATAACATATCATATTCTTCACCTAGAGCAAGTTTTTCTAAGTTTATCATTTCGACTTGACTCCTAAGCATGGCATTTTCCATTTTAAGTTGAGCAACACAAGATAAAGCATCATCATTATTTCATTGCTCAAATAAAATTGAATCATACCGTTGGACCAAATCATCATGAGAGAACTTTAGCTCCTCATGTTCTTTGGTCATCTTCTCCAGGCTGTTGTTAGTTTTGATGAGTGTCTCCTTTAGCCTGAGAAGTGTCTCGCCTTGTTCCTTGTTCCTTCTCAACAGTTTAACCAAGAGCGCTTTGTCTTCTTTGTTGAGATGGATGTAGAAACGGTGAATCTCCTCTTCTTCCACATCATCGGTCTCATTTTCCCTGTCATCAATGTTAGTGGAAGCAATACAGGAAAATGCACCTTGTGGTGATGAAGATTCATCCTCGCTATCATCCTCATATTCCTCCTCATCATGGCTTTCGTCTCCACCGTCATTGTTAGCAATAAAACATTTATTACTAGTGGAGAACAAACCTGTTGATGAGGTGGATTCATCGTTTGGTGCCCATCGTTCTTGTTTTTCTCCCTTTGAAAGGTTAGCATCACAAGCAATATAGGGAGTAGGAGCAGTACTATTTGCCACAAAATATTTTACTTTAATTCTATTCCATAAATCATGAGCATCAACAAATAAATCATTATCACTACTCATGATGGCAAAATAGGCATCTGTAGAAAGAGAATCAACTAAGATGTTGCAGGCATGGTGATTTAGAGATAGATATCTTAGTTCATCATTAGAAGGATTTTTACTAACATTAGAGGGAAAAATACTTCTACTAAAGACCTGTCTCAAATCAGGATCAACACTCATGAAAGCATTATAAATAGAGACAGACCAAGATTTGTAATTAGAGCCATCGCCTAAAAGAAGTTCTACAGTTACCTCTTGTGACGACATCGTCATCTCCGGACGGCTAAGCCCACACTGGAGAGGCCTAGCTCTGATACCAATTGAAAGTTCCCTTTGGCCCGGGAACAGGAACTAGATGTCGCCTAGAGGGGGGGTGAATAGGCGAATAAAAATTATCACCTTAAAACTTAAATCTTACTCTACTCGAAGATAGGATCGCAGTGGAGTGAAGAACCCTTCGAGTAGGTTGCCGTGGAATTGAAGTTTCTGTCTTAAGAATATCCTGCACTTCAAGGAAAGCTAGTACCACAAGTAAGTAGTGAAGTGCAGATATAAAAAAACGAGTAAGACAGAGAGTCAGAATACAATACGGAACAGAGCACACAGACGCAAGGATTTATCCCGAGGTTCGGCCAAGCCTGAAATGCTTGCCTAGTCCTCGTTGGAGTTAGCCACACCTGGGCTTGGAGTCTGTTTCAACTCCTTCCTCCGTTTGCTCAGATCTGTCAGTATGACAGATAGAGCCTTTCACTATGTTGAGTTGGGTTACAACAAAACCGTGGCTGCTTACAAACTTCTTGGCAGCACCCCGGCAGAGTAACAATACGCTCAAGACCTTGCTCTTGCTCTTAGCAGCTCTTCTCCACTCTCTAAAGGCTTATATTTTTTGCCTTCTACACAAACTAGAGAGATACACACAAGAGGGAGAGTGAGAATTGATCAGAGTGATGTCTACACTTGTTGGCTGCGCTTGTATATTGCTTGAGGTGCCTAGGGGTCCCTTTTATAGGCACAAGGGACCTATGAGCCGTTGGAAGCAATCCAAGAAGGCAATCCTTGCCTTCTGTCGGGTGGCGCACCGGACAGTCCGGTGCACCACCGGACACTGTCCGGTGCCCGATTTCCTTCCAGAAATGGAGCAGTCGACCGTTGCAGTCCTGGAGCCGTTGGCGCACCAGACACTGTCCGGTGCACACCGGACAGTCCGGTGCCTCCATCTGACCGTTGGCTCGGCCACGCGTCACGCGCGGATTGCGCGGCCGACCGTTGGCCCAGCCGACCGTTGGCTCACCGTACAGTCCGGTGCACCACCAGACAGTCCGGTGAATTATAGCCGTACGCCGCCAGCTACTCCCGAGAGTGGCCTGTTCACCAGAGTTCTGCCTGGCGCACCGGACACTGTTCGGTGCACCACCGGACAGTCCGGTGTGCCAGACCGAGCTGAGTCTTGGCTGTACACAGCCAAGCCTTTTGCACCTCTTTTCTTTTCTTCTTTTCTTTGTTTCTAATACTTAGACAAATATGTTAGTACACATAAACCAATGTACTAAGTCTAGAAACATACATTCTCTTGGATTTTCACCTCTCTATCATTTGACATGTTAAAGATTGATGTTGGACTCATAAATCATCAAGTCAGCTTAACTTGATCTACACTGACATTTCTGAGCTCCAACATCCTGTAAAGGTCACATAGAATATCTCCAAACATAGGAACAACCACAACTAAAGGTCAGAGTGCACTTAGCTCTTTTGGGCTGCTTCCAGTTCTGTTTTTGACATTTGTTCTCGTTCTAGTGACCTTGATCTCCTTCTTAGAGCTTGGTCTTGAGCCTTATGACTTACACCACATAACTATAGACATTTCCTCATTGGTTGTAAGTCACGTCCTTATGTAGTGATCCTTGATGTGCCGTAGCTGTTCTCAACTTGATCACCCTTGACTTTGCAAGCCTTCTTCTTCACCCTTGGCTTTGGGTTCCTCAGCCTCTTTGACCTTCTCCCGTGCACTTGGTACCTCGAAGCTTTTCTTGCCTCCGTCCTTGGCTTGATCAGTTGTCTTCCGAGCTACGCACCTGAGTCTCACTTTATGCAATGTCCATCTTTCTTGTGATGTCCATCATGTATCCATAATCCAGTTCTTGGACCATCACATTTGTTCACTTGTGTTGAACCCTCTTAGCTTTACCTTAAGCACCTGTTCAACACTTAGTACACTTGTTAGTCCTTTAATTGAGTTGTCATCCAAACACCAAAACTCATAAGAGAGCTTTCAACCACTACCTGGGTGAACCGTGCAGGGACCACGCGGAGAAATTTCTTGACGACGCGAACATCCTCCACAAAAAGCCGAGTGCTCGGAAGTTGCTGACGAGGTTGGTGATTCTCATCCTAAAATCCTCGACAAATCACCGTATTTGAATTTGATATTCTCAAATTCTTTGAACAATTTCTGGGCGTTCACCTCCTTCACCCGATCAGCGTCGAGCCGCATCAGATTCATTGCCTCCCACGCCACCTTCGCACTCGGCCGAGCACCTAGCGATTGCCACATTTCCTTCGGTAGCAAGCGTAGGAGCGCGCTCATGGCCTGGCGATCTTGCGACCGCTTGGGGTTGATCCCAGGATCAATCACACCCCAAATTTCTAGAGCCTCAAAGTTGCACTGCATCAGCATCGACCACTTGACATAATTGCCGCGCGTGCGGAGAGGCCACATCAGAGAGCTCTCTTTCACGCCACCTCCGAAGGTCGATGCATCACTCATGGTGTTCGACACTTGACGACGAGGAATAACTCGCTTCTTCTTTGCCGGTTCTCGCGGAGGACTCACTGATCCATCGTATTGCATACAACCACAGCTCTGATACCAGATTATTGGCGCTGCAGCTTGACGGTGATGCTTGCCGGCACAATCTCGAGCAGCAACATCGGCGCGTGGTCACCACCAGAAAAGAGAAGAAACAGAGGTTAGTGGAGAATTGGTCTTTTGTCTGCTAACTGGCGCAGCACATTTTCTGGTTTCCATTTGTTGAGCACCATATTGAGTGGCCGGACGGTCCGGCCCTGAGGCCGGACGGTCCGCGGTCCGGACAGTCCGCGCCTGTGGGCCGGACGGTCCGCGCGTGCGCAGAACAGATTAGGGTTCCGAGTTTTGTGCTACGGTTGTTAGCTAAAATCATGGGATAAGCTCGGAAATTAGTTTGTAAAGGGTCCAGCCCCCCTCCTCTATAAATAGAGAGGTCTACGGCCGATTTGTAATCATCAACAATCGAATCAATACAACTTATATTTCGCATTTTATCCTAGGAGTAGTTCTAGTCTAGTTTAGGTTTAGTCTTCCAATCCCCAAATTCTCTGCCTCTCCTCGACTCTACGTCGATTAGAGGAGTCTAGGTCGGCCTGCCCGAGCCTAGACACAACCTAGGATCTCTACTCCCCGACGGGGTCCCTCCCGGGAGCGAGATCCAGGCGCCGTCGGCGATCTTCCGCCGTCCCTGCGTACGCGTGGACCGTCCGGCCCCAGGGCGCGGACCGTCCGGCCGTCAGGCAGGAGCCCTAGCCGCGCACCAGGCCGCAGACCGTCCGGCCCCAGGCCGCGGACAGTCCGCCCTTGCGCAGAGAGCACCACCGCGCCTCGCACCAGGCCGCGGACCGTCCGGCCCCGCGCGCGGACCGTCCGCCCCTGTGCAGAGGGCACCGCCACGGTTCTTGTTGAGTGATTGGCACTCCGAAAAGGCGTCAACATACTTTTTGGCGACTCCGCTGGGGACCATCGCATCTAAGCTCATCAGATCGGCCCTCATTGGCCGGTTCAAAGGATAGCTCTGATATTTCTCTAAGCAACATCATAGAGCCGACTTGGGAAACCTTGCCGGCTGACGAGCAGCTCCAGTTTGAGGAGCACAAGGAGCGGATGATCCAGGAGGCGAAAGCAAAGTTCTTGGCCAACTTCAAAGTGGACAGGAACAACAAGGTCGTCCGACATCGGGCGACGGATCCGGCTTCGCTCCAACCCACGCCAGATATCCCCAATGTAAGTAATACCAACGATCTGCAATCTCTTAGAAATTATGTAGAAGATCAGCGTGAACAAATGCAGAACATCATAGGGGATATGCAAAGCGATCTTAAGAGACTAGTACGTGCATTCGATAAATCTAGTATCGCAAATTTTCCTTCGCACGAGGTTGAGTTAGGAAATAACGCGCATAACACATCGGCTACAGGTTGTCACGACCAGTCACAACCCCTTTATGGGATGCCGATGGACACATACCCTAAGCAACCGCAAATCGGCAGCAAACCAGCCGATCTGCACATGCCCGGACCGTCCGCACGTGAGCGCGGACCGTCCGGGCCAACAGTAGTTGGGCCTATTTTTAATGAGTTACCTAGATATGCGCCCGAGCCACCACATATGACACAGAGCCCAAACTACCCAATCGGACGGTCCGCATACAATGACGGACGGTCCGCATATGACCACGGACGGTCCGGGTACATATCTGGACAGTCCGCGCATAAGTCTTTTGAGGAGGATTATTACATGAATCCTCGCCCGTCCCAGCAACACTTCCCATCACACTATGCAATGCACCAGCCCACTAATTCAGGATCCAAAGCCCAGGAAAGCTTTTCGGCCCCACCTGGAAGGCCGGAAAGAAACGATCAAACGTATGAGCCATATAGAGCAAATGGAAATGCACCACGTAACTCAAACCAATGGGGGGAAAGACAACATGCTAATATCCAGCCAACCCCACCTATGTTTGACCAGAGAGCCGGTGGTCTCACACCGGCTGCCATTGATATAGTAAGGGAAGAAATAGCCGGGGCGTTCCGAGATAAGCTCGGAGTAAGCATGGTCCCTGGGGGGCAATCATATCGGAAACCTTATGACAGCCGATTTGATCACCACCCATACCCACAGGGAACCAGGATACCCGAATTCACAAAATTTTCGGGTGATCAAGGAAAGAACACACGTGAACACATAGGCCAATTTTTAGCACAATTAGGAGAGTTGGCCGACACAGAGGCATTTCGCGTACGTTTGTTTTTATTATCTTTAACAGGAACTGCGTTTGCATGGTACGCCACTTTACCTCCTAATTCCATTTCATCATGGGGGGATTTAGAACAAAAATTTCATGATCATTTTTTCTCCGGTGACTATGAATTGGATTTGGTAGATTTAGCGTCGTTGCGACAAACAAAAGATGAATCGGTTAATGATTACATCCGGAGATTCCGAGATACAAGAAACCGATGCTTTCAAATTCATTTAGCAGAAAAACAGCTAGTAGGATTAGCCTTTAACGGTCTACGATATTATTTAAAAGAGAGATTAGAAGGCATCCAATTTTTTACACTAGCACAGTTACACCAGAGGGCTTTGGCTTGCGAAAGCCGGAGCAAAGAAACTGCTAAGACAATGCGTCACAATGTACATATAGTAGAATACGACCAAAGTAGCTCAGATGACGAATCAACAGAAGTGTATGCTGCTGAAATGGTTTGGCCAAAACAGGCCAAATCTTCGGCTTGTTCCTCCTTGCAGCCGGTTCAAAAGAAACGGCAAGAGGAGGTTAAGTTTACGTTTAATGTTGGTAAATGTGATAAAATATTTGACGAACTACTCAAAATGGCAATATTAAAATAAATCACACTGTTCCATCCGTCGACGAGCTAAAACGTCGTGCATATTGCAAGTGGCATAACTCATTTTCTCATGCCACTAATGATTGTAATGTATTCCGACGACAGATTCAATCGGCCATTAACGAGGGACGATTGAAATTTCAGGAAATGCAGGTGGATACAGAGCCATTTCCAATGAACGTGATCGACTTCGAGGGCAAAAAAGTCCTGGTTCGGCCAGACACGGCCGATAAAGGCAAAGACAAAGAGGCAATCATCGGCAATTCTAAAAAGGCCGATGAGGATCATAAAGTTTCTTGCAGGAAAGTGGTAGCCGAGAAGACCCCCGATGGAGGGGAGACCCTAAAGGTGACCATCACAACCTCCAGTACTGGGGGGCAAGCGCAGACAGGGAGACAGATACAGGAACCCGTGCTGCGTATCCCGGACAGTCCGGCACGTAGGCGCGGACGGTCTGGGACCCCACCGGACAGTCCGGAGAGCTCTGGCGGATGGTCCGGCCATGCTCAGGACTCGCAGCGACCACGTACCTTCAAACCACGACGACCAGAGATAGGTACGTGGAAAACAAATACATTTAAAGCAGCTGGTCGGCTGATCAAGCCTGGCCCGACTTTCGATCAATTGTTGTCTAAATATGTGAAAAAGAAGGCCGGCCCCAGTGACCGGCCACCGAAGCGACCCCGATCACCCATTCATGAGCAACGTCAAGTTAGGCCGATTGGACCACCTCACCAATCGGAAGAAATGAAAGGTCCTATTGTACAATTGAGACCCAACATGCCGACATGGACCCCTCCACCTCCTTATCCATCTATGCCATATCCATACACATACTTACCTCCACCATATGTCCCAAATCAAATGTGGGGCATGCCACCATATCCATTTGGGATGCCACAGTACCCCGCCTGGGGGGCACCCCAAACATCCGTTTTTGATAGGTTGGCACCGCCAGTGCAAGACCGATTGAGCACTGCTGAATCCGGTCACCAGGCACAGGCCCAACAAGGTTGCCGGACTACTCGGCCTCCTAGGCCGACCAATCCGGCAGGGGGGCATATGCCTGTAGCAACTCAAAGAACAAAAAAGGACATCATCAAAATAGGCACTGCGGATGTTGTCATACAGGGAGACAATAAAGGGCCGATGATTTTCGGCGAATCGGCCAACACAACCGAAAAAGATACGGCTACCATCAAAACAGCCGATCCAAAATACTCCATGCCTCTATGGTGCCCAGCGGGATTGACACGATCCCAAAAGAGAAAATTACAACGCCTAAGAGCAAAAGAGAGCCAGGAGAAGGAGGCAGAAAAGACATTTAATGACACACATCCACTATACCCGCCACCACAAAAGAAATGGAGACCGAAGGCCGTTGAGGAAAAACAGACGGCCACAGGAATAGAAAGTCAGCCTGCACCAGGCACGGACCGTCCAGCCCCCGCGTGCGGACCGTCCGCCGTTCACCAGGAAGGCTCTGAACAACCTGCACCAGGCGCGGACCATCCGGCCCCCGCGTGCGGACCGTCCGCCGTTCATCAGGAAGCCTCCAACAACACAACAACATCCATGGAAGAGGATGACCTGCTAGGAGAAGACCTGGTCGACTACGAGGCTTCTCCAGAACGCCCAGGTATGGATGTAAATATTATTACATTTTCTTCCGATTGCACTATCATTGGCGACGATGAACCTGTTGCTGCCCAGTTTGATTTTGGTCCTAAAGAAGCCGCCTTTACTAAACCAAAGGAATCGGTAAATCATTTAAAGCAGCTCTTCGTGCGCGGTCACATTGATGGAATACCGATTGCTAAGATGTTGGTAGATGGAGGGGCGGCTGTAAATCTAATGCCTTATTCGTTATACAGAAAATTAGGTAAACAAGATGACGAACTTGTCAAAACCAACATGACCCTCAGCGGTGTTGGAGATAGTTCGATTAAAGCCAGGGGAGTCACGTCCGTTGAATTAACCATCGGGACTAAGACCCTTGCTGCTGCATTCTTCGTCGCTGATGTAGAAGGGAATTACAGTTTAATTCTAGGCAGAGATTGGATTCATGCCAATCAATGTGTACCTTCTACATTACATCAAATGCTAATACAATGGGTAGGCGATGAGGTAGAACAAGTACATGCTGATGTATCGGCCTGCATCGCTGTGGCCGATGCCCCTGTACTCTGGACTTATGAGACTGCTACATGTCTCACAGGGGTAGATTTTTCTGATTATCAGTTCATAAGTATAGATAAGAAAGGTTTCATTCCTGTAATGCTAGAGCCGATGGAGAATCGGCTGAATCCTAAATAGAGTTTAAACGATGAATACACACAAAGTTCATGAGTCTTTGATCACGGACAATTCGGCCCTCAAAACCGGATGGTTTGGTCTATCACAGAACAGTTCGGACTTTAAGACCGAACATCTACCACAGCGAAAAGATAGTATTACGGATGAGCCGGTCCTCGAGACCGGAAAGTCCGCCATCACACAAATATCGTCTGATTCCTCTATGGGGGACATGATAGAGGAATTCAGAGATCTTGATAAACTAGGACAGGGGTTTACATCGGCTGATCCTTTGGAGGAGATTGACATAGGAAATGGTAAAACTCCAAGGCCGACTTTTGTAAACAAGACCCTAGAGACCGATTCTAGGAATGAGATGATCGGTCTGTTGAAGGAATATTCAGATTGTTTTGCTTGGAATTACACTGAAATGCCTGGACTAAGCCGAGAGATTGTCGAACATCGGCTGCCCATTAAACCTGGTTTCAGACCTTTCAAGCAGAAAGCTAGAACGTTTCGTCCAGATCTTCTCCCACGGATCAAGGACGAAATCCACCGGCTGCTAGAAGCTAATTTTATTAGACCTTGCAGATACGCAGAGTGGGTCTCCAATATTGTGCCGGTGGAGAAAAAGGAGTCAGGTAAACTTAGAGTATGCATTGATTTTCGTAATTTAAATAAAGCAACTCCTAAAGATGAATATCCCATGCCCATAGCCGACACATTAATCAATAATGCATCAGGAAATAGAATTATTAGCTTCCTTGATGGTAATGCCGGATATAATCAGATTTTCATGGCCGAAGAAGATGCGTCTAAAACGACCTTTATATGTCCAGGCTTCATTGGTTTATTTGAATGGGTTGTCATGACATTCGGTCTTAAAAATGCTGGTGCTACTTATCAGAGGGCTATGAATCTGATTTTCCATGAGTTGTTAGGAAACACTGTGGAAGTCTACATTGATGATATTGTAGTCAAATCGGCTAAGTTTAGTTCTCATATAGCTGATTTGCGCAAAGCCTTTGATAAAATGCGTCGGTATGGTTTAAAAATGAACCCACGTAAATGTGCTTTTGGAGTGTCGGCTGGTAAGTTTTTAGGATTTGTCATCCATGAGCATGGTATAGAAATAGACCCTGACCGAATCAAGTCTATTCGGAATGTGGGGCCTCCGACTTGTAAGGTCGAAGTGCAGAGGTTTCTTGGCAAGGTGAATTATTTACGAAGGTTTATTTCTAACCTAGCCGGGAAGATTGATGCCTTCACCCCTATCCTTCGGCTTAAGAATGATGCTGAATTCACTTGGGGGGCAGAGCAGCAGGAAGCATTTGATCTCATTAAAAAATACTTGTCTTCGGCTCCCGTGTTAAAAGCACCACAAGCAGGAGCACCATTCAGGTTATACATTGCAGCTGAAGACAAGGTTATTGGGACTGTTCTGACACAAGAAACTGAGGGGAAGGAGCATGTGGTGACATATCTAAGCCGAAGGTTGGTGGAAGCTGAAACAAGGTACACTTTTATTGAAAAGTTATGCTTATGCTTGTTTTATGCATGCACCAAATGTAGATGTTATTTACTGTCTAGTCATTGCACTGTTTCTGGTCAAGCCGATGTAATCAAATACATGTTGCATAACCCAATTATGAGTGGTAGAATTGGTAAGTGGGCTTATGCACTCATAGAATATGACTTGGCCTATGAACCATTGAAATCTATGAAAGGCCAAGTCGTAGCGGATTTTATTGTAGAACATCGGGTTAATGATATTCATGAACTAGACATGTCATACCTCACTATTACTCCTTGGACTTTATATTTTGATGGATCGGTTTGCAATGAAGGGCAAGGAATTGGCATTGTGCTTGTTTCACCAAGAAATGTCTCCTTTGACTTCTCTAGCCGATTGAAAACTTATTGCACTAATAATCAAGCTGAATATGAGGCCCTCCTATTCGGTTTAGAACTTTTAAATAGTATGGGAGTAAAACATGTGAAGGTATTTGGTGATTCTCAGCTGGTTGTCCAACAAGTGTTAGAAGAATATCAATGTCTTGATGGTACTCTAAATAGTTATCTTGAGAAATGTTGGAGCATAATCCATTCTTTTGACGAATTCAGTATTCGGCATGTCTCTAGAGTTGAGAATCATAGAGCTAACGATTTGGCACAAGATGCATCAGGTTATCGGATAAAGAGAGGGAAATTTCACAAAACTGAAAATCTGATAACCAGTGCAGAGCCAAATTCCCAGGTCGCGGACCGTCCGCGTGACGACGCCGGACCGTCCGAGGTTGCCAGAAATGTTCTCTTAATCGATTCGGCTGACAATGAAGCTGATGCAAGTGATTGGAGGACACCTATACTTAATTATTTGCAAAATCCCAATATCAGAACAGATAAGAACATTCGGCGAACAGCTTTCAAGTATGTTTTGATGAGTGATGAACTTTACCGCCGAACAGTCAATGACATCCTGCTTAAGTGCTTGGGCCCAGATGACGCTTTATTAGCCATGGCCGAAGTACATGAGGGAATTTGTGGTACTCATCAATCAGCTCCAAAGATGAAGTGGTTGTTGCGAAGGTCTGGTTTTTATTGGCCTAGTATGATAGCTGATTGTTTCAAGTACTACAAGGGTTGCCAAGTGTGTCAAAAATTCGGCGACCTACAGTTGGTCCCTGCAGCCGAATTACATCCTATCATCAAGCCTTGGCCGTTCAGAGGATGGGGATTAGACTTTATTGGAGAAATTCATCCTTCATCATCAAAGGGGCATCGGTTTGTGTTAGTTGCCACTGACTACTTCACCAAATGGACTGAAGCCGTTGCTCTAAAGAACATGACACACAAGGAGGTAATTGAGTTTATAACTGAGTATATCATTCATAGATTCGGCATTCCCCAGACCTTAACTACAGATCAAGGTACTTCTTTTATGTCAAAGGAGGTACGTGAATTTGCTGAATTATACAGAATTAAGCTGCTTAATTCATCTCCATATTATGCTCAGGCCAATGGTCAGGCCGAGTCTAGCAATAGGACGTTGATTAATTTGATAAAAAAGAAAATATCTGATAATCCTAAACATTGGCATAAAATTTTGTCTGAGGCTTTATGGGCTCATAGAATATCTAAACATAGGGCTACTAAAGTATCTCCTTTTGAGCTTGTCTATGGGCAGGAAGCGGTGTTGCCTGTGGAAATAAGTTTGAATGCTATCAGGTTCGCCAGACAAAATGATCTAACTGTTACCGATTATTATGATTCAATGATGGATAATATTGATGAGGTGACTGACAAAAGGATGATAGCTTTGGGAGCAATAAAAAAGGACAAAATCATGGTAGCCAGGGCCTACAACAAGAAGGTCAAAGCAAAATCATTTCAAGTAGGGGACCTGGTGTGGAAGACCATTCTGCCTCTAAGGAATAAAGATCGGAAGTTCGGGAAATGGTCACCAAGTTGGGAAGGCCCTTATAAAGTAAAACAGGTGATGTCTGGCAACGCCTATTTGCTACAAACATTACAAGGCAAGGACTTGCCTAAGGCTTTGAATGGGCGTTTCCTCAAACAGTACCATCCTAGTATGTGGCAAGATGCCTAAGAGAACCGATGTAATCACATCGAGTTAGTTGCTTTTGGTTTGCTCAGCTCCACCAAAAGGCAGGGGGGCATATGTTGAGCACCATATTGAGTGGTCGGACGGTCCGGCCCTGAGGCCGGACGGTCCGCGGTCCGGACAGTCCGCGCCTGTGGGCCGGACGGTCCGCGCGTGCGCAGAACAGATTAGGGCTCCGAGTTTTGTGCTACGGTTGTTAGCTAAAATCATGGGATAAGCTCGGAAATTAGTTTGTAAAGGGTCCAGCCCCCCTCCTCTATAAATAGAGAGGTCTACGGCCGATTTGTAATCATCAACAATCGAATCAATACAACTTATATTTCGCATTTTATCCTAGGAGTAGTTCTAGTCTAGTTTAGGTTTAGTCTTCCAATCCCCAAATTCTCCGCCTCTCCTCGACTCTACGTCGATTAGAGGAGTCTAGGTCGGCCTGCCCGAGCCTAGACACAACCTAGGATCTCTACTCCCCGACGGGGTCCCTCCCGGGAGCGAGATCCAGGCGCCGTCGGCGATCTTCCGCCGTCCCTGCGTACGCGCGGACCGTCCGGCCCCAGGGCGCGGACCGTCCGGCCGTCAGGCAGGAGCCCTAGCCGCGCACCAGGCCGCGGACCGTCCGGCCCCAGGCCGCGGACAGTCCGCCCTTGCGCAGAGAGCACCACCGCGCCTCGCACCAGGCCGCGGATCGTCCGGCCCCGCGCGCGGACCGTCCGCCCCTGTGCAGAGGGCACCGTCACGGTTCTTGTTGAGTGATTGGCGCTCCGAAAAGGCGTCAACACCATTGCACAAATATATTGACTCCATGCAGATTTCCCCTCGCCATAGTAGCTGCTGCACGACGTGCCTATTTTCCCGGCATTGTGTGCGACATGCACGGCGAGCGCCATGAAGGGGAGGCTAAAGACGCGGTCACGACGTGCGTTGAGAAGTCTTCAACAGCACCCGCGAATCTTCGCTAAATACATGGAAAACTAGCAAACTAAACTAACAGCTAACGCACCTATATGCAGGCTAAAGTAATTGACGTGATTATTACAGGATGCTTATGCAACATGCCGGTCGGAGAGCGTCTCGGCGATTACTCTGCCGTACATCTCGCGAACGGGGCCGCGTAGTCTGAGGCGCGCGAGCGCGTCGAGCAGGTCGAGCGACCACTGGCAGTTGCGCATGATGAAGCTGCCGGCGTTGATGCCGATCTAGCTCTTGACGGTTTACACCTTCTCCTCCTCCGAGCCCGGGAACACGAGGTTGTGGCCAGAGCGTACTTGTCCCACGGCGGCTCGAAGAGCATGTCGATAAAAATCACGTCGGAGTCCACCCACCATAGGAGCTCCGTCTCCGGGTGCACGAGCATCAGCGTCCGTAGCAACGGCAGCTTGGACCAGAACCCCGACAGCTCAGCATCGAGCACCACGGTGCTGTAGAAGATGTCGAAGCCATGAACGCGACAGTAGTCCGCCTTGTTCTTGAACGCCCGAAGCAGCAGGTGTTTGCCGTTGGGGTCGCTGCATCGGCGCGGCGACGACCCGGTGACCACTAGCATCCGGGGCCTCCCCGGCGCGACGAAGGTCGGAAACCGCGGGTTGTCGTGGAGCCACTAGCCCTGTGCGCCTTGTAGTCGACGGTCGGGCAGAGCGAGTACGGTGGGTCCGTCAGCTGGCGCGGAGGCGGCAGCCGTCACGGCTCCGCCTCATCATCGTCCGCACCTGGACCCGGAGGCGGTGGTGCTGGCAACAGTGGTGGCGCGATGGCAGTGGCACTGGCTGTGCTGGCAGCGGCTCATTTCTAGGTGCGATGGATAGAGCGTCGCGGCGGTCATACTCGATGCGGATGTCCTGATCAAGAAGAGGGCGCACGGCGCGATGATGAAGAGGAAGAAGGCGGGGAAGACCAGAAGGGGGAGCAGACGATGCTGCCGGGCTCGTCGGTCGGCCGCAACGGGTCGCCACTACAGTAAACTAACAAACATCCGACGGCCTCCTTATCTCCGACGGCTCTGTACGAGGCCGTCGGAGATAAGGTTATATCCGATGGCCACAACAGACGCTCGGAAATAAGCCTTATCTCCGACGGCCTCGTACTGAGCCGTCGGAGATAAGGTTATCTCCGACGGCCTCGTACTGAGCCGTCGGAGATAAGGCTTTTTAACGCGCGGATCCGACCCGCGCGCCTTTCATTTCACCCGCGCGCGTCGTTTCTTTCTCCTGCCGCCGCCGCCGCCCCGCACAGTCGCCGCCCCGCCCGCCGCCGTGCTCCGGCCGCCCCGTGCTCCGTGCCCGTGCTCCGTGCTCCGGCCGCCCGCCCCCCGTGCTCCGGCCAGTGCTCCGGCCGCCGCCGCCGTTCTGTTCGCCGGTCGCCACCGCTCCGTGCTCCGCCCCGTGCTTCGGCCGCCGGCCCCGTGCGCCCGCCCCCGCCCGTGCGCCCGTCGCCGGCCGGCTCCCCACGCCCGCTAAGTGAGTATACTTAATTAGAATTTTGTTTATTAAAATTGTATGCTTGTATTAATGTATTTGATTAGAATTGTATGCTTGTATTAATGTATTTGATTAGAATTGTATGTATGAATGCATTTGATTGTTTAGTTTGTTATGTCCGACGGCCAAAATTTGATTATGTAATTAAAGTAGCTTGTTTTAGTTTATTTAGTGGTACTTTAGATAATTTAAATTTTTAATTTCCGAGGGTAATTATTATGCCCTCGGAAATAAGGTCATTTTATATGATTTGTCATCTATAACAATGTTATTTCGTATGTAATATTGTATTGTGGTTTATTAGTTTAATTATTTAATAATGCACGATGATTATAGTTAATCATAGTGTATCGTAGTGTGAACAAACGAAACCTAGGCGTCACCCGTTTCGGCCCAACACACCTTACAAGCGACGCATGTGAGGTATGTTGGGCCGGAATTGTCCCTTTATTGGACAGGCTCGGGGTGACCGACAGAGTCCGTGTTTATGACAAAAGCATGTGCTCCTGCTTAGTTTTGGCGGCATAACCTCTCTGTTCTCCAATTGCACCATTTTTAGGCGTGCGATTGGAGAACAGCGGGGTTATGCTGCCGAAATTTCGCACGACCACATGTCTTGTCATAAACACGGGCTCGTCGGTCACTCCTGGGTGGGTTTAGGACCTATCCTTTCCTACAGATGTAGGGGCGTGATTTCTTCGTAAAAACGGATTGTCCGTGCATTACTTATCTAATTAAGTTAACGTCTCGTATCTAGTATGGAGGAGAATCGTCGATGGATGTATGAAGGTTGGAAGAAAAGAGGTGCTCTATCAAGTGAGTGGGTTGCCAAGACTGATGCTTTTCTCGACCATGCTTTTGCTCGGTCAGAGACTGGAACCGATGTTAGGTGCCCTTGTAGCAAGTGTCGGAACATTAATTTCCTTGACAGGAGGACTATGTCGATACATATTTGCAAGAACGGTTATATGCCAGGCTATGAGGTGTGGGTGCACCACGGTGAGGACCCACCTCCTCGTATTGTATCGGAAGTTCAGTCACATGAAGAGGAGGACTACGATAGGATGGAAGAGATGCTTAACGATGTACGCCATGAGCTTCTAACCGTCGATTCGGAGAACCCCGATCAACCACCGAGTTTGAGGATCCAGCTACACCTGAGGTTTAGAAGTTCTTCGAGCTCCTTAAAGCTGCCGAAGAGCCGTTGCATGAGCACACAAAAGTGACCGTCCTTGTATTTGTGACTCGACTTATGGCTATTAAGTCTAAGTTTGCATTCTCAAACAACTGTTACAAGGAACTTTTGAACTTGATCAGTGATGTACTTCCGGAGGATCACAAGATGCCAAAGGACATGTATCAGTCTAAAAAGCTGTTATCTGGCCTCGGTATGGACTACGAAAAAATCGATGTCTGTGAAAATAATTGTATGCTTTTCTGGAAGGAGACCGCAGGTGAGAAGAAGTGTACTGTATGTGGTGAGCGTAGATTCGTTGAGGTTGAAAACGACGATGGTTTGACCGTGACTACGAAGATTGCACGTAAGCAGCTTCGTTACATGCCTCTCATACCTCGGTTGAAACATTTGTTCATCTCCAAGAATACAGCCAAACACATGAGGTGGCACAAAGAAGGGGTACATGAGAATCCAAATGTCATGGTGCACCCAGCTGATACAGATGCATGGAAGGCACTAGATGCTTTTGATTCCAGCTTTGCTGATGAAGTGCGGAATGTCCGCTTCGGTTTGGCAACAGATGGTTTCTAGCCATTCAATCTAACTGCAACGTCGTACTCATGTTGGCCCGTCTTTGCTGTTCCATACAACCTTCCACCAGCTCTTTGCATGAAATATGAATTTATTTTCTTGTGTCTTATAATACCTGGTCCGGATCATCCTGGAACAAAGATCGATGTGATGATGAGACCCCTGATTGAAGAATTGAAAATTTTGTGGGAAGGAGTCGAGGCGTACGATTGTTACAAGAAACAGAAGTTCAACTTGAGAGCCACGTTTTTATGGTCTATTCATGATTTTATGGCTTATGGTATCTTTGCTGGATGGAGTTGTCATGGGATTTTGACATGTCCTATATGCGTTGAAGACACTTTATGCTTTCGACTAAAGTTTGGTGGAAAGATATGTTACTTCGATTGCCATAGATGTTTTTTGCCAGAGGATCACCCGTTCAAGTTCGATAGGAACGCTTTTAAAAAGGACACGATTGTGACGAGGGGACCACCCAAGCGTCTAAGTGGTCCAGAGATTCTCGCGAGACTTAATGATTTGAAACTAAACGAACATGGAAATCGTTTTGAAGGTTATGGAACCGAGCATAATTGGACTCACAAATGTGGTCTATGGGAACTCCCTTATATGAAAGCCTTGATTCTAATGCATAACATTGATGTCATGCACCAGGAACGAAATATGGGTGAAAGCATTATCAGCACTTGCATGAATATCACTGACAAAACAAAAGACAACCCTAAGGCAAGGAAAGACTTGGCCTTAATCTGTCGAAGACCAACTATGGAGATAGGAGAGAATCAGAAGAAGCCACGTGCTCCTTTCAGTATTAAACCTAAAAGGAAGAAACAATTGATGAAATGGTTGAAAAACTTAAAGTTCCCAGATGGTTACGCCGCGGGCTTTAGAAGGTCTGTGAATTTGAAGACGGGCAAGTTTTCTGGGTTGAAGAGTCATGACTACCACATAATAATGGAAAGACTCCTTCCTGTTATGTTTCGTGGTTTTGTAAAAAATGATGTCTGGAAAGCATTAGCGGAGCTAAGCTACTTTTATAGACATCTTTGTGCCAAAGAAATAAAGAAAGAGATGATGGAGAAGCTTGAGCAAGAAATACCGATTTTGGTATGCAAACTTGAAAAAATATTTCCACCAGGTTTCTTCAATCCGATGCAACATCTACTTGTTCACCTACCATACGAAGCTAAGGTAGGAGGTCCTGTGCAATATAGATGGATGTATCACATCGAAAGGACACTAAAGAAGCTACGTGCAATGGTTGGTAATAAGAGACGAGTTGAAGGGTGCATCGCTGAAGAATTCAAATACAAAGAGATAGCATCGTTCACGGGCCTGTACTTTGCAGAGGAACACAATGTCAATGCCCATACGTTGCGGTATCATGTCGACGAGCCCCCTATTAGTGATATTGAAATTTTTCAATGGAGGGGCAAAACTGTAGGACCCAGCACAACATACTGTTTCACCAACGACGAATGGAAGACTGCTTTACTCTACATGTATAACAACATGGAAGAGATGAGTCAGTTTCTCCTATAAGTGTAAAAGGTTTGTTTGATTCTCAACATGGAAGAATTTTTGTTGTGATACTAAAAAGTTTGTTTCCTTGTACTAACAGGGAATTTGATTCTCAAAATTGCATCTCTGGCTGTGAACGTGACTAGATTCGTCGAGAGGGAAAAGATGGGGGACTTAATTTCTTGTGTTGGTTTCGAGATTATGTAGATAAAAATGACAATATACACCCGGACCTTCGACAATTATCCCTAGGAGCAGTAACTGGCAGACGTTATGGTCGGTATGATGTCAATGGTTTTAGATTCCGTTCCACAAGGTTCGAAGATGATCATCCTCTAGCAGCCACGACAAACTCCGGAGTTGTAACTAGAGCTGTCGATGATGAAGGGAAGGTGACTAATTATTATGGAGTCATTAATGATATAATCGAGTACAAGTTTTTTGGAGATAAACAACTCAAAGTGGTGTTCTTCGATTGTGATTGGTTTTCTCCAAATACAACGCGAGAAAATCAATATGGCATGGTGGAAGTCAAACACAACGATAGATTAAAAGGCCACGACACTATAATCCTTGCCCACCAATGCGAGCAGGTGTATTATATGACATATCCATCTAAGAAAAACGGTTTGGTTGATTGGAGGGTAGTGTACAAAGTTAATCCTCGTGAACGACTATATGCTCCTGGTGATGCTGGTTATGTTGAAAGTCAAATCGAGCAGGAAGTGGGGGCTGCTGAGATTTTCCAAGACGAAGAACTTACAAACACGTTTAATGTACAAACTGAAATGTTGGAAGAATCTTTATTAGGCGATCAAAATGATGTTGAGGTTCCTCCAAAAAGAAAACGAGTGACGAGAAAGAAGAAAGCTACTTGGCGTCCATTAAATCGACGAAAGCAACTAGATCCTGATTTTGATTACGATTATGATTGACGAGTATGGATCATGATTTTATTGCATATTTTCATGATTTTATTGCATATTTTATGATTTGATTGCATATTTTATTATTTTATTGTCGATTTATGTACTAACTTGTTTTTGTTAAAATAGGATGTCAAAGAAAATGAAGTCTTCTGCTCGTAGTTTGCTTGGGTCGAGGAGTAGCTCGAGGAGCAGCTCGAGGGGTGAGGATTCAGTTTTTCAGGGCACAGGTTCTACCATGAGCAGACGGAGAGCGCTGGCAGAACATTTGCCTCCACAAGATGTAAGTTAGTTGTTAAATTACATTATTTGAGTTACTTAATATTGTATGATGTAAGTTATTTGTTTCATAGGATGCTGAAATTGAGGAACCAGTGGTAGAGGATCATGCAAGAGATGATGTTGAAGATGATGGTGGAGATAATGTGGGAGATGATGCTGGAGACGACGCTGGGGATTCTGGGGCTGGTGGAGATTCTGCAGCTGGGTCTGGAACTTCTCGAGTTAAGAGAACGAGGAAGCTGCATTTTGTTGGACCACCTCCAGAGCTTCCACCCGAATCTCGGGTTTTGATAAAGCCTAGTGGAAAGTGAGTGACATATCTTTGCTTAAATGTTATTGAAAGTTATGTTTTAATTTCTACATTGATTTCTGTTTGCAGGACTTGGATCGACGACTTGTTCACAGGCATAGGACACTACAGGCAGGTGAACATGGTTCTTGGTAATCTTGTTCGTCTGCACTGGCCTGGTCTTGTGACTTTGCCTACTGGCGAGTCTGTCCCCGCCACCACTTAGGAGCATTATCGCTATGGTGTCTGTAGAACGTTTGGCAACACACAGGCACTAGTTTGGGATGCATTCTGGGTATGACTTGTTTATACTATTTTAGTTATTCCATATATGTTTGCTTTTATGATAACACTATGTTTTTTGCAGAAACAGTACAAGTTGCCGGACGATGGATCATATGATATGAACGCTCGTTACGTGTTTGAGTATAACGCGAACGATGTCATTGCAGATGCAATGTACTATGCACGAATTCAGGCTATAAAGGCATGGTACAGAGCAAATGCTGATGATCGACCGATGCCAAATACCAAGGCCGAGTGGTCATCAATTTACTTGACGGAGGAGCAATACCTAGAGGTAAACAGGTTGTTGCCTCTCATATCGCATGAAGCCATGTATTTGCTTGCTTTATTTAAACAATTCCATGTAGGTGTCGGTGCCGTGGATGGCCACACGATCAGACGGTTATCGGGCATTGTGTAGATGGTGGGCTTCCCCTGAGTTTCGTGCCATTTCCGAAAGGAACAGGGGAAACCGTGGAACTGAGTCGTTCCACAACTACGGCGGTGATGGTCATGTGCGCTTGGCTAAGCGAATGGTAAGTCACAGTTTGTCATAACTTTGAATCACATAGAAATGTGTCATTATAACTTTTATGTATAGGAAGTCAAATCCGGCCGTACGCCCACGGATGTGGAGGTGTATATGCAAGGGCATAGGGGTTCTGATCCTCAGAATCCTGATGTGTTATGCACTCAGACGGCCACCGACCGTCTAGTGAGTTTTTGATAATCTATTATGTGTTTGATATTGTTTGCAAGGGCATAGGGGTTATGCACCTATATTTGATATTGTTTGCCTCCAGGCTTCGTATGGGCAGGAGATGCTTCAACGCCATGGGCAGGAGTACGATTGGAGGAGCCAGCCAATCGACCCTCAGGCAGCATATGCTAGCGGAGGAGGACAAGCCCACGGACGGTGAGATTATTTGATTTGGATTTCAAAATTTTCATCATATGCTTGCGATTCAACTGAGGCATGAGTTACTATACTAAGTGCATTGTTCACTCTTGTAGGTTGGGTATTTTTGATTCTACGATTGATTCCAGAGAGCTGAGACGCCGTGGACGACAGTCCACATCGTCGTCTTCACAGTCGTCCCGTTCACGATCATCCGCCCAGGACATAGAGATGGCAGTGTTGCGTCAACAGGCAGATTACCATCAATCAGTCTTGAGGGAACAATTGGAGTACCAGAGGCAACAATCTGAGTACCAGAGGCAACAAGCCGAGTACCAGAAGAAGAGGGACGAGTATTATGCAAACCTCCAGGCCCAAAATCAAGCTCTTCTCTCGGTAAGTTGAAGTAACATTTTGTAGCTTATTTTGCAAAACACATGATGTGTATCTTATTTGCTCAACAATGACTTGTATATAATTTGTAGCAACTAGCCCAACAAGCGGGCGTCCCGATGCCCACCTACGGGATGCCGCCTCCGAACTTTACACTTCCGATGCCAATGTTGGCGCCTCCACCTCCGCCTCCGTCACAATTCCCTATGGTATGTACACATATGCGTGTGTGACATGTTCATAAATGTCTTATGTGTTTAAATGAACAACTGAGTGGTTACTATTTCATATGCTTGTGTTATAGGGATTTCAGACACCACCCGCTTCAGTTGCCGCACCTGGAGATGGGTCTGGTCAAGACGACACAACACATTCGTGGGTGAACAACCTTTTCAACACGCAGAGTCCAGCCGGAGGAGGTGGCTACTCGAACCATCCAGACGATGGATATGATTGATGTGTCGTGATGTTTATTTATGAAACACTTTGCAACACTTGTTTGTGAGACACAATTTCAGTTTGCAACAACCGTCGGACCTATATGTTGATGTTAAATTTGTGAATGTTAATATTTATGTGAGAATATTTGTGATTGTGAATACTTATTAGAATGTGTATATTTGTGATTGTGAATGTGAATGTGTATATGTGCATGAAATCAGTTTTTGTTTTGTAAATGTCAGATTTTTTAAAAAACAGAATTTTGTGTAAATTCTGTAATTTGTTATGTCCGACGGCCTAGTAGTAGCCGTCGGACATAACCATGCCTTATGTCCGACGGCATTATATACCGTCGGACATAAAGAATGGTTATGTCCGACGGCCTCGTGCCCAGCCGTCGGACATAAGCATGTGGGGCCCACAGTCTGACCGGTAAAACGGTTGGGATTTATTATTTCCGACGGGCAGAAGCAGCCGTCGGACATAGCTTATGTCCGACGGCAGCCCGTCGGACATAAGTTATTTCCGACGAATTAAAGCCGTCGGAGATAGGGTACTACCGTCGGACATAACTTATGTCCGACGGTTTAAATCTTATGTCCGACGGTATTGACCGTCGGACGTTGTTCCGTTTACTGTAGTGCGCTTCGTCATCGTCGACGATGGAATGGAAGGAGCTCGCTGCACCCTGCTGCACTGCAGTGCACTGCACCATGGGACCTGAGTTGCTAATTTGCTGCATTGCAGTGCACTGGACCTGCACTGTTATGTGTATGGTATGGATGGTGGACTTTCGAAGTCTGAGGTCGTCGGATTGTAATGCACGTTTCATGGTGCTGGAATCCACGTATATGTCGGCTACTCGGCTACGGAGGAAAGAAGATGCTGGTTGACTGTCATGCTATATATAATAAACTATAAATAGTTTAATTAGCAGGCTTTAAATGCAACGTACGGTCCAGCCAGTAGTCAATCGCTCGTGTGCATTAGACACTACCGGAATCCGAGGCTTTGCCGAGTGTTGGCCTCTTTGCCGAGTGCCTTTTGTCGGGCACTCGGCAAAGAATTCTTTGCCGAGTGCCGCGCTCGGTAAAGCTAGGCACTCGGCAAAACCGTGCTTTGCCGAGGGCTGAACACTCGGCACAGAACGACACTCGGCAAAGACAACTTTGCCGAGTGTTAAACACTCGGCAAAGGGGGCTCTCGGCAAATGGCCGTCAGCGGCCGTCCCAAAGCTGACGGCCGTCAGTCTTTGCCGAGTGCCAGCCGTTGGCTCTCGGCAAAGAGGTTTGGCACTCGGCAAAGCATACTTTGCCGAGTGTCATCTCTGGACACTCGGCAAAGTATATTTTTATTTTTTTTATTTTGTCTATCAAAATTTTTGTGGTATGTTCCTACACTATGTAGACCTACATGTATCATTTGTGGACAATTTTAACAGAGTTTTCAATCGTTAGTAGATTTAGTTCGTTTATTTGAATTTCTTCGGAAAATTTAGATTTGAACTGTAGGTCACTCGAAACTTGGAAAACCGTGCATGCAAAAATGATATTCATGTTACTTAGCATAAGTTACGACCGATTCCAGGAGCGGACCGGAAACTTCGAGCAACATGCTCACTAGACATGGCCGTGAACTTGCCATACACATGTTTAAAAATTGTATAAAATACAAACAAAGTCAGAAAATCCTGAAACTTGTCCACGTGTCATGATATCATATGTACAGGCTGCGATAAAAAATTGAAAAAATTTCGAGAAAACTATGACGTGCTATGTGTACAAACCTAAGAGATCCACATTGAAACTCTATGATTTCATGTGTAGTTCTCTTAGGTTTCTACACATAGTGTCTCACAACTTTGTCCAAACATTCTCAATTTTTTATCACAACCTGTACATATGATATCATGACACGTGGCCAAGTTTCATGATTTTCTGACTTTGTTTGTGTTTTATACAATTTTTAAACATGTGGATGGCAAGTTCATGACCATGTTTAGTGAACATGTTGCTCGAAGTTTCCGGTCCGCTCATGGAATCGGTCGTAACTTATGCTAAATAGGACAGATATCATTTTTGCATGCACGATTTCCCAAGTTTCGAGTGACCTGCAGTTCAAATATGAATTTTCCGAAGAAATTCAAATAAACGAACTAAATCTAATAGTTATAAAAAACACTTTTATAATTGTACCAAAATGGTACTTGTAGGTCTACATAGTGTAGGAACACACAACAAAAAGTTTGGTTGCCAAAAATAAAAAAAATAAAATATACTTTGCCGAGTGCTGGCCAGTTAGCACTCGGCAAAGATGGCGTTGCCGAGTGCTTGTCCTTGAGCACTCGGCAAAGTTTGTACAGTGGCACTTTGCCGAGTGCTCTACAGCTAGCACTCGGCAAAGGCGTCTTTGCCGAGTGCCCGCGATCCGGCACTCGGCAAAATTTATTTTTAAATTTTAAAAAAATCTTTGCCGAGTGCCGGATCGCGGGCACTCGGCAAAGAATGTAATTTAACCGCCCGATGGGCTCTCTTCTCTCTTTCTCTCCTTTCAGCTCCTCTCTTCAACCCGCCCGACGCCGCCGCTCCCACCGCCGCCCGACACCGCCGCCCGCCCCACGCCCGCCCGCGACCGTCGCCCGCCCGCCCCACCACCTCCGTTGTTCCCTGCAGTTGACCCTACAGAGTTCACTACTCCTGTGAGTATCAAAATTTTAGTACTGCATGATATTTATTCATATGTTCTCACACATACAATCTCTTCTCTGTGCAGGGTCAATCGGCGGCGTCGAACAACCCTCATGCTTCGTCCAGCCCTTCGCCGAACCAGTCCAGATGCCCACCTCGTTGATGATCTGTTTTGTGATGATCCAGACTTACCTTTATGAGTGTTGGTGATGTTAGTTAAACTTTATCTTGTGAGATACTTGGTGATGTTAGTGATGACGCAGACTTATATCTGTTTTGTGATGATCCTTACTTATATTTGTGAGACTTTAGTGAGACTTTGTGATATATATGGTGTTGATGATAAATGTGTTCATTCTGTGATGTGATTGATATATAATGTGATGTGAATCATATATATCTTTTGTTTGTTTGGATGGAACAACAAAAGCAAATAAAAAAGGGACATTCTGGTCACTTTGCCGAGTGTTACACTCGGCAAAGGGGCGCTTTGCCGAGTGCTATGACCATGGCACTCGGCAAAGAAGACAACCTGGGAACCGGTAAAGCCATCTTTGCCGAGTGCTGACACTGGCACTCGGCAAAGAAGGAAACCTGGGAACCGGCAAAGACATCTTTGCCGAGTGCCATTGCCAAGGCACTCGGCAAAGACACTGGCAAAGGGGCCCACTGGAGGGTTCTTTGCCGAGTGCCTGTCCAACAGACACTCGGCAAAGAAGCTCCTTTGCCGAGTGCCTACTAGAGCTCTCGGCACAGGGACTGGCAGTGGGGCCCACTGGGTCAGTCTTTGCCGAGGGCCACTCGAGCAAACACTCGGCAACATTGACCTCTTTGCCGAGTGCCACAGACGGCACTCAGCAAAGGATCCGTCACCGTTACTTGGCACCGTGACGGTGACTTTTATTTGCCGAGTGCCGTTTGGCACTCGGCAAAGTCTTTGCCGAGTGCCCGACAAATAGTACTCGGCAAAGAGGCTGTTGCCGATGTACAGTTTACCGATCGTTCTTTGCCGAGTGTAACACTCGGCAAAGCATTTGCCGAGTGTAAATTTGACTTTGCCGTGTGTCTAAGACACACGGCAAAGAAGCTGATTCCGGTAGTGAGATCATGTAATTATGAGTTCTTTTAAGGGGTCTATAGAGTTTAAGTGAGAAAAAATTAAGAGATAGATTTTTCGTGACGAGTGTGTCTCTACACGATTTTCTATACACTATATTTATAATTTATACACGATCCAATAGCTCAGGGTTGTACATATATATCGTGCATATTATTTTTTACAAATTTTGTTAAATCTAAAGAGATTTAATTTATATTACAAACAAAAACAATCTATAATTTGAAAACCGAAAGAGTAGTTCACTATGTTTTTATCCAAACTTATCTAGAATTTACCAAATCTTAATTAATATAAAATACATTTAAAATTCAAATTGGTTTAAAACATATTTTGATAATGCACTAACTTGTACTTATAAATATTAATATATTTCCTAGAATTTGATATAAGTCAGCAAAGTTTCGGTAGGCGGTTATCTTCCAACGAGGCTTTAGACCGTGTCCAATAGGTTACTCATATGGTCATTTAAAACATTGTTTTGTATTGTAAACTATATTGTTTATAGAGTGAAGTTTGAAATAGGAGATGCGATGAGAGATAAATAGGTAAGATGCTATGAAACAGCCCATGGGTGTAGGTTCATTACAGGAAGTACAATGATGCACACAAGAGCGTTGGTCAAGAGACAGAACTGCAGAAGATCCAAGAGTAAGCAGAGCTTGTGATGTAAGCAATGCACCTTGGTAGCTTGGGTGGCACCTAAATCCTCTCGACATTCAAACACGTCGAATGGTTGTGCATGTTACATACGGTTGTGTCTAACAAATCATGCATATGATTATGCAAAACAATGTTTTGCACCATATATAGCACAGTTTATATAGTAAGTTTAAAATCATAGGTTTGTTAGGAAATGGGATAGAAGAACTACTCAAGATAGCCAAACATAAGCTAGTTCCTTATTATTAAAGCTTCTCTAAACACAGCGTGCCATTGGAATTAGCTTCAGGCCCAGTGCTAGAATCATAGCTTGGTTCTCTCCTTTTTACTCATCGCGTGATTCACTTCTTTCCTAGTATCCAATGACCGCACAAAAGCGAGACAACAATCATCGCTAGTGTAACACCCCATCCAATCCCTGGACCAGCGGTACTTACTCCTGGCATCTCTCTAAGATCATATATTGTCCCCATAGGCCAACACGGGTCTTTTGTGCACACTTTGTCCTCACTCATGTGCACTCGAGAAAACTTCTCGGTTGGTCACCCATCCAAAATTGCTCCAAGCCAAGCACATTTAACTTGGAGGTGATTTCGAGATAGGCTTCCGAAAAAGAAGATGCACCTGGTTGGTATGGATACTCTATTAATTCTATTAAGCCTTGGGCCAGGAAATCACCATCACAGGGTCCACGATATCACAATTCGCCCCCCTTAGATGACCGACGTCCTCGTCGGTCAACCCCAATCTAGGAACCTCCCCTCTTAGCCACGTCTGTGTGTCTAGTGTCGTCATATGCCAAGCCATGTGACCACTCTGGGCCCACATGCGCCATGCGCCATATACCCGAACCCCCTAGCCCACACACGCCCGTGAAACCTTGAGGGTCGGCTCTGATACCACTTGTAACAATCCGTCCAATCCCTGGACCGGTGGTACTTACTCCTGGCAGCTCTCTAGGATCATATATTGTCTCCATAGACCAACACGGGTCTTTTGTACGCACTTTGTCCTCACTTATGCACACCTGAGAAAACTTTCCGGTCGGTCACCCATCCCAAATTGCTCCAAGCCAAGACGCTTAACTTGGAGGTTCTTTCGAGATAGGCTTCCGCAAAAGAAGATGCACCTTGTTGGTATGGATACTCTATTAATTCTATTAAGCCTTAGGCCCGGAAATCACCATCCCAGGGGCCAGGATAACACAGCTAGACACCAGGCGCTATCGCCTCCTCTCCCCCAAATCACCCACGGCACAAGCATCGGTAGCCCAGGCCGTTGTCTACATCGATCATAATAGTGGACTATTGCGCAAGCCGCAGTTTAGCTTATCCTGTCTGTGGAAGAAAGGAAAGGAAGGGCATGCAACCATCAGTGTGTGCCTTCGCCAGGCCTAGGCCCAGAGGCGAAGCCAGGCAACAAAGTTATTATGATCAACTTCAATGATCATCCTCTAAATACATTAGTAAACAATACATTTATATAGGATTTGCCATGTTTTATAGAGGTCAGTTGACCCTGGTAAGAACATGTAGCTTCGCCCCTGCCCAGGTCCTTGCCCACCACCGGCTCGGCATTATCAATAACACGATCTGTCTCTGCTAGGGCCTTCCATCAATCCTAGGGGCCCTGACCTCGCACAATTCTGCCCACCACATCATCACCTAGGTATGCCTCTCAACCTTGTGTGCTCAGGTACCCTAAACTAAAAATTCAAGTGTCATAGTTAGAAGGTGTTTGGATCCACTCAACTAAAGTTTAGTCTCTATCACATTGAATGTTTAAATGTCAATTACGGATATTAAATGGAGTTCATTTATAATACTAATCATATAGATGAAGACTTTCATCAAAAACACAAGACACATTTATTAAACTTAAATTTAATACTAATAATTGATATTCAAACATTTGATGTGACATGAACTAAACTTTAGCCAGGGGAACTAATAAACGTGGATTGAGGGGGATTGGAGGGGATTAAGTCTCTTTCTATTCAAAATTGATAGTAAGGGATTTAATCCTCTTAATCCCCTCCAATCCCCATGCAATCGAACAAGGCCTCAGTTGATTGGGTCAGTAGTCATCAAACATTTTTAGCATGTTTGTTTATTTACTTCGATCTATGGCACAATAAATATTTTCAAACTTTAAATTGATTGAAAGTGTCAAAAATCCAGCAAAAACATGAGTTATACAAAAACATAATCTATGATCAATGGTCCAAAGGTTCTGACATAATTTGTTATTAAGTAAATGATGTGAACAATTAGAGAAATTTGGATTTTTGGAACTCTAAAACTATATGTTTCACACTTTTTCCATTCATAATATTGACTTTGCAAAGATAAGACTCAAAATAGAGTGAAATGCACTTGCGGTCCACAAACTTGGCTCGATGTGTCATATAGGTCACCCATCTCATTAAACCAGCAATACGAGTGCTCAAACTTCACTGTTGCATGCAAAATCGGGCTGCAGCAAACCGCCTGACGACGTGGTTGCCACGGTGGACCGCACTACATACTAAAACAGAGTGCAACCTCGTAAACCCTCGTAACCAGCTCCATTCTTCCTTTTTCTCCGTGACTTAGCTTTCAAATGAGTCGATGCCCATGAACCGGAGTTGATCAATGATGAGAGGCGGGGCATTGAGCATCGACAAGGACAACGAGAAGCCAGACAACCATGAAGCTCGGTGATGGATTCCAGACTCCGAACGTAAGGGTAGACCCTGTCGTCTTATGGCTAGTGAAACCCTTCAATCACAATGTCTTACTTGCACTCTAGGGTTTCTAAAACTAGGGTTTTGATTCTAGGACATAGGCGAGCAAGTTCTAATGAAGAAGTTCACAATTTTGTAGGTGATAGTAGTGACGAGTTGAAAAGGCTACTGGTGTTAAGCTAAAGGTAGACATTGTAGCTGGGAAAATGTAACACCCTAAATTTGGGGGTATAAAATTTCTTTGCTGATATCCACCAAATTCAGGTGTTACCCTCTCCTGCACTTGCTTTTCTTCTCTTTTTCCTAAATAATGGAGGGATGTTATATATATATATATGTTTTTAGCGTAGTAAAATAAAATCCTAGAGAAGTTTCGATTGTTGCATCATGCCATTTCATAGTGTTTATGAGTGCAAAAAGTTTTCGAAATATGTAAAATTATCTCGAGGATGTTTTGGGGGATTTTCTAATCATTCGAAAGATTTTTCGAGTATTAAATGTGAAATTCAGATTCTCTGATATTATTTTTATCTCTAAAATTTAGTATTTGCCAAAGCTAAAATACTCCAAAAACTTGATAATATATGTATTTTATTCTTCCCCTCGTCATTTCCTCCTGAGCCAAATCGTGCGAGCCCCTCTGGTTACCGGTCATCCGCAGGCGAACCCCTCTCCTACCTCTACCTCCCTGTGGTCTTAGCCTGCTCATGGCAATGACAGTCCTAACTTCCCCCGCTGAGCCGCGCCCGCCATCTCCGCGCGAGCCCCGCTGCCCTGCCTCGCCGCAGCACTCGTCATTGTCTTGCCGAAGGAGCTTTTTGCCGCCATCCACCATGCTGCGACACGCAAAGCGTCGCCATTGTTCTCCTCATCGTTCGAGCTCTGCCCCGAGGTGAGTGTTTGTGTACCCCCCCTTTTCTTCCTTAGCGCGGCGCCTTCGTCTCGAGCAGCACCATAGCCGGCACAACCATGGCTGACCGTGCTTCCCTGTGCGTCCATGGTGTGTGCACCCCGCTGTAGCGCGTGGAAGCCCGTGCCCAGCCCTGATTCCCTCTCTCCCCCATGCTACCCTACTCCGTGGCTGACTGCCCTGCACATGGGGGTTTTCCCACGAAGAGGAAACCCCCATGTGCAGTAACCGTCCGTGCATGCATGGGGAAGAAGGAAATCATCCAATGGACCCCACTTGCATGCATCATGCCTTCACAACTTCCCACCTGCATGCCATCAGCCCCCCATGCATAATCACGGCCATGTGTCAACCTTCCATTGGCCTTTCCGGTCTATGGGATCTTCTGTAGCCTCAACCTTGTGACCCTCTGTGTGGCCTGGTTTTCGGCCAATAGAATCAGGCCACGTCGCACTAAACCCGCGGTTTATTGAATATGTGTTAACTTTTGGGTTAGACATCCGAATTATTCTGGTTTAGCTCCGTTATAATGTCGTGTGCATGTTAAAAACATTATTCTATCGCGACACATGTTTTTATTTAGTTAATAATTATTTATTTATTTGACGCTTATAAAAATAGAAATCTAATTAAAACTAATTTATAATTTACGCTTTATAAACCTGTGTTAATACGATTAACGTCAACTCAAATATTTTGATTTAATACTTATTTAATATAGATGTGATATATGTTATTAGTTCTCGCATGCCACTTCTGTTCTAAATTAATAATTTAGACGCTACGAATTCTATTTAACATAGATGTAACTTACCGAGCTTTGAAATATGACTTCTACTCAAATTATAATTCGGATTAAATCTAAATTAGATATTACTCTGAAATATCTTTCATGTATGTTTCATAATAATTAAAATCAACTTAGGAATATAGGTTTATGTATTAGTAATATTATTTTGTCGCAACACATGTTTTCGTTAATTATCCAGTTAATCGTTTATCCGAGGTTTATTTAAACAACATTCTAATTAAAATTAATGTATAGTTTCTAAATTACGATTTTATTGACACAAGTTAATGTGGTTAGTACCAACTTAGATGTTTTCAACAAATATTTGTTTAATATAAATGCGACGTCTATTTAGCTTTTTCGCGTATCGCGAGTGCTGTTTCGCATGTGGTCACGTGCTGATTTGCGCGTCATTCATGTGTTGTCGCTCGTACTTTTCGTGTAGTGTCGTGCGTCGTCACGTGTGCCGTTTTCGTGTTTGTCGCGCGCACTGTTTTCGCGCGTGTCGCATGCATTGCTATGCGTCGTTCGCACCTGTCGCGCGTTGTTCGCGTACGATATTAAACTATGTCAATAAAATCTGAGATGATATATGATACTTTTATGATGATGGTTATAATTATGATCACTGGTATTTCCTATTGGAGGGAGTACAGTTGGGTAATAGCTGGGTTTATTACTAAAACTTGGCTATACAATTAGTAATAAATACTTGACCAACTAAAAGCAACTGCTTAACCTTAACTTCACATATAGCTACTCCACTTTAGCCAAACGGGACATTTGCTGAGTACGGTGATGTGTACTCATCCTTGCTTTAAAAACCACCCCACGCCAGGTTGTCCCACTGTATAGTGCTCAGGAGGTGATGTAGGCAACATGGAGGACTTTGAGAAGTTTTAGGACTACGACGAGTTCTAGTTACGTTAGTGGCAACCACCGGTCAGCTGCCTGTGAAGGCCTTATCTAATACATTCGCTTTTCCGCACTTTGATAATATTAACGACTATGTTAAGTAATAACTCTGTGGATGTCTTGGACATCTTTATGTAATAAAGTACTGTTTCTGCTATTTACTTTGAGCAATGTGTGATGATGTCCAATTATGTAATCGCTGTGTACGTGAGTTTTCTGATCCTGGCACGTATATGGTACACATTCGGTTTGACTTACAAAACCGGGTGTGACAAAGATGGAGCAACTAATTCCCATAAAATAAAATTGATATGAGTGAGAAATGATAAACAAACCCATTCATCAAACCGTTCACATTGTTTTCATTGACGTCTGTCACATCAGGCACCTATGGTCATCACGTGTGCCGTTTTCGCGTGTGTCACACACACTGTTTTCGCGCGTGTCGCGTGCATTGCCACACGTCGTTCGCACATATCGCGCGTTGTCCACGTACGATATTAAACTGTGTCAATAAAATCTGAGATGATATATGCCACTTTTGGACGGAGGGAGTAGTGTGTAAGGCATGATTTGAAGATAGACCAACTAATTACCATAAAACAAAATTGATATGAGTGAGAAATGATAAACCAACCCATCCATCAAACTGTTCACACGATGTCCGTCACATCACACGTAAAAGTGCTAGCAACTTGGCATATATCATCACATAGGAAGAACACATTCTTATTAAACACTTCACAATGCATAGCATCAAATAAAGAAGTGCATGAGAAATTCATCAGCAGCGATTTGTAACTATTATTGTTACCACGCACGCATAGGTGCTCAAAAGTTCCTTGCCTCAGATGGACAGCTCTGTCGTGGTCGCCATCTCCTCTCTCTTCTGGAGCGCGTTAGCCTCCATCTTGCAGCACTTGCACGGCGGGCTCACTATCGGCACCGTGCCGCGTGCATGCGCGTGTCCATTCTGAAGCCCCTTGGTGTGGGCGTCCATTTTACGCGCGATGATGACGGAGTTGATGACCTCGTTGTCCGGGTGGTACACGGCAAGCACGTCGAACCCACCGCGACGAATGTCCTCAGGATCGACGATCGGGTAGAGGAAGCCGCGAGCCCCGTGGGCGCTGCGCACGACGAGAGCCGCTCTGTCCGCCATGTGCCTGCCAAGATGCGCAACCACCTTGGCCTTGTCCTCAGCCGCCATGCCTACTAGCGCGGCAAGGAAGACCACATCGTACTTGCCGAGCTCGTCCGTGAGGTTGGCGACGTCGACCGTGTGGAAGGACATGCGCGAGTTCAGGTCCTTGTCCGCACGGACCAGCTTCCGAGCACGGTCGTTGGCGGCGGCACACCGATCGTAGTTGTCGAACAGTGTGTTGGGCAGGTGGCGCGCGGCGAGCACGAGCGTGCTGAACGGCAAGGGGCCGGAGCCGACAAAGGCGACACGGGAAGGCGCGAGCCCTGGGATGTAGCGGACAAGGAGGTCAAACTCCAGCTTGCTCAGGTCGATGTAGTTGCTGAAGTAGGGAAAGCGGCCGAGGTGGTCGAGCGGGTTGTCGAAGGCGGCGAGCATGTCGGCGTAGTGCGCCTCGAGGTGGCCCTCGGCGTCGGAGCAGAGGCGGATGAGCTCCTCTCGCATCCCCTGGACGTCCGGGCTGAGCTTGGTCACGTCGACAGGGTTTGGCGGGACGCAGGCCATGACGAGGCTGGTGAACAGCGCGTTGGCGTCGGGGGACGGGGTCAGCGACGGCAGCTTGGCGATGTCGGCGTGGAGGGCCGCGATCTTCTGCACCAGGGCAGCAACCTCCACGTTCTGGGCCTCCATGGCAGTTGTCGCTGCTACAGTTGCAGTTGGGATCGGAAGCTGTAGCTGATGATAGCTTGATCGAGCTCAAGAGCAGGCAAGTGATCGACAACTTGGTGCTGCTAGCTTGACGAAAACTGAAACAAAGACTGGGGGTATATATAGAAGGGAGTTACGGCAGTTCGCTCCTCAGTGATCGGGCCTTCAGTGCAGCATGTGAATTTACGTGCAGGTGTTTTGTCTCATGAAGCGTGGACAAAAATGTGCCGAAGCAGTACTACCAGCTCTGTTAAACATTGTATATATTGACCACATATCCAACGCATGGCGCGCTTCACGCGTCCATGGCCAAGGCCAGTTTCATGCCTCGCTATTTTGACGATGTGTACGTTTCACGAAGAATGTTCCGGATCTTCAACACGTCCACGTCACGCCCTGAAAGTGGCAGCCCTGTTTTTTTTTTGTCCCCTCCCGAAGTGGGTTTGCCACGTCCACATCATGACATTGGTCGAGCACTGATAAAAAGATTAAAAACAAAATACAAGTTCTTTCAAAAATCTTAATTAAGAAAACTGCTCCCGGCCTCAATCATCACAATAAAGGGAAGAGCAAACCAATCTCTTGTCTTTCTCTCTCTAACGTTGACATGATGTACGTCTTGCAGCTATCAATATATAATATAACTAGGAACGTTCACATGCGATGCCACGGAACACAAATTGCGACCCTCCAATGGATTTAGGGCCCTGGCGATGTGGGGCGTGAGTACAATAGTGACGGCAAAATATGCGATTATTAAACATAGATATAGAACGATATAAATATGTCTACCCAAATAGATTGAAATGGAATCACACAAATAATTTCTAAAGAGTAAATATATAATGCTTAATCATAAGTAAATATGTTGACACCTTGTACACTAATCTAATATTTTTTAACAATATTGTTAACTCTCTGTTGTATATTTGCCGGGATGGCATATCTGCACGAATTTTCCTCGTAACTTAACAGTTCGATAATAAAGTTCCTCTGAAGAATCTTTGCATCCTACACATAAGACATATAAGAGAAAAAACGTCAATTTTTTATTATGTAACTGGAATGTATGTTTGAATATGAAAGGAACGTACTCCACTCACCCTAACAAATTTCATTGGACTATCATTCTCCCACATGACCATAGCTTGTAAGATAAGGTAGCTGGTGTTAAGCTTATAGAATAATGTTTTGCCATCTAAGTTATATACAATGGAAATCATAGCCAAAAAAATTAAAATTGCTAAGAAGATGGTACAGAGAAAATACTCTTTTAAGTCAATTGGAACACCAGGTTGAATTGTATGTTGCCACTTAAAAATATCCTCTGTCCATCCAGTACGTTTCTTGCTATATATAATCTTATATTTCTTTGAGGCGATGATAATCGCTTCTGCGAACCTCTTGTATGGCATGTGCTTACACCAATCTTGAGTAGGTGCAAAGTCAATAAAAGTGACGTGTTTTTTTACCATGATCTATTACGAAAAGGGCGTAGCAACTGTTGAATTTTCATGGCATAAGAACCTGTAAAATATCAGTCATTAGGATTGTAAAGAAGTGCCCTTTATAAATACATTTGAAATGTACTCATACTTACATATTTACAAGCCGTGATATAATAGTTCATTAATGGCCAACAATCGAGTGTTTTTGTTAACTCTTCTGTTGTAGGGTCCTCATGGTACTTTGGCAGTTTACCAAAACCAATCATTCTCTGGATAAATATATATACATGACCACATGAGAATTAGATATATATAGATAATATATATTGCTTCATTATTGATTGGAAATAAACTTACCCAGAAGCGCATGTCCATATAATGCTTTCTACTCTTTATGATTTCACCTTTCGGCCTACGTGACTCTTTATTGGCAAGCAATCGAACAGCCATGTCAAAACATTTTAGTCATATCTAGATTTATACTTAATATGTTCTGCAGGTCTTTGACAGATATTTCTATCTTAAAAGGATTAAAACTTCACACCCATATCATCCTGTAATGTAGCATGACATGACGGAAGTCTATATCAAGACTCTACGTAATTGGTATAAATAAAATAGACAAAACAATGAGCACTTACTCTAATGTCCTATCGTCTTGGATTGCCATAATGTAATCACATAGCACAACTATTAAATCGGCTTTAGTCAGTGGCATGTCTTTTGTGGAAAGACCACTCATTAAAAAGTCGTCCGTGCACCCATCCGTCGAGACTTTTGTAGGAGTTCTTTTATCCCATTCATCAACAAACCACCTTTGTAAGTCTGCTTGAGTAATGGGGCCATCCTCATCTTCCATCAATACCTCGCTATTATCAAGCACATGGAGTAGTTTCCTCTTCTTATGATTTGTTGGGCTGTCTAATATCTCAACATCAGAGGGGCTTCCAGTATGAACTTCTTTATAATATTTGTATATCGGATATCCCCTTCTTTTGTTCATGTATGAAGATAGTAATATAGCAGCCAATTTTTTTCCTGAAGTGTGACATGTCATTTTGCAAATAAGAAACAATTTACTTAGCATTATATATAACACAGACTGTAGATGTGCATATATGCCATAGTAGTAATAATATACCTGGGTAAAACTGTCACACAGCTCATCCCCTGTCCAGTATTCGATATAGTTCAAAAGAAATAGGCCACATGAAGAGCTACATTATATACATGAATAAAAATGTCAAAATTATCATCTGCATGAAGAAATTAGTTAAGAAGAATTTATGGCATACCCATCTATCTGCTTTGCATATCCCATATCTATTTCTCTCAGCGGCCAAGAAGCAACTTGGAGGTTTGGCCACTTGTGATCTTTTAACTCTTTACACTGAGATACCATATCAATTTGCCTTTGCAGCCCTTTAATCTTTATATTTTTGTAAAACATGGAATCAGATGTTGCGCTAAGTTAATGAGATAATATTAGTAATTGTTTAGTTTGTGCAAACTCACCGAGTCAGTGAGGTCATTGCGGTCAAATGTAGTACCAAGTGAATAGAGTACTTGTATCTCCATATTTCTTGCATTGATGACGGCAAGATACCAGTGCGTTCCTCGAATGTTTATTGGAATAAACACCTGCAAAATAATTATAAATATTCCATAAAAATAAAATACATGTAAACACTAAGCATCTAAATTGCAAACTAATATTTACCATATCATGGTCTAGGTAGAGTAAAACCCTTAGTTCAGCACTACATATTTGTGAATGATGAGAAACTGAATTGTTGCCTTGTATTTATCGCCTACAAACGGTCAACACAAAACTAATTTTGTGATGGTGGCGACGATGAGCATCTCAGTATCGCGTCCGCCACCGTTCTCCTACCTCGGTTGATGGTGATGAGGCAAAGGCAGTTGTGCTCCGTCAACTGTGCCCTGAGGTCCTCCTCGCACTTTGCCTCTTGCCTCGCCACCTCTCACAGCAGCTGGTGCTCGTCGCGACCCCGCACCTTGATACACGCCATGTTGCGTCCGTGCTTCCTCCCTCGCCACATCCTGCAGCAGCGAGCCCTTGCTGTGGCCCCTCACCACGATGCTGTAAGTAGCCTAGAGGGGGAGTGAATAGGCTACACCTGAAATTTTCCACTAAAAACTTCGAGATAGTGTCAAATTCAAGTTGCACGGGTGCAAACCGGTTCAGTTGATTTTGTTTACAAGTAAACAAGTTTGAACCTACTCAACTTAGATTAGATAAACAGTTAAACAAATGTGACAAAGTAGTGAGAGATTTTGCTAAAGACTTGCCCTAGAGAAAATCCACTTGAATAGATGACAAATCGACATGAATTGTTTCCACACGATTTGCACACAATATAATCGAATATGAACTAACCAACAAATTAAAGCGCTTATCAAGAACACACAAGAACACACAATTTAACCCGAGGTTCGGCAACCACCACAAAGGTGTCCTACTCCTCGTAGAGGAGCCCACAAAGGGCCGGGTCTTTTCCAACCATAATCCTCCACAAGCCAACCACCAAGGTCAAGGCAATCTCTTCTCAAGTTTGCTCAAAGAGCGGATGATACAAACTTCTTGGGGTCGTCCACAAATTTGGAGACTCCCAAGCAACCTCTATCTGTCAAGGAACGTAAGGTTCCAAGAGTAACAAATCCGCACAAGGTTAAGTTTGCAATGAGCTCAAGAATGAAGAGAATAGGAGAATCAAGATGAAATCAACAGTGTGTTAGATTGACTTCACCTCACACCAAGGATCCTTCAAACGATTGAAGGGGATGCGATTTCGGGTGTGAGAGGTGAATTGAATGCCCTTGTTTGGAGGTTGGTCAGCCAAGAAATCATGGAAGGGGGTAGAAGTGAATGAAGAGAGAGAGAGAGTGGGGGTATTTAAAGGATCCCCTAAAAGCTAGAAGCCGTTGGGAGAAATGGACCAAAAACTGGTTGAACCGGTTCTTAAACCGGTTGAACCAGTTTCCACCAGGGAGTTCTCGGTTCACTGAGGTACTCAGTCGGAGACTCGACCGGCCTCAAATTCAGTTGAGCCAGACTCAAATTCGGTTGAACCGGTTTTTGAAAAACTCTGCACATGACTTTTTCTGACAGCTTTTGACTGGCAGGTCAGAGGTGACAGAAGGAACAGTGTAGAAACCGGTTGAACCGGTTTTTGAAACTGAAGAACAAGTTTTGAGAAAATTGAGGTGAACCAAGGTGAAACTTTAGTGGGGAGTAAAAGTGGTTTTTCAAAGGGCATTCATGATCTTGAAAAATATTCTCTTAGAGGATTTTAAAAAGGTTTGGACTGAGCTCATCGCAAAACTTACTTAACTTATTGAGGATCCCTCTTAATTGAACGACGATTTCTATAACTCAAGAATTATAAAATGCAAATTGTCGTTGTTCCCAAGCACTTGGAGCATGCTATATGATGTAGAATTTTAATTCGCTGTGCTTTTACATTTGCATACTCATAAGATCTGTGCTTCTCCTGTCTGTAAAATAACTGTATACATGCTAGGAGCAAACTTGTTAGAATCTCTGTTTGTTTTGTCATTTAATCACCAAAACCCTCAATTAGGGTTGATTGCACTTACAATCTCCCCCTTTTTGGTGATTGATGCCAAAACAAACTAGAGTAGAGATAAAAATTAAAAAATAAAAGCACTGGCGAGATATAAATACTTGTGTATGTGCGGCTCCCCTAAATATGTGCATGAGTTTTGTGATCTTCATATTGACTTGATATGTCAATTTGCAACATATTTGGAGAAAGTGAAGAACCAACACATTACACAAACACTGAGGGATGCAACAGATTATATAAGATGTGATGATATAAAAATAGCATTACTCTAACAAATCCATCATTGTATAGCATAAGATCTGAGATAGTACTGGCTATTACAATAGAGGGCATCACATCATCAAATTGTTTATGGCTCTAGGCCATCATCACATGCATCACAACAAGCAATAAAGTTATTATAGACCTGTTGGGGGCTTGTTCTCAAGTGCTTCGGCTTGAAAGAAGGTGAAAGTACAAGCGTGACGCAAAAGCAAAATGCCAAGTCAGTGTAAACAGTACGGGAGTACTGTTCATCTATTTATAGGCATGGGGCGTAGCCCATGTAAAATTACACCCATGCCCTTTACATTTGCTAATGGTTCTGCAATAACCCATCGAGGTCTGGATAGCCTTTTCCTTTCTAAGTCGGTTTCCTTTTCTGCTATCATGCCGAAGCTCTCCTGCATATAGCTACGGCTCTACGCCAATCTTTGTATTCTTTGTGCTTCTTCACGCTGGTTCTGATCCGAGCCTGAAGGTACCTGTTCATGTATTATACTCCAGAAACATTATTAAATTATGTTTTTGAGGACCTTAGGAAGCTGAAGGCCCCCAACAGTAGCCCATCACAATGTTAATTTATTAGAATAATAAATTCAGATTGCGATATGGACAAAGGCCCTAAGCCGAAGGTCCGAAAAAACACCTTCCCTTTGCTAGAATAGCAACTGTCAATGACAAGCGGGGCCCCCCACCCTGCAACGCACTAGGCGTATAAATAAGAGCACACCACGAGCTCATTTGGTGTGCTTTTATCCATCTACTCTGCTTGCTCAATTTTTAGCTCTTGCCTACCAACGCTTGCTTGGTTTTTAGATTTTCTGAGCTTCGACTTTAAGAGCACATTTTCATCATTTCCAAAGAAAAGATGTCTCAAGATAAGAAAGTTGTTGCTGAAGCAAAGCTGAGCGAGGAGGAGAAGCTTCTTAAGGAAAAAAACCGTTGGATTCATCGAGTCAATTGCAAAGACCAACACGGAGAAGATTACAAAAGAAATTCTAGAAGGCTTATCTGAAGATACCGATGACAGCGATAGTTATGACGTGGAAAGTGGGGGCAAAGACTCCGAAGATCGGCCGTGGCGACCAAGTCACACAGTCTTCGGAAAGTCGACCATCAGGCAAAGTCATCTTGAAAACATGAGAGGAAGGTATTTTCGAGACATATCCATCGTGAGGGCTGACAACGGAGACCGAACTGCTCCTGCTCCTAAAGAAAATGAAGTTATAATCTATCGAAGCTTCTTCAAGGTTGGGCTTCGATTCCCTCTAAGCAATTTTGTGGTTGAAGTTTTAAAAATATACCAGATTTTTCTTCACCAGATTACTCCCGAAGCCATCATAAGAATGGGAATCTTCGTGTGGGCGGTGAGGAGTCAATGTTTGGAACCAAGTGCAAAAAGTTTCTGCAGCATACATGAACTTTTATATGAGACGAAACCCTGGGGTAAGGAGCAGTATCACAATAACTTTGGTTGCTACAACTTCGTTGCTCGTTCAGGCTCAAGCTGCCCAGTGCCAACCTTTCGGAAGAGGTGGCCTGGAGACTGGATGAAAGAATGGTTCTATGTAAAAAATGATTTAAAGGCAAGAGAAGATATCAAAGAGATCATCATGCGCCCCATCTGGTCCCGCTTTGGCCTTCGGAAACCGAAGGTAGAGATTGATGAAGCAGCTGAAGAATGCCGAAGGGCCTTTGGCATAGTTTGTTCTTTCATCGGAACAAGGGACTTAGTCCAAGAGCACATGGCCTATAGGATATGGCCACTGCTAGAGAGCTGGGAGATGCCAAAAGAAACCATCAGCAACACTAACGAAGGTAATTTGGTTCGACTAAAATATACTTTCAGATTTGGAGACCAATTTATCGAACCAGACGATGACTGGCTGAAGTGCATCGAAGCTACTAGTGATGATCTGCTTGGGCCATACTCCAAAGCGGAGGATAATGCGCTATCTGCGGCCTTCGGGAGCCGGAAAAAAAGGCTAAATATAGTTTTTGATGCCATTGGGTTTATGTATCCTGACTACCGGTACCCGCCAAAGGGACAAAAGAGAAAGAGTGTAATTTCCGGGAAAGATGCTGCTTCAGCTGCTCCAAGCGAGCCCACGCCGAAGAGGAAGAAGGTGAAGGTTCTTACTCACCGGCCGCGATATATTGAACCGGCCGTAGTGGCCGAATTTGGCGGTGAGACCTCTTCGGCTACTGAAGCCAAAGAACCTGCGCCTACGCAGAAGATTGAAGAGCCGACTGCAATACCGAAGACATCCTCAGCCAAATTAGCTGAGCCGAAGGCCGGTGATATAGGGGTCGAAGGAATAAAGATATCAGAAATTTCAAGCCCTTCGGTAGAAGTGACAGTGCTAAAGGCACAAAAAGGTCCTACAACGACTCCTAAGAGGAAAAGAATGGTCAATGTACTAGATGCGCTGGAGACAATAAAGACGAGCTCTCCTCCAAGAAAAACTGCCGAAGCTCCAAAAACGCAGTCTGAAACAAGAGTAACCGAAGCCGAAGCTGCGAAGAGACAGATTGAGACCGAAGCTGGGCCTTCAGAGCCCGCAAGGGAGAAATTCTTGGAAACCAGGGAGGAGAAAATGGAGAAAGATGCTGCAGAACAAATTCTGCCTGAAAAAACTGCCACTCATACTCCCGAGACATCCTCTGAAGCTTTTGATTATATCGTACGACATGCTTCGGGGAAAAGATTAACTGAAGAAGAGATTTTTGAAGCTAAACACTATGCCCGAGAACTGAAGTATCCAAAGGGTGCCTTAGTGTTCAATGGAATAGACGAAGATGATTTCTTATACTACCTCCTAGACAACAAAGAATTATCTGTCTGCCAGGAGATGGCCAGAAGTATGGGGTTTCTAAAACTTGAAGCTGGCCTTTGTGCCATGACAAAGGACGATCTTGCAGATAGTCTCGCATATAACAGTCTGAAGTTACAAAAATTGTACACTTGGAAGCTTTTGAACTTTGAATTATTTTTCTGCTCTTATACTAATTCTTTTCATATAGGGTTTAATACTGAGCAACGCCTTAAGGGCGCAAAAGAATGCTGAAGATAAGAGCTGCACTATTGCTCTCAACAACCTTCGAACAGAGGTTATTAAGCTGAGGAACGAAGCTTTGGAAAAAGATAAAATTTTACTTACATTGGTAGACAAGATGAAGGGGGATGAAGCTAACTACAAGACCCAATCTGAATTCCAAAGGAACGAGATTGAAAACCTCCAAAATCACTGGCCGAAGCTAAATTGAAATGCGCTATTGCCGAAGCTGACCAAGATACCAGTGACTACTGGAAAAATTATTGGGAGAAAACAGTTGTAGAACTTCGTTCCTCAAAAGAAAGATGTTATGAAAAATCTATAGAATGTGTGAAGAAGATAAAAACTAGTTTCGCCAACGTTGGCGCATATTCAAGTGAAGACAATTTCGTACGGGGCGTTCCCGAAGGCCCAATTGAATGGATCAGCAGCGAGGCCAAAGCCTTTGAAGAGGTTTTAAGTGGCCGTGGGGACGTCTGCGCCTTCTCAGGTGCAAGGGGAATTGCGGCTATCTTGGAGAAATCAGGCTGCGAACATGTGAAAATTCTAGCCCAAGTTGAAGCTACTTTATCTATTGATGATACAAAGGACCCCTCGGCCGAAGCAAGCTTAGTTGGTGGGAAATTCTTTACTGACATCTGGGAAAATGGCGCTCGAGGGATGACCCACGAAATAATAAAAAAGAGCGAAAAAGATACTCACGATGAAAGGGAAGCTACGAAGGCTGCTGAAAAGGCTGCGGAACTCGAAAAGCGTATAGGTATTGCTTAATAGCTTTTAACTTTATTTTTGCTACTTCTAATCTTATTTACATTTTCTACAACAGCCAAAATATCTCCTCCCCCAGAGCCCTTTGAGTTACTGATCAAGCCAGAGGCAAAGGAAACAGCAGAAATCATTAATATGGCCGAAAGCATTTTGGACGAAGTCGTTACTCAACTGCTGACCGAATCTACGGATGAAGTTTTAAAGGAAGAATAATAGATATTGTAGAAACATTGTTAGAATACCAATGTAACATTTGCTGGACTATGCTTGTAATATTTGGCACTCATGAGTTTTTAATGTAATGTATAATGGCTTTGTAATTCATTTCTTTGCGATGCATGAAACTTTTATTTTACATACCGTTTTTGAGCCTTTAGCGAAAAAACACCTTCCCTTCTTTTCATGCTTCGTAAAGAAGAATTTTTATGCTTCGTGAAAAATTCTCCAATCGTCGCAGAAACATTAATGCTTCGTCAAAAATAAACTTTTTACTCCACTTTATAGCTGACAAAGTTGTATCTCTCCGAAACTTATTTTGTGCCTTAGCACAATTTCACTTTTTCGAAGCATTCTCCGAAGGTCAACATTGTATTCCCTTCTTGCGCCATTGATGCAATATGATGTATGGTATGTTATGCGAATGATGTGATGATGTTATGCTTATGCAGAATGATATTTGTGCTGAAGATACACACACATCCATGCTGTAGAATACACAATCTCTTTGCCGTTTATTTTTCGGCTTCACCATTTATTTTTCGGTGTATCAGCGTTGACTTTTCGCTGTAAGTTCTGCATTCCCTTAGGAACGTCTTTTGAACTTCTTCGCCTTCTATTTTGGCGGTATTCGCGTTGACTTTTCGTGCTTCGCCTTATATTTCGGTGGAATCAGCGTTGACTTTTCGCTGTAATCTCTGCATTCCCTTTGGAACGACTTTTGAGCAGAAAACTTACACTACGCTCCTTTAGTAACGACTTTCTGTAGCTTTGGCAGACTTACGCTGCGTTCAGCAGAACGACTTTTTGTAGCTTCGAAGACACTTGTAACTTAGGAATGACTTTTTGTGCCTATGCGACTTTTGAGACTCCGTAGGTCTATGGAGAAGATATATTTTCACTATGGCAAAAACGAAGCTATTACAAGGAATTAAAAACGACAAGAAAACTAAGTTTTCAACAACTGTTCCTTAGTAAGAAAGAGAACGACAATGAATGTAAAAACTGATTCAGGGGTAGGATATCTCTTAGTAGATATGCTTCGACTCTGGCACAGTACTGTTGACTGTGCGAGCTTTGGACTCCTCTCTAAAGTCTCTCTGCTGATGGGTCTGCTGACTCCCTTCTGGCTATTGGCCGCGTGAATATGCAGGTTGTAGTGGTGGCGGAGGTGGAAGCTGTGGCCAGGCTGCCTGTGGCTGACTAGCCGAAGCAACAGACGCTGCAGGATGGTTACCTACATACTCTGGTATGTAGGGTGAGTGATACGAAGCAGTATGCATGACCTGCTTCGGCTGGTTCTGCTGAGCTGCAGCTTCTGCTATTTCCTTCTGCTTCTGAATGGTAACATGGCACATCCTTGTAGTATGGCCCTTGTTCTCACCGCAGAATAAGCCATAAATTTTCCTGGGCTGATCCCCAAACCTTCCTCCGAAGCCCCTGGCGCCTCTGCCCCTTGGAGCTGATGGCCGAGGATAGCTTTGTTGCTGCCCCAAAGCTTGCGAAGAATATTGCAGCCTCTGTTGCTGACTTCCTATGTCGTCATTCTAGGTGGAATGAATTGATCTAACGTGCCTTGGGTGGATTCTTCCTCCGAAGCCCCTGGTCATCTCAGAGAACCTATAGGCTTCCTCCCTTCTCTGACGAAAATCATTGTCAGCGCGGATGTATTCATCCATCTTTTGAAGCAATTTCTCCAGGGTTTGAGGGGGTTTCCTAGCGAAGTACTGGGCCGTAGGTCCTGGCCGAAGCCCCTTGATCATGGCCTCAATGACACTTTCATTGGGCACTATTGGCGCTTGTTCCCTCAAACGCAAGAACCTTCGGACATATGCCTGGAGGTATTCTTCATGATCTTACATGCACTGGAACAAAGCTTGAGCGGTGACGGGCTTCGTCTGAAACCCTTGGAAACTAGTGATCAACATGTCCTTCAGCTTCTGCCATGATGTGATTGTTCCTGGCCGAAGAGAGGAGTACCAGGTTTGCGCAACATTCTTGACTGCCATGACGAAAGATTTCGCCATGACTGCGGTATTGCCTCCATATGAAGATATGGTTGCTTCGTAGCTCATCAAACACTGCTTTGGATCTGAGTGCCTGTCATACATGGGGAGCTGGGGTGGCTTGTAAGACAGGGGCCAAGGTGTAGCATGTAGTTCTGCTGACAGAGGAGAAGCATCATCAAAAGCAAAATTTCCGTGATGGAAATCCTCGTACCATTCATCCTCGTTGAAGAAGCCTTCTTGATGAAGCCCCCTATGTTGAGGCCTTCGCTCTTGCTCATCTTGAGCAAGATGGCGTACTTCTTCCGTAGCTTCATCAATCTGCCTCTGAAGGTCGGCTAATCGAGCCATCTTCTCTTTCTTCCTTTGTACTTGTTGATGAAGCATCTCCATGTTTCTGATTTCTTGATCCAACTCGTCCTCCTGGGGTGTTGGACTAGTGGCCTTCCTCTTCTGGCTTCGGGCCTCTCGAAGAGAAAAGGTCTCCTGGTTCGGGTCCAGCGGCTGGAGAGCAGCAGCCCCTGTCGCTGAAGCTTTCTTCGGTGGCATGACGAAGGTCAATGCTTGCCGAAGGTGGTCGAAAAGGGTTCACCGGAGGTGGGCGCCAATGTTGGGGGCTTGTTCTCAAGTGCTTCGGCTTGAAAGAAGGTGAAACTACAAGCATGACGCAAAAGCAAAATGCCAAGTCAGCGTAAACAGTACGGGAGTACTGTTCATCTATTTATAGGCACGGGGCGCAGCCCATGTAAAATTACACCCATGCCCTTTACATTTGCTAATGGTTCTGCAATAACCCATTGAGGTCTGGATAGCCTTTTCCTTTCTAAGTCGATTTCCTTTTCTGCTATCATGCTGAAGCTCTCCTGCATATAGCTTCGGCTCTACGCCAACCTTCGTATTCTTTGTGCTTCTTCACGCTGGTTCTGATCCGAGCCCGAAGGTACCTGTTCATGTATTATACTCTAGAAACATTGTTAAATTATGTTTTTGAGGACCTTCGGAAGCCGAAGGCCCCCAACAAGACCCAATGTTCATTACAAAAATAAAAGCCCCTGAGGGCTACCAAGCCAAGCTGTCAATCCTTCTCCCCTTTTTGGCAACTAGCACCAAAAATGGAGAGAAACATCAACCACAAATTACCACAGAGGAGTTGGATCAAAGAACTGAGACGCCAAGTTAGCTGCAAAGTTTTCTTTCCCAGGCTGAGCTAGGGGGATAGCTGCCAGATGGATCCTAGGGAGGAGGATATGAAGAAGATTGACCCGGATCCCCTTGGTGGTGAGGCGGGGCATACTGCTCACGATCATCAAAATATTCTTCCTCTTCTGCTTCTTCATCTTCTACTGACATGAAGGGCACCCCATAGGCTAGTTGGTGCCATTCATTGATTTCTAGCGGAGGAGGATGAAGGGGCACATCAGGCGAGCGAGGAGCAAAAGGCATACCCATGGAATAGGCCTGACGACGAAGGTTGTCGTCAGTCTCCCATTGTCACCTTGCCAGCTCATGAGCATCGGAAGATATGTTCCTGCACATAGAAAAGAAAGCTGCAATACCATGAGCCAGTCGAGCTCCCATCCTGCGACCACGACCTCGACCACGACCACGACCACGTGGTGTGGGAGATCCACGACCAGGAGAGGGACGCGAGGTGCCGGTAGCATCTTGTCCACGAGATCTAGAAGGGGCTTTCCTCAATCGCCCTGCTGGATTGTTTAGATCAATCCAGAAGGGGTGTAGGAGAGATGTCTTGTCCCTTTTTCAAATCGAAACTGAGTCACCACTTCAATCATCTTCATGATGAAGGGGGCATGAAGACATCCCTTGAGAGGGAAGCAGACAGCATGGATGATTTCTTGCCAAATCATATCAAATACATTTAGGCTTTCAGAACTGTTTGGCTTCATGAATGAGAGCAAGACTTTGCTCTCTCCCAGGATATTCATCTGATTACCCCCTTTGGGGATGAGAGTCATTCTGCAAAGAGAATTTATGTATCTGTAGTACTTGTGCAGATTGGTAGACTCCCAATATTTATCAGACTCAGAGATATGAAGATCCTTGGCTTCATCCTTGGTGGGAGGACGAAAGTCATGAATCTTGATTTTGTCTCCTAAAATATCTCCATCAGTAAATCCCAGGATGTGAGCAAACCTCCTGTAGCTCACCTTATACTAGCTGCCTTCAATAAAGAAATTGAGATAAGGAAAATTATAGGGACTTTCCTCATCAGCATTCTTAATCCAGAGGGTAGAATAAAAATGTGCGATAACTTCATCATTCCAATCGTATTGGAATGTCATTATGGTCTTCATCCTTTTTCTTGCACAGGCCCTCAATGCTTGTGTCATCTCAGGATCACCAATGGCTTCGCAACCATCCCAGTTAATATAACACTGACGCAGGATGGGTTGGTGCTTCTTCAGAAGTATAACTGAGTTATAAAAATCAACATGGAGGAGGGTCAAGAAGCAATTACCATCGATCCTAACATCACGAACTCGAAATGTAGGATTTTGGAAGCGCATGTCCTGGAGAAGGGCAGACCCTCTGCTGGCAGTGAAATCAATGACTTGCTCATTGGCAGAGTGACGGGCCTGCGCTCTGTGAAGAACCAACCCTTGGATAATGGGTGCATTGGTAGAAGGGAGATCAATGTCATCATCTTTTCCTCCCTCATTATCGCTGGTAGCCTCCCAGGCTTATGGATTTGCCGTGGGTCGAGACCGACCGGAGGGATTCCGGGTCGTTCGACCGCGAGCCCCATGAGACCCTGAGGCCTCACCGCCTGGCAGCACATTGTCAGATCCGCGCTCGCGCTTGGATCGGGACCGAGGAGGAGTTTCTTCACGAATCTCTGGAGCGTCGTCATTTGAGTCAGACTCAACTACAGACAGATTTCTACGATGCACCATCCTTAAGATAAAAAGAAGAACATATGGGTAATCGATGTTCAAGGATTTTAACGAACACGTTTGAGGAAAGGCACGTATGATATTGAGCATGCACTTCAACCATTCATGTGAGCGGTTTAACTACAATGAACAATACCAAACTACTTAACTCAAACAATGTTTGAGACAATGAAAACAGTTTAAGTGTGCCAAGCACCTAAACTACACAATATCCTTGAATACTTAAGATAATCAAGAATGGTGTTGGATCGAGTCAAAAATGGGGAAAATGAGACAATACCTCGATCTGTCGAATCGACCATGAAAATTCCAACGAAGAGCATAGAGATGATGGAGGAGTCCGAGGGGATCAAGTGTCCAACAAACTCCACAAAGATTTGATAGCTTGGGAGGGATTTGGAGTGTGGGTTTTAAGAGAGGGAGAGAGAAGGGTGAAGGCGTCGATGACTGTAACTAATGAAAGAGTAAAGAGAGAAAGAGGGGAGGAGAGGAGAGAAAAGGGGAGGCGGCGGCTGGTCAAGCTGACCAAAATCGGTTCAACCGGTTTTGCTGCAGCGCGCACAGTAAATGCGCAGAAAACGATGTTTGACTGTGCAGAAAACCTGGCACACTGATAGCACAGTCCGCGAGACTGACGGTGCAGACTGCGGAGCTGATAGACTGCGCAGATTCAGAGGTGACAAAAACCGGTTCAACCGGTTCTCACTAGAGAGAATCCGGTTGAGTGGCCTACTCAGCCAGTTTACTCAACCAGTTTACAAAATCAGCCTGATAAGGCTTAGAATGCAAGCAATATTTATGACATGAATAATTTAGGCAATAAAAACAAGATTTCACATGCCATATTGTTCATAAAACAACTTTATTCCAATCAATCATGATTCAAATTTTAGTTCTTAAGACACGTTTCGAGAATCCAAGATATTTAGTTCACTCCTTAGAAAACAAAACCTAGTCTCATCAAGGGGTTTGGTGAAGATATCGGCTAGTTGATTTTTAGTGCTCACATGAAATAATTCGATATCTCCTTTGGCTTCATAGTCTCTCAAGAAATGATGTCTAATATCAATATGTTTGGTTCTAGAGTGTTGCACAGGATTGTTTGCAAGTTTAATGGCACTCTCATTATCACACAGCAGTGGAATTTTATTAAACTCTGTTGGGGTTTCGGACCTGGGGGGTCCCTGGACCAACAAGTAAATTTGTCGCTGCGTGTCCCTGCCCAGATGGGTTGGTGCGAGATGGAACACAAGTGGGGGAACGAGCCTTGTATTATCTTGCACCAGGGTGCTCGTAGTAGGGGTTACAAGAATTGTGAGAGGGCGAGAGCGAGAGGGCAAGTACGAGGGGGCGAGAGAGAGAGAGAGGGTCGGGCCCTGCTCGTCCTCTCCCTTCCCTTTGCCTTGCGTTCTTATCCTCGTATGTTCGTCTGTTCTCTGTGTTCGCGTGTTCGTTCTCTTTTCCCCCCTTTTTCTTCTTCTCCCCCCTTTCTCCTTCTTTGCCCTTTGTGGGGCCATGGACACCCCCTTTTATAGACATAAGGAGATGCCCAGCTGTACAATGGGGTGTAGCTGGGAGCTAACGTGGCTGGCAGGGAAGTGCCCTAAGCCCTGTACAGATAACAACGTGGCCGTCGGGGGGGCGTCTTGAGCCTTGTAGAGGTAGTATCGTGGCCGTCGGAGAAGTGCCTTGAGCCCTGTAGCAGTACAACTGTTGGCACTGCATGGATCCTGCTGACGTCTCCTTGCTTCCGTAGGGGGCTTGAGAACCACCGACGTCATGGTTGCATGCGGGGGACCATCATTGCCTGTTACCGGGGTAAGCTTGATGGGACGGCGGTCTTGTTCCTTCGTAGCCTGAGCTAGCTAGGAGTAGGGTAATGATGCATCCCTTGTGGCGCGGTTGATCCAAGCCTGAGGTCGGGCGAGGCGACGGCTCCTCCGAGGCCGAGGCTGGGGCCGAGGCCTAAGGTCGGGCGAGGATGTGACTCTTCCCGAGGCCGAGGTCGAGGCCGAGCCCTGGGTCGGGCGAGGCGGAGATCTCCTCCCGAGGCCGAGCCCGAGGCCGAGCCTCGGGGTCGAGCGAGGCGGAGCTTCCTGTTGCGCCCGAGGCTTAACTTGACCGTTGTCGGTTTCGCCCGGGTGGTTGGCACAGCAGCCGGAGCGGGGCAGGCGGCGCTGTTTTCCTGTCAGATCAGTCAGTGAAAGGACGAAGTGACTGCGGTCACTTCGACCTTGCCGACTGAGGGCGCGTGTCAGGATAAGGTGTCAGGTGATCCCAGCATTAAATGCACATGCAATACGGTCGGCTGGTAAGGAGATTTGGCCAAGGTCGCTTGCATGACAAGGCTTGCCCTTGGCCGAGCTGAGGGTGCGCTCACTGCCTGAGGAGACCCCCGGGCAAGACGTGAACTCGTCCGGGACCACTGTTTTGCCCGAGGCCAGGCTCGGGCGAGGCGAGACCGAGTCCCTTGGTAGACGAAGCTTTGACTTTGACTCGAACTGTAAGCCTTCATGGTTTGTCCTAAAGGTATTTTTGAGCCATGATTAGGAGTGTTGGGGGTACCCCTAATTACGGTACCCGATAGTAGCCCCCAAGCCTTGAAGGGAGTGGTGATGCTCGCTTCGAGGCTCTGCCACATTTTTGGTGAGGGGACCGGCCTTTCTCGGTTATACTTTGTTCCGACGGGTGCGCGCAAGCGCACCCGCCAGGTGTAGCCCCCGAGGCCTCGAAGGAGTGGTTTGACTCCTCTGAGGTCTTAACGCTTTTCATGATGCCTCGGCCGGTCCTGTTGTTCCCTCATGCGGCCTGGCCGTAGCCTGGGTGCACGATCAGGTTCCGAGTTTTGAAGCTGGTTTGTTGACGTTGTCAACAGTTTGGCTGTAGCCGGGTGCGAGAGCAGCCCCCGAGCCTCTGCACGGAGCGAGAGGACGATCAAGGACTGTCTCGACTTTCATTATACGCCCCTTCGTCGCCTTTCCACAAGGAGGAAGGGGGGAAAGCGCCATGTTACCCTCGGAGGGCACCGATCATGGTGTTTCCGGTGAGTTGCTAACGGGTGATCCGAGTGGACGCTCGTGCCCCATTCGTTAGGGGTCGGCTAGTGGCCCAGAGGCGCGCTCCAAAAGTACCTGCAGGTGATTCGCTGGACCCGGACCCTTTTCGACAGGGTCCGAGGGCTTGATGCCTCCCTCCGGTGGGATTCCACTACAAGTCATTCCTGCTGGTCTCAGAAATGTCCTAGGGTACCTCGGGAGCATAGCCCGAGCCTCGGCCATGTATCGGACGTACCTAGGGTCATCCCTCACTTTACGTGTTCTGGGGCGGCTGTCGAACCCTATCGAGGGGCCAGCCTTCGAACCCCTGATCAGTAATGGGCGCGGAGACCGAGTGCTCTGGGGCGGCTGTCGAACCCTTCCGAGGGGCCAGCCTTCGAACCCCTGATCAGTAATGGGCGCGGAGTCCGGGTGCTCTAGGGCGGCTGTCGAACCCTTCCGAGGGGCCATCCTTCGAACCCCTGATCAGTAATGGGTGCGGAGCCCGGGTGCTCTGGGGTGGCTATCGAACCCTTCCGAGGGGCCAGCCTTTGAACCCCTAATCAGTAGGAGGGCTCGGGGGCCCGAGTGCTCTGGGGCGGCTGCTGGACCCCGCAGGGCGCAACCTTCGAACCCCTGATCAGTAGGAGGGCTCGGGGGCCCGTTTCCTTCATGGGGAAGGATCCCTTTCAAAATATCCCCTTTCTTGGTCCCTGTGGCAAGAGAGAGAGGAAATGGAAAAGGATATGAATTTAAAAATCATGGCGCACCTTTTTTGACGTGACCTTTATGGCGGAGGTGAAACGTCGCTCGCTTCGCCTGCCAACAGTGTCGCTGGCTCTGCCAAGGAGTTAATGCGACGGGACGGGTGATTCGCGGGGCGTCTGTTGCGCGTGCGCGGGCCGTTCGAGGAACGGGGCACGGGCGTGTTGTCCTTACGCCGTGGGAGAGGACTCCCCTGCTGCTTCAGGAAAGGACGCGAGCCTGGGGGTGATTTGACCGCTACTTCCGCCCACCTGTTGCATCAGTTATTGCTGGTCCGCTTTTGGCCACATCAACTGTCGTGCCTACCCCCGCGGCTGACTGACCTATGACCGCTGCTCTTAATTGGCACTGTTGGGTCATGCGCGGGCCGCCTCGAGTCACGACACTGGTTCCGCAGCCGAGAAGGCGCAGCATTGGCGCAGGTGGCGGTGCTGTTTTCTTGCACGTAGTGATCGTGGCGCCGGTTACATGATATGTGGGACCGGGCCTCTGCGCTTGGTCCACTGAATGCGTCGAAGCCGAAGGGGCGCGTAACCGCGGTGCGGTCGCATGCTCCCTGCGTGGCGGCTTGCCCTTCCGTCCGCTGGTTTCGGTGAAGATGGGGGAGCACTTGTAACCGTGGGGCGGTTACATGCTTCGCGTGCGCGGTTCGCCTCCTTTGCGTTTCGTGTCAGCTCGCATGACGTGTGGGACCCAACCCCCGTGTCGTAGGGGGAGAACCCTGGAGCACATCAGTGGATACTTTGCCCGTGACGCAAAGGGGTGCAAGTGAGGAGATCTGCCTATAAAAGGGGATCGATCCCCCTGGCAGTGGCCATGCCTTCGCACTCCCCTCATGCGTTGCGCCCTTCCACCTTTCGAGCCCCCAGATGGGGCGCGCCTGTGTCGCCCTGCTCCTGCTGTCATCGGAGGAGCACAACCTCGTGGAGATTGGCGCTCTTCAGCCATCGCTCGGCTTCAAGGATTTTCGTCATGCAGCCTGGCTGCATTCCCTCACCAATGGTCATCCGTAGGGATGATCACCAACCTGGTGGTGGGGAGAAGCAAGCCGGGCTGCGACCTCCACCCCGCCCTCAGCTTCAAGGATCTTCATCATCCGGGCTGAGGTGGAGGAGCGCACCGAGTGGGGGGCCGCCTCCGCGTGGGTCGCTGACCTTTTTCTTCCCCCAGCATTCGGGGAGAAGGGCATCCTCCTGCCCTGCGGAGGCGTCCTCCAGCCATGCGGGGGAAGGCGAACTGCTGCTCCCTGGCCAGGGTGCAGCTTTCCGTCCTCCACCCGGGCGGCGGTCGTGCCGCACGGGTGGCCGCTATCACCGGCGCTGGAGTGGGGGCTGCCGCTGGTGAGGCTCCCCACCGCAGCGGTTGCCTCCGCCGACGAGACCGTTGGTGCCAGCTGCGCTCCAGACCTCCAGCTCTTTGGCTTTAATGTCTAGTTCTCGTCCCCCTTGAGGGGACATGAACAAAGGCCCTTCAGCAGTAGCGTCTGCCCTGAGGTCATTTGCTACTGCTGTTTTGGCGCTCGAGGCGGAGGTCGTTGTCGCGCTGCTGGCGCAGTGGTCGCCGACGAGCTGCTCGGAGCTCGTTATCCCGCAGGCCCTCTGGTGTGGAGGTTGTTCATACCCGCGGAATTGGAACCGGAGTCCCGTTTGTAGGGGGAATATACTAGGTTTTTGCCTGAGCAAAATGTAACTGCTTCAAGGACTTAAACATTTGTCGTAGGCCGGGAGAACCACCGAGGGTCCTGCCGACGTCTAAGTCTATGTAGCATAGTTACCTGTAACACTCAAGTTGTATACCAAGAGTAATAAAGAGAGACCCTCATTTTTGTGTGTCTTATTTGCATCATAAAAAGAGCACCTATGTAATTGAGAGTGACTAAATAAAACAATTATGCTAAAATAAAGAAAAAAGTGCATTTGTTGGAGTTTTATGTGTTGTGCATTAAATAAAACCATGAGGATAAAAAAATAATAAGGTATTAATTATTTGAAGCTTGATTTAACCCTAAATTTGAAATTAGGGTTTTGAAAATAAGGAAAAGAGAAGAGATAGGAAAATATAAATAAAATGTATAAATAATTATCTTCAGTCTTAAGTATTTTTAATGGCAAAAATAGAGTTTATAAATGAAGATCCACAAAAAGTTTGAATTAAATCAAATTGGGTTTGAAAATAAAGAAAATGGAAAGAAAATGAAAAAGAAAAAGATAAAAAGCTTACCTGGGCCGCCAGATGGTAATTCGGCCCACCAGGGGGGGGGGGAAGTGTTCCGCGCTCGGCCCATTCCTGGGATCTGCCTCCGCACACTCGCGCCGACAACTGGGGCCCGCGGGTCAGCCTCCCTTGCGCCGCGCGGCCGCTTGCTCTCTGCGTCTTCCTTCCACTGGCGCGTGGGTCCGGGTTGCCAGATTCGTCCCTTCCGCAAGAATCGCGCAGCGTGAACGATCTAGCCGCCCCGTCCTGCGGATTGCTCGGCGAATCGCGCCCACCTTGCCAGCTGCGACCGCGACTGCCTGCCCATATAATCAACTCGACTCCTCCACTATTGCCATAAACCGTATCGCGAGAGAATTCCGGGAGGAACACCGAGGGAGAAGAGAGACGCGCCCGCCGCCTTCCAATCATCGCCCTACCATCGAATCGCCCCGGGGGAAGTGCTCCAGGTGTCGACGATCGACCGTGGGTGCACATCCAAAGCTCACCGGTGCTCGGGACTAACTCACGTGCGCGGAATTTCTCGTCGGAGGCCCAGCTCCGCCGCGGGATCCATCGCGCCGTGGCCCGCCTGCTTCACCGCGTGACTGCCGGTAAGAAGTACCTCATCGCATCCGCTACTGTCTACTCTACGTATAGCACCGGTCGTAGTATCGATTAGGCCCCTATTTCGTTTAGTTGGTGTGCGCCGGTGAGGTTGCCGCTGTGGGTGGCCGGCGGCGCTGCTCTCCCGCGTCGGCTTTGTTGAGGATGCACCCCTACCGTGGGATCTCAAGCCAAGGGTTGGGATTAGATCCTGGTTCTCGGGCGGGTTTTGATCCTGGGCAACCGCACGATCGTGATCTGAGGGCCGCGGATGGATCCAGACAACATTAAATCTGGGCCATCGGATTTGCATCGGGCGGATTGGCAGGGTTGTGGGTTAGATGAAGTCTGTGCCGTCGATCTAGGATCCAGTGGACAGCAGAGCGCGCCGGTTTATAATGTTTTGATCTAATCGTGGCCGCTAGCGGTCGATCGGACGGCTCCACGCGGCTGATACCGCTTCATTGGCCGTTTTGCAAAAGAGCCCTTCGCTTATTAGATAACTAACCCGCTGTCCACCTATTACTATTCACTGTGTCACGGAAAACTTACCCCGAGGCCCCTGAGTTTTCTGGAATTTGACGCCCAGTCCCGAGAGTATTAAAAACAGAGAAATTAATATTAGAAATTCGTTTTTAATACAAAAACAATTCTAGAAATTTGTATAATTCATAGAAAATGCATTTTAGCTCCAAATTGAGTCATTCCAATTCCTAAAAATTTGTAATATTATTCTCTACCATTTAGAAGCACTGTTTTGACATGAACTCTGTTAGAAAATTAATTTATCATCTAATCCTATTATAATCACCTTAAATCTTAGAAAATTCATAACTTAAATTCTATAACTCCAAATTCAGTGATTCCAGTTCCTATGATTTCATTTTAATGTGTAGATTTTTACTGTATATTTCATTCATCTGTCTGGTGTGATGTTGATTTTGGCTATACTATGTATGTATTGTGTTGATGCGAGTAGACGAGCAAGCCACTGTGGAAACTGAGGTTCAGCAAGTAGAGGTAGCTGAGCAGGAGCTCATTGCAGGCAAGTTGTGCCCTTGATCACTTACTTTTCCCAGCCATGTTCTTATTAATTTTAATGATCTGCATAGGTTAATTTTGATGGGACCCTTTATGTTACCCCAGTTTTGATTACCTCTATACCTTGTTCACCCCTGGAATATTTTTGGGTAGTACTTGCTGTTGCTTTATGTGGATTGGGTATAGAGATTCATTATTCATGATTATTCTGTGATTATCTTGTTATTATTATTGTTCATGTTAAGATCATTAAATTAATGGGAACATGGAGCGACCACCCGGGAAAACAGTGCTACCACAAGGGTTTAATGGGACGCCCTTGGCTGACTAATTAGGAAAGCTAGTGGAAGACTACCTTACCCGAAAGGGGCAAGGGCAGTAGGGGAGAGGTCAGTGCGGGGAGGTCCCTGGTTGATTTTGCTGCGATGGCTATCAGCCAGGAACCCTGTACTGGATCTTCCCATAAACTGTAGCGGGTTTTCGGAAGCTAGTGGAACTTTGTAAAGGCCTCGTAGTGGATCCCTAGCCATTCACCTCGGTAGTGTCTAAGGGCCTTGCAAACCCAGGCGACATGGGATACACGACTTGTGGGTAAAGATGCGCAACCTCTGCAGAGTGTAAAACTAGTATACTAGCCGTGCTCACGGTCAAGAGCGGCTCGGACCCTCACATGATTAACTATGGAACTTAAGTTTAATTTGACATTTGCATCGCATTTGGGATTATTTTATTATTACTGTTCTTTATTATTATTAAGGTTTGGTATTTACTTACACTTAGTAATTGCTAATAAAATTTTGACCAACTTATAAAAGCAATGCTCAGCCTTAACCTTTATTTCATTGATCAGCCTTACACTACATGAACTCCCACCTTTGGTGAGTTCATGCCACATTATTCCCCACGACTTGTTGAGCTATGAACGTATGTGAGCTCACTCTTGCTGTCTCACACCCCCCACAGGAGAAGAACAGGTGGTTGAAGAGGAGCTGCCTAACACTGAGGAGTTCGATCTGATCTAGGTGGCATTTCTCAGTCGACATTGGCGCCATCGATCCTTAGTTCGCTTTATATTTATCTTTATTTTGTAATAAGACTTCCGCTATGTAATAAATACTCTGATGTTTTATGACATTTATCTCTATACACTCTGTTATTGTATATGTTGTCTTCTTGGCGCATGTATGAGATGCACCCGGCTTTGTTCTTTAAAACCGGGTGTTACAGAAGTGGTATTAGAGGAAATGTTGACTGTAGGACGAGACCTAGATAGAAATGGACAACCCTTACCTACTTACCTTATTCTGATTCATTCTATACTTATCTTACTCTGATTCTTTCTATACTTATCTTAATCCTGTCTCACCTTCTACTGTTCTACTCTGATCATTCTTACCTTTTCTACTCTAAGACAAGATGGATTTCACATCTTGGGATCCCTACCCCTATGACATTCTTAAGAGTTAGGGAACCCAAAACAAAAGTTAAAACTATTTTCTTCAAAAAAAAATATTGGTTGATTGTTCTGATGATCAATGCCTGATTTGCTTCTTTGATTGATTGAATCATTATAGATGGACATCTTAGCATGTACCAACATAAGGTATTGAATTAGCTATAGTAGGTGAAATATTAATCTGCTTAGCTAATAAAATTCCCCCAAAGTAACATGATTGTAATTACTGCCTTGTCTACTGCTATTTCTTACCATATGTATCTAACTCAGATGGTCAATACCAGGAGGGGTGGTGGAATTGATTTGCCTCCTAACCAACACACTCGAAGACAACCTCAGCCACAGCCTGCAGGGATGAATCCTCCCAATCCTCCACCAGGCGGAGTTGACCCACTGGTTGCTGCTCAGATGGCGGTGATGCAGCAAATGGCGGACACCATGGCGGATATGCGCGCCCAGATGCAGCAAGAACGCCAGGAGATGCGTCAAGAAAGAGAGAACATACGGCAGGAGTTGCGCCAGGAGCGAGATGAGATACGCCAGGAAAGGAGGGTACAACAACAGCAGCTGCAACAACAAATGCAACAGCAGCAACAGCAGCAACAAGTGCCACTGCCTCCACCACCACCACCAGTTCCACCCCGAGATAAGCATAGGGAGTTTATGAGTCATAAGCCACCTACATTCGCTAGCTCACCTGATCCACTGGACGCGGATGATTGGCTGAAGTCAATTGAGAAGATGCTGAATATTGCACAATGCACTGATCGGGAGAAGGTTTTATATGCTTCTGGACGTCTGACGGTCCTGCTGCTGACTGGTGGGATTCTTATACTGCTGCCCATGATGCTGCGGATACTATTACTTGGGAGGAGTTCAGTACACAGTTCAGGAACTACCATATTCCAGCTGGGATGATAAAGATCAAGAAGAAGGAGTTTCTGTCGCTGAAGCAAGGAAGTATGTCAGTCAGTGAGTACCGCGACAAGTTTATTCAGCTATCCAGATATGCCCCTGAAGAAGTTGCTGAAGATGAGAGGAAGCAGGAGCATTTCATTGAAGGACTTAATGGACCACTGCAATATGCTCTAGTGGCACACACATTTCCATCATTTCAGAGACTGTTGGATAAGGCCTTGGCTATTGAACACAAGCGTGTTCAGTTGGGAGATTTGAAGAGGAAGGCTATCTCACAGGGACAGGGTAGCAGCAGTGTTCGTCCTCGCTACAGTTCACCACAGGGTACACCGACCCGACCAGGAGGACCACGCCCAGTTCAGCAGTCACCACTGAGGACACCCCCTCGACAGGCTACCCCTACTGGCACCCCGACGAAGTTTGCAGGACAGAGTCCGGGTACTCAATGTTTCAAGTGTGGGAAGATTGGTCATTATGCAAATGTCTGCCCACAGAGGATTGCTACTACTCCAGCTCAGAACAAGCAACAGACCCCTGGCAAGGGATATTCTATAGCCAGGGTGAATCAAGTCAGCGTTGATGATACTCCGGATGGAGGGGACCTCGTAATTGGTATGTTCTATGTTAATGCAATTCCTGCAACCATATTATTTGATTCTGGTGCTACACATTCATTCATGTCTGCTCGTTATGCCAACACCAATGAAATACCACTGCTAAATATGAGAAAACCCCTGATAGTAATTACACCTAAAGGGCCTGTTGAGGCGAATCAAATGACACGTAGATTGACATTGACTATTATGGGTAGAGAATTTGGAGCTACTGCTATAATATTAGAGTCAAGCAGTATAGATTTGATCCTTGGTATGTCATGGCTAAGAAAGGCAAAGGCCGTTATAGCATGTGGTAGGGGTACCATAGAACTCACTACCACTAAAGGAGAAAGATTTCAAGTTAATATTGCAGTAACCTCCTCATCCATGCGTGCAATGTTCTTGATGCCTGAGGAGTTTGTTGGTGACAACATCCGGGTGGTTAGAGATTTTCCGGATGTCTTTCCAGAGGAGTTACCAGGGATGCCACCTGATAGAGAAGTTGAGTTTGTTATTGATCTCTTACCTGGAACCGCCCCTATTTCTAAACGGCCATATAGAATGTCCGTAGAAGAGTTGAAGGAACTGAAGAAGCAGTTAACGGAGTTACAAGAGGCTGGCTATATTCGTCCAAGTTCCTCACCTTGGGGAGCACCGGTGTTATTTATACAGAAGAAGGATGGATCGCAACGGATGTGTGTGGATTATAGGTCTCTTAATGATGTTACGGTGAAGAACAAGTATCCGTTGCCCCGTATTGAGGATTTATTTGATCAGATGCGAGGTGCTAGAGTATTCTCGAAGATTGATCTCCGATCCGGTTACCATCAGATGAGGATTAGACCATCGGATATTCCCAAGACGGCTTTCTCGACTCGATATGGATTATATGAGTTTACTGTTATGTCATTTGGATTAACCAATGCACCAGCTTACTTCATGAATTTGATGAATAAGGTGTTTATGGAGTATTTGGACAGATTCGTTGTGGTATTCATCGACGATATTCTTATCTATTCTAAGAATGAAAGTGATCATGAACAACATCTAAGGTTGGTGCTACAGAAGTTACGAGATAATCAACTCTATGCTAAGTTCAGCAAGTGCGAGTTTTGGATTGGCGAAGTGCCATTTCTTGGTCATATTATTTCTAATGGAGGAATAGCAGTGGATCCTGCTAAGGTGAAGGAGATTATGGAGTGGAGAGTGCCCACTACAGTTACTGAGATTCGGAGTTTCTTGGGACTCGCAGGATATTATCGGAGATTTATCGAAGGATTTTCTAAGATTGCTAAGCCCATGACATCGCTTTTGGAGAAAGGAAGAGAATTCAAGTGGGATGAGAAGTGCCAAGAAAGCTTTGACCAATTGAAGGAAAGATTGATGTCTCCACCAGTATTGATTATGCCAGATCTGCAGAAGGGATTTGACATTTACTGTGATGCATGTGGCCAAGGACTTGGATGTGTGCTTATGCAAGATGGTCATGTGATTGCCTATGCATCTCGTCAGTTGCGGAAGCATGAATTGAACTACCCCACTCATGACTTGGAATTAGCAGCGGTTGTGCATGCACTTAAGATTTGGAGACACTACATTATGGGAACTAAGTGCCAAGTATACACGGATCATAAGAGTTTGAAGTATATATTCACTCAGAAGGATCTCAACCTTAGACAGCGTCGTTGGTTGGAGCTCATTAAGGATTATGACTTGGAGATTCACTATCACCCAGGCAAGGCGAATTTGGTTGCAGATGCCTTGAGTCGGAAGGAGCATGTTCACTCCGCTTTCGTTGTTCAGCTACCTGATGAATTAGCAAAGGATTTTGAGAGACTCAACCTGGGAATTGCTACACATACGGAAGGAGTGACTATTGAATTGGAACCTACCTTGGAGCAAGAAATTCGGAAGGGTCAGATTGGTTATGCCAAAATCCAGGAGATCAAGGATCTGATAACAGAGGGCAGAGGCCCAGAGTTCACGGAGGATGAACAAGGCACGATATGGTTCAAGAATCGGATCTGTGTTCCCGATATTGATAGCCTTCGGGAAACCATATTGAAGGAGGCACATGATTCAGTTTATTCTATCCACCCTGGGAGCACTAAGATGTATCAGGATTTGAAGCAAAAGTATTGGTGGTATGGATTGAAGAGAGATGTGGCTGCACATGTGGCTATGTGCGATGTATGCCAAAGAGTTAAGGCTGAACACCAGAGGCCAGCTGGACTATTGCATCCACTGAAGATACCTGAGTGGAAATGGGAAGAGATTGGCATGGACTTCATTGTTGGATTACCCCGCACGTCTGCTGGATATGATTCTATATGGGTGATTGTGGACAGGCTAACCAAGGTAGCCCACTTTATTCCAGTGAAGACCACTTATTCAGGAGCCAAGTTAGCAGAGTTGTACATGGCACGGATTGTATGCCTGCATGGTGTACCAAAGAAGATTGTGTCAGATCGAGGATCACAGTTTACCTCTCGATATTGGAAGCAGTTGCACGAGTCATTGGATACGAGATTGAATTTTAGTTCGGCTTACCATCCCCAGACTGATGGGCAAACTGAGAGGACTAACCAAGTACTGGAAGATATGTTAAGAGCTTGTGCCCTTAAGCATGGTGGAAGTTGGGATAAGAGTCTACCGTATGCGGAGTTCTCATATAATAATAGCTATCAGGCCAGCTTGAAGATGTCACCGTTTGAGGCTTTATATGGCAGAAAGTGCAGGACTCCCTTGTATTGGAATCAAACTGGTGAAAGGCAGTTGTTTGGACCTGAGATTATACAGGAAGCAGAGGAACAAGTCCAACAGATAAGGGAGAATTTGAGAACTGCACAGTCCAGGCAGAAAAGTTATGCTGATACCCGGAGAAGACTACTTGAGTTTAAGGAGGGTGATTATGTCTATTTGAAGGTGTCACCACTCCGGGGTATGAGAAGGTTCAAAGTCAAAGGAAAGTTGTCCCCTCGCTTTATTGGACCCTTCTTAATTTTGAAGCGAGTGGGAGAAGTTGCATATCAATTGGAGTTACCGGATCATCTCGCGGATGTTCATGATGTCTTTCATGTATCTCAGCTGAAGAAATGCCTCAGGGTGCCTGAAGAACAGTTACCAATGGAAGACCTTAGTGTTCAAGAGGACTTGACTTATGCTGAGTACCCCATCAAGATTTTGGATACTTTGACTCGAGTTACAAGGAATAAGGTTATAAAGATGTGCAAAGTTCAATGGAGTCACCACGGTGAAGATGAAGCAACTTGGGAAAGAGAAGAAGAACTTCGTACAGATTTTCCCCACCTTTTCCCTAGATCTTCTTAAATCTCGAGGACGAGATTATTTTTAAGGGGGGTAGGATTTGTAACACTCAAGTTGTATACCAAGAGTAATAAAGAGAGACCCTCATTTTTGTGTGTCTTATTTGCATCATAAAAAGAGCACCTATGTAATTGAGAGTGACTAAATAAAACAATTATGCTAAAATAAAGAAAAAAGTGCATTTGTTGGAGTTTTATGTGTTGTGCATTAAATAAAACCATGAGGATAAAAAAATAATAAGGTATTAATTATTTGAAGCTTGATTTAACCCTAAATTTGAAATTAGGGTTTTGAAAATAAGGAAAAGAGAAGAGATAGGAAAATATAAATAAAATGTATAAATAATTATCTTCAGTCTTAAGTATTTTTAATGGCAAAAATAGAGTTTATAAATGAAGACCCACAAAAAGTTTGAATTAAATCAAATTGGGTTTGAAAATAAAGAAAATGGAAAGAAAATGAAAAAGAAAAAGATAAAAAGCTTACCTGGGCCGCCAGATGGTAATTCGGCCCACCAGGGGGGGAAGTGTTCCGCGCTCGGCCCATTCCTGGGATCTGCCTCCGCACACTCGCGCCGACAACTGGGGCCCGCGGGTCAGCCTCCCTTGCGCCGCGCGGCCGCTTGCTCTCTGCGTCTTCCTTCCACTGGCGCGTGGGTCCGGGTTGCCAGATTCGTCCCTTCCGCAAGAATCGCGCAGCGTGAACGATCTAGCCGCCCCGTCCTGCGGATTGCTCGGCGAATCGCGCCCACCTTGCCAGCTGCGACCGCGACTGCCTGCCCATATAATCAACTCGACTCCTCCACTATTGCCATAAACCGTATCGCGAGAGAATTCCGGGAGGAACACCGAGGGAGAAGAGAGACGCGCCCGCCGCCTTCCAATCATCGCCCTACCATCGAATCGCCCCGGGGGAAGTGCTCCAGGTGTCGACGATCGACCGTGGGTGCACATCCAAAGCTCACCGGTGCTCGGGACTAACTCACGTGCGCGGAATTTCTCGTCGGAGGCCCAGCTCCGCCGCGGGATCCATCGCGCCGTGGCCCGCCTGCTTCACCGCGTGACTGCCGGTAAGAAGTACCTCATCGCATCCGCTACTGTCTACTCTACGTATAGCACCGGTCGTAGTATCGATTAGGCCCCTATTTCGTTTAGTTGGTGTGCGCCGGTGAGGTTGCCGCCGTGGGTGGCCGGCGGCGCTGCTCTCCCGCGTCGGCTTTGTTGAGGATGCACCCCTACCGTGGGATCTCAAGCCAAGGGTTGGGATTAGATCCTGGTTCTCGGGCGGGTTTTGATCCTGGGCAACCGCACGATCGTGATCTGAGGGCCGCGGATGGATCCAGACAACATTAAATCTGGGCCATCGGATTTGCATCGGGCGGATTGGCAGGGTTGTGGGTTAGATGAAGTCTGTGCCGTCGATCTAGGATCCAGTGGACAGCAGAGCGCGCCGGTTTATAATGTTTTGATCTAATCGTGGCCGCTAGCGGTCGATCGGACGGCTCCACGCGGCTGATACCGCTTCATTGGCCGTTTTGCAAAAGAGCCCTTCGCTTATTAGATAACTAACCCGCCGTCCACCTATTACTATTCACTGTGTCACGGAAAACTTACCCCGAGGCCCCTGAGTTTTCTGGAATTTGACGCCCAGTCCCGAGAGTATTAAAAACAGAGAAATTAATATTAGAAATTCGTTTTTAATACAAAAACAATTCTAGAAATTTGTATAATTCATAGAAAATGCATTTTAGCTCCAAATTGAGTCATTCCAATTCCTAAAAATTTGTAATATTATTCTCTACCATTTAGAAGCACTGTTTTGACATGAACTCTGTTAGAAAATTAATTTATCATCTAATCCTATTATAATCACCTTAAATCTTAGAAAATTCATAACTTAAATTCTATAACTCCAAATTCAGTGATTCCAGTTCCTATGATTTCATTTTAATGTGTAGATTTTTACTGTATATTTCATTCATCTGTCTGGTGTGATGTTGATTTTGGCTATACTATGTATGTATTGTGTTGATGCGAGTAGACGAGCAAGCCACTGTGGAAACTGAGGTTCAGCAAGTAGAGGTAGCTGAGCAGGAGCTCATTGCAGGCAAGTTGTGCCCTTGATCACTTACTTTTCCCAGCCATGTTCTTATTAATTTTAATGATCTGCATAGGTTAATTTTGATGGGACCCTTTATGTTACCCCAGTTTTGATTACCTCTATACCTTGTTCACCCCTGGAATATTTTTGGGTAGTACTTGCTGTTGCTTTATGTGGATTGGGTATAGAGATTCATTATTCATGATTATTCTGTGATTATCTTGTTATTATTATTGTTCATGTTAAGATCATTAAATTAATGGGAACATGGAGCGACCACCCGGGAAAACAGTGCTACCACAAGGGTTTAATGGGACGCCCTTGGCTGACTAATTAGGAAAGCTAGTGGAAGACTACCTTACCCGAAAGGGGCAAGGGCAGTAGGGGAGAGGTCAGTGCGGGGAGGTCCCTGGTTGATTTTGCTGCGATGGCTATCAGCCAGGAACCCTGTACTGGATCTTCCCATAAACTGTAGCGGGTTTTCGGAAGCTAGTGGAACTTTGTAAAGGCCTCGTAGTGGATCCCTAGCCATTCACCTCGGTAGTGTCTAAGGGCCTTGCAAACCCAGGCGACATGGGATACACGACTTGTGGGTAAAGATGCGCAACCTCTGCAGAGTGTAAAACTAGTATACTAGCCGTGCTCACGGTCAAGAGCGGCTCGGACCCTCACATGATTAACTATGGAACTTAAGTTTAATTTGACATTTGCATCGCATTTGGGATTATTTTATTATTACTGTTCTTTATTATTATTAAGGTTTGGTATTTACTTACACTTAGTAATTGCTAATAAAATTTTGACCAACTTATAAAAGCAATGCTCATCCTTAACCTTTATTTCATTGATCAGCCTTACACTACATGAACTCCCACCTTTGGTGAGTTCATGCCACATTATTCCCCACGACTTGTTGAGCTATGAACGTATGTGAGCTCACTCTTGCTGTCTCACACCCCCCCACAGGAGAAGAACAGGTGGTTGAAGAGGAGCTGCCTAACACTGAGGAGTTCGATCTGATCTAGGTGGCATTTCTCAGTCGACATTGGCGCCATCGATCCTTAGTTCGCTTTATATTTATCTTTATTTTGTAATAAGACTTCCGCTATGTAATAAATACTCTGATGTTTTATGACATTTATCTCTATACACTCTGTTATTGTATATGTTGTCTTCTTGGCGCATGTATGAGATGCACCCGGCTTTGTTCTTTAAAACCGGGTGTTACATTACCCCAAGCATATGTATTTGTTCTTTGTGGCTGTCGAGGCCTGAACATTTGGGTATTCGAGTATAAAGTTGTGTTTCTTCCTCATTTCGAGCACTAGGACTTGCCTGTCGGTGGCCGAACCGCTTAACCGAGTGTGACTTGCCTTGCACGGAAGGTGACGAGTGAGGTATCCGTATCCTGGAGTCATAGGAGTCCCTTGGCTCGGTCGGCCTTGCTGTTTAAAGCCTCTCTTGCTCGGTTTTAGAACCTTTGGCTGCTCTGCGATGAGCCGAAGCTGAAGGCAACGGTGGCGTGGACAGAGGCGATGTCGGCTCGAACATAGGCTTTCTCGGCGCGGGAGCAGGTGGCTTCCCAGGCCAAGGAGGTGCAGCAGCGGTAGCTAGGGTTTGGCCAGATCACCCGCGAGCAGGACCAATCTCGGAGCCAAGCCGCCGAAGCCGTGAGCCGGGCTGAGATCCTCGGGGGACAGCTGGCTGGGGCTTCGGAGTGGCCGGCCGAGGCGCCTGCTCGCATCGCCGTCTGAGGCTGGGCCAGATTCCGTCGAGGGTGGAAACGACGCCGAGGGTGCTGCTCCTCCCCCTGCTGATGTTTGAGCCTGCATGAACAGTTCGTCTGAAGTATGCGCATGTTTTTTGCGGCCACTGAGGCCTAAACATGTTTAGCGTTCAGATTATAAAGCTGCGTTTTCTTTCCTCTTGTTTCGAGCATTTAGGACTTGTTCGTCGGCAGCAGAATCGCATTATCCGAGCGAGAGTTACTTTTCGCGGAAGGTGATGAGTGAGGTATCCATATCCCGGAGGCGTAGGAGTCCCTCGGCTCGGTCGGCCTTGCCGCTTACGTGCTCTCTCACCCGTTCGTAGGATTCTGCTATCGATATAGTCAAAAATGCACGAAAGTCGTTTTCTACCCGAGCGTTAGGACTTGTTCGGTAGCAGGATCGCTTATCCGAGCGTGAGTTACTTTTCGCGGAAGGTGATGAGTGAGGTATCCGTATCCCGGAGGCGTAGGAGTCCCTTGGCTCGGTCGGCCTTGCCGCTTACGTGCTCTCTCACCCGTTTGTAGGACCCTGCTATCGATATAGTCGAAAGCACGAGAGTTGTTTCTGTAGAAAACTTTTCTTGGTAGAAAACGGGTCGGGCTTTGCCGAGGCAAGGCTGATCCTTTCTTGATGGTTAGACTTTATTTATGTATGTAAAGAAAATGAGAAACATGAACGACTTGAAACATTTTAAGTGAAGAAGCGACGTAGCTCTTCGATGTTCCAAGCATTGTTGTAGACCTCGCCTTGATCGTTGGCCAGCTTGTATATGTCCCGGGCTTCAAAACTTTAGCGATGATGAACGACCCCTCCTAGGGAGGAGTAAGCTTGTGGCGCCCTCGGGCGTCTTGTCGCAGCCGAAGCACCAAGTCTCCCACTTGGAAGCCTCGAGGCCGAACCCTTCGGGCGTGGTAGCGTCGCAGAGACTGCTGATACCGCGCCGAATGTAGTAAGGCAACGTCCCGAGCCTCTTCGAGCTAGTCCAAGGAATCTTCTCGGTTGGTCTAGTTGCCTCGGTCATCGTACGCCTTTGTCCTCGGGGAACTGTATTCCAAGTCCGTGGGTAAGATAGCCTTGGCCCCATAGACTAGGAAAAACGGCGTGAAGCCCGTGGCCCGGCTCGGTGTCGTCCTCAGACTCCAGACCATCGAGGGTAGCTCCTTCATCCATCGCTTGCCAAACTTGTTGAGGTCACTGTAGATCCTCGGTTTTAGTCCCTGCAAAATCATACTATTGGCGCGCTCCACCTGCCCATTTGTCATCGGGTGAGCTACGGTGGCCCAGTCCACACGGATGTGGTGGTCCTCGCAGAAGTCCAGGAACTTTTTTCCGGTGAACTGCGTGCCATTGTCGGTGATGATGGAATTCGGGACTCCAAAGCGATGGATGATATTGGTGAAGAACGCCACCGCCTGCTCGGACCTGATACTGGTCAAGGGTCGGACCTCGATCCAATTGGAGAATTTGTCGATGGCAACCAGCAGGTGCGAGAAGCCCCTGGGTGCCTTCTGCAAGGGACCGACGAGGTCCAGACCCCATACGGCAAACGGCCAGGTGATGGGTATCGTCTGCAGGGCCTGAGCGGGCAGGTGTGTCTGCTTTGCGTAGAATTGACACCCTCGGCAGGAGCATACAATCCTAGTGGCGTAGGCCACCGCGGTTGGCCAGTAGAAACCTTGTCAGAAGGCATTTCCCACGAGGGCTCGAGGTGCTGCATGGTGGCCACAAGCCTCCGAGTGTATTTCTTGTAACATCTCTTGTCCTTGGGAGATGGAGATGCATCGCTGGAGAATGCCCGAGGAACTGCAGTGATAGAGCTCCTTTTCATCACCCAACAAAACGAACGACTTGGCACGCCGAGCCAGTCTCCAAGCTTTGGCCTTGTCAGGGGTAGCTCTCCTCGGAGGAGATATTCCAGGTACGGGGTCTGCCAATTTGGGTTTGGCATGACCCCATTTCGCTCTCCCTCGACGCGCAGGGCCTCACCCTCGGCGGCCGAGGGCACCTCGGGCTCGACCGAGGCTTCCTCAGGCTTGGCCGAGGGTATCTCGGGCGTGTCATCGATCTTGACGGAAGGTTGATGTATATCCCTGGAGAAGACGTCCGGGGGAACCGTTGTCCGCCCTGAGGCTATTTTAGCCAGCTCATCCGCAGGCTTGTTGTATCGCCGAGCGACGTGGTTGAGTTCCAGCCCGTAGAACTTGTCCTCCAGGCGCCGAACTTCGTCGCAGTAGGCCTCCATCTTCCGATCGCGGCAGTGGGAGTTCTTCATGACCTGGTCGATGACGAGCTGCGAGTCGCCACAAGCGTCGAGGCGCCGAACCCCTAGCTCGACGGCGATGCGTAGGCCATTAACCAAGGCTTCGTACTCGGCCACATTGTTTGATGCCGGGAAATGGAGGCGCAACACGTAGCGAACATGTTCTCCGAGGGGTGAGATGAAGAGCAAGCCCGCGCCTGCTCCGGTTTTCATCAGCGACCCGTCAAAGTACATGATCCAAAGCTCGGGTTGGATTGGGGCTATCGGTAACTGGGTGTCAGTCCACTTAGCCAGGAAGTTGGCCAAGACTTGGGAATTTATGGCCTTCCGAGGGGCGAATGAAAGTGTTTCGCCCATGAGTTCCACTGCCCATTTCGCTATCCTACCTGAGGCCTCTCGGGACTGGATGATCTCTCCCAGGGGAAAGGATGACACCACAGTCACTGGGTGAGACTCGAAGTAGTGTCACAGTTGCAGCTAGGTCCTGGCCGGACTCGCTGATGGCTGGGGGCAGCGCTGCCATGGCATTGTCGACAATGCGGCGCTGGACGTCCTGGGCCTGATGACGGACTCCTCCGGTGAGTGTTCGGCCTGCCCACTCCTGCTCGATGTTCTGTCGGAGCTGCACAAGCCACCCTGCTTCCTTATCGACCTTGGCCTGCATCTCGCGGATTTGCTCGAGCTGTGTGTCCCGACCCCTCGCAGGGACTGGGACCACAGCTAGCTCCCGCGAGATGTCAACGCGAGATGTAGGCCCAGGGGGATCGTCGACCTCTGGCATACCGAGGTGGTTGCCTTCGTCGTGATCTCCCTGATCGACGTGGAAACATTCGCGACTTGGGCCATAACCCTTGTCGTCAAGGCCGTGGCCATCGTCAAAGCAACCGGAGAGGCAGTGGTCACATGCGGACATGAAGTCCCACATGGCATCGGGATCATCGAGGCCAGACAAATCCCAACCAAAGTCAAGGTCGTCCTCTTCCTCGGAACCCGCCGGTCCGGAGGTTGAGACGGCTGTCAGTCGGTCCCAGGTTGACCACATATGGTACCCCGGAAGGTTTGGATATGCCCTTGCGAAAGCGCTCACTGTAGCGGGGTCGCTAGGTGGATCAAAACTAAATCGAAAGGGAATAGGGTGGAATACATACGGTACCTCTTGGTCGATGGACGGTGGTGAAGTCGCGTCGGGGACAGAACGCACTGTCATCTCAGGTACGAGGGTGACGCCCAACAGGTCATTTGCGAGGGTGCCAGCGTCGTCAGTCCGCTTGGGGCTAGCACGTTGCGGGGAAGCGGCGCTTGTCGTTGTCTCAGGCGCAAGGACAACACCTGACATGTCCCCCGGAGGAGTGCCGGCATTGTTGGCTCGCTCTGGTTCGATAGCCGATAAGGTGCCGCCTCCTGCGTGACCACGGTTGCCCCATCTCCGCCTCCTCCGGCGAGGAGGGTGGCGAGGACAACCAGAGTGTTCCTCTTCCGCCGCGGGGAGATGCCGTCGTGGAGGTCGCCTCCGCCGGGCGAGCCGTTGACTGTCGTTGTCGTCGTGCTGTGGAGGGAGGAGTACCATGTCGTAGCTGCTGTCGAGGGACATGAACTCGAGACTCCCGAAGCGGAGCACCGTCCCGGGCTGAAGAGGTTGCTGAAGACTCCCCATCTGGAACTCAACGAGAAAGCGATTGTTAACACGCAGCAGGCCCCTACCTGGCACGCCAACTGTCGGGGTTTCTGACAAGGGGGTCCCTGGACCGACGAGTAAATTTGTCGCTGCGTGTCCCTGCCCAGATGGGTTGGTGCGAGATGGAACACAAGTGGGGGAACGAGCCTTGTATTATCTTGCACCAGGGTGCTCGTAGTAGGGGTTACAAGCATTGCGAGAGGGCGAGTACGAGGGTGCGAGAGAGAGAGAGGGGGGGTCAGGCCCTGCTCGTCCTCTCCCTTCCCTTTGCCTTGCGTTCGTATCCTCGTATGTTTGTTTGTTCTCTGTGTTCGCGTGTTCACGTGCTCGCGTATTCGTTCTCTTTTTCCCCCCTTTTCCTTCTTCTCCCCCCTTTCTGCTTCTTCCCCCTTCATGGGGCCCTGGACACCCCCTTTTATAGACGTAAGGAGATGCCCAGCTGTACAATGGGGTGTAGCTGGGAGCAAACGTGGCTGGCAGGGAAGTGCCCTGAGCCCTGTATAGATAACAACGTGGCCATCAGGGGGGGGCGTCTCAAGCCCTGTAGAGGTAGTATCATGGCCGTCAGAGAAGTGCCTTGAGCCCTGTAGCAGTATAGCTGTTGGCGCTGCATGGATCCTGCTGACGTCTCCTTGCTTCCGTAGGGGGCTTGAGAACCACAGATGTCATGGTTGCATGCGGGGGACCATCATTGCCTGTTACTGGGGTAAGCTTGATGGGACGCTGGTCTTGTTCCTTTGTATCTTGTGCTAGCTAGGAGTAGGGTAATGATGCATCCCTTGTGGCGCGGTTGATCCGAGCCTGAGGTCGGGCGAGGCGGCGGCTCCTCCGAGGCCGAGGCTGGGGCCGAGGCCCAGGGTCGGGCAAGGATGTGACTCTTCCCGAGGCCGAGGTCGAGGCCAAGCCCTGGGGTCGGGCGAGGCAGAGATCTCCTCCCGAGGCCGAGGCCGAGGCCGAGCCCCGGGGTCGGGCGAGGCGGAGCTTCCTGTTGCGCCCGAGGCTTAACTTGACCATTGTCGGTTTTGCCCGGGAGGTTGGCACAGCAGCCGAAGCGGGGCGGGCGGCACTGTTTTCCTGTCAGATCGGTCAGTGAAAGGGCAAAGTGACTGCGGTCACTTCGACCTTGCCGACTGAGGCGCGCGTGTCAGGATAAGGTGTCAGGCGATCCCCACATTAAATGCGCATGCAATACGGTTGGCTAGTAAGGCAATTTGGCCAAGGTCGCTTGCACGACAAGGCTTGCCCTTGGCCGAGCCGAGGGTGCGCTCACTACCTGAGGAGACCCTCGGGCGAGACACGAACTCGTCCGGGACCACTGTTTTGCCCGAGGCCGGGCTCGGGCGAGGCGAGACCGAGTCCCTTGGTAGACGAAGCTTTGACTTTGACTCGAACTGTAAGCCTTCATGGTTTGTCCTGAAGGTATTTTCGAGCCGTGATTAGGAGTGTTGGGGGTACCCCTAATTACGGTACCCGACAAACTCACAACCAAAGTCTCTAAGGGTTTGCTTCATCCATAGCAACTGTGCACAACATGCACCAGCTGCTATGTATTCAGCTTCTGCAGTGGAAAGTGCGACACAATTTTGTTTCTTGAACTCCATGACACTAAGGACCGCCCAAGGAATTGGCAAGTCCTAGTAGTGCTTTTTCGATCTACTTTGCAACCAGCATAGTATGAGTCAGAATAGCCAAGTAAATTGAAAAGGGAGCCTTTAGGATACCACAATCCTAGGTTTTGGGTGTGGACTAAGTATCTTAAGATTCTCTTAACGGCAACAAGATGACAATCTTTTGGATTAGCTTGAAAACGTGCACACATGCAAACACTTAACATGATATCAGGTCTAGATGCACATAAGTAAAGCAGCGACCCTATCATTGATCTATATAATTTTTGGTCTACCGGTTTACCTTCTTCATTAAGGTCGAGATGTCCATTTGATGACATTGGTGTCTTGGCATGCTTTGCCTTTTCCATGTCAAACTTCTTGAGCATGTCTTGTGTATACTTGGTTTGGCACAGAAAGGTACCTTCCTTGAGTTGTTTGACTTGAAATCCCAGGAAGTATTTGAGCTCGCCCATCATAGACATCTCAAACCTGTTCGTCATCACCTTGCTAAATTCTTCACAAAACTTCTCATTAGTACTACCAAATATAATGTCATCGACATATATTTGGCACACAAATAACTCATTATCAACTTTGCGAGTGAATAAAGTAGAGTCAGCTTTTCCTATTGTAAATCCATTTTTAATTAGAAAATCTTTAAGACAATCATACCAAGCTCTAGGGGCTTGCTTAAGCCCGTAGAGCGCTTTGTGGAGTAGATAAACATGGTTTGGCTTTCTTGGGTCTTCAAAGCCCGGTGGTTGCTCCACATAGACCCTCTCTTGTAGTGGTCCATTTAGAAATGCGCTCTTGACATCCATTTAGTACAACTTGAAATCATGGTTAGTAGCATAGGCAATTAATATTCTAATTGACTCTAACCTTGCTACCGGCACATATGTTTCACCAAAATCAAGTCCCTCCTCTTGAGTGAAGCCTTAGGTGACCAGCCGTGCTTTGTTTCTTATAATGACGCCATGTTCATCTTGTTTGTTCCTAAAGACCCATTTTGTTCCAATCACATTTTGCTTAGGTCTTTGAACTAAGGACCAGACTTCATTTCGGGTGAAGTTGTTCAACTCCTCTTGCATTGTGATTATCCAATCCGGATCACCCAACGCTTCTTCAACCTTAAGTGGCTCAAGAGAGGAAACAAACGAGTGAAATTCACAAAAATTTGCCAAACGAGATCTAGTTGTTACCCCTCTTTTGATACTCCCAAGAATGTTGTCCACTGGATGATCTCTTTGGATGGTATGGTGGACTCGAGGATGGGGCACTGATGGTTGTCTTTGAATTTGCTCCTCCTCATCATCCACTTGATCAAGAGGCACTTCATCATCAACACTTTTAGATTCACCTTCCACCAGGGTTGCCATCTTTTGGGGTTGATGAACTTCTTCAAGACTTGGATGACTTGAGGTTGATGGGTTTGCTTGGGTGGAGGATTTATCACCCACCACCTTTGCACCCACATCAAAAACCTCATTAGTCATCCACAAGGTTCCTTCCTCATCATCCTTTTCTTGAGGTCTCACTTCACCTATTGCAAGCTTCTTTATGGCCTCACAAGGTGATTCTTCATTTCCTATAATGTCATTAGAAACATGCCCTTGCGAGCCATTAGACTCATCAAATGTCACATCTATCGCTATTTCAACAAGACCGGTGGTGTTGTTGAAAACACGATATCCATGCACATTTGATGCATAACCAATCAAGAAGCCCTCATCCACTCTAGGAGCAAACTTCGAGCTCTTGACTTTCTTGTTAAGAATAAAGCATTTACAACCAAATACTCTAAAGTAATCAACTTTAGGTTTGTTACCAGTGAAAAGCTCATAAGCAGTCTTCTTATAGACCTTATGAAGATACAGCCGGTTGATTGCATGATAGGCGGTGTTGACCGCTTCAGCCCAGAAGTTGTCAGGTGTCTTGTATTCATCTAACATGGTTCTTGCGGCTTCAATTAGTGTTCTATTTTTCCTTTCCACTACACCATTTTGTTGTGGAGTGTAGGGGACCGAGAACTCATGTTTGATTCCTTCTTCGCCCAAGAATTCTTCAACACCTGTATTCTTGAACTCTGTCCCATTGTCACTTCTCACTTTCTTGATTTTAAGCTCAAACTCATTTTGAGCTCTTCTCATGAATTTCTTCAAGGTCTCTTGGGTTTCACCTTTGTCACTCAAAAAGAAAACCCAGGTGAAGCGAGAAAAATCATCAACAATAACTAAGCCATACTTACTACTAACAATACTAATGTAGGCCACAGGTCCAAAAAGGTCCATATGAAGAAGCTCCAAAGGCCTCTTTGTTGTGACCACATTCTTTGATTGATGTGGGACTCCATGTTGCTTTCCTGCTTGGCATGCGCCACAAACCCTATCTTTCTCAAACACAACATTTGTTAGTCCAATGATGTGACTATCCTTTTGAAGTTTGGCCAAATTCCTCAAGCCAACATGAGCTAGCCGGCGATGCCATAGCCAACCCTTGTCGCATTTTGTCACTAAACAAGTCTCAGACGTCACCTTACTTGTTGTGAAATTAACAAGACAAAGTTTTCCCTTCAAGTGACCCATAAAGGCAACTGAGGAATCCTCCCTTCTAAGGATCTTCACATCCACATCAGAAAATAGACAATTATATCCCATTCCACAAAGTTGTGAAACAGACATCAAATTGTAGCTTAAAGAATCTACTAGTAAAACATTTGAAAGTGATTGTTGGTCAGAGATAGGAATTTTACCAATACCAATCACTTTACTCTTGCCACTATCTCCAAACACAATTTCTTGTGCTTCTTGAGTTAGTTGCAAGGAGTGAAACATGTCTTTCTCCCCGGTCATGTGATTTGTACATCCACTGTCAAGCACCCAGCTTGACCTACTAGAGGAGTAGACCTGCAAAACAAATTTAGGCTATGCTTTTAGGTACCCAAATTGAATTGGGTCCTACAGTGTTAGTTATAGCCTTGGGTACCCACACACTTCTTTTCATGACTTTTCTCTTAGTGTAGGCACCCACATATTTTACAACCAATTTCCCTGAATCCTAGGTCAACAGATAATCACAAAGATAAGAATGAGAAATGGGAGCATTAAATTTTTCTCCATTTGTGGAACCCGCTTCCTTCATCTTATTATTTGTGGAACTCAAGTTTACCTTTACTTGAGTTGACTTGTCATTTGATGAGTGAATCCTCCCCAAGGCATCATATAGGGTGGTTCCCTCTATGAACTTGGGGGATCTCCACCCCTTATGCACTATGCTAGGGTTTTCCTTATATGAGTTAAACCCAAGCCCCCTTTTTCCATTGTTGGGCTTCAAGGACTTGTACTTGGGTTCAACTTTCTTTAACCCGTCATTGCTAGAGCATCTCTTCAATATTTCTTTGACCTTAACCTGTGGGCTTTTCTTCCTTGCATGGTTAGTCAAACAACAAGAAGCATGATATTTTACACAATGTTTACAAACGGTATTATTTGAGGAGCTAGACTTAGATTCAATCAATAAAGATGAAGCATTGAGGTTCTTGCAATTTACAAGTTGAACTTGAAGTTCTTGATTTTGGACAGTCAAGCTTAACATGCTTGATTCAAGTGCATCCTTTTCATTTGCAAGATTAACTATAGAGGTTTTCGTATTTGTCATTTCTTTCTCCTTATCCTCTATAGTTATCTTGACTAAAGATACTTCCTTAGTCAAGGCTTCTAGCATTTCATCTTTATTGAATAGCAATTTTTGAAGCTCTAGGTTTCTCTCCTTTTCAAGGATGAGCAAGTCTTCTTGAGCGTCAAGAGTTGCTTTTCTTTTATCTAGCTTCTCCATTAATTTAGTGATAACATTATATCCATTTAAACCAAATTCTTTAATCATTTTGTTTTTCATGGCAATTTGTTCATCATCATCATTTGTGAAACCATCACTAAATAAACTTACCTTATCTCCTTTTGCCATGATGCAAGTTGGAGTGTAGGAATCGTCATGGAGGTTGGTGAAGAGTTGCGAGTTTGAAGTAGATTGGATAGCGACGTTTGCCACCACTTCTTCTTCGGAGCTAGAACTTTTTTCATCGGAGTTCCATTCTTCACCAATGTGGGCTTGACCATATTTCTTCTTCTTGAAATATCCCTTGTTCTTGCCCCCTTTTTGAACTTATCCTTTTTGTATTCCTTTTTGGCTTCTTGTTCCTTTTTGTTTGGACAATCCGCTATGAAATGACCGGTTTGGCCACATTCATAACATGCCCTCGTCTTTCCTTTCCTTTGAAACTTATCATTTTTCCTCACAAACTTCTTGAAGGTTTTGATGAACATAGCTGTGTCTTCATCACTTGAACTATCTTCATCACTTGATGTTTCGACCACTTTCTTTGCCTTGTGGTCTTTGTTCTGCTTGGGGGAATCTTGTTCATTTGAGATCACGGCATGAATATCTCTTGTCTTGATTGGGGCTTCTTCAGATTCATGTTGTTGAATCTTTGCAAATAGTTGGTGAGGTGTCATTTCCTCATAGTCATCACGGTCCCTTATCATCCTTGCTAGACTCTTGTCCTTTTCTTTGTATGCTCTCATAAATAGTCTAGTGACCTTGGAGTCACTCCAATCTTCACTTCCAAGAACTCTTATTTTGTTGACCAACACCATTAGTCGATCAAAGAGTGATTGAAGTGACTCACCCTTAGTCCAATCATATCGAGCAAGCTCACTCTCCAAAGCTTCAATTCTATGTCTCTTAGCTTTGGGGTCTCCTTCATGTGACATTTTGAGAATGTTCCAAATGTCACGAGCATCCTCTCTTCCTTGGACTTTCTGGTACTCTTCCGGACAAAGGCTTCCTTTTATTATGCTCACCGCTTGAGCATTGCGGTGTACTTCTTGCATCATTTCCAGAGTCATCTCTTCTCCTTGGGCGGGCTTATACATACCTATATTGACAATCTCCCAAAGACTAGGATGTACACCGATTAAATGTGACTTCATCTTATCGGCCCACTCGTCATAGTTCACCTCACTAAGAGTTGGTAACTTTTCAAGTGGGGCGGAAGAGAAGTTGGGAATAAAATTTCTAGAATAATCAAATTAAACTTTGTTAAACTCGTTACCTTTACTTTTGGTAGATGATCCTTCGGTGTTGAGACTTACCTTGCTCATCACCCTTGACACCGAAAGTTCCACAAGGTCATCATTATATTCAATTTTTCCCTTTCCTTTGTCTTCTTTGGCCTTTCTTCTTGATTCTTTTTCTTCTTCCCTTTTCTTAGCATCTTCCTCTTTCATTTTGGGGAACATCTTCTCGGCAATCTTCATGGCAAGGTCGAGGACCTTGGGATCTATTTCCTCACCGGAAGATGTGATGGGGATTTCCTCGAGGAGAGGATCCACATGGTCCCTTTGAGTAGACATGATTGTTTCCTCACGCGGTTAAGCGTAAAACGAGGTACGAAGCTTTGATACCAATTGAAATTAGCCTAGAGGGGGGTGAATAGGCTACACCTGAAATTTTCCAATAAAAACTTCGAGATATTGTCAAATTCAAGTTGCACTGGTGCAAACCAGTTCAGTTGATTTTGTTTACAACTGAACAAGCTTGAACCTGCTCAACTTAGATTAGATAAATAGTTAAACAAATGTGACGAAGTAGTGAGAGATTTTGCTAAAGACTTGCCCTAGAGAAAATCCACTAGAATAGATGGCAAATCGGTGTGAATTGTTTCCACACGATTTGCACACAATATAATCGAATATGAACTAACCAACAAATTAAAGCACTTATCAAGAACACACAAGAACACATGATTTAACCTGAGGTTCGGCAACCACCACAAAGGTGTCCTACTCCTCGTTGAGGAGCCCACAAAGGGCCGGGTCTTTTCCAACCCTAATCCTCCACAAGCCGACCACCAAGGTCAAGGCAGTATCTTTCAAATTTGCTCAAAGAGCGGGTGATACAAACTTCTTGGGGTCATCCACAAATTTGGAGACTCCCAAGCAACCTCTATCCATCAAGGAACGCAAGGTTCCAAGAGTAACAAATCCGCACAAGGTTAAGTTTGCAATGAGCTCAAGAATGAAGAGAATAGGAGAATCAAGATGAAATCAACAATGTGTTAGATTGACTTCACCTCACACCAAGGATCCTTCAAACGATTGAAGGGGATGTGATTTCGGGTGTGAGAGGTGAATTGAATGCCCTTGTTTGGAGGTTGGTCAGCCAAGAAATTGTGGAAGGGGGCAGAAGTGAATGAAGAGAGAGAGAGAGTGGGGGGTATTTAAAGGATCCCCCAAAAGCTGACAGCCGTTGGGAGAAGTGGACCAAAAACCGGTTGAACCGGTTCTTAAACTGGTTGAACCGGTTTCCACCAAGGAGTTCTCGGTTCACTGAGGTACCCAGCCGAAGAGTCGACTTGCCCCAAATTCGATTGAGCCGGACTCAAATCCGGTTGAACTAGTTTTTGAAAAACTCTGCACACGACTTTTTCTGACAGCTTTTGACTGGCAGACTGGCAGGTCAGAGGTGACAGAAGGAACAGTGCAGAAACCGGTTGAACCAGTTTTTGAAACTGAAGAACAAGTTTTGAGAAAACTGAGGTGAACCAAGGTGAAACTTTAGTGGGGAGTAAAAGGGGTTTTTCAAAGGGCATTCATGATCTAGAAAAATATTCTCTTAGAGGATTTTAAAAAGGTTTGGACTGAGCTCATCGCAAAACTTACTTAACTTATTGCGGATCCCTCTTAATTGAACGGTGATTTCTATAACTCAAGAATTATAAAATGCAAACTGTCGTTGTTCCCAAGCACTTGGAGCATGCTATATGATGTAGAATTTTAATCTGCTGTGCTTTTACATTTGCATACTCATAAGATCCGTGCTTCTCCTGTCTATAAAATAACTGTATACATGCTAGGAGCAAACTTGTTAGAATCTCTGATTGTTTTGTCATTTAATCACCAAAACCCTCAATTAGGGTTGATTGCACTTACAGATGCGCTATGCTGTGGCCATGCTTCAGCTCATCATGCGTGCGCTCCCTCACCACCTCCTGCAACTGCGGGCTCTTGTTGTGGCCCACACTGTGATCCATGCCTGCGTGAGATGTTGGGGGGCATGGCTGCGCGAGATGGAGGCGGGTGCGGGGGCAACTGCGCGCATGGCAGTGGGGGTTGGGGCGGGACACGGGTGGTTATTGGGGGGCATGGCTGCATGAGATGGAGGTGGGTGCGAGGGCGGTTGTGCGCATGGCCGGGTGCCCGTGGCGGCGGGTGCAGCTGCGGGAGCGAGAGCGAGAGCGAGGCAATCAGACGGTCGAGATGGAGGCAGGGTTGATCCGGCAATCGGACGATCGAGATGGAGGCGGGGGTATGGTTGTGCCTAGTCTACACTATTGCCTTAAGGATTCAATATATAATATAACTAGGTGAGTGCCCATGCGTTGCAACGGGAACATATAATATCATGATAACTTATATGCAAAATGTGTGTTATACTTTTTCGAGAAAAAAGATTTCATAATCCATTTGTGATCCTGGCCATACATAAATTTTGTTATTTTAATCTAGTTATTTCACCACTACATTGCAACCATCAGTATCATGTAGACTTCGATATATGCCACGATTTACATGGTCTCATCATTGGAGAGCACGTCCCACACCTGGCAGAAGAGGTTCCCTCGTACATCATCAGTCATCAGGCATGTACCACCATACACGCTTGCTTAAACAAAAAGGCAAGTGTGTGTGTTTGCGAAGAGAATTAAAGGCAGGCCGGCTCAAAAGCTACCCAACGGTGGCGAGGATGATGAACTGGTCATTGATGTCGGGTCCTCCTCTACGTCACCTCCAGCGCCAAGATGACACCATAGTCCTTGATATAGTAGTCGTCGAACGCGTGCAACATGGCGAGTATCAATGGCTCTTGGTTGGGCTGCCAGACGAACTGCACCCCAAGCTCATCAGCGAGGTAGTACACCTAGCCGTTGCACCACCAGATGTGCTACTCCTTTATATACATCATGTTCGAGGACACTCACACAACGTTAGCAATGACCATCGTTCCAGCGCATAAGAATTCATGGCCGATCAGTAGCGACTTACGTGGCAGGTTGGGCTTCAGGTGGACGATGAGCTAGATGGCGTGGTGGCACCGTCGTCGGATGCGGTGCCCAAAACAACCCGAGAGTCACCGACGTTGGCAACGACCATGGGGTCCTCCTGCTTGATGATGGACAGCGCGGTGCAGCCGCTCTGGACCGCGTCCAAGCGGTGGCTGCGCCGAAGCTTGTCATACAGAGCGATGCATGCGGCCATGTAGGACTGCTTCTAGAGGTCGAACTGGCAGTCGTCAAGCTTCTTCTCGTCGTCGATGAGTGATGCCAACGCGAGTGCCTCCTGTTAGTGGTGTTTGTTCGGGGTTTTAAAGTAAGAAATATAGGTTCATCCTTGGCATTGGTTTGTGAAAATGAATCACAAGTCAGATCCATGGAAAAAAATATTATGGATAATAAATACCACGTATGCAAAAAAGAAATTTAAGTTGAAAACATTATTCAAACAAAAGAAATTGCATGCAAGGCTCTTCTTTAAATACTACTCCCTCCATCCAAAAATATAATTCAAGAATCTTGGTGATACTTATCTACTAATACGCGGAGTGCAAGATAGTAGGTGGGCTTGGGGAGAGATGTAATAGATGTTTTTCCTGTCATAGATGTATACATAAACACACTTGTAGTGTAGCGGTAGCTATTGCTTGCATTTGATTGATGGGTCGCGGGTTTGAATCCCCTTCGGCCCATTTGTGTTTTTTAATTTTAGCTAGACGTGAGCTATACGGGAGAATGGGAATATGAATGGACTTTGCGGGGAGAGGGAATGGGAAAGGCAGAACAAGGAATGAGAATGGTGACAGAACATAGGAATGAGCTGTGCGGGGAGAGGAATGGGAAAAGCAGAACACGGAATGGCAGGCTACCCTTACAGAGAGACTTTATAGTGTGGACAACAAAACAATCAGATATTCAGCTCGCTACGCAAATTTCCCAAAGCAAACATACAAATTGGGATGGCCAAGCAAGTTCAGGTAAAGCTCAACCATGAAAGTCGTTATACTGAATTAACTTAAAAGGTACAATTGGAAGCAGGGGTTGTAGAGCAATAGTTACATTCTTTTTAAAATACCAAGGTAATTGTTAGTAGTAAGAATAGTTTATAGAAACAAATCTTAAATGATTAAAAACCGATTATATTAAAACAAACAACTCTATAGTCTTCAGTTGCCATATGAGAACACATATCAAAACATTGATATATCAGCCAATAAATAAACACATATTGAAAATCATAACATCAGAAAAGTACCTAGCTTAATCCAAGTTGAGTAGACTCCCTTATGTACCCTTTCAGCGGGCGTTGTTTTGTGCACGAGCGCTCATGGGACATGAATCCATACTATTCACAAGACACCAATCAAATGTGTTTGCTTCAAAAAGGATACAGGTTTGTGTTTGACAAATGAAAAGAAACCTTCTATTATGCACCCAGTCTCAAGCACTTACCTACCAGATTATGACAAAATGGATTTTATGTTCTACATGCAATTCGTATTTAATACAAAAACCCCTTAACAGGTTATTACAGTGAAATTGGGAAGCAAAATTTGTTGTGAAGTCCTTCCTATAGAGCTTGCAAGGAGAAGAACCAACACAAGCCTTGAAAGTAGTCCTCATATTTGACATGAAACAAGAAAATGCATGAAACTGCAAACTTACATTAATGAAGCTTCTTCAAGGCCTCCAAAAGTACTTTCTCTCCAACCACTATGATCATTTTCTTCACCATTTCTTCACGAGTAATTATAATTTCCTGTCAGGTGAAAAGAATGAAACCAACACACATCATACAAACCACGAAAAATACCTACCTTACCTATAGTTACTACATAAATTTTCAAGCTGATATTACCTTTAGCTCTTCATAATGATGAAAGATTAGCTCCCTTGCCACATATAATATATTGTCTTGAATAACTACAAATAGAACTTTGAATGATATCGATGGGGGAACTTGGTCCTTCACTGGTTTCACACAACAAACACAAAAGCACTCAAAAAGTCATGACTCGATCTAAATAGTAAAACCACTCGTACGTGTACACACCTTTATATCCTTGAACACCCTTTATCTCAGATTTAGGTTGGAAAGTGATCATTCTGGTGCAGTCACCTGCATATCACTCAACATGTTTTTAATATGGCTTTTTAGGCAGCTAAATAAAAAGCGTATCACTCAACTCTTGATAATACTGCTGCAAACTTCAAAGTGGTTGCAGAAATAACAATTGGGTACAATGGAATGGGATTCATACATCAAAGAGAATTTTAGGCAGCTAAATAAAAAGTATATCACTCAACTCTTGACAATCTTGCTGCAAACTTCAAAGTGGTTGTAGAAATAACAAATGGGTATATTTGAGTAGAAGTCATATTTCAAAGCTCGGTAAGTTACATCTATGTTATATAGAATTCGTAGCGTCTAAATTATTAATTTAGAACAGAAGTGGCATGCGAGAACTAATAACATATATCACATCTATATTAAATAAGTATTAAATCAAAATATTTGAGTTGACGTTAATCGTATTAACACATGTTTATAAAGTGTAAATTATAAATTAGTTTTAATTAGATTTCTATTTTTATAAGCGTTGAATAAATAAATAATTATTAACTAAATAAAAACATGTGTCACGATAGAATAATGTTTTTAACATGCACACGACATTATAACGGAGCTAAACCAGAATAATTCGGATGTCTAACCCAAAAGTTAACACATATTCAATAAACCGCGGGTTTAGTGCGACGTGGCCTGATTCTATTGGCCGAAAACCAGGCCACACAGAGGGTCACAAGGTTACGGCTACAGAAGATCCCATAGACCGGAAAGGCCAATGGAAGGTTGACACATGGCCGTGATTATGCATGGGGGGCTAATGGCATGCAGGTGGGAAGTTGTGAAGGCGTGATGCATGCAAGTGGGGTCCATTGGATGATTTCCTTCTTCCCCATGCATGCACGGACGGTTACTGCAAATGGGGGTTTCCTCTTAGTGGGAAAACCCCCATGTGCAGGGCAGTCGGCCACGGAGTAGGGTAGCATGGGGGAGAGAGGGAATCAGGGCTGGGCGTGGGCTTCCACGCGCTACAGCGGGGTGCACACACCATGGACGCACAGGGAAGCACGGTCAGCCATGGTTGTGCCGGCTATGGTGCTGCTCGAGACGAAGGCGCCGCGCTAAGGAAGAAAGGGGGGGGGGGGTAGACAAACACTCACCTCGGGGCAGAGCTCGAACGACGAGGAGAACAATGGCGACGCTTTGCGTGTCGCAGCATGGTGGATGGCGGCAAAAAGCTCCTTCAGCAAGACGATGATGAGTGCTGCGGCGAGGCAGGGCAGCGGGGCTCGTGCGGAGATGGCGGGCGCGGCTCAATGGGGGAAGTTAGGACTGCCATTGCCATGAGCAGGCTGAGACCGCAGGGAGGTAGATGTAGGAGAGGGGTTCGCCTGCGGACGACTGGTACCCAGAGGGGCTCGCACAATTTGGCTCAGGAGGAAATGACGAGGGGAAGAATAAAATACATATATTATCAAGTTTTTGGAGTATTTTAGCTTTGGAAATACTAAATTTTAGAGATAAAAATAATATCAGAGAATCTGAATTTCACATTTAATACTCGAAAAATCTTCCGAATGATTAGAAAATCCCCCAAAACATCCTCGAGATAATTTTACATATTTTGAAAACTTTTTGCGCTCATAAACACTATGAAATGGCATGAATGCAACAATCGAAACTTCTCTAGGATTTTATTTTACTACGCTATATATATATATATATATATATATATATATATATATATATATATATATATATATATATATATATATATATATAACATCCCTCCATTATTCAGGAAAAAGAGAAGAAAAGCAAGTGCAGGAGAGGGTAACACCTGAATTTGGTGGATATCAGCAAAGAAATTTTATACCCCCAAATTTAGGGTGTTACATTTTCCCAGCTACAATGTCTACCTTTAGCTTAACACTAGTAGCCTTTTCAACTTTGATCTGGGAACAACATGATACTCATTATCTGCATCTACTGAGCAGCTATTCATCATCCTCATCAACTTCATTGTCAATTTCCACTAAGTCAGAATCTTCATTAATGCTAATACAAATGTCTCCAACAATAACTAGACAATCTCTATCATTTGCAGGTATCAAATCCCTATAAAAATCTAGTAGTTTGTCACCATCTCTATTTTGAGTTCCTTGTACCTTGAAAGGGCTCAAGGCCTTAGGGAGAGTTGAAGTTGGGTTTGCCACTACATCATCCCAATCCAAACCACCAACATTGTTATCATGGTCAAAATACAAAATTAGATTCTTCACTCGATCAGTCACAAAACACCATTGCAATGGTGTCTGAAACTGATATGATCACCCTTAATCCATCATCCAATCCTTTTCCAGGTAATAACCAATACACTATTAGATCCTCAGACTTTACATATCCATGTTCTTCAACAAAATCATCAAACCATAGAGTGGACCAGGTGTCTGCTTCACAATGATCAAACTAGGAAACCTTTCCATCAATACATAGGACCGTAGTTTACCAAACCCAACAAAAACCTCAATTGTGAACTCGTCACTACTATCACCTACAAAATTGTGAACTTCATCATTAGAACTTGCTCGCCTATGTCCTAGAATCAAAACCCTAGTTTTAGAAACCCTAGAGTGCAAGTAAGACATTGTGATTGAAGGGTTTCACTAGCCATAAGACGGCAGGGTCTACCCTTTCGTTCGGAGTCTGGAATCCATCACCGAGCTTCGTGGTTGTCTGGTTTCTCGTTGTCCTTGTCGGTGCTCAATGCCCCGCCTCTCATCATTGATCAACTCCGGTTCATGGGCATCGACTCATTTGAAGGCTAAGTCACGGAGAAAAAGGAAGAATGGAGCTGGTTACGAGGGTTTACGAGGTTGCACTCTATTTTAGTATGTATTGCGGTCCACCGTGGCAACCACGTCGTCAGGCGGTTTGCTGCAGCCCGATTTTGCATGCAACAGTGAAGTTTGAGCACTCAAATTGCTGGTTTAATGAGATGGGTGACCTATATGACACATCGAGCCAAGTTTGTGGACCGCAAGTGCATTTCACTCTATTTTGAGTCTTATCTTTGCAAAGTCAATATTATGAATGGAAAAGTGTGAAACATATAGTTTTAGAGTTCCAAAAATCCAAATTTCTCTAATTGTTCACATCATTTACTTAATAACAGATTATGTCAGAACCTTTGGACCATTGATCATAGATTATGTTTTTGTATAACTCATGTTTTTGCTGGATTTTTGACACTTTCAATCAATTTAAAGTTTGAAAATTTTTATTGTGCCATAGATCGAAGTAAATAAACAAACATGCTAAAAATGTTTGTTGACTACTGACCCAATCAACTGAGGCCTTGTTCGATTGCATGAGGATTGGAGGGGATTAAGAGGATTAAATCCCTTACTATCAATTTTGAATAGAAAGAGACTTAATCCCCTTCAATCCCCCTCAATCCACCTTTATTAGTTCCCCTGGCTAAAGTTTAGTTCATGTCACATCAAATGTTTTAATATCAATTATTAGTATTAAATTTAGGTTTAATAAATGTGTCTCGTGTTTTTGATGAAAGTCTTCATCTGTGCGATTAGTATTATAAATGAACTCCATTTAATATCCATAATTGACATTTAAACATTCAATGTGATAGAGACTAAACTTTAGTTGAGTGGATCCAAACACCTTCTAACTATGACACTTGAATTTTTAGTTTAGGGTACCTGAGCACACAAGGTTGAGAGGCATACCTAGGTGATGATGTGGTGGGCGGAACTGAGCGAGGTCAGGGCCCCTAGGATTGATGGAAGGCCCTAGCAGAGACAGATCGTGTTATTGATAATGCCGAGCCGGTGGTGGGCAAGGACCTGGGTAGGGGCGAAGCTACATGTTCTTACCAGGGTCAGCTAACCCCTATAAAACATGGCAAATCCTATATAAATGTATTGTTTACTAATGTATTTAGAGGATGATCATTGAAGTTGATCTTAATAACTTTGTTGCCTGGCTTCGCCTCTGGGCCTAGGCCTGGCGAAGGCACACACTGGTGGTTGCATGCCCTTCCTTTCCTTTCTTCCACAGACAGGATAAGCTGAACTGCGGCTTGCGCAATAGTCCACTATTATGATCAATGTAGACAACGACCTGGGCTATCGATGCTTGTGCCGTGGGTGATTTGGGGAAGAGGAGGCGATAGCGCCTGGTGTCTAACTGTGGTATCTTGGCCCCTAGGATGGTGACTTCCTGGCCCAAGGCTTAATAGAGTTAATAGAGTATCCATACCAACAAGGTGCATCTTCTTTTACGAAAGCCTATCTCGAAAGAACCTCCAAGTTAAGCGTCTTGGCTTGGTGCAATTTGGGATGGGTGACCGACCGGAATGTTTTCTCAGGTGTGCATAAGTGAGGACAAAGTGCGTACAAAAGACCCGTGTTGGTCTATGGAGACAATATATGATCCTAGAGAGCTGCCAGGAGTAAGTACCACCGGTCCAGGGATTGGACGGATTGTTACAAGTGGTATCAGAGCCGACCCTCAAGGTTTCACGGGCGTGTGTGGGCTAGGGGGTTCGGGTATATGGCGCATGGCGCATGTGGGCCCGGAGTGTCACATGGCTTGGCATATGACGACACTAGACACACAGACGTGGCTAAGAGGGGAGGTTCCTAGATTGGGGTTGACCGACTAGGACGTCGGTCATCTAAGGGAGGCGAATTGTGATATCGTGGACCCTGTGATGGTGATTTCCTGGCCCAAGGCTTAATAGAATTAATAGAGTATCCATACCAACCAGGTGCATCTTCTTTTTCGGAAGCCTATCTCGAAATCACCTCCAAGTTAAACGTGCTTGGCTTGGAGCAATTTTGGATGGGTGACCGACCGAGAAGTTTTCTCGGGTGCACATGAGTGAGGACAAAGTGTGCACAAAAGACCCGTGTTGGCCTATGGGGACAATATATGATCCTAGAGAGATGCCAGGAGTAAGTACCGCTGGTCCAGGGATTGGACGGGGTGTTACACTAGCGATGATTGCTGTCTCGCTTTTGTGCGGTCATTGGATACTAGGAAAGAAGTGAATCACACGATGACTAAAAAGGAGAGAACCAAGCTATGATTCTAGCACTGGGCCTGAAGCTAATTCCAATGGCACGCTATGTTTAGAGAAGCTTTCATAAAAAGGAACTAGCTTATGTTAGGCTATCTTGAGTAGTTCTTCTATCCCATTCCCTAACTAACCTATGATTTTAAACTTACTATATAAACTGTGCTATATATGGTGCAAAACATTGTTTTGCATAATCATATGCATGATTTGTTAGACACAACTGTATGTAACATGCACAACCATTCGACGTGTTTGAATGTCGAGAGGATTTAGGTGCCACCCAAGCTACCAAGGTGCATTGCTTACATCACAAGCTCTGCTTACTCTTGGATCTTCTGCAGTTCTGTCTCTTGACCAACGCTCTTGTGTGCATCATTGTTCTTCCTGTAATGAACCTACACCCATGGGTTGTTTCATAGCATCTTACCTATTTATCTCTCATCACATCTCCTATTTCAAACTTCACTCTATAAACAATATAGTCTACAATACAAAACAATGTTTTAAATGACCATATGAGTAACCTGTTGGACACGGTCTAAAGCCTCGTTGGAAGATAACCTCCTACCGAAACTTTGCTGACTTATATCAAATTCTAGGAAATATATTAATATTTATAAGTACAAGTTAGTGCATTATCAAAATATATTTTAAACCAATTTGAATTTTAAATGTATTTTATATTAATTAAGATTTGGTAAATTCTAGATAAGTTTGGATAAAAACATAGTGAACTACTCTTTCGGTTTTCAAATTATAGATTGTTTTAGTTTGTAATCTAAATTAAATCTCTTTAGATTTAACAAAATTTGTAAAAAACAATATGCATGATATATATGTACCACCCTGAGCTATTGGATTACGTATAAATCATAAATACAGTGTATAGAAAATCGTGTAGAGACGGACTCGTCACGAAAAGTCTATCTCTTAATTTTTTTCTCACTTAAACTCTATAGACCCCTTAAAAGAACTCATACTTACATGATCTAATGCACACGAGCAATTGACTACTGGCTGGACCGTACGTTGCATTTAAAGCCTGCTAATTAAACTATTTATAGTTTATTATATATAGCATGACAGTCAACCAGCATCTTCTTTCCTCCGTAGCCGAGTAGCCGACATATACGTGGATTCCAGCACCATGAAACGTGCATTACAATCCGACGACCTCAGACTTCGAAAGTCCACCCTCCGTACCATACACATAACAGTGCAGGTCCAGTGCACTTCAAAATGCAGCAAATTAGCAACTCAGGTCCCATAGTGCAGTGCACTGCAGTGCAGCAGGGTGCAGCGAGCTCCTTCCATTCCATCGTCGACGATGACGAAGCGACCCGTTGCGGCCGACCGACGAGCCCGGCAGCATCGTCTGCTCCCCCTTCTGGTCTTCCCCGCCTTCTTCCTCTTCATCATCGCACCGTGCGCCCTCTTCTTGTTCAGGACATCCGCATCGAGTATGACCGTCGCGACGCTCTATCCATCGCACCTAGAAATGAGCCGCTGCCAGTGCCACTGCCATCGCGCCACCACTGTTGCCAGCACCACCGCCTCCGGGTCCAGGTGCGGACGATGATGAGGCGGAGCCATGACGGCTGCCGCCTCCGCGCCAGCTGACGGACCCACCGTACTCGCTCGGCCCGACCGTCGACTACAAGGCGCACAGGGCTAGTGGCTCCACGACAACCCGCGGTTTCCGACCTTCGTCGCGCCGGGGAGGCCCCGGATGCTAGTGGTCACCGGGTCGTCGCCACGCCGATGCAGCGACCCCAACGGCAAACACCTGCTGCTCCGGGCGTTCAAGAACAAGGCGGAATACTGTCGCGTTCACGGCTTCGACATCTTCTACAGCACCGTGGTGCTCGATGCTGAGCTGTCGGGGTTCTGGTCCAAGCTGCCGTTGCTACGGACGCTGATGCTCGTGCACCCGGAGACGGAGCTCCTATGGTGGGTGGACTCCGACGTGATTTTTATCGACATGCTCTTCGAGCCGCCATGGGACAAGTACGCAGCTGGCCACAACCTCGTGTTCCCGGGCTCGGAGGAGGAGAAGGTGTAAACCATCAAGAGCTAGATCGGCATCAACGCCGGCAGCTTCATCATGCGCAACTGCCAGTGGTCGCTCGACCTGCTCGACGCGCTCGCGCGCATCAGACTACGCGGCCCCGTTCGCGAGATGTACGGCAGAGTAATCGCCGAGACGCTCTCCGACCGGCATGTTGCATAAGCATCCTGTAATAATCACGTCAATTACTTTAGCCTGCATATAGGTGCATTAGCTGTTGGTTTAGGGGGTGTTTGAATCTACTAAAACTAATAGTTAGCCACTAAAATTAATTGAAACATCCAAACACCCATAGCTAATAGTTCAACTATTACCTATTTTTAGTAAATTAGTTAATAGTTAGGTAGTTATTTGTTAGCTAGCTAATTCTACTAATAATTTTTAGCCAACTAACTATTAGTTTTAGTGCATTCAAATATCCCCTTAGTTTGCTAGTTTTTCATGTATTTAGCGTAGATTCGCGGGTGCTGTTGAAGACTTCTCAACGCACGTCGTGACCGCGTCTTTAGCCTCCCCTTCATGGCGCTCGCCGTGCATGTCGCACACGATGCCTGGAAAATAGGCACGACGTGCAGCAGCTACTATGGCGAGGGGAAATCTGCATGGAGTCAATATATTTGTGCAATGGAAACCAGAAAATGTGCTGCGCCAGTTAGCAGACAAAAGACCAATTCTCCACTAACCTCTGTTTCTTCTCTTTTCTGGTGGTGACCACGTGCCGATGTTGCTGCTCGAGATTGTGCCGGCAAGCATCGCCGTCAAACTGCAGCGCCAATAATCTGGTATCAGAGCTGTGGTTGTATGCAATACGATGGATCGGTGAGTCCTCTGCGAGAACCGGCGAAGAAGAAGCGAGTTATTCCTCGTCGTCAAGTGTCGAACACCATGAGTGATGCATCGACCTCCGGAGGTGGCGTGAAAGAGAGCTCTCTGATGTGGCCTCTCCGCACGCGCGACAATTATGTCGAGTGGTCGATGCTGATGCAGTGCAACTTTGAGGCTCTAGAAATTTGGGGTATGATTGATCCTGGGATCAACCCCAAGCGGTCGCAAGATCGCCAGGCCATGAGCGCGCTCCTACGCTCGGTACCGAAGGAAATGTGGCAATCGCTAGGTGCTCGGCCGACTGCGAAGGAGGCGTGGGAGGCTATGAATCTGATGCGGCTCGACGCTGATCGGGTGAAGGAGGTGAACGCCCAGAAATTGGTTAAAGAATTTGAGAATATCAAATTCAAAGAAGGTGAATTTGTCGAGGATTTCAGGATGAGAATCACCAACCACGTCAGCTACCTCCGAGCACTCGGCTTTTTGTGGAGGATGTTCACGTCGTCAAGAAATTTCTCCGCGTGGTCCCTGCACGGTTCACCCAGGTAGTGGTAACAATTGAGATGCTTTGTGATTTAAAACAGCTCTCTGTGGATGAATTGGTGGGAAGCCTGTGCGCGGCGGAGAATCGCCTTGATGAGAAGGTAGATCACATCGTCGACAAAGCTTGTCACCTTCTCCTTGCCGAGGAGGACTGTGTGGAGAGGAACAAGCACCGACTCCGCTCCAATCACAAGTAGAAAGGTGGTGGTTCCAGTAGCGATCATCCAAAGAACAAGACGGTGGCGCACACCGATGCTGGTGTCTCGGGGTCGATAAAATTGACCTCCAAGGGCACACCACGGTGCAAAGGCTGGTGCCGCAACTGTGGCATCTACAGCCATTAGGCTGAAGACTGCAAAAGGCCGAAGAAAAAAGAAAAAATATGAATAGCCCCCATAGGAGGCGAATCTGGCTGTTGGTGGTGTCAAACATAATGGTGCATTGATGTTGGCGACTTGCAATGTTTTGCATAGTCAGTCGAAGCATGTTCACCTGACGGAGAAGACTGTACTGGTGGAAGTCCCTGATGGCATGTGGGTGCTCGACACTGGGGCGAGTAATCACATGACAGGAGTTCATTCGATGCTGACACAGCTTGATGAAGGTGTTCGAGGGACAGTTCATTTTGGGGATGGCTCTCACGTCAAGATACGAGGTATGGGATCAGTGGTAATGAATGATCACAGAGCTGGTCACAAGGTTTTAACTGGTGTCTATTACATTCCTGAGTTGAAAAGTAATATTGTTAGTTTGGGTCAATTAGAAGAAAAAGGTTTTAAGTGTCAAGGGGAAAATGGAAATCTATGTGTTTATGATCAGGATCACAAACTGTTAATTTCTGCTCCGAGAACTGGGAATAGATTATATATTGTCAAGTTTAGTTTATCCTCACCAATATGTTTATTAGCCAAATCTGATGAAAAGGCTTGGCAGTGGCATGCTAGATTTGGTCATCTTAATTTTAGAACCTTGTATGATCTAAGTAGCGGAAGTATGGTCGAGGGTATGCAAATTGTGAAGAAGTCAGAGCAGGTGTGTGATGGTTTGTTCTTGGAAAGCAGCACAAGTAACCTTTTCCTCAGATGTCAAATTTTAGAGCAGGAAAACTTTTAGAGCTTGTTCATGCAGACTTATGTGGGCAGATCAGACCTGCAAGCATAGGGGGTGCCTCCTATTTTCTACCTATGGCAAATGATCACAGTAGGTATATGTGGGTTGAGATGTTAAAATCAAAAGATCAGGCCTTGGATTGTTTCAAGGAGATCAAAATCAGGGCTGAAACTGAATCTAGTGAACAATTGAAGGCATTGAGAACCGACAGGGGAGGTGAGTTTACCTCAAACCTTTTTACAGTTTTCTGTAGTGAAGGAGGGATTAAGCACTACACTACTACACCATATTCTCCTCAGTAGAATGGAATTGTGGAAAGAAGAAATCAGTTTGTAGTAGAAATGGCGAGGTGCCTGATGAAGACAATGTCAGTTCCTTTGGAATTTTGGGGTGAGGCAGTGAGGACTGCTGTATACCTATTAAACAGGTCACCTACAATGGCACTAGCAAATATGATTCCGTTTGAAGCTTGGCATGTCAAGAAACCAAAAGTTGGCCACTTAAAAGTTTTTGGCTTTGGGCCTATTTGTTTCGGCTTCTGGCCACCAAAAGCTGCTGCGGACTGCCAAACGCTCAGCTTTTCAGCCAGCTTCTATAAAATTCGTTGGGACAAAAACCATCAAAAATCAACATAAACACATAATCAGTTGAGTCGTTGTAATAGTAGGAATCCATCACTTTCTAGATCCTGAGCCCTATGAACAACTTTATCTTTCTCCACACGTAATCGTAATGATACTCAGATTCTCCCCACAACCAGATTCTCCCCACAGCCAGATTTTCAGAAAATTGGTCAGAAAAAAGCTGAACCAAACAGGCCCTTTGTAGCATATGTGAAGCAACTTGGCCCAGGATTGAATAAACTCTCTGACAGATCAAGGAAGATGTTCATTGGGTATGAGTGTTGGTGTAAATAGTTCAATGTAAAAGGACCTCCTTGTATAATGGAGTAATATACTTTGTGGGAGCTGTAGCCCGAGGGGGAACAGCACAATACACCAAACAACATGGTATTCGGAGCTAGGGTTAGCCTCCCCTACCATCGGTGCTGCCATTGGAGCTCGAGCTCGCACGCGTGAGAGAGGAGAAGGTCGTCCACTGGCTCAGGAGCACATCGACGAGCACGTTGGCAGTTGGGAGGAGGCGGCTGCTCTCGGCCGTCCACCAGCCCCGGAGCGCGTCGGCAGCTAGCAAGGAGGCGGCTGCTCCCGCACCGTGCAACTCGTCGCAGAACCCGCCACCGGACCGGCCCGCCGTCACCATGGTCTTTGCTAGCACAACGCCGGCCTGTTGCTGCTAGGCACTACTGCTGCCCCGTGGGTGCTGCTGCTGCCCTGCTGTCTTGAGTGGTGGCCACAGCTCAGGCTAGAGGAGGAGGCGAACAGCTAGAAATTGCTGTCGTGGTGCAGTAACAGGAAGAGCTGGTGGGTAAGAGGAGGTAGCCAGAAGGAGTTGGTGTGGCTGTAGTGCTGCTGGTTGGTGTGGCTGCAGTGCTGCTGTTATTGGAAGTTGTGTTTGCCGGTGCTTGTTGTATAGCTGTTTGATTCGGTGCTTCTGTGAAGATGAGTACAAAAGAGATGGATCCTAGGAGAAGGGAAGAAGAGGCTGCAACGAAGGGAACAATTGATGGTGGTTCAGGTGGGATTACAAAGAGTGCGATGATGAGTGAGATGAGGATTATGATCCAGGAGCTTATGGGGTTGGGGTTGATTGGTGCCAAAGCCAATACAAACCCATATGAGTTAAAGTTAGAACTAGTGCCGAACGATGTGAAGCTAGAGGGCAGGAAAAATTACTTGAGCTGGTCGAGGAGAGTGCGCGTCCTCTTAGGAGGCAAGGGAGTGGAGCACTACTTGGAGGAGACCTGTGTTGAGCCGGTTGATAAGCTTGGCACTAAATGGAGAACTTGGCATACAACAAACTCTGTGATAGTGGCATGGTTATTGGTATCTATGTCTCCCACTATTAGCAAGAGGGTGGAAGCTATGTGCACTGCATCACAGATATGGTAGACCTTGAGTAGCATATACTCTCAGAGGGGGAATGTGGTGGTGATGATGGAGATTCAGAATAAGGCAGATGTGGTGAAACAAGCAGGGAGACCAGTGGAGAAATATGCTAGTGAGCTTCAGTACTTATGGGGAGAACTAGATCACTATGCCCCTCTCCAAATGGTTTGTCCACAGGATGCACACATTGTTCATAAGTGGGTAGAGAACAGGAGAGTGACCCACTTCTTAAAGAATCTGGATCCTGAGTTTGAGAGTAGGAGAGCTGCCTTTTGTCATCAAGAGAGTCTTCCTACCATGGATGAGGCTGTGTCAGCCATGATTGATGAAGAGAGCAGACTTCGAGTGATGGCAAATGATAATCATGTGAAACCGGTCTATGCTGCAATCGAGGATCGAGAATGCTATAATTGTGGGGAAAAGGGACACCTAAGTTACAATTGTCCTAATCCTAGAGGAAATGGTGGCCGAGGAGGATCTCGTGGAGGTCGATGGGGTACTCGTGGGAGTTATGGAAGAGGTCGTGGTAGTCGTGGAGGAGGTCGAGGTCATGGTGGTTCTAGGGCCAACATAGCTACCACTGAAGAGAGTCCCTCTGTTACTCTAACTGGGGAACAAGTTAAACAGTGGGAGCAATGGCAGAAGGGTAAGTCTTCTGAGTGCCTCACTGTACCTGTTGAACAAGCCACCAACAACTTTGGTAACTTTGCCAGCTATGCCCACATGGGCGAAGGTACTCAGGCACGAGTTTTTGCATCCTCATGTAGGCATCGCATAGATTGGGTCATAGATCAGGAGCATCAAAGCATGTGACTGGCATGTCCACTTCTTTCAAAACATACACTCCTTATACACATTCTGAGTCGGTTCAAATTGCTGATGGTACATCCCAACAGATCCATGGTATAGGGTCCATAGAGTGTACACCATCTCTGAGCTTGTCATCAGTCCTGCATGTTCCATCTTTTCCAGTCAATCTCCTTTCTGTGAGTTCAATCATTGATCAATTCAAGTGCAAGTAACATTTGATGAAACCTCTTGTGTCTTTCAGAAGAGGAGGACTGGGAGAAAGATTGGGACTAGAGTCAGGCATAATGGGTTGTGGTTCATCAGTCATGAGGAATCAGCTTTGAAAGCAACTGTTGAAGGGGATGTGAAGGAGATTCTGCTACTTCATCGTCGGTTAGGACATATATCTTTTGAGAACTTAAGTCAGTTGTACCCTATGATGTTTAAGGGAATGGACAAGAGTAGGCTTGTATGTGATGCATGTGAACTTGGCAAGCATACTAGATCCAACTATCCTAGTATTGGTCTTCGCAGTTGTGAACCGTTTATTCTAATACACTCAGATGTTAGGGGTCCTTGTTCAGTCACTTCTGTGAATGGTGCAAAGTGGTTTGTCACTTTTATTGATTGTTACACTCGTATGACTTGGATCTATATACTTAAGCATAAGAATGAGGTGTTAAAATGCTTTCAAGACTTCCATAAACTGGTTGCTAATCAGTTTAATGCAAGGATTCAAACTATTAGGACTGATAATGGAACAGAGTATGTGAATAATGAATTTAGATCATATTTGTCAGGTCAAGGGATTATTCACCAAACAACTTATCCTAGAACTCCACCTCAGAATGGTGTAGCAGAGCGAAAAAATCGTCATTTGTTGGAGGTAGCAAGATCTCTCATGTTTGAGATGAATGTGCCCAAGTATCTGTGGAGTGAGGCAGTAATGACAGCCACATACCTCATCAATCGAATGCCCTCAAGAATACTTGATATGAAATCACCTACTGAGCTTCTGTTGGGAAAGAGTGACTTTCGAGTTCCACCCAAGGTCTTTGGTTGTGTCTGCTTTGTAAAAGATCATCGACCTATGGTGAGCAAGTTGGATCCTCAAGCAGTCAAGTGCATTTTTGTGGGTTGTGCATCTACTCAGAAAGGATACAAGTGTTGGGATCCTATTGGTAGGCGACTATTTGTGAGTATGGATGTGACATTTCGAGAGGAAGACCCATACTACACAAAGAAAGTTAATCTAGAACAAATCATGGATGACTTCTCTCCGGTTGGTGGAAGATACCGTAGAGAGGGGGAGGATGATAGTGATCAGGATGGTTGTGGTCACGGTAGTGATGAGGCTAGTGGAGCTTCAGGAGGGGTAATTGTTGGTGGTATGATTCCACCAGAAATGGAGGAAGGGATGACTACGGAGATACTAAGTAATGATGAAGGTAGAGGGGACCATGGTGATCCAACTATGAACATTCAGGAGGAGATATAGGATGATGAGGCGGTGATTGTTGGGTTTATCCCATGTTCCACGGTAGGGAAGTTGAATGAGAAACATGGGGAGCAACCTGATTGTTCCATTGGAAGACAAGTGAATGAAAAACATGGGAAGCAACCTATAGTATACTATCGGAAGCGGACTAAGAAGCAGGGGGAGCAATCACAACCCGAACAAGTTGAAGCTGCAGTCCCATATCTCTCTTCAAAATCCTCTCCAGATCTAACTAGTAATGTCTCTCCAATCTTTGTTTCTCCCATCCCTGAACATGAAGAGTTACCTCTTGCACAAAGAAGAGAACCTAGAATAAATGCTGGGAAACCTCCTTCTCGTTATTGTTATGAACATGACATTGCTAAGTATGTCTCATACTCTAGTGTCTCTTCTTCATATAGAACCTTCATTGCATCATTACAAACTGTGTCTATCCCGAAAGATTGGAGGTGTGCTAAACAGGATCCAAAGTGGAAGGATGCCATGAAAGAAGAGTTGTTTGCCCTTCAAAAGAACAAGACATGGGAACTTGTTCATCTTCCAGAAGGAAAGAAGGCGGTGGGATGCAAGTGGGTCTTCACAGTAAAGCAGACTCTAGAAGGAAAGGTTGACAGGTACAAAGCGAGACTGGTGGCGAAAGGATATAGTCAGACATATGGGATTGACTATGATGAGACCTTCGCACCGGTGGCAAAAATGGGCACGGTGAGGACCTTAATCTCATGTGCGGCCAATTTTGGTTGGCCACTTCATCAGTTGGATGTGAAGAATGCATTTCTTCATGGTGACCTACAGGAAGAGGTCTATATGGAAATTCCACCTAGGTTTGCAAATGAACAGACTATTGGAAAAGTGTGCAGACTTAAGAAATCACTCTATGGCCTCAAGCAATCACCACGTGCATGGTTTGATAGATTCAGGCGAGCAGTTTGTGATATGGGCTACTATCAATGTAATGGAGATCACACGGTCTTCTACAAACATCAAGGCTCTTGTATCACTATCCTGGCTATCTATGTTGATGACATAGTGATCACCGGAGATGATGTGGAGGAGATCAAGAAACTGAAGAAAAAATAAGTGGAGCCTTTGAGGTAAAAGATCTTGGACCACTTCATTACTTTCTTGGGATTGAGATTGCTAGATCATCTAAAGGATTCATTCTCTCTCAAAGGAAGTATGTTCTTGATCTATTGACAGAGACAGGAATGCTTGGGTGTCGTCCATGTGGCTCACCCATTGATAAAAATCACCAAACTTGTGCCAAGTCAGGTGACCCTGTGAATCAAGAAAGATATCAGAGGATAGTGGGTCGGTTGATATACCTTTGTCATACGAGACCGAACATTGCTTATGCAGTGAGTGTGGTGAGTAGGTATATGCATGATCCTAGAACAAGACATATGGAGGTGGTCTATCAAATTCTGAGATACCTGAAGGGAACCCCTGGCAAGGGGTTGTGGTTTAGAGCGAATCAACACCTCAATCTAGAGGGTTACTGTGATGCTGATTGGGCAAGCAGTAGAGATGATCGGAGATCCACATCTAGATACTGTGTGTTTGTGGGAGGTAATCTTGTTTCATGGAAAAGCAAGAAACAAGCTATGGTGTATCGGTCTACTGCAGAAGCCGAACATAGAGCGATGGCTTTAGCTCTATGTGAGATGATGTGGTTGAAAGGTCTTCTGAAGGAGCTTCGGGTGTTGAAAAATGAGACTATGTTACTTCATTGTGATAATGTAGCAGCGATCAATATAGCAAATAATGCAGTCCAGTTTGACCGCATGAAACATGTGGAGATTGATAGGTTCTTCATCAAGGAGAAGATTGATGCTGGAACTTTGAAGTTAAAGTATGTTAAGTCTCGTAATCAGTTAGCAGATAGTCTCACAAAAGGTCTAGGTCCTAAAGATAATGAGTTGGCATGTAGCAAGATGGGAATGTTGAATATATTTAGCCCATCTTGAGGGGGAGTGTTGGCGTAAATAGTTCAATGTAAAAGGACCTCCTTGTATAATGGAGTAATATACTTTGTGGGAGCTGCAGCCCGAGGGGGGACATCACAATACAGCAAACAACAATGAGTCTAGCACAAAAGGCTACATATTATTTGATCCAAACGCTAAAAGACTGGTGATTAGCAGAGATGTCATTTTTGAAGAATATAAGAAGTGGGACTGGGATAGTAAAATGTGCAACTCAGACAAAAAACAGACAGATGGGTTTGTTGTTCATTATGACTCACCTGCCAAAATTACAACAATGGAAGAAGTGAAGATAGTGAGGTTTTTCCAGAACCAACATCAGCAGGGTCTAACTCGCCTAGTTAGGAGGTTGAAACGGGCCAAAATGTCAATGTGGCCTCCACATTTACTCCATCATCTAGTTCTGCACCAAGCCAACGAAATGTGGCAACACCTGGAAAATCTTCAGGGACTTCAGTTTCAGGACCACACAAGTTCCGAACCTTGGCAGACCTTTTTGACTCAACAGAAGAGGTGCATGACTTTGGGTATAGTGGAGTGTGTATGTTGGCAGCCGAGGAACCTAATAGTGTACAGCAAGCACTAGAACAAACTTGTTGGAGGAAGGCTATGGAAGAAGAAATGGATTCAATTCACCAAAATGAAACCTAGGAACTGTCTGACCTACCAAGTAACCATAAGGCAATTGGCCTAAAGTGGGTGTTTAGAGTAAAGAAGGACCCAACTTGGAACATTGTTAAACATAAAGCCAGACTGGTTGCAAATGGGTATGCTAAAATCCAAGGAATAGATTATGATGAAGTATTTGCACCTGTGGCTAGGATGGAAACAGTGAGAATTTTGTTGGCCTTGGCAGCTCAAGAAGAGTGGGAATTACACCACATGGATGTGAAATCTGCTTTCCTAAATGGACATCTTAGTGAAGATGTTTATGTCTAACAGCCACCAGGTTTTGTTGATCCTAAGTCGGGGAGGAAAGTGTTGAAACTAAAGAAGTCACTATATGGCCTAAAACAGGTCCCAAGAGCATGGAATGCAAGGCATGACAAAGAACTACAAAAGATTGGTTTCACCAGGAGCGTTGAAGAGAATGTTGTTTACAAAAAAGGAATAGGTCCAAGATTGCGGTTGGTGGGTGTCTATGTGGATGATCTTCTGATCTTTGGACCCGATAATAGGGTCTTGACTGATTTTAAGGAACAAATGAAGAAGAGTTTCAACATGAGTGACCTGGGATTATTGAGTTACTACCTTGGTATAGAAGTGAGACAGAAGTCACGGGAAATAACCATCTGCCAAAGTGCTTATGCAGAGAAGATAATAGATATTTGTGGGATGAAGGGCTGCAACCCGGTGGACACACCAATGGAACATCATACAAAGCTATTGCCATTGGAAGCCTGAACAAATTCTGGATGCCACCAGATACAGAAGTATTATGGGCAGCTTAAGGTATTTGGTAAATACCAAACCACATCTAGCCTTTTCAGTTAGAATAATTAGCAGGTTCATGGAAACACCAAATGTTGAACATTGGTCTGCTGTCAAGAGGGTTGTCAGATATTTTGCAAGAACAAGTCAGCTTGGCTGTAAGTACTCAAAAGGTTTAGATTCAGAACTGCTTGGGTACTCTGACAGCGACCGTGCTGGTGATCTCGAAAAGAGGAAGAGAACTAGTGGAGTAATATTTTTTCTGGGAAGAAACATAATCACTTGGACATCTCAAAAACAAAGAGTGGTCTCTCTATCATCTTGTGAATCAGAGTACATTGCTGCTACTACAGCTGCTTGTCAAGGGGTGTGGCTAAGTAGACTGTTGAGAAATCAAACAAGCACCAAGGCAAAGAAGTTCAAACTCCTTATCGATAATAGGTCTGCACAAGAGCTAAGAAAAAACCCTGTGTACCATGAAAGAAGCAAGCATATTGATACTAGATATCACTACATTAGAGAATGTGTTGGCAATGGAGTGGTGGATGTGAATCTTGTGAGTACTGATGAACAGATGGCTGACATCCTTACCAAGCCACTTAGGAGGATTAGCTTCACTGAAATGAGAAGACAGCTGAGGATCATCAGAGTTCAAGGTTGACAAGATTAGGGGTGATTGTTGCATAAGCATCCTGTAATAATCATGTCAAGTACTTTAGCCTGTATATATGTGCATTAGCTGTTGGTTTAGTTTGCTAGTTTTCCATGTATTTAGCATAGATTCGCGAGTGTTTGAGAGCACCTAGAGGGGGGGGGGTGAATAGGTGATCCTGTAAAACTTGATTAGGAGTTAGCACCAATAAGGCCAAGTGGCTAGAGAGGACTCTTAGCAAAACACAATAACCACAAAGAGATCAACACAGAGATGGCACAGTGGTTTATCCCGTGGTTTGGCCAAGTCCAACACTTGCCTACTCCATGTTGTGGCGTCCCAACGGACGAGGGTTGCAATCAACCCCTCTCAAGCGGTCCAAAGACCCACTTGAATACCATGGTGTTTTGCTTTGCTTTACTATATCCCGCTTGCGAGGAATCTCCACAACTTGGAGTCTCTCGCCCTTACAAAGATGTTCACAAAGAAGCACAGAAGTAAGGATGGGATGAGCAACGCACACAAGACACAAAATCAGAGCAACACACGCACACAAGTCACAACACGAGCTCTCAACACAACTCAACGAGTTCTCTACTCAAACGGAGATCTAGTTGCTATCACAAAGAATCGAATGCGCGGAATTGAAGTCTTGGTGCTTAGGAATGCTTTTAGAATGCTTGGTGTGCTCCTCCATGCGCCTAGGGGTCCCTCTTATAGCCCCAAGGCAGCTAGGAGCCGTTGAGAGCATTCCAGGAAGGCAATTCTTGCCTTCTGTCGCCTGGCGCACCGGACAGTCCGGTGCACCACCGGACACTGTCTGGTGCGGATCTCTTTCCTTATTTGGCGAAGCCGACCGTTGCAGATTCAGAGCCGTTGGCGCACCAGACACTGTTCGGTGCACACCGGACAGTCCGGTGCCCCCTTCTGACCGTTGGCTCGGCCACGCGTCGCGCGCAGATTACGCGGCCGACCGTTGGCTCGGCCGACCGTTGCTCGGCCGACCGTTGGCTCACCAGACAGTCTGGTGCACCACCGGATAGTCCGGTGATTTATAGTCGTACGCCATTAATCACTTCCCGAGAGCGACGACTTCGCCTGTGAATGGCTCACCGGACAGTCCGGTGATTTATAGCAGTACGCCGTTGATCGCCTCCCGAGAGCAGCCAGTTGACAGTCGCCAGCCTAGCGCACCGAACACTATCCGGTGCACCACCGGACAGTCCGGTGCTCCCAGACTGAACTGTCTTTGGCTGAAGAAAGCCATCTCTTTTCCAAAGTGATTTCTCCTGTTTCCAGCACTTAGACACAAAACATTAGTCTCCAAAACAATGTACTAAGTCTTAGAAACATACCTTTACTCTTGATTTGCACTTTGTCCAACATTTGGCATAGATTAATACTTAAGCACTTGTGTTGGACACTAAATCACCAAACTACTTAGAAATAGCCCAAAGGCACATTTCCCTTTCAATCTCCCCCTTTTTGGTGATTTATGCCAACACAACACAAAGCAACTAGCACAAGTGCAATATCAATGCAAATAAGAACACAAATTGTTTTGATTCAACTTTGGCATATTTGGATCATACTTTGCCACCACTTGGTTTGTTTTTGCAAATCAAACTCAATTTCCTATTTCTAAGTCAAATTCACTTGTAGAGACATAAAGAGAGGTATTCCAAGAGAAATTGATCAAAGATTCAAAAACTCCCCCTTTTTCCCATAATCAAACATTCTCCCCACAAGAGACCAACTTTTGACAAAGAGAGACAATAAGAGGATTTTGACAAAACAAAAGCTCTATTCTACTGTTTTCAAAATTATCAAGTGGTAGCTGAAAGGGAAATGTGCCCTTGGGCCATTTCTAAGTATTTTGGTGATTTAGTGTCCAACACAAGTGCCTTAGTGTAAAAAGGTGGACAAAGTACAAATCAAGGATAAAGGTATGTTTCTTAGACTTAGTACATTGTTTTAGAGACTAATGTATTGTGTCTAAGTGCTGGAAACAGGAAAAATCCGATTGGAAATGTCTTGGCTCGAGCAGCCAAGACTTTGCTCAGTCTGGGTGCACCGGACTGTCCGGTGGCTCACCGGACAGTGTCCGGTGGTGCACCGGACAGTGTCCGGTGTGCCAGGCTGGCTCGAGCGAAGTGGCCGCTCTCGGGAATTCGCCGGCGACGTATGGCTATAATTCACCGGACAGTGTCCGGTGTGCACCGGACTGTCCGGTGAACCAACGGTCGGCAGGGTCAACGGTCGGTCGCGCGTTCTGCGCGGGACACGTGGCCGAGCCAATGGCTAGAAGAAGGCACCGGACTGTCCGGTGTGCACCGGACATGTCCGGTGCGCCAACGGCTCTCAGGCTGCCAATGGTCGACTGCGCCATTTATGGAAAGAAATCGGGCACCGGACAGTGTCCGGTGCGCCAGTCGACAGAAGGCAAGATCAGCCTTCCTTGATTGCTCTCAACGGCTCCTAGCTGCCTTGGGGCTATAAAAGGGACCCCTAGGCGCATGGAGGAATATAACAAGCATTCCTACAACATTCCTAAGCACCAAGACATCGATTTCGCGCATTCTTTTCATTGTGATAGCATATAGAGCTCTAGTGGAGTTGTGAACTCATTAAGTTGTGTTGCGAGCTCTTGTTGCGATTTGTGTGCGTGTTGACACTCTGATTTTTGTGTCTTGTGTGCGTTGCTAATCCCTCCCTTGCTACGTGTTCTTTGTGAATTTCAAGTGTAAGGTCGAGAGGCTCCAAGTTGTGGAGATTCCTCGCAAACGGGATTGAGAAAAAGCAAGCAAAACACCGTGGTATTCAAGTGGGTCTTTAGACCGCTTGAGAGGGGTTGATTGCAACCCTCGTCCGTTGGGACGCCACAACGTGGAGTAGGCAAGCGTTGGTCTTGGCCGAACCATGGGATAACCACCGTGTCATCTCTGTGATTGATCCTTATTGGTTATTGTGTTTTGTTGAGAATTCCTCTCTAGCCACTTGGCAATTATTGTGCTAACGATTAACCAAGTTTTGTGGCTTAAGTTTTCAAGTTTCACAGGATCACCTATTCACCCCCCCTCTAGGTGCTCTCAATTGGTATCGGAGCCGTTCTCTTCACAAAGGGACTAACCGCCCGAAGAGATGGATCCTAAGGGGAAGGGTATCATGATCAACAATAAAGAGAAGGAATCCTTTGTCAACGAGCCGAAGGACGACAAGCCCACCAACTCCGGCTCAGGCCATAGACGGAAAGAAGGGAAGAAGAAGAAGACGAGACGCATCAAGGAGATCGTCTACTACGACAGCGATGAGTCTACTTCCTCCCAAAAGGACGACGACCACAACGACTACGAGAGAAGGAAACCGGTTAATTCGAACTTTTCTTTTGACTACTCTCGTATTCCTCAAAGTGCAAATACTCATTTATTATCCATTCCACTCGGGAAGCCTCCACACTTTGATGGGGAGGACTACGGATTTTGGAGCCACAAAATGCGTAGTCACCTATTCTCTCTCCATCCTAGTATATGGGAGATTGTAGAGAATGGAATGCACTTTGATAGTTCGGATAGTCCCATGTTCATTAATGAGCAAATCCATAAGAATGCACAAGCTACTACTGTTCTTCTAGCTTCATTGTGCAGGGATGAATATCACAAAGTGAGCGGCTTGGATAACGCCAAGCAGATCTGGGACACCCTCAAGATTTCTCATGAGGGGAACGACGTCACCTTGCTCACCAAAATGGAGTTGGTGGAGGGCGAGCTTGGACGGTTCGCGATGATAAGGGGCGAGGAGCCAACTCAAACATACAACCGGCTCAAAACCCTTATCAACAAAATAAGGAGCTACGGAAGCACGCGATGGACGGACCACGACGTCGTCCGACTAATGCTAAGGTCCTTTACCGTTCTTGATCCTCATTTGGTGAATAATATTCGTGAGAATCCCAGGTACACCAAAATGTCGCCCGAAGAAGTCCTAGGAAAATTCGTTAGCGGGCGAATGATGATCAAGGAGGCAAGATACGTGGACGACGCCTTGAATGGTCCGATCAACGAGCCGCAACCCCTTGCTCTCAAGGCAACAAGAAGCAAGGAGGCGCTACCTAGCAAGGTAGCACAAATCGAGGCGGCCGGACTTAATGATGAAGAGATGGCCCTCATCATCAAGAGATTCAAGACGGCGCTGAAGGGTCGCAAGGGACAGCCAAGCAAGACCAAAGCCAAGGGGAAGCGCTCATGCTTCAAATGCGGTAAGATTGGTCATTTTATTGCTAACTGTCCCGATAATGAAAGTGACCAGGAACACGGGAGCAAGAGGGAGAAGAAAAAGAACTATAAGAAGGCAAAGGGCGAGGCACATCTTGGCAAGGAGTGGGATTCGGATTGCTCCTCATCCGACTCCGACAATGAAGGCCTCGCCGCCACCGCCTTCAACAAGTCATCCCTCTTCCCCAACGAGCGTCACACATGCCTTATGGCAAGGGAGAAGAAGGTATGTACTCGAGACTCTACTTATGCTTCTTCAAGTGAAGACGAATCTAGTGATGAGGAAATAGATTACTCTGGCTTGTTCAAGGGATTGGATAGGAATAAAATTGATAAAATCAATGAATTGATTGATGCCTTGAATGAAAAGGATAGGCTTTTAGAAAAGCAAGAGGATTTGTTGTATGATGAACATGATAAGTTTGTAGAGGCACAAAAATCCTATGCTTTAGAATTTAAAAGAAATGAAATGCTTTCTTATGAACTATCTACTTGTCATGAAACCATTTCTACTTTACAAGGTGTTAACAATGATTTAAATGCTAAATTAGAAGTAGCAAATAAATCTAATTCTTGTGTAGAACATGTTATGATTTGCACTAGGTGTAAGGATTTTGATATTGATGTCTGTAATGGAAACCTAGTTTCAATTTCGAGATTAAACAATGAAGTAGCTAGTCTTAATGCCCAACTTAAGACTAGCAAGAGTGATTTCGATAAGCTAAAATTTGCAAGGGATGCCTACACGATTGGTAGACACCCCTCAATTAAGGATGGACTTGGCTTCAAGAGGGAAGCCAAGGACTTAACAAGCCATAAGGCTCCCATCTCCGCCAAGGAGAAAGGGAAGGCCCTTATGGCAAGTAGTACTAAAAGGAACCATGCTTTTATGTACTTTGATAGAAGACAGTCTCATAGGAGTTGTAATGCTTTTGATTCACTTGATTCTTATGCCATGTATGCTTCCAGTTCTTCCTATATGAATGGTAAAAATGTGCCTAGGAAAAATATTCATCATGTTCCTAGAAAAGTTATGAATGATCCCTCTATAATTTATCATGCTTTAAATGCTTCCTTTGCTATTTGTACAAAGGATAGGAAGATAGTTGCTAGGAAATTAGGGGCAAAATGCAAGGGTGATAAAACTTGCATTTGGGTCCCTAAGGAAATTGTGACTAACCTTGTAGGACCCAACAAGAGTTGGGTACCTAAGACCCAAGCCTAAATTTGCCTTGCAGGTTTATGCATCCGGGGGTTCAAGCTAGATTATCGACAGCGGATGCACAAACCATATGACGGGGGAGAAGAAGATGTTCACCTCCTACGTCAAGAATAAGGATTCCCAAGATTCAATCATATTCGGTGATGGAAACCATGGCAAGGTGAAAGGTTTAGGCAAGATTGCAATATCAAATGAGCATTCTATCTCTAATGTGTTTTTAGTGGAGAGTCTTGGATATAATTTACTATCTGTTAGTCAATTATGTAATATGGGATATAACTGCTTATTTACAAATGTAGAAGTGTCTGTCTTTAGAAGATGTGATGGTTCACTAGCTTTTAAGGGTGTACTAGACGGCAAACTTTACTCAGTTGATTTTGCAAAAGAAGAGGCCGGTCTAAATGCATGCTTAATGGCTAAGACTTGCATGGGCTGGTTGTGGCATCGCCGCTTAGCACATGTGGGAATGAAGAACCTCCACAAGCTGCTAAAGGGAGAACACGTGATAGGTCTAACCAATGTTCATTTCGAAAAAGATAGACCTTGTGCAGCTTGTCAAGCAGGTAAACAAGTGGGAGGAGCACATCACAGCAAGAATGTGATGACCACGTCAAGACCTCTGGAGCTGTTGCATATGGACCTCTTCGGACCCGTCGCCTATCTGAGCATAGGAGGAAGTAAGTATGGTCTAGTTATTGTTGATGACTTTTCCCGCTTCACTTGGGTGTTCTTTTTGCAGGATAAGTCTGAAACCCAAGGGACCCTCAAGCGCTTCCTCAGGAGAGCTCAAAATGAGTTTGAGCTCAAGGTGAAGAAGATAAGGAGCGACAACGGGTCCGAATTCAAGAATCTTCAAGTGGAGGAGTTCCTTGAGGAGGAGGGGATCAAGCACGAGTTCTCCGCTCCCTACACACCTCAGCAAAATGGTGTGGTAGAAAGGAAGAACAGGACGCTCATTGATATGGCGAGGACTATGCTTAGAGAGTTCAAGACCCCTGAGTGTTTTTGGTCGGAAGCCGTGAACACGGCTTGCCACGCCATCAAAAGGGTCTATCTTCACCGCCTCCTCAAGAAGACCTCATACGAGCTGCTAACTGGTAACAAACCCAATGTATCGTACTTTCGTGTATTTGGGAGTAAATGCTACATTCTAGTGAAGAAGGGTAGGAATTCCAAATTTGCTCCCAAAGCTGTAGAAGGGTTTTTATTAGGTTATGATTCAAATACAAAGGCGTATAGGGTCTTCAACAAATCACCGGGTTTGGTTGAAGTCTCTAGCGACGTTGTATTTGATGAGACTAACGGCTCTCCAAGAGAGCAAGTTGTTGATCTTGATGATATAGATGAAGAAGACGTTCCAACGGCCGCGATTCGCACCATGGCGATTGGAGATGTACGGCCTCAGGAACAATTGCAGCAAGATCAACCGTCTTCCTCAACTATGGTGCACCCCCCAACCCAAGATGACGAACAGGTACCTCAAGTGGAGGCGCATGATCAAGGGGGAGCACAAGATGTTCAAGTTGAAGAGGAAGAAGCACCTCAGGCACCTCCAACCCAAGTTCGAGCAACGATCCAAAGGGATCATCCCGTCGACCAGATATTGGGTGATATTAGCAAGGGAGTAACTACTCGTTCAAGATTAGTTAATTTTTGTAAGCATTACTCTTTTGTCTCTTCTATTGAGCCTTTCAGGGTAGAAGAGGCCTTGCTAGATCCGGACTGGGTGTTGGCCATGCAGGAGGAACTCAACAACTTCAAGCGCAATGAAGTTTGGACACTGGTGCCTCGTCCCAAGCAAAATGTTGTGGGAACCAAGTGGGTGTTCCGCAACAAACAGGACGAGCACGGGGTGGTGACGAGGAACAAGGCTCGACTTGTGGCAAAAGGTTATGCCCAAGTCGCAGGTTTGGACTTTGAGGAGACGTTTGCTCCTGTGGCTAGGCTAGAATCAATTCGTATTTTGCTAGCATATGCCGCTCACCATTCTTTCAGATTGTACCAAATGGATGTCAAGAGCGCTTTCCTCAACGGGCCGATTAAGGAGGAGGTGTACGTGGAGCAACCCCCTAGCTTCGAGGATGAACGGTGCCCCGACCACGTGTGTAAGCTCTCTAAGGCGCTCTATGGACTTAAGCAAGCCCCAAGAGCATGGTATGAATGCCTTAGAGACTTTTTAATTGCTAATGCTTTCAAGGTTGGAAATGCCGATCCAACTCTTTTTACTAAGACTTGCGATGGTGATCTTTTTGTGTGCCAAATTTATGTCGATGACATAATATTTGGTTCTACTAACCAAAAGTCTTGTGAGGAGTTTAGCAGGGTGATGACGCAGAAATTCGAGATGTCGATGATGGGCGAGTTGAACTTCTTCCTTGGGTTCCAAGTAAAGCAACTCAAGGACGACACCTTCATCTCCCAAACGAAGTACACGCAAGACCTGCTAAAGCGGTTTGGGATGAAGGACGCCAATCCCGCAAAGACGCCGATGGGAACCGACGGACACACCGACCTCAACAAAGGAGGTAAGTCTGTTGATCAAAAAGCATACCGGTCTATGATAGGGTCTTTACTTTATTTGTGTGCTAGTAGACCGGATATTATGCTTAGCGTATGCATGTGTGCTAGATTTCAATCCGATCCTAAGGAGTGTCACTTAGTGGCTGTGAAGCGAATTCTTAGATATTTAGTCGCTACGCCTTGCTTCAGGATCTGGTATCCAAAGGGGTCTAACTTTGACTTGATTGGATATTCAGATTCCGACTATGCTGGATGTAAGGTCGATAGGAAGAGTACATCGGGGACGTGCCAATTCTTAGGAAGGTCCCTGGTGTCGTGGAACTCTAAGAAACAAACTTCCGTTGCCCTATCCACCGCTGAGGCCGAGTATGTTGCCGCAGGACAGTGTTGTGCGCAACTACTTTGGATGAGGCAAACCCTCCGGGACTTTGGCTACAATCTGAGCAAAGTCCCACTCCTATGTGATAATGAGAGTGCTATCCGAATAGCGGAAAATCCTGTTGAGCACAGCCGCACAAAGCACATTGACATCCGGCATCACTTTTTGAGAGACCACCAGCAAAAGGGAGATATCGAAGTGTTTCATGTTAGCACCGAGAACCAGCTAGCCGATATCTTTACCAAGCCTCTAGATGAGAAGACCTTTTGCAGGCTGCGTAGTGAGCTCAATATCTTAGATTCGCGGAACTTGGATTGAATTGTAGCATACATGTGTTTATGCCTTTGATCATGTTCATTCTGCATTTCGTTGCTTATTGTGGTGCTCAAGTTGTACAAACACTCCCTGGACCTCACAAGTCCTTTTTGCAAGTGATGCACATATTTAGGGGGAGATGTGCTACAACTTGACCCTTTGAGACTAACCCTATGCTTGAGTTTGTTTGTTTTAGTCTCAAAGGAGATTTGAAAGGGAAAAGGTGGACTTGGACCATGCAAGACTTCCACTGCTCTCCGATGATAAGAGTAACTTTTCCAAGTTCATCTTTATACTCTTATTGCCTTTGTACTCTTATTTGAAGATTTTGGTGAGGCAATGGGGTTATAGGGCCAAGATTGATCCCGTTTTGGTGATTGATGCCAAAGGGGGAGAAAATAAAGGCCAAAGCAATAGATGGATCAGCTACCACTTGAGAAATTTTGAAAATAGTAGATTAGAGCTTGTTGGTTTTTCAAAACTCTTTTATTGTCTCTTATGACAAATGTTGGCCTCTTGTGGGGAGAAGTGTTGATTATGGGAAAAAGGGGGAGTTTTTGAAATCCTTGAAATCCTTGATCAAATTTCTTTGGAAAACCTCTCGTTATGTCTCTACAAGTGGATTTGACTTAGAGATAGGAATTTGAGTTTGATTTGCAAAAACAAACCAAGTGGTGGCATAGAGTGATCCATATATGTCAAAATTGAATCAAAACAATTTGAGTTCTTGTTTGAATTGATTTTGTATTTGTTCTACTTGCTTTATGTTGTGTTGGCATAAATCACCAAAAAGGGGGAGATTGAAAGGGAAATGTGCCCTTGGGCCATTTCTAAGTATTTTGGTGATTTAGTGTCCAACACAAGTGCCTTAGTGTAAAAAGGTGGACAAAGTACAAATCAAGGATAAAGGTATGTTTCTTAGACTTAGTACATTGTTTTAGAGACTAATGTATTGTGTCTAAGTGCTGGAAATAGGAAAAATCCGATTGGAAATGTCTTGGCTCGAGCAGCCAAGACTTTGCTCAGTCTGGGTGCACCGGACTGTCCGGTGCGCCAGGCTGGCTCGAGCGAAGTGGCCGCTCTCGGGAATTCGCCGACGACGTACGGCTATAATTCACCGGACAGTGTCCGGTGTGCACCGGACTGTCCGGTGAGCCAACGGTCGGCAGGGTCTACGGTCGGCCGCGCGATCTGCGCGGGACACATGGCCGAGCCAACGGCTAGAAGAAGGCACCGGACTGTCCGGTGTGCACCGGACATGTCCGGTGCGCCAACGGCTCTCAGGCTACCAACGGTCGACTGCGCCATTTATGGAAAGAAATCGGGCACCGGACAGTGTCCGGTGTGCACCGGACTGTCCGGTGCGCCAATCGACAGAAGGCAAGATCAGCCTTCCTTGATTGCTCTCAACGGCTCCTAGCTGCCTTGGGGCTATAAAAGGGACCCCTAGGCGCATGGAGGAATATAACAAGCATTCCTACAACATTCCTAAGCACCAAGACATCGATTTCGCGCATTCTTTTCATTGTGATAGCATATAGAGCTCTAGTGGAGTTGTGAACTCATTGAGTTGTGTTGCGAGCTCTTGTTGCAATTTGTGTGCGTGTTGACACTCTGATTTTTGTGTCTTGTGTGCGTTGCTAATCCCTCCCTTGCTCCGTGTTCTTTGTGAATTTCAAGTGTAAGGGCGAGAGGCTCCAAGTTGTGGAGATTCCTCGCAAACGGGATTGAGAAAAAGCAAGCAAAACACCGTGGTATTCAAGTGGGTCTTTAGACCGCTTGAGAGGGGTTGATTGCAACCCTCGTCCGTTGGGACGCCACAACGTGGAGTAGGCAAGCGTTGGTCTTGGCCGAACCACGGGATAACCACCGTGTCATCTCTGTGATTGATCCTTATTGGTTATTGTGTTTTGTTGAGAATTCCTCTCTAGCCACTTGGCAATTATTGTGCTAACGATTAACCAAGTTTTGTGGCTTAAGTTTTCAAGTTTCACAGGATCACCTATTCACCCCCCCTCTAGGTGCTCTCAGTAGCTGATCCATTTCTTGCTTTGGCCTTATTTTCTCCCCCTTTGGCATCAAGCACCAAACGGGATCAATCTTGGCCCTTAAACCCCATTGCCTCACCAAAATCTTCAAATAAGAGTACAAGGGCAATAAAGATATTGAGATGAACTTGGAGTAAGTTACCCTCTCATCGGAGTGCAGTGGAAGTCTTGCATGGTCCAAGTTCACCATTTCCCTTTCAATCCTCCTTTGAGGCTAAATCAAGCAAGCTCAAACACATGGTTAGTCTCAAAGGGTCAAGTTGTAGCACTTCTCCCCCTAAATATGTGCATCACTCACACATGGACTTTTGAGGTTCGGGGAGAGTTTGTACAACTTGAGCACCACAAATAAACAAAATGCATAAGGGAACAAGATCAAGGGCATAAACACATGTATGCTATAAATCAATCCAAGTTCCGTGAATCTAAGACATTTAGCTCACTACGCAGCCTACAAAAGGTCTTCTCATCTAAAGGCTTGGTAAAGATATCGGCTAGCTGGTTCTCGGTGCTAATATAAAACACTTCGATATCTCTCTTTTGTTGGTGGTCTCTCAAAAAGTGATGTCGGATGTCAATGTGCTTTGTGCGGTTGTGCTCAACAGGATTGTCCGCTATGCGGATAGCAATCTCATTGTCACATAGGAGTGGGACTTTGCTCAGATTGTAGCCAAAGTCCTGGAGGGTTTGCCTCATCCAAAGTAGTTGCGCGCAACACTGTCCTGCGGCAACGTACTCGGCCTCAGCGGTGGATAGGGCAACGAAAGTTTGTTTCTTAGAACTCCATGACACCAGGGACCTTCCTAAGAATTGGCACGTCCCCGATGTACTCTTCCTATCGACCTTACATCCAGCATAATCGGAGTCTGAATATCCAATTAAGTTAAAGGTAGACCCCTTTGGATACCATATCCCAAAGCAAGGCGTAGCGACTAAATATCTAAGAATTCGCTTCACGGCCACTAAGTGACACTCCCTTGGATCGGATTGAAATCTAGCACACATGCATACAGTAAGCATAATATCCGGTCTACTAGCAAATAAATAAATCAAGGAACCTATCATGGACCGGTATGCTTTTTGATCAACGGACTTACCTCCTTTGTTGAGGTCGATGTGTCCGTCAGTTCCCATCGGAGTCTTTGCGGGCTTGGCGTCCTTCATCCCAAACCGCTTTAGCAAGTCTTGCGTGTACTTCGTTTGGGAGATGAAGGTGCCGTCCTTGAGTTGCTTCACTTGGAACCCAAGGAAGTAGTTCAACTCGCCCATCATCGACATCTCAAACTTTTGAGTCATCACCCTGCTAAACTCTTCACAAAACTTTTGGTTAGTAGAACCAAATATTATGTCATCGACATAAATTTGGCACACAAATAAGTCACCATCACAAGTCTTAGTGAATAAAGTTGGATCGGCTTTCCCAGCCTTGAAAGCATTAGCAATTAAAAAGTCTCTAAGGCATTCATACCATGCTCTTGGGGCTTGCTTAAGTCCATAGAGCGCCTTAGAGAGCTTACATACGTGGTCGAGGTACCGTTCATCCTCGAAGCCAGGGGGTTACTCCACGTACACCTCCTCCTTGATTGGCCCGTTGAGGAAAGCTCTCTTCACATCCATTTGGAACAGCCTAAAAGAATGGTGAGCGACATATGCTAGCAAAATACGAATAGACTCTAGTCTAGCCACAGGAGCAAAAGTCTCCTCAAAGTCCAAACCTGCGACTTGGGCATAACCTTTTTCCACAAGTCGAGCCTTGTTCCTCGTCACCACCCCGTGCTCGTCCTGTTTGTTGCGGAATACCCACTTGGTTCCCACAACATTTTGCTTGGGACGCGGCACCAGTGTCCAAACTCCATTACGCTTGAAGTTGTTGAGCTCTTCCTGCATGGCCAACACCCAGTCCGGATCTAGCAAGGCCTCTTCTACCCTGAAAGGCTCAATAGAAGAGACAAAGGAGTAATGCTCACAAAAATTAACTAATCTAGAACGAGTAGTTACTCCCTTGCTAATGTCACCCAAAATTTGTTCGACGGGATGATTCCTTTGAATCATCGCTCGAACTTGGGTTGGAGGTGCCGGTTGTGCTTCTTCCTCCATCACATGATCATCTTGTGCTCCCCCTTGATCACATGCCTCTTCTTGATGAACCTGTTCATCGTCTTGAGTTGGGGGATGCACCATTGTTGAGGAAGAAGGTTGAGCTTGCTCCTTTTGTTCCTATGGCCGCACATCTCCAATCGCCATGGTGCGTATTGCGGCCGTTGGAACGTCTTCTTCATCTACATCGTCAAGATCAACAACTTGCTCTCTTGGAGAGCCATTAGTCTCATCAAATATAACGTTGCTAGAGACTTCAACTAAACCCGATGATTTGTTGAAGACTCTATACGCCTTTGTATTTGAGTCATAACCTAACAAAAACCATTCTACAGCTTTGGGAGCAAACTTAGAATTTCTACCTTTTTTTACTAGAATATAACATTTGCTCCCAAATACACGAAAGTAAGACACATTGGGTTTGTTACCGGTTAGAAGCTCATACGAAGTCTTCTTGAGGAGGCGGTGAAGGTAGACCCGGTTGATGGCGTGGCAAGCCGTGTTCACGGCTTCCGACCAAAATCGCTCGGGGGGTCTTGAACTCTCCAAGCATCGTCCTCGCCATGTCTATGAGCGTCCTGTTCTTCCTCTCTACCACACCATTTTGCTGTAGTGTGTAGGGAGCGGAGAACTCGTGCTTGATCCCTTCCTCCTCAAGGTACTCCTCCACTTGAAGGTTCTTGAACTCGAACCCATTGTCGCTCCTTATCTTCTTCACCTTGAGCTCAAACTCATTTTGAGCTCTTCTTAGGAAGCGCTTGAGGGTCCCTTGGGTTTCAGATTTATCCTGCAAAAAGAATACCCAAGTGAAGCGGGAAAAATCATCAACTATAACAAGACCATACTTACTTCCTCCTATGCTTAGATAGGCGACGGGTCCGAAGAGGTCCATATGAAGCAACTCCAAAGGTCTTGATGTGGTCATCACATTTTTGGTATGATGAGAGCTTCCCACCTGTTTACCTGCTTGACAAGCTGCACAAGGTCTATCTTTTTCGAAAGTTACATTAGTTAGACCTATCACGTGTTCTCCCTTTAGAAGCTTGTGAAGGTTCTTCATCCCCACACGAGCTAAACGGCGATGCCACAACCAGCCCATGCTAGTCTTAGCAATTAAGCATGCATCTAGACCGACTTCCTCTTTTGCAAAATCAACTAAATAGAGTTTGCCGTCTAATACACCCTTAAAAGCTAATGAACCACCACTTCTTCTAAAGACAGACACATCTACATTTGTGAATAAACGGTTATATCCCATATTACAAAGCTGACTCACAGACAACAAGTTATATCCAAGCGACTCAACTAAAAACACATTGGAAATGGAGTGCTCGGATGAAATAGCTATTTTTCCTAACCCTTTCACCTTGCCTTGATTCTCGTCACCGAATATGATTGAGTCTTGGGAATCTTTGTTCTTGACGTAGGAGGTGAACATCTTCTTCTCCCCCGTCATGTGGTTTGTGCATCCGCTGTTGATAATCCAGCTTGATCCCCCGGATGCATAAACCTACAAGGCAAATTTAGGCTTGGGTCTTAGGTACCCAACTCTTGTTGGGTCCTACAAGGTTAGTGACAATATCCTTAGGGACCCAAATGCAAGTTTTATCTCCCTTGCATTTTGCCCCTAATTTCCTAGCAAACTCCTTTCTATCCTTTCTATAAATTGCAAAGGAAGCATTGCAAGCATGATAAATTGTAGAAGGTTCATTAATCTTCCTAGGAACATGAGAAACATTTCTCCTAGGCATATGATGAATGACATTTCTCCTAGGTATATCTCTACCATGCATATAGGAAGAACTTGAAGCAAACATTGCATTTGAATCATAAGCATTACAACTCCTATCATGATGAATATTTCTAGAAAATTTCCTATAAATAAATGCATGATTCTTTTGAGCACTATTAGCCATAGGGGCCTTCCCTTTCTCCTTGGTGGAGATGGAAGCCTTATGGCTTGTTAAGTTCTTGACTTCCCTCTTGAAGCCAAGACCATCCTTAATTGAGGGGTGTCTACCAATCGTGTAGGCATCCCTTGCAAATTTTATTTTATCAAATTCACTCTTGCTAGTCTTAAGTTGGGCATTAAGACTAGCCACTTCATCATTCAATTTAGAAATTGAAACTAGGTGTTCACTACAAGCATCAACATTAAAATCTTTACACCTATTGCAAATTGCAACATGTTATACACAAGATGTTGATTTATTTGCTATTTCTAACTTAGCATTCAAATCATCATTTATGCTTTTTAAGCTAGAAATAGAGTCATGGCATGTAGACAATTCACAAGAGAGCATTTCATTCCTTTTAATTTCTAAAGCAAGGGATTTTTGTGCCTCTTCAAACTTATCATGTTCTTCATACAAGAGATCCTCTTGCTTTTCTAATAATCTATTCTTATCATTCAAGGCATCAATCAATTCATTAATCTTATCAACCTTAGTTCTATCTAAGCCCTTGAATAAACATGAATAGTCCATTTCATCATCGCTAGATTCTTCATCACTTGAGGAAGCGTAAGTACTAGTATTACGAGTGCTTACCTTCTTTTCCCTTGCCATGAGGCAAGTGTGATGCTCGTTGGGGAAGAGAGATGACTTGTTGAAGGCGGTGGCGGCGAGTCCTTCATTGTCGGAGTCGGACGACGAACAATCCGAGTCCCACTCCTTGCCAAGGTGTGCCTCGCCCTTAGCCTTCTTGTACTCCTTTTTCTTTTCCCTCATGTTCCCTTGTTCCACTATCATTATCGAGACAATTAGCAATAAACTGACCAATCTTACCACATTTGAAGCATGAGCGCTTCCCCTTCGTCTTGGTCTTGTTGGGATGCTCCTTGCGACCCTTTAGCGCCGTCTTGAACCGCTTGATGATGAGGGCCATTTCTTCATCATTAAGCCCGGCCGCCTCAACTTGCGCCACCTTGCTAGGTAGCGTCTCCTTGCTCCTCGTTGCTTTGAGGGCAATGGTTTGAGGCTCTTGGATTGGGCCATTCAACGCATCATCAATGTATCTAGCCTCCTTGATCATCATCCGCCCGCTTACGAACTTTCCAAGTATCTCCTCGGGCGACATCTTGGTGTACCTAGGATTCTCACGAATATTGTTCACAAGATGTGGATTGAGGACAGTAAAATACCTTAGCATTAGGCGGACGACATCGTGGTCCGTCCATCGCGTGCTTCCATAGCTCCTTATTTTGTTGACGAGGGTCTTGAGCCAATTGTACGTTTGGGTTGGCTCCTCGCCCCTGATCATTGTGAATCTCCCAAGTTCGCCCTCCACCAAATCCATCTTGGTGAGCATGGTGACGTCGTTCCCCTCATGTGAGATCTTGAGGGTGTTGTAAGGAAAATGGACCTCGGGCCATTTGGCTAATCGAGTTTTGGTGTTTGATGAACAACACAATCCGTGAACTAATATGTTTGCTAGTGTTTATCATTATAGTTCACAGGATGCAAAGAGAATTGGACCAAGGCAATGAGGATGCAACACCTCAAAAGAAGACATAAAAAGATGCATACAAGTCCAATACTCAAGAACAAAAGAAGCCCGAAGAAATCAGCGAAGGAACCCAAGAAGCGGGCTGTCAGCCAGCGCCAGGTGGCGCACCAGACAGTGTTGTCCGGTGTGCACCGGACTGTCCGGTGTGGCACCGGACAGTCTGCGCAGAGAGGCCACAGACAGGCGCTCTCTGGCTGTAGCACCGGTCTATCCGGTGGGGCACCGGACAGTCGGCCCCGGACTGTCCGGTGTGCACCGGACAGACGGCAACGGTCGAATCCAACGGTCGACTGCTACAGGCGCCAACGGTCGACTGACGTGGCGTGCACCGAACACTACATAGTGGCTGTCCGGTGGTGCACCAGACTGTCCGATGCACCCATCGACAGAAAGCTGCTGCTTTCTGTCCAACGGCTAGTTTGGGGGTTGGAGGCTATAAATACCACCCCAACCGGCCATTCTCATGTGTGGTAGCCCAAGCAACATACCAAGGCATATAGTGCACATTTCCAAGAGCTCAAACACCCAAGTGCTTAATAGAATCACTCGATGATTAGCGTAGGTGCTTTGCGAAGTGCTTAGGTTAGTTAGACCGCTTTAGCGCTTGCTCTAGGTGAACCCTAGTTAGTTGAGTGAGTTTTGCAAAACCACACAACCCTTCGGCTCTTGCGCGAGCCGTTGTAATTGTACCGAGTGGGGCGAGAGTCTTGCGAGACCGTGACAACCGCGTTTGTGTCACGGCCGCCACCGTGTACCAGAGGGAACGAGGCCTGCGGCGTTTCGGCCAGAAGCTCGATAGTGGAGACGGCGGGGAGCGTCCGAGAGGAGCCAGAAGCGGAGCACCACTTGCGTGTGGAGAAGGCCCGCGGCTCTCTACGGAGTTACTCGACCGTGGTGCTTGGCCCTCGCGTGGGCTTCCCTTTGCGTAGGGGCACCAACGAGGATTAGTCGGGACCTTGCGCGGTTCCGGATACCTCGGTAAAAATACCGGCGTCATCCACGAGAGTTTGCTTCTCTACTTTGCTCTTTAAGTTTCCGCATTTATATTAAACATTTAAGTTTCAATCTTGTATTCATACTTATTTAGTGTAGATTGAAACTTAGCCTTTGCGGTAGAGATAGCAACACTTAGACAAAACCTAGTTTGCACATTCTAGTTTGATTACTTGCATAGGTTTTGCTCTAGGGATTTAATTGTGGCCAAGTTTAGTAAAAGTTTTAGAAGTCCTAATTCACCCCCCCTCTTAGGCGTCACCCGTTTCCTACAAGTGGTATCAGAGCCCGGTTTGGCTCATTTGAAACGCTTTAGCTTCACCGCTAAAAGAGCCAACGCTTTTTAGAGGAAGGGATGGATACCCATAGGCCACCACACTTCGACGGCACTAACTTCCCATATTATAGTACTAGAATGGCTTGTTACCTAGAGGTCGTTGATCTAGGTGTTTGGAGAGTCACTCGTGATGGGATGAAACCCCTCAAGAATCCCGAGAAACCCACCACTAGTGAGGAAAAAGAAATTCATTTAAATGCTAGAGCCAAAAATTGCTTGTATGAATCTCTTAGCATGGATATTTTTAATCAAGTATTTACCTTGAAAACTGCTAATGAGATTTGGCTAAAATTGCATGAGCTCCATGACGGCACATCCAATGTCCGTGAGCAAAAACATTGCCTAGTCTTAAATGAGTATAATTCTTTTGCTATGAAAGATGATGAGCTTGTTAGAGACATGTATTCTCGTTTGAATCTAATTATCAATGAGCTCAATTCAATTGGCATTAATAAGCAAGGTGATGCGGACATTGTGAGGAAGTTTATCTCCCTACTACCACAACAAAGATATGGGAGCATCATCACCATCCTGCACAACATGGAGGACTTGAGCAACATGACCCTGACCATTGTGATTGGGAAAATCGCGGCTTTTGAGATGTCGCGAAAAATGAGTCGGGGAGAGGAGCCAACTTCCTCAAGACCATATGCTTTTGCATGTGATGAAAGGAAGGGCAAAAAGAAGGCTCCCGCTCCAAGTTCCTCAAGTGAAGAAGAGGAAGAAGAAGAAAGTGATGATGATGATGAAGATAATCAACCATGCACATCATCCTCCGAGGACGAAGAAACAATCCAACACGCCGGAAAGGTAATGAGGATGATCCGCAAGATTAATCTAATGGGTGTGCCCCTGTAGGTCGAGGATCTTCTCTTTAACATTGACAGGAAAAAGCAAAGGAAGAAAGGATGCTTCGCATGTGGGGAGAAGGGCCACTTCAGGGACAACTGTCCAAATATGGCCAAACCCAAAAAGGAGAGGAGCAAAGGCAAGGCGCTAACAAGTGTTAGAACTTGGGATGATTCTTCAAGTGAAGATGAACCTCCAAGGATGCACAGCCACCGGTCCTCGTCATGCTCATCACAGTCATCACACAAATGCCTTATGGCAAGAGGTAACGAAAGCATTCCATCATCTAGTGATGAAAGTAGTAGTGATGATGAAGGTGAGGGAAAGCCCTCTCTAGATGAGTTTGCGGAAGCCGTAGAATTTTTCCACGATGTTTGCACTAAGCAAAAAGCTCAACTTAAAACTTTGAAAAATAAGTTGGTTAGCTCTCAAAATGATTACAAAGGTTTGCTAGAAAAATTTGAAACTTTTGCAAACCTAAATAGTGAGCTATCAACTAAAATTGAGCTATTAGAATCTAGTGCTCCATCCACTGCTACTGATGATAGCCTTATTAAAAAGAATGAAAAACTTAAGGCTAAGTTAGCTAGCTCCCAAGAAGCTATTGAAAATTTGCTAGAGAAAATGGAAATTCTTAGCATACACAATAATGAGCTAACTACTAAGCTAGAAAACATTGGTAGCACCCCAGCAACATCTTTAGTTGAAATACCTAAAATAATTAAGAAAGATGCTTCTACTTCCTGCTTTGATTTAATTGATGATTCTAACTCCTGCAACCAAGTTGTTGTTGAGAATATTGTTGTAGAGACATGTTCGGATGAGGTTGCAAAGGAAAATGAACAATTAAAGCAAGAAGTGGCTCGCCTTGGAAAGACTTTGTATGACAAGAAAGGCAAAGCCAAACAAATCCGACCTCCACAGGATAACACCACTGCGGGAGTGAACAAGCCTGTAGAGGGAGAAACTGTGATTTGTAGGCTATGCCACATGGAAGGCCACAAGTCTTTCCAATGCAAGGTGATGACCGGGGATAATCAAAGGCAAAAGCTTAAGCAAAAGCCATCAAGCAAAATCTCCAGCACCTACATCAAAAAGGTGAACAAAAAGGATGCTACACCATATTTGATCAAGAAGAAAAAGAATGGAAAGGTGATAGCAATCAAGGCAAACAAGCAAGCCAACGGAGGAAAAGGAGCCAAACGCATCTGGGTGCCAAAGGAACTAATTTCAACCATGAAAAGCACCAAGAAGGTTTGGATCCCGAAAGGGAAGTGAGTGGACCGAAGGTTTGCGGGAAATTTGGAGACTTGGCAAATTTGGGATGTATATCATGGGATACATCATATTGGATCAAGTTTATTGCCAAGTGGGTTAGTGAATATTTTGGACCCAAATTTCTCCACCCATGACTAAGGTAACTAGATTTGTTGTATTTCTTGTTTTTAGATATGCGTATCTACTTACCTTGTATCTAGTTTACCTTTCTTGCCTAGTATTACATTTGTTATGTACTTTTGTTTAGAATCATGCATACTAGGTAAATCATATGGTAGGATTGCTTGTTTTCAATTCATATACTTAAGCAAACCTACATGGCTTAAAATGTTTATTTAAGCACGGCACATAGCTTCTATATCACTCCATAGTAAGTGATGCATCAATTGAAAATTTTGATTTCTACAAGTTGTATCATTTAACTTATATGTGCCAAAGTTAGGACTGTAGATAATTTGCCCCTCTTGATATCAAATCAAAGTGCAAGTCTCCTACAAGTATTCAAAACTTGTATGCACATCTTTAGGGGGAGGTTAATCTATAATCCAATACTTTGAGACTAACATCTTTTCAAGTCTATTTCATGTGATAGTCTCATTGTAAGGAAAATAATGTCCCCGGAGAAAGACAACAATCTTCCACTGCAAAATCTCCAAGAACTCTCATGTCTCTCAAGCTCGCCATTGACTTTCAATTGGTATCTTTTGAGACTATATTTAGTATCATCTACATGTCTTCTCCGAAATTTGATTAGACTATATTTCAAATCATACACTTCCATGTTGCTAAAAATGCATAAGTAGTTAACTCATATTCTGTTACCTATGCATAAGGGAAGTTAGTCTCTTCAAATCATGTCTTGCACCTTTAATTTTCACATGCTTTTTCCTAAGTAGAGGATCTCTGTCAAGGGGAGTATTTCTTCATCTCTAAAAAGGGGGAGAAACTTCTTTCTAAAAGAGAACACTCATTTAGGGGGAGTAATCCTTTCAACTGGTATCATTCATGTGGTTTAATTTAATATCCTTCTAGTGGTATCATTTGATAAAATTCTTGATGAGGGCAAGCTTTTATTTGCTTCCTACATGCTTTTATTGTCTTCCTTTTCGGTGGTTGATGCCAAAGGGGGAGAAGTTTAGGGACCAAAGCAATGAAATCTATATCAAACACCAAACACAACTAATTTAAAATTTTATATCTTCAAATGTTTTTTAAGTGGTTCTGGTTATTTGGTTCCAAAATAGGAAGTAAGTGAATTATGGAGTTAGGGGGAGGCTTAAGTCCATAATATCACATTGTGGGGTCAGTCATGCATCTTAGCAAGTAGATTGCATATTTTCATTCAATTACTTGTATTATTTGCTTGCTTTGGTTGTGTTGTCTTCAATCACCAAAAAGGGGGAGATTGTAAGGAAAATGGGCCCCGGGCCATTTGGCTAATCGAGTTTTGGTGTTTGATGAACAACACAATCCGTGAACTAATATGTTTGCTAGTGTTTATCATTATAGTTCACAGGATGCAAAGAGAATTGGACCAAGGCAATGAGGATGCAACACCTCAAAAGAAGACATAAAAGATGCATACAAGTCTAATACTCAAGAACAAAAGAAGCCCAAAGAAATCAGCGAAGGAACCCAAGAAGCGGGCTGTCAGCCAGCGCCTGGTGGCGCACCAGACAGTGTTGTCCGGTGTGCACCGGACTGTCCGTTGTGGCACCGGACAGTCTGCGCAGAGAGGCCACAGACAGGTGCTCTCTGGCTGTAGCACCGGTCTGTCCGGTGGGGCACCGGACAGTCGGCACCGGACTGTCCGGTGTGCACCGGACAGACGGCAACGGTCGGATCCAACGGTCAACTGCTACAGGCGCCAACGGTCGGCTGACGTGGCGTGCACCGGACACTGCACAGTGGCTGTCCGGTGCACCCATCGACAGAAAGCTGCTGCTTTCTGTCCAACGGCTAGTTTGGGGGTTGGAGGCTATAAATACCACCCCAACCGGCCATTCTCATGTGTGGGAGCCCAAGCAACATACCAAGGCATATAGTGCACATTTCCAAGAGCTCAAACACCCAAGTGCTTAATAGAATCACTCGGTGATTAGCGTAGGTGCTTTGCGAAGTGCTTAGGTTAGTTAGACCGCTTTAGCGCTTACTCTAGGTGAACCCTAGTTAGTTGAGTGAGTTTTGCAAAACCACACAACCCTTCGGCTCTTGAGCGAGCCGTTGTAATTGTACCGAGTGGGGCGAGAGTCTTGCGAGACCGTGACAACCGCGTTTGTGTCACGGTCGCCACCGTGTACCGGAGGGAACGAGGCCCGCGGCGTTTCGACCGGAAGCTCGATAGTGGAGACGGCGGGGAGCGTCCGAGAGGAGCCAGAAGCGGAGCACCACTTGCGCGTGGAGAAGGCCCGCGGCTCTCTACGGAGTTACTCGACCATGGTGCTTGGCCCTCGCGTGGGCTTCCCTTTGCGTAGGGGCACCAACGAGGATTAGTCGGGACCTTGCGCGGTTTCGGATACCTCGGTAAAAATACCGGCGTCATCCACGAGAGTTTGCTTCTCTACTTTGCTCTTTAAGTTTCCGCATTTATATTAAGCATTTAAGTTTCAATCTTGTATTCATACTTATTTAGTGTAGATTGAAACTTAGCCTTTGCGGTAGAGATAGCAACACTTAGACAAAACCTAGTTTGCACATTCTAGTTTGATTACTTGCATAGGTTTTGCTCTAGGGATTTAATTGTGGCCTAGTTTAGTAAAAGTTTTATAAGTCCTAATTCACCCCCCCTCTTAGGCGTCACCCGTTTCCTACAGGTGTCCCAAATCTGCTTGGAGTTATCCAAGCCGCTCACCTTATGGTATTCGTCCCTGCACAATGAAGCTAGAAGAACAGTAGTAGCTTGTGCATTTTTGTGAATTTGCTCATTAATGAACATGGGACTATCAGTACTATCAAATTTCATTCCACTTTCTACTATCTCCTATATGCTTGGATGGAGAGAGAACAAGTGACTACGCATTTTGTGACTCCAAAATCCGTAGTCCTCTCCATCAAAGTGAGGAGGTTTACCAAGTGGAATGGAGAGTAAATGAGCATTGGTACTTTGCGGAATACGAGAGTAATCAAAAGAAAAGTTCAAATTGATCGTTTTCTTTTTCTCGTAGTCGTTGTCGTCATTGTCCTTTTGGGAAGAAGAGGACTCGTCGCTGTCATCGTAGTAGATGATCTCCTTGATGCACCTCGTTTTCTTCTTCTTCCCGTCTTTTCTTTTGTGGCCCGACCCCGAGTCAGTAGGCTTGTCATCCTTTGGATCATTGACGAAGGACTCCTTCTCCTTATCATTGACCACCATCCCCTTGCCCTTAGGATCCATCTCTTCAGGCGATTAGTCCCTTTCTTGAAGAGAACGGCTCTGATACCAATTGAGAGCACCTAGAGGGGGGGTGAATAGGTGATCCTGTAAAACTTGATTAGGAGTTAGCACCAATAAGGCCAAGTGGCTAGAGAGGAGTCTTAGCAAAACACAATAACCACAAAGAGATCAACACAGAGATGGCACAGTGGTTTATCCCGTGGTTCGGCCAAGTCCAACACTTGCCTACTCCACATTGTGGCATCCCAACGGACGAGGGTTGCAATCAACCCCTCTCAAGCGGTCCAAAGACCCACTTGAATACCATGGTGTTTTGCTTTGCTTTACTATATCCCGCTTGCGAGGAATCTCCACAACTTGGAGTCTCTCGCCCTTACAAAGATGTTCACAAAGAAGCACGGAAGTAAGGATGGGATGAGCAACGCACACAAGACACAAAATCAGAGCAACACACACACACAAGTCACAACACGAGCTCTCAACACAACTCAACGAGTTCTCTACTCAAACGGAGCTCTAGTTGCTATCACAAAGAATTGAATGCGCGGAATTGAAGTCTTGGTGCTTAGGAATGCTTTTAGAATGCTTGGTGTGCTCCTCCATGCGCCTAGGGGTCCCTTTTATAGCCCCAAGGCAGCTAGGAGCCGTTCAGAGCATTCCAGGAAGGCAATTCTTGCCTTCTGTCGCCTGGCGCACCGGACAGTTCGGTGCACCACCGGACACTGTCCGGTGCGGATCTCTTTCCTTATTTGGCGAAGCCGACCGTTGTAGATTCAGAGCCGTTGGCGCACCGGACACTGTCCGGGGCACACCGGACAGTCTGGTGCCCCCTTCTGACCGTTGGCTCGGCCACGCGTCGCGCGTAGATTACGCGGTCGACCGTTGGCTCAGCCAACCGTTGGCTCACCGGACAGTCCGGTGCACCACCGGACAGTCCAGTGATTTATAGTCGTACGCTGTTAATCACTTCCCGAGAGCGACGACTTCGCCTGTGAATGGCTCACCGGACAGGCCGGTGCACCACCGGATAGTCCAGTGATTTATAGCCATACGCCGTTGATCGCCTCCCGAGAGCAGCCAGTTGACAGTCGCCAGCCTGGTGCACCGGACACTGTCCGGTGCACCACCGGACACTGTCCGGTGCACCCAGACTGAACTGTCTTTGGCTGAAGAAAGCCATCTCTTTTCCAAAGTGATTTCTCCTGTTTCTAGCACTTATACACAAAACATTAGTCTCCAAAACAATGTACTAAGTCTTAGAAACATTCCTTTACTCTTGATTTGCACTTTGTCCAACATTTGGCATAGATTAATACTTAAGCACTTGTGTTGGACAATAAATCACCAAAATACATAGAAATGGCCCAAAGGCACATTTCCCTTTCAGTGTTGTTGAAGACTGCTCAACGCACGCCGTGACCGCGTCTTTAGCCTCCCCATCATGGTGCTCGCTGTGCATGTCGCACACGATGACAGGAAAATAGGCATGTTGTGCAGCAGCTACTATGGCGGGGGGAATCTACATGGAGTCAATATATTTGTGCAATGGAAACCAGAAAATGCGCTGCGCCAGTTAGCAGACAAAAGACCAATTCTCCACTAACCTCTGTTTCTTGTCTTCTCTAGTGGTGACCACGTGCCGACGTTGCTGCTCGAGATTGTGCTGGCAAGCATCGCCGTCGAGCTACAGCGCCAACATGGCAGCCGTACGAGGCCTACAACTAGTCGGCGCTCGTCTACTTGCTTGTGACAGAGCGCGGCAGGTGGGGCGGCAAGACGTTCCTCGAGAGCTCCTACCGCCTGAGCAGCTTCTTGGCTTACATAGCGGACAAGTTCGAGGAGATGCGGCAGGATTCGACAACCCCGCCGGTGCCCGGCAGCGAACAAAGGCCGCTCATGACGCACTTCATGGGGTGCAAGCCGTGCGGCGAGAACGACTCAATCTACGATGCGGTTTGGTGCCGGCGCTCAATGGAGCGTGCTCTCAACTTCGGCAACAACCAGATACTCAACCTTTATGGGTTCGAGCACAATTCATTCAAAACCACTGCCGTGCGGTGGGTCCGGAACGACACTGGCGGGCCGCTGGACACCGTCGACGAGGAGCTTGGCCGGCTCTTGCATCCCACGTTCAGGGCTGCCAATTTGTGACTACTAATTAGCAGGATTATTTTAATAACTTGGGGCTTCTTAATTAGTTCTTATTAGTTATTACTGGAAAACATAGCCTTTAAATGTTACGCACAAATTTGTTTTTAATTGGTAAAAACATGAAATCTTGTAACTTATGATATGAAATACTGCATGCCTCATATACGATCCAAATGGTAGGCATGTCACTCACATCAAGATTCTATCCCGTGGACACCTTTGACACAGGTCATTGACAGGCTCTGGTAGTTTCCACGTGTCTCTAGCGGGCCCTGTCATCGACTGAGTTCGACAGCGCCATGTGTTTAGAGGCGTCTTTGGGACCCAGAGGCCCTCTAGGTGGCCTTTTATGCCCAACCGCTCTGCTAACTACAGTTGGGTTTAGGTGCTTCACGGGTCATAAGCCCTAGGTAGTCTCTAGCTAGGAGGACACTAGACACGCCACTTAGGCTAGATGCCTCGTTGTGATTGGTCAAGGAGTTGGTGGAGTCACAGAGTTGTTATGCATGTGAGATGGCACACACGTAACCCACAACATGTGTCACACTGATTGTACTGGTGCGCCACTATGGGTTCACGCATGAGTGATGTGCGCTACGACTGACGGCGGCCTTAACAGGCCACGACAAGCAGACAACCTTGACCATCCACGATGTACATGCGACGTCGCTATAGGGTCAAGGAATGACAAGTAGATAGGGTCAAACTGCTAGGCTGGCTCCACGCATCTTGTAACCCCCTCTCCCTTGGTCTATAAAAGAGAGAGGGTGACCCCTTCAGGGGAGGACTTTTTTCGGACTCTCTTCTTGCACACACTAGCACACTTAGCCATTCCAACATCCAAGCAATACGTGGCCTACTAAACTTACGATAGCTTCAAGTGTCAAGGGATTGGAGTCATCTATGGAAGTTGCCTCCATTATTTTCCCGCCAATGTCCTCATTGGCATAAGCCTCCTATCCCCTGCGATAGCCTTATTAGGGCTACTCACCATGGCATGCTAGACTTGTAGGGAACAACATACGCCATATCTCTTCGATGAGTCTTCTAATATATTGCTTGAGGTGTTGATCTTCTCCATCATCGCTTTACCTTTATCCAAGTGCATGTTGCACCCTTTGAACTATAATCAAAACACTAGCAAATAATATTAATCTAAATGGTTATGTTGATTGTCAAACATCAAAACTCTATAATCAAATGGCCACGCATTGGTCCATTTTACTTACATGAGGGACTTGAGAGATGAAAACCACTTGATTAACAACCTTATTAGCATATTGAGAGTAGCTAGTCTACACCTATTGTTCTCATTAGCCTTGATTCGGCTAAGTGAGAAGTTTATGCTTATAACTCTTGGTGATCGGCATCACCCAAATGGTTTGGTGATGATGAGGAGTTCAGTGATCACACAGAGAGTTTGTGCATGACCTAACTTATGTTTGTACATAGTTGTGAGCGGTTCACGATGCTAGAGAGACAAAAAAACCAGCTCATAGAGAGCACTTGGTCATTGCGTAGACAAGAGAGAGCGACACTGTTATGCAAATGCTCCAACGACGACTAATGGAGAGTGTTAATTAACTTTCCGACATCAAGGCATTCCTAATATTTATTTACTTTGATTTATATTCGAGCAATTTATTTTAAGCATTTACATTACTAGAATTGCCATAATATAGGATTGAAATTTATGGTGTAAATTTTTATTATTACACAAATAAGCACATGTGATGACGTGGGCTTGCTAATAGGTTTTAAGTGCAAGAAAATTTACAGAACATATTTCACCCGTCCTCTTATCGAGCGTGATCCTTTCAGTGAGATCATTTAGGCATAAATATTCTTCAAGTCTTCTAATTTTTTATTTTGCTTTTTAACGACTCTCACATTGACTTGGTACACACCAAAGTTATACTCCCTTCATCCTATAAAATAAGGCGTATATTTTTTGGCAAAGTCTTTAGGGTGAAAGTTTGACTATTAAATTATTTTAAAATATGACATCAACAAATACAAATTAAGTATCATATTAAATTATTTTTGGATACAAATTCAAGTATATAACATGCATACACTAGAAGTATATGTTTTTTTTGGTGAATTGGTGATCAAAGTTTTTAGTTAATAACTATTTATTTAAGATTATTTAGAGGCCTAATTTTTAATTAAAATTTAAAAAGAAGTGATAATTTAAAATAAATATTTATACCTCTAAGAAAATTAGATAAAATATTATCAGGTACAAATCTCTACTACTTATTAAGGTTGTAAGGGTAGCCTGCCTCCCCTTGTTCTGTGTTCCCGTGTTCTGCCTACCTTGGTCGTGGATGATAGGCCCCTATGTTAGTGTCTCCGTCCGTCTCCCCTCGACGTGATGCTCGCTCGCAACACAGCAACCGCTCTACTTCTTCGGGCAATCTGCTCCTACCCTGCCCCGATCCCTAACCCCTCTGCTCACAGCTGCCAACGCCATGGCTCCATCGCCGCCACCTCTATGGCCGCCGCCTCCACTCAACCGCTCACATCCTCCTTGTCTCTCTCAACCGCTCCCCTCCTCTCTTGTGCGCCCCTGAGTCGTACGACTCCTCGGCGCTCGACTCCCTCCCCGAAATAACGACACCTTAGGTCGTGGGCGCTGCGTGCCTCCTCATTGCCCACCGCCTCTCGTGGTGGCTCCAGCGTGTGCGCTGCGTGCCAGTTTGTGTCGCTTAAATTGCCAATTATGCAGTGCATTCAGTCTGCTGTTGCACTCTGATGCGGCTAAATTCACAATTCTTTATCAAGAGAATTTTTCTTGTCTTCATGGAATAGGCACTTGAATGCTTCTTTGTTTATTTAGTGTTTCACTATACCCTACAGGTTAGCCGCTTGCTAGATTTGATTGTACATAGTTTGAACAGCCACATGGAGGTATTTCTCAGTGAACTTTTAAGGTTAGTCATTATCTCAATGTGTATGATTGAATTCACTTGTTCTTATGACCGAGGATGAATTGCTGCTACTCACAAACTTCATTTCTACACCTCTGATCATCTGAAGCTTGACACGATTTATGTTGGCATCCAGTACGCAAGTGATGCACTGGATAATCTAAGATTCCTCAGTGTGAACGATCCTTCTGTGCATTGCCTATTTGTTTTTACTACTATGATTCTAGTTTGTTTTTTCTTCCATCCCATGCGGTTTACCATGTGATCGGTGTAGGTTTGGTAGAATTTTAACTGGAGCAAAGCATGGCAAGTTTTTGATATAGAGAGGGGAGAATTGTTGTTGTCGTCATGAGACCAACAAAGCAGACAAGAAGTCCCTCTTTTTAAAGTGTTATCCTTAGTGTATTCTTTTTCAAAAAAATCGTTGCTCTCTGTAAGCATTGTTCAGAACTCATCTGTATGTCGTTGTCAAATTTTATAACACATCATCCCATGAAGGACAGATAATGTTCCTTGTATACTCTTTGGAGAATGCAATCCTCTGCCTACTTGAAGGTCAAGATAAAATGGTCTGGTTGATTGACTTCACATGATGGACAATGGCAAATGTTGTGCCCATAAAGATTGTTCGAGAAACTTTAAACATCCTGCAAAACCATTACAACGAGAGGTTGGTCACTTCTTTTCTATTAAATCCCCCCACAGTATTCCAAGCCTTCTGGAAGGTAAAGTCTATCGGTCTTCCCCAATGTAACATATGTATTTAGTTAATACTTGGGAGTCGCTACATCTCATGTGCCTAGATTTTGAGGCAACAATCATACATAATTACCTTGGATTAAGGTACCTTTCTGATGTTATGATTTTCAATGTGTGTTTATTTACTGGCTGATATATCAATGTTTTGATATGTATTCTCATATGGCAACTGAAGACTATAGAGTTGTTTGTTTTAATATAATCGATTTTTTATCATTTAACATTTGTTTCTATAAACTATTCTTACTACTAACAATTACCTTGGTATTTGAAAAAGAATGTAGCTCTTGCTCTACAACCCCTGCTTCCCAATTGTACCTTTTAAGTCAATTCAATATAACGATTTTCATGGTTGAGCTTTACCTGAACTTGCTTGGCCATCGCAATTTGTATGTTTGCTTTGGGAAATTTGCGTAGCGAGCTGAATATCTGATTGTTTGGTTGTCCACACTATAAAGTCTCTACTACTTATTAAGGCTGCAAAGATAGCCTGCTATTTTGTGTTCTGTCTTTTCCATTCCTCTCCCCGCACAGCTCATTCATATGTTCTATCACCATTCTCATTCCTTGTTCTGCCTTTCCCATTCCCCCTCCTCGCAAAGTCCATTCCTATTCCCATTCTCCGGTATAGCTCACGTCTAGCTAAAATTAAAAAACACAAATGACACCAAGGGGATTCGAATCCTGAAAGTCACCTAGAGGGGGGTGAATAGGGCGAAACTGAAATTCTCAAAAATAATCACAACTACAAGCCGGGTTAGTGTTAGAAATATAATAGAGTCCGTGAGAGAGGGTGCAAAACAAATCGCAAGCGAATAAAGAGTGAGACACGTGGATTTGTTTTACCGAGGTTCGGTTCTCGCAAACCTACTCCCCGTTGAGGAGGCCACAAAGGTCGGGTCTCTTTCAACCCTTACCCTCTCTCAAACGGTCCCTCGGACTGAGTGAGCTTTCTCTTCTCAATTACTTGGAACACAAAGTTCCCACAAGGACCACCACAAGATTGGTGTCTCTTGCCTCAATTACAAGTGAGTTTGATCGCAAGAAAGAATCAAGAAAGAAGAAAGCAATCCAAGCGCAAGAACTCGAAAGAACACAAGCAAATCTCTCTCACTAATCACTAGGGCGTTGTGCGGAGTTTGGAGAGGATTTGATCTCTTTGGTGTGTCTAGAATTGAATGCTAGAGCTCTTGTAAGTAGTTGAGAAGTGGAAAACTTGGATAATTTGAATGTGGGGTGGTTGGGGGTATTTATAGCCCCAACCACCAAACTAGCAGTTTGGTGAGGCTGTCTGTCGAATGGCGCACCGGACAGTCCGGTGCACACCGGACATGTCCGGTGCGACAGCCATGTCACCAAAGCCGTTGGGTTCCGACCGTTGGAGCTCTGACTTCTGGGCCCGCCTGGATGTCCGGTGGCGCACCGGACATGTACTGTAGAGTGTCCGGTGCGCCAGCATGGGCGTGCCTGACCTCTGCGCGCGCTGGCCACGCGCTGGCGCGCATTTAATGCGCCGCAGGTAGCCGTTGGCGCCGAAATAGCCGTTGCCCCGCAGAAGCACCAGACAGTCCGGTGAATTATAGCGGAGCAGCTGAGATGAATTCCCGAGGCTGGCGAGTTCCGGAGGCCACCCTTCCTTGGAGCACCGGACACTGTCCGGTGTACACCAGACAGTCTGGTGAATTATAGCGGAGTCGTCTCTGAAATTTCCCGAAGGTGACGAGTTTGGAGTTGGAGTCCTCTGGTGCACCGGACATGTCCGGTGGCACACCGGACAGTCCGGTGCGCCAGACCAGAGGTGCCTTCGGTTGTCCCTTTGCTCTTTTGTTGAACCCAATACTTGGTCTTTCTATTGGCTAAGTGTGAACCTTTGGCACCTGTATAACTTATACACTAGAGCAAACTAGTTAGTCCAAATATTTGTGTTGGGCAATTCAACCACCAAAATTAATTAGGGACTAGGTGTAAGCCTAATTCCCTTTCAATCTCCCCCTTTTTGGTGATTGATGCCAACACAAACCAAAGCAAATATAAAAGTGCATAAATGAACTAGTTTGCATAATGTAAGTGCAAAGGTTGCTTGGAATTGAGCCAATAAATGTTACTTACTAGATGTGCATGGATTGTTTCTTTATTTTTAACATTTTGGACCGCGCTTGCACCACATGTTTTGTTTTTGCAAATTCTTTTTGTAAATCCTTTTCAAAGTCCTTTTGCAACATAGTCAAAGGTAGATGAATAAGATTTTTGCAAAGCATTTTCAAGTTTGAAATTTTCTCCCCTTGTTTCAAATGCTTTTTCCTTTGACTAGAAACAAAACTCCCCCTCAAATAAATTCTCCTCTTAGTGTTCAAGAGGATTTTAAGATATCAATTTTGAAAATACTACTTGCTCCCCCTTTAGAACACACAGAGATACCAATTTGAAATTTTCCAATTGAAAGCCATTAAATTTAAAATTAGGGTGGTGGTGCGGTCCTTTTGCTTTGGGCTCATACTTTCTCCCCCTTTGGCATGAATCGCCAAAAACGGATACTTTGAGTGAGATATAAGCCCTTGTCTAACTATTTTCTCCCCTTTGGCAAATAAAACATATGAGTGAAGATTATACCAAAAACGGAGAGTGATGCGGAGCGACGGCGAAGGATGAGTACTAGAGTGTAGTGGAAGCCTTTATCTTCGCCGAAGACTCCAATTCCCTTTCAATATACCTATGACTCGGTTTGAAATACACTTGAAAACACATTAGTCATAGCATATAAAAGAGACATGATCAAAGGTATATTTATAAGCTATGTGTGCAAGTTTTAGCAAAAGAAATTCCTAGAATCAAGAATATTGAGCTCATGCCTAAGTTTGGTAAAAGTTTGTTCATCAAGAGGCTTGGTAAAGATATCGGCTAATTGATCTTTAGTGTTAATGTATGAAATTTCAATATCCCCCTTTTGTTGGTGATCCCGAAGAAAATGATACCGAATGGCTATGTGTTTAGTGCGGCTATGCTCAACGGGATTATCCGCCATGCGGATTGCACTCTCATTATCACATAGAAGAGGAACTTTGGTTAGTTTGTAACCGTAGTCCCGCAGGGTTTGCCTCATCCAAAGCAATTGCGCGCAACAGTGGCCTGCGGCAATATACTCGGCTTCGGCGGTAGAAAGAGCGACCGAATTTTGCTTCTTTGAAGCCCAAGACACCAAGGATCTTCCCAAGAACTGGCAAGTCCCCGATGTGCTCTTTCTATTAATCTTACACCCCGCCCAATCGGCATCCAAATAACCAATCAAATCAAATGTGGATCCCCGAGGGTACCAAAGCCCAAACTTAGTAGTATAATCCAAGTATCTCAAGATTCGTTTTACGGCCGTAAGGTGTGATTCCTTAGGGTCGGCTTGGAATCTTTCACACATGCAAACAGAAAGCATAATGTCCGGTCGAGATGCACATAAATAGAGTAATGAACCAATCATCGACTGGTATACCTTTTGATCCACGGACTTACCTCCCGTGTCGAGGTCGAGATGCCCATTTGTTCCCATGGGTGTCTTGATGGGCTTGGCATCCTTCATTCCAAACTTGGTTAGAATGTCTTGAGTGTACTTTGTTTGGCAAATGAAGGTGCCCTCTTGGAGTTGCTTGACTTGAAATCCTAGAAAATACTTCAACTCCCCCATCATAGACATCTCGAATTTTTGTGTCATGATCCTACTAAATTCTTCACATGTAGATTCGTTAGTAGACCCAAATATGATATCATCAACATAAATTTGGCATACGAACAAATCATTGTCAAGAGTTTTAGTGAACAAAGTAGGATCGGCCTTGCCGACTTTGAAGCCATTAGCAATAAGGAAATCTCTAAGGCATTCATACCATGCTCTTGGGGCTTGCTTGAGCCCATAAAGCGCCTTAGAGAGCCTATAGACATGGTTAGGGTACTCACTATCTTCAAAGCCGGGAGGTTGCTCAACATAGACCTCCTCCTTGATTGGTCCGTTGAGGAAGGCACTCTTCACGTCCATTTGGTAAAGCTTGAAGCCATGGTAAGTTGCATAGGCTAATAATATGCGAATTGACTCAAGCCTAGCTACGGGTGCATAGGTTTCACCAAAATCCAAACCTTCGACTTGGGAGTATCCCTTGGCCACAAGTCGAGCTTTGTTCCTAGTCACCACACCATGCTCGTCTTGCTTGTTGCGGAAGACCCACTTGGTTCCTACAACATTTTGGTTAGGACGTGGAACTAAATGCCATACCTCATTCCTCGTGAAATTGTTGAGCTCCTCTTGCATCGCCATCACCCAATCCGAATCTTGAAGTGCTTCCTCTACCCTGTGTGGCTCAATAGAGGAAACAAAAGAGTAATGTTCACAAAAATGTGCAACACGAGATCGAGTGGTTACCCCCTTATGAATGTCGCCGAGGATGGTGTCGACGGGGTGATCTCGTTGTATTGCTTGGTGGACTCTTGGGTGTGGCGGCCTTGGTTCTTCATCCTCCTTGTCTTCATCATTTGCATCTCCCCCTTGATCATTGCCGTCATTTTGAGGTGGCTCATCTCTTGGATCTTCTCCTTCATCAACTTGAGCCTCGTTCTTATTTTGGGTTGGTGGAGATGCTTGAGTAGAGGAGGATGGTTGATCTTGTGCATGTGGAGGCTCTTCGGATTCCTTAGGACACACATCCCCAATGGACATGTTCCTTAGCGCGATGCATGGAGCCTGTTCTTCACCTATCTCATCAAGATCAACTTGCTCTACTTGAGAGCCATTAGTTTCATCAAACACAACGTCACAAGAAACTTCAACGAGTCCTGAGGACTTGTTAAAGACTCTATATGCCCTTGTGTTTGAGTCATATCCTAGTAAAAAGCCTTCTACAGTTTTAGGAGCAAATTTAGATTTTCTACCTCTCTTAACAAGAATAAAGCATTTGCTACCAAAAACTCTAAAATATGAAATATTGGGCTTTTTACCAGTTAGGAGTTCATAGGATGTCTTCTTGAGGATTCGGTGTAGATATAACCGGTTGATGGCGTAGCAGGCGGTGTTGACCGCCTCGGCCCAAAACCGATCCGGTGTCTTGTACTCATCAAGCATGGTTCTTGCCATGTCCAATAGAGTTCGATTCTTCCTCTCCACTACACCATTTTGTTGTGGGGTGTAGGGAGAAGAGAACTCATGCTTGATGCCCTCCTCCTCAAGGAAGCCTTCTATTTGTGAGTTCTTGAACTCCGTCCCGTTGTCGCTTCGAATTTTCTTGATCCTTAAGTCGAACTCATTTTGAGCCCGTCTCAAGAATCCCTTTAAGGTCTCTTGGGTATGAGATTTTTCCTATAAAAAGAACACCCAAGTGAAGCGAGAATAATCATCCACAATAACTAGACAGTACTTACTCCCGCCGATGCTTATGTAAGCGATCGGGCCGAATAAATCCATGTGTAGGAGCTCCAGTGGCCTGTCACTTGTCATGATGTTCTTGTGTGGATGATGAGTGCCAACTTGCTTCCCAGCTTGGCATGCGCTACAAATCCTGTCTTTCTCAAAATGAACATTTGTTAGTCCTAAAATGTGTTCTCCCTTTAGAAGCTTGTGAAGATTCTTCATTCCAACATGGGCTAGTCGGCGATGCCAGAGCCAACCCATGTTAGTCTTAGCAATTAAGCATGTGTCGAGTTCAGCTCTATCAAAATCTACCAAGTATAGCTGACCCTCTAACACACCCTTAAATGCTATTGAATCATCACTTCTTCTAAAGACAGTGACACCTACATCAGTAAAGAGACAGTTGTAGCCCATTTGACATAATTGAGATACAGAAAGCAAATTGTAATCTAAAGAATCTACAAGAAAAACATTGGAAATAGTATGGTCGGGTGATATAGCAATTTTACCCAATCCTTTGACCAAACCTTGATTTCCATCCCCGAATGTGATAGCTCGTTGGGGATCTTGGTTTTTCTCATATGAGGAGAACATCTTCTTTTCCCCTATCATGTGGTTTGTGCACCCGCTGTCGAGTATCCAACTTGAGCCCCCGGATGCATAAACCTACAAAACAATTTTAGTTCTTGACTTTAGGTACCCAAACGGTTTTGGGTCCTTTGGCATTAGAAACGAGAACTTTGGGTACCCAAACACAAGTCTTGGAACCCTTGTGTTTGCCCCCAACAAACTTGGCAACTACCTTGCCAGATTTGTTAGTCAGCACATAAGATGCATCAAAAGTTTTAAATGAAATACTATGATAATTTGATGCAATAGGAGTTTTCTTATTAGGCAACTTGGCACGGGTTGGTTGCCTAGAGCTAGATGTCTCACCCTTATACATAAAAGCATGGTTAGGGCCAGAGTGAGACTTCCTAGAATGAATTTTCCTAATTTTGCTCTCGGGATAACCGGCAGGGTACAAAATGTAACCCTCGTTATCCTGAGGCATGGGAGCCTTGCCCTTAACAAAATTAGACAATCTTTTAGGAGGGGCACTAAGTTTGACATTGTCTCCCCTTTGGTAGCCAATGCCATCCTTGATGCCAGGACGTCTCCCACTATAGAGCATACTTCTAGCAAATTTAAACTTTTCATTTTCTAAGTTATGCTCGGCAATTTTAGCATCTAATTTTGCTATATGATCATTTTGTTGTTTAATTAATACCATGTGATCATGAATAGCATTGATATCAACATCTCTACATCTAGTACAAATAGAAGTGTGCTCAACGGTAGATGTAGAGGGTTTGCAAGATTTTAATTCTACAACCTTAGCATGCAACATATCATTCTTAGTTCTAAGGTCGGAAATAATAGTATTGCAAACATCAAAATCTTTAGCCTTAGCAATCAAATTTTCATTTTCTACTCTAAGGCTAGCAAGAGAATCATTCAATTCCTTAATCTTAGCAAGCAAATCATCATTATCATTTCTAAGATTGGAAATTGAAGCATCACAAACATGAGAATCAACCTTAGCAATTAATTTAGCATTTTCATTTCTAAGGTTGGCAATAGTGTCATGGCATGTGCTTAGCTCACTAGATAATTTCTCACATTTTTCTACCTCTAGAGCATAAGCATTCTTAACCTTAACATGTTTCTTATTTTCTTTAATTAGAAAATCCTCTTGGGAATCCAAAAGGTCATCTTTTTCATGAATGGCACTAATTAATTCATTCAATTTTTCCTTTTGTTCCATGTTAAGGTTGGCAAAAAGGGTACGCAAATTATTTTCCTCATCACTAGCATTATCATCACTAGAGGACTCATATTTAGTGGAGGATTTAGATTTAACCTTCTTCCTTTTGCCGTCCTTTGCCATGAGGCACTTGTGGCCGACGTTGGGGAAGAGGAGTCCCTTGGTGACGGCGATGTTGGCGGCGTCCTCGTCGTCGTCGGAGGAGTCGGTGGAGCTCTCGTCGGAGTTCCACTCGCGGCACACGTGGGCATCGCCGCCCCTCTTCTTGTGGTACCTCTTCTTTTCTCTCCTCTTGCCCTTCTTGTCGTTATCCCTGTCACTGTCACTTGATAATGAACATTTAGCAATAAAGTGACCGGGCTTACCACACTTGTAGCAAACCTTCTAGGAACGGGATTTGTAGTTCTTCCCCTTCCGTTGCTTGAGGATTTGGCGAAAGCTTTTGATGATTAAAGCCATCTCCTCATTGTCGAGCTTGGAGGCATCAATTGGTTGTCTACTCGGTGTAGACTCCTCCTTCTTCTCCTCCGTCGCCTTAAATGCCACCGGTTGTGCTTCGGACGTGGAGGGTTCATCAAGCTCGTTGATCTTCTTTGAACCTTTAATCATACATTCAAAGCTCACAAAATTCCCGATTACTTCCTCGGGAGTCATTAGTGTGTATCTAGGATTACCACGAATTAATTGAACTTGAGTGGGGTTAAGGAAAATAAGTGATCTCAAAATAACCTTAACCACCTCGTGGTCATCCCATTTCTTGCTCCCGAGGTTGCGCACTTGGTTTACCAAGGTTTTGAGCCGGTTGTACAAATCTTGTGGCTCCTCCCCTTGGCGAAGACGAAAACGACCGAGCTCCCCCTCGATCGTTTCCCGCTTGGTGATCTTGGTGAGTTCATCACCCTCGTGCGCGGTCTTGAGTAGGTCCCAAATCTCCTTCGCACTCTTCAACCCTTGCACCTTGTTATATTCCTCTCTACTTAGAGAGGCGAGAAGTATGGTTGTGGCTTGGGAGTTGAAGTGCTCGATTTGGGCCACTTCGTCCGTATCATAATCTTCATCCCCTACGGATGGTACCTGTACACCAAACTCAACAACATCCCATATACTTTTGTGGAGTGAGGTTAGATGAAATCGCATTAAATCACTCCACCTAGCATAATCTTCACCATCAAACATTGGTGGTTTGCCTAATGGGACGGAAAGCAAAGGTGTATGTTTAGAAATGCGGGGGTAGCGTAGGGGAATCTTACTATACTTCTTACGCTCTTGGCGCTTAGAAGTTACGGACGACGCATCGGAGTCGGAGGTCGATGTTGATGAAGTGTCGGTCTCGTAGTAGACCACTTTCCTCATCCTCTTGTGCTTGTCACCTTTCCGATGCGACTTGTGGGAAGAAGATTTTTCCTTCTTCTCTTTGTGGTGTGAAGAAGATCTTTTCTCCTTCCGTTTGGAGGAGTCTTTCTTCTTCTCCTTCCTCTTGGTGCGGGACTCTTTCGATGAAGTGCTCCCTTGGCTCGTAGTGGGCTTGTCGCCGGTCTCCATCTCCCTCTTGGCGTGATCTCCCGACATCACTTCGAGCGGTTAGGCTCTAATGAAGAACCTGCTCTGATACCAATTGAAAGTCGCCTAGAGGGGGGGCGTGAATAGGGCGAAACTGAAATTCTCAAAAATAATCACAACTACAAGCCGGGTTAGTGTTAGAAATATAATAGAGTCCGTGAGAGAGGGTGCAAAACAAATCGCAAGCGAATAAAGAGTGAGACACGTGGATTTGTTTTACCGAGGTTCGGTTCTCGCAAACCTACTCCCCGTTGAGGAGGCCACAAAGGCCGGGTCTCTTTCAACCCTTACCCTCTCCCAAACGGTCCCTCGGACCGAGTGAACTTTCTCTTCTCAATTACTTGGAACACAAAGTTCCCACAAGGACCACCACAAGATTGGTGTCTCTTGCCTCAATTACAAGTGAGTTTGATTGCAAGAAAGAATCAAGAAAGAAGAAAGCAATCCAAGCGCAAGAACTCGAAAGAACACAAGCAAATCTCTCTCACTAATCACTAGGGCGTTGTGAGGAGTTTGGAGAGGATTTGATCTCTTTGGTGTGTCTAGAATTGAATGCTAGAGCTTTTGTAAGTAGTTGGGAAGTGGAAAACTTGGATAATTTGAATGTGGGGTGGTTGGGGGTATTTATAGCCCCAACCACCAAACTAGCCGTTTGGTGAGGCTGTCTGTCGAATGGCGCACCGGACAGTCCGGTGCACACCGGACATGTCCGGTGCGACAGCCATGTCACCAAAGCCGTTGGGTTCCGACCGTTGGAGCTCTGACTTCTGGGCCCGCCTGGATGTCCGGTGGCGCACCGGACATGTACTGTAGAGTGTCCGGTGCGCCAGCATGGGCGTGCCTGACCTCTGCGCGCGCTGGCCGTGCGCTGGCGCGCATTTAATGCGCCGCAGGTAGCCGTTGGCGCCGAAATAGCCGTTGCCCCGCAGAAGCACCGGACAGTCCGGTGTACACCGGACAGTCCGGTGAATTATAGCGAAGCAGCTGAGATGAATTCCCGAGGCTGGCGAGTTCCGGAGGCCACCCTTCCTTGGAGCACAGGACACTGTCCGGTGTACACCGAACAGTCCGGTGAATTATAGCGGAGTCGCCTCTGAAATTTCCCGAAGGTGACGAGTTTGGAATTGGAGTCCTCTGGTGCACCGGACATGTCCAGTGGCACACCGGACAGTCCGGTGCGCCAGACCAGAGGTGCCTTCGGTTGTCCCTTTGCTCTTTTATTGAACCCAATACTTGGTCTTTCTATTGGCTAAGTGTGAACCTTTGGCACCTGTATAACTTATACACTAGAGCAAACTAGTTATTCTAAATATTTGTGTTGGGCAATTCAACCACCAAAATTAATTAGGGACTAGGTGTAAGCCTAATTCCCTTTCAAACCCGTGACCCATCAATCAAATGCAAGCAATAGCTACCGCTACACCACAATTAAGTGTGTTTATGTTTACACCTATGAAAGGAAAAACAGCTATGACAGGAAAAAACATCTACTACATCTCTCCCCAAGCCCACCTGCTATCCTTGCATAATGCAAAGTAGTAGATAAGTATCACCGTACCGAGATTCTTGAATTATATTTTTGGATGGAGGGAGTAGTATTTAAAAAAGAGCCTTGCATGCAATTTCTTTTGTTTGAATAATGTTTTCAACTTAAATTCCTTTTTTTTTGCATGTGTGGCATTTATTCTCCGGAATATTTTTCCATGGATCTGACTTGTGAGTCATTTTCATAAACCAACGCCAAGGATGAATCTATATTTCTTACTTTAAAACCCCAAACAAACACCACTAGCAGGAGGCACTCGCGTTGGCGTCGCTCATCGACGACGAGAACAAGCTTGGCGTCTGCCAGTTCGACCTCTAGAAGCAGTCCAAGCGCGTATGATGGTACGTGCCTGATGACTGACGATGTACTAGGTAACCTGTTCCGGTAGGTGTGGGACATGCTCTCCAATGTTGAGACCATGCAGATCATTGCATATATCGAAGTCTACATGATACTGATGGTTACAATGTAGTGGTGAAATAATTAGATTAAAATAACAAAATTTATGTATGGCCAGGATCACAAATAGATTATGAAATCTTTTTTCTCGTAACAGTATAACACACATTTTGCATATAAGTTATCGTGATATTATATGTTCCCGTTGCAACGCACGGGCACTCACCTAGTTATATTATATATTGATAGCTGCAAAACGTACATCATGTCAACGTTAGAGAGAGAAAGACAAGAGATTGGTTTGCTCTTCCCTTTATTGTGATGATTGAGGCCGGGAGCAGTTTTCTTAATTAAGATTTTTGAAAGAACTTGTATTTTGTTTTTAATCTTTTTATCAGTGCTCGACCAATGTCATGATGTGGACGTGGCAAACCCACTTCGGGAGGGGACAAAAAAAAAACAGGGCTGCCACTTTCAGGGCGTGACGTGGACGTGTTGAAGATCCGGAACATTCTTCGTGAAACGTACACATCGTCAAAATAGCGAGGCATGAAACTGGCCTTGGCCATGGACGCGTGAAGCGCGCCATGCGTTGGATATGTGGTCAATATATACAATGTTTAACAGAGCTGGTAGTACTGCTTCGGCACATTTTTGTCCACGCTTCATGAGACAAAACACCTGCACGTAAATTCACATGCTGCACTGAAGGCCCGATCACTGAGGAGCGAACTGCCGTAACTCCCTTCTATATATACCCCCAGTCTTTGTTTCAGTTTTCGTCAAGCTAGCAGCACCAAGTTGTCGATCACTTGCCTGCTCTTGAGCTCGATCAAGCTATCATCAGCTACAGCTTCCGATCCCAACTGCAACTGTAGCAGCGACAACTGCCATGGAGGCCCAGAACGTGGAGGTTGCTGCCCTGGTGCAGAAGATCGCGGCCCTCCACGCCGACATCGCCAAGCTGCCGTCGCTGACCCCGTCCCCCGACGCCAACGCGCTGTTCACCAGCCTCGTCATGGCCTGCGTCCCGCCAAACCCTGTCGACGTGACCAAGCTCAGCCCGGACGTCCAGGGGATGCGAGAGGAGCTCATCCGCCTCTGCTCCGACGCCGAGGGCCACCTCGAGGCGCACTACGCCGACATGCTCGCCGCCTTCGACAACCCGCTCGACCACCTCGGCCGCTTTCCCTACTTCAGCAACTACATCGACCTGAGCAAGCTGGAGTTTGACCTCCTTGTCCGCTACATCCCAGGGCTCGCGCCTTCCCGTGTCGCCTTTGTCGGCTCCGGCCCCTTGCCGTTCAGCACGCTCGTGCTCGCCGCGCGCCACCTGCCCAACACACTGTTCGACAACTACGATCGGTGTGCCGCCGCCAACGACCGTGCTCGGAAGCTGGTCCGTGCGGACAAGGACCTGAACTCGCGCATGTCCTTCCACACGGTCGACGTCGCCAACCTCACGGACGAGCTCGGCAAGTACGATGTGGTCTTCCTTGCCGCGCTAGTAGGCATGGCGGCTGAGGACAAGGCCAAGGTGGTTGCGCATCTTGGCAGGCACATGGCGGACAGAGCGGCTCTCGTCGTGCGCAGCGCCCACGGGGCTCGCGGCTTCCTCTACCCGATCGTCGATCCTGAGGACATTCGTCGCGGTGGGTTCGACGTGCTTGCCGTGTACCACCCGGACAACGAGGTCATCAACTCCGTCATCATCGCGCGTAAAATGGACGCCCACACCAAGGGGCTTCAGAATGGACACGCGCATGCACGCGGCACGGTGCCGATAGTGAGCCCGCCGTGCAAGTGCTGCAAGATGGAGGCTAACGCGCTCCAGAAGAGAGAGGAGATGGCGACCACGACAGAGCTGTCCATCTGAGGCAAGGAACTTTTGAGCACCTATGCGTGCGTGGTAACAATAATAGTTACAAATCGCTGCTGATGAATTTCTCATGCACTTCTTTATTTGATGCTATGCATTGTGAAGTGTTTAATAAGAATGTGTTCTTCCTATGTGATGATATATGCCAAGTTGCTAGCACTTTTACGTGTGATGTGACGGACATCGTGTGAACAGTTTGATGGATGGGTTGGTTTATCATTTCTCACTCATATCAATTTTGTTTTATGGTAATTAGTTGGTCTATCTTCAAATCATGCCTTACACACTACTCCCTCCGTCCAAAAGTGGCATATATCATCTCAGATTTTATTGACACAGTTTAATATCGTACGTGGACAACGCGCGATATGTGCGAACGACGTGTGGCAATGCACGCGACACGCGCGAAAACAGCGTGTGTGACACACGGGAAAACGGCACACGTGATGACCATAGGTGCCTGATGTGACAGACGTCAATGAAAACAATGTGAACGGTTTGATGAATGGGTTTGTTTATCATTTCTCACTCATATCAATTTTATTTTATGGGAATTAGTTGCTCCATCTTTGTCACACCCGGTTTTGTAAGTCAAACCGAATGTGTACCATATACGTGCCAGGATCAGAAAACTCACGTACACAGCGATTACATAATTGGACATCATCACACATTGCTCAAAGTAAATAGCAGAAACAGTACTTTATTACATAAAGATGTCCAAGACATCCACAGAGTTATTACTTAACATAGTCGTTAATATTATCAAAGTGCGGAAAAGCGAATGTATCAGATAAGGCCTTCACAGGCAGCTGACCGGTGGTTGCCACTAACGTAACTAGAACTCGTCGTAGTCTTGAAACTTCTCAAAGTCCTCCATGTTGCCTACATCACCTCCTGAGCACTGAATACAGTGGGGACAACCTGGCGTGGGGTGGCTTTTAAAGCAAGGATGAGTACACATCACCGTACTCAGCAAATGTCCCGTTTGGCTAAAGTGGAGTAGCTATATGTGAAGTTAAGGTTAAGCAGTTGCTTTTAGTTGGTCAAGTATTTATTACTAATTGTATAGCCAAGTTTTAGTAATAAACCCAGCTATTACCCAAATGTACTCCCTCCAATAGGAAATACCAGTGATCATAATTATAACCATCATCATAAAAGTATCATATATCATCTCAGATTTTATTGACATAGTTTAATATCGTACGCGAACAACGCGCGACAGGTGCGAACGACGCATAGCAATGCAAGCGACACGCGCGAAAACAGCGCGCACGACAAACACGAAAACAGCACACGTGACGACGCACGACACTACGCGAAAAGTACGAGCGACAACACATGAATGACGCGCAAATCAGCACGTGACCACGTGTGAAACAGCGCTCGCGATACGCGAAAAAGCTAAATAGACGTCGCATCTATATTAAACAAATATTTGTTGAAAACATCTAAGTTGGTACTAACCACATTAACTTGTGTCAATAAAATCGTAATTTAAAACTATACATTAATTTTAAATAGAATGTTGTTTAAATAAACCTCGGATAAACGATTAACTGGATAATTAACGAAAATATGTGTTGCAACAAAATAATATTACTAATACATAAACCTATATTTCTAAGTTGATTTTAATTATTATGAAACATACACGAAAGATATTTCAGAGTAATATCTAATTTAGATTTAATCTGAATTATAATGGAATGAGATTCATATATCAAAGATAAACTATACAAAATAACAACATCAGAGAAAGAAGTACCTTAAGTCCTCTGTGGCAAGGTGGCTCCAGTACCTTCGATCATCTATCATGGTAATAATCCACCGGGCTAGTGCTAGCCACTGCACATTGTGCGAGGGACTCGACATGCCCAAACATTGAGTACAGCCGCAGCTTCCACCCCGTCACATGTAACACCCCGTCCAATCCCTGGACCGGCGGTAATTACTCCTGGCAGCTCTCTAGGATCATATATTGTCCCCACAGACCAACACGAGTCTTTTATGTGCACTTTGTCCTCACTCATGCGCACCCGAGAAAACTTCCCGGTCGGTCACCCATCCCAAATTGCTCCAAGCCAAGCACGCTTAACTTGGAGGTTCTTTCGAGATAGGCTTCCAAAAAAGAAGATGCACCTTCTTGGTATAATTACACTATTAATTCTATTAAGCCTTGGGCCAGGACATCCCATCCCAGGGGCCAGGATATCACAATCCACCCCCCTTAGAAGACCGACGTCCTCGTCGGTCAACCCCAATCCAGGAACCTCCCCTCTTGGCCACGTCTGTATGTCTAGTGTCGTCATATGCCATGCCATGTGACCACTCCGGGCCCACATGCGCCATGCACCATATACCCGAACCCCCTAGCCCATACACGCCCATGAAATCGCGAGGGTCGGCTCTGATACCACTTGTAACACCCCGTCCAATCCCTGAATCGGCGGTAATTACTCCTGGCAGCTCTCTAGGATCATATATTGTCCCCACAGACCAACACGAGTCTTTTGTGCGCACTTTGTCCTCACTCATGCGCACCCGAGAAAACTTCCCGGTCGGTCATCCATCCCAAATTGCTCCAAGCCAAGCACGCTTAACTTGGAGGTTCTTTCGAGATAGGCTTCCGAAAAAGAAGATGCACCTTGTTGGTATGATTACACTATTAATTCTATTAAGCCTTGGGCCAGTACATCCCATCCCAGGGGCCAGGATATCACATCACATCAGTGAAATGGAATACTTTTTTTGTTGTTGTTCATGCAACATATATGTTGGTCACTTGTTCTCAAATGCTATGAGTTAAGAACAAGGCAACACAAATGTTAATGGTTAAAGACCTTCATCCTTCGAAGCATTATCTCCCTTAGGATATAATGTTCTTCAGATGAAGGGTATCAAGGACAAACCTTCATCATCTTAATATGTAATGAAAAGCAGAAGCATATGAGACATATTAAGAACATGAATAATGATATCAAATCATTATATTATCGATATTCTCATTATATGATCACGAATAAACAATGATGATATTAAATTACATTTGTACCTTCGGCTTGACAGAAGGTAAGAATCCGAGAGTGACATGCGAATGAATACAAGTCAGCGTGAACAGTACGTTGTTACTGTTCATCTATTTATAGGCATAGGACGCAGTTTGGGTAAAATTACGTTCATATCCCTAACATTTACTATTAACTAGAAAGTAAACTGTCGAGGGCTAAGCTGTCTTTTCCTTTTAAGTCGGTTTTGTCCTTCATCATCATCCTTGTGCTAAACCGAAGCTTCTCCATCCACATCTTCGGAACTGGTTCATCCTTCTTCTAGATTGAGCCTTTCATACCATGTACACCTTCATCTCAAAGCCGAAGCTTCCTGTGACAGTATACTATACTAGAAAGCATGTTTGTCGTGTTTTTGAGCACCTTCGGAAGACGAAGGCCCCCAACAATAGCCCCTCGCAGTATTAATTTGTTCTTGTATTTAACAAATTCAGACTGCGACGTGAATGAAGGCCTTTAGTCGAAGGTCCGAAAAAACACCTTCCCTTCGCTAGAATATCGAAAGTCAATGACAAATGGGGCCTGCCAAGTTGCAATGCATGAGGCATATAAATAGAAACCCACAGCGGCAACATTTGTTGTGCCATTTCAGTTGCTTGCTACTGTTTGCTCAAATTTTAATTCTCTTGCTATCAGCCCTTGCTTGATTTGCGAGGTTCGTGAAATACACAAGTGTTTGTTGAATGTCTGGAGAGAAGAAGATGTCTGAGGAGAAGAAGGTGTTGGACCCTGCTCTTGCTGGGTTTTACGAAGCTATGGAAAAAACAAACACAGAGACAATCACAAACGAAATAATGGCAGATTTGTCTGCAGATTCTGATGATAGTGATGACTATGATGTGGAAAGTGTGGGTGAAGATTCCAAAGATCGGCCCTGGCGGCCAAGCCATACCATCTTCGGAAAGTCGTCCATTAAACAGAGTCAGATTGATGCCATGAAGGAAAGATACTTTCGTGATATGTCTATTGTGAGAGTTGGAGGAGACAGCGCCGCTCCTGCACCTGAAGAAAATGAGGTTGTTGTTTACAGAAGCTTTATGAAGGCGGGTTTTCGGTTCCCATTGAGCAAATTTTTGGTTGAAGTGCTGAAGATATTTCATATTTTTCTTCATCAAACAACTCCCAAAGCTATAATCAGAATGGGTATGTTTGTTTGGGCTGTGAGAAGCCAAGGGCTAGAACTGAGCGCGAAATGCTTTTGCAATATGCACGAACTCCTGTACAAGATGAAGGCCACTGGTGAAGAGCAATATCACAACAACTTTGGTTGTTATGGCTTCATTGCTCGTTCTAATGCAAGCTACCTGTTGGGACTTGTTCTCAAATGCTATGAATTAAGAACAAGGCAACATAGAAAGAAGTTAATGGTTAATGGCCTTCGTCCTTCGAAGCATTATTTCCCTTAGGATATAACGATCTTCGGACGAAGGACATGAATGACATACCTTCATCATCATAGTTTACATTGATGAAAGAAGAAGCATATGAAACATGAGAAACAACATGAATAATCATATAACATCATTTATATGTCATTATTATATAATCATGGATGAATAAGAATAATACTGAATTACATTTGTACCTTCGGCTTGACAGAAGGCAAAGGTACAAGCGTGACGCACGAGCGAGTACAAGTTAGTGTGAATAGTACATGGGTACTATTCACCTATTGATTGGCACGGGACGCAGCCCGATCAAAATTACATTTATGTCCTCTACAACTAGTTACAATCATGACATAAATTACCATGGGTTGATTGGTCTTTTCCTCTTTAAGTCGGTGCAGCCCTTCGTATCAAGGCATGTCGCTATGCCGAAGCTCCCTGGAAGGTAGCTTCGGCGTGTACCTTCGCGCTATGTTTGCTTCTGTGCTAATCTTTCAAAGGTGTTTCTTCTTAAAGGACCTTCAGCGATGAAGCAGACCCCCAACAGTAGCCCCTTCGCGGTGCTAGATCATTTTTCGTAACGAGCTTGATCCATGAAAATGTCTCTAAGACTTCGGAATGCCGAAGGTCCAAAAAACACCTTCCCTGAGCTCGTTGTCGAGAAACGATTAAAATATTCCGAGCGCGAGGTGGCCCACCATGCGGCGGGTACGCAAGGTCTAGCGATTCTCCTCCCAAGCGCCGGGTGGTCCTCCGTTCAGCGGGTGCGAGTATCTGTTCAGCGGGTGCAGGCAACTTGGCGATTCACCTTCCCACTTGCAGCACTATATAAACAGACGGGTAGGTGTGAAGTTACCACAGCATTCATTACCATTGCACTATTGTGCTGTTGAAAATTTTTAACCATAACTGAAGCTTTTTCACTGCATTTTCGAGCAAGCCATCGTCTTGAATTAGCTTCGCCAAAAGAGGGAGCTTCGTAAAAAACTGTAAAAAACATCAACTTCGTAAGAACTGCAAGAAATTCAACATCAGATGGCCAGAGTACGCTCAACTGCGAGGGTGACCCATGATGGAGAGGAGGCCTAAGCCACCGAGACTACTCCGATCTCCGAAGTGATGAGACAATCAGGACTAGTTGTGATAGAGGGAGCCATTGAAGAAGGTGCACCTGCTGCCGAAACTGAACAAGATGTTGAGGAAGAAATCGCTGATGATGAAGAAGAAGATTATAGCATTCTGATCCCATCAAAACCCAGCCAGTTGGATTTTGAAAAATCTACTGTTTCTGAAGCTGATATGCCCATGATGATGAAGCTGGGCTACTTTAGAGAAGCTGAGAAGAAGCTGATTCGTTTTGCCGAGGTAGAAACCACTCCGACACCAAAAGATGATGAGGTGGTAGTTTTTAAAAGTTTTTTCAGAGCAAGATTACGGTTTCCGCTGAACGAGATAATTGGAGAAATTTTGGATAATTACAAAATATTTCTTCATCAGATGACCCCTAACCCCATCGTTAGGCTCAACATTTTCATCTGGGCCCTTCAAAGCCAAGGGATGGACCCAAATGCCGAAGCTTTTTGCCGAGTGCATGAGATACATTACCAAACAAAGGCCAGAGAAGACGGCCTACATGAAAATTTTGGCTGTTATAACTTCGCGGATCGCAAGGATACGAAGGCCCCGGTCCTCAGCTATCGGACCAAATGGCCAACTGGCTGGAAAAGTGAGTGGTTTTATATCAAGGCTGATGAGAAAAAGAGGGAGAAGCTGAAGACACTGGTGATGAGCCCTCTGAGCTTAAGCTTCGGGATGACTAGACCCTTGTGCAACATGAAGCCAGGGTTACCATGCCAGCTAGCCATGGCAGAATTCAGAGTGGTGGCTGAACATATCAGTACCAAGGATCTAGTGCAAGAATACTTGGCGAACAGGGTATCTCCAACATTGAGTGGTTGGAGTACGCCGAAGCTGAAAGGAACAAAGAAGAAGGATGAACTTGTCTGATTGCCCTATCACTAAAAAATTGAGAAACAATTCAAAGGGCCTTGCCAAGAGTGGTTAGAAATGATAGAAACTATGTGCAACAAAATTTTTGGTAATTATACCAAAAAAGAAGATCAACTGATGACTACAGCCTTCGGCACCCGACCAAAACGAAGGTTGAATCGGGTAATGGACGCTTTAAACTTTGAATACCCTAACTATGAACGACTAAGCAAGGGTGCCGAAGGTCCAAAAAGAAAGAGAGTTGTCAGTGTTCTGAGCAGACAGGCTGCTAGGATGGTGAAAGAGGATGAAGAAGCTCTAAAAATGAGGAAATCCAATCCTGAGCCGAAGGTGACTATTTCGAAGAAGAGAAAGGCTGCAACTTCAGAGCCAAAAACAGCTGAGATAGAAGAAACTCCTTCAACACCTTCTGCTGCTGAAGTAGAAGAAATTTTAAAGGTAATGACCGAATCCTTACCTATCAAGCTGCTAAGTCCACTGGGCCGCAACTGACGAAGCTTTTACAGAAGAAGGACGAGCCTTCGGCAGCGAAGAAGGAGGTTGGGCCAAAAAAGCGAAGGATTGTTACTGTTATGCAAGCTATTGAGGAAACGCCACCGCCGGCCTCAGCGTCAAAAATAACACCAGCTGCCGAAGTTGCTGCTTCTACCGAAGCTGTGACTGCCGAAGCTACCAACCTGGAAAGTACATTATCTGATATCGGTAAAGTGCTCTTGGATTTGGCTGTGGAGAAGGCTACTGCTTCTGCAGAAGAAGTCCTGGCCACAGTGCCTGAAAAAGGGAAGGAAATTGCCGAAGATATTTCGGAAGAAAAAAACTTCAATTTTCAAAATATAATTGGTCAAGAATTATCCAAGGCTAAGAAAGAGGAGCTGCAGGAGTATGCTATATCATGTGGCTACTAACCAGGAGCGATGCTCTTCGGCTGAATTAACGAAGAAGCCTTAGGATGTATTCGAGATGGAACTGGAGCAAAGATTATCAGCACTCTGTCGAAGAGTGTTGGTTTTCCGAAGCTTGAAGCCGACATCAGTCGCTACCGACGACAGCATATCGTCGGCAGCTTATTCTATCTAATTTTAAGGTAAAGTTTTTCCCTCAACTTTTTATTGTTTTGCGATGAAGGTGATTTCTGATGAAGGTTATTTTGCACAGAGTATGCTACTAAGTAAAGCCTTGAGGATGCAACAGGACCTCGAAGATAAGAAAAATAAGGTTATAATTGAAGGCTTGGAAAGTAAAATCTAAGATCATGAAGCTGCTCTTGAAAAGAAAGATTTTGTTCTTCAAACAATAGAGGGTTCATTGGCAGAGGCCCAAGCCAAAATTGCCAGATTAAACAGTGAACTCCTCCTAAAGTCAGAAAGCTTCGAGCAAGAAAAGAAGAATTTTGATATGAAGTTTGCAACCGAAGTTGAAAAGTTCGAATTTGCAAAAATCCTTGAAGGAGCTTCAGGACAAATGCCTAAACTTCGGCAACCGGTGCGTGCAACGGCTGAAACAGGTCTTCAACTTGGTGGGAGCCAGTTCTGAAAAATTTGAACCTTCGGTTGAAGACCTGTCAAGCACCTTCGAACATATTGAGGGCGAAGTTGAGGCGCTTGACGAATTTATAGCTGGGCATGGTGACTTCTGTGCCCTGCTAGCTTCTCGCGGCACAGCTGTAGCTTTTATGAAGGCTGGTTGCACGCATGGAAAAATTGTAAACATGCCAAACTTTAGCCTATCACCAGCGGACTTGACTGACTTCCCTAGCCTGGCCCGAAGCATTGGAAATAGATTTATAACACAAATCTAGACGAAGGGTGGGCGAGACTTAGCTGGTGACGAAGCTCGAAGTCATCTCAAGCCGGTATTAAACTTGTACCTGTTTCTTACCTTCTCCTGAGATTTCTATTTACCTTATACCGCTTTGTTATGTACAGGATGACGAAGCCGAAGATCAATGATCCGAAGCTTGACGGATACTGATGAAGCTGCTGCAAAAAGCTCTAGGGAAATTTGAATTAACTTTGTAAAAGATATTGTAATTTAGGAATCAAACATTTCTCTGTAAATTTGTCCATACCTTGTAATATATTTTTACCTTTCCATCTGTGTATGAACTGCTTTGATGTGGACGAAACTTGTATTTTTTTAGCCGAAGGCGAAAAACACCTTCCCTTCTTTTCGTACACAACAAAACATATCTTTGCTTCTTTGTACTCATCGAAGCTTTGTCATCAGAGCCAAAGCATCTGTTTGTATTCTATGTCATGATGATGATGATCCTACGGATGTCTAAATGAATGTGTATGAATGCAATGAATGATGTGATGTAATGTGCAAATGAATGTCCAAACACACGCTTACGAAGCCACACCCAGACTCTGCATCCCCTTAGGAACGTATTTTGAGTCTTAAGCTCTGCGTTCCCTTAGGAACGTCTTTTGAGCTTCTTCACCTTCTATTTCGGTGGTATAAGTTCTGCATCCCCTTAGGAACGTCTTTTGAACTTCTTCGCCTTCTATTTCGGCGGTATAAGTTCTGCATCCCCTTAGGAATGACTTTTGAACTTCTTCACCTTATATTTCGGCGGTATTTGGCTCTGCATTCCCTTAGGAACGACTTTTTGTAGCTTTGTTGTGCTCTGCATCTCCTTGGGGATGACTTTTGAGCTTCTCCCTGCTTTTTTTTCTTTTTCTGCACTCGATGGTGCATGCTCAGATTTTACATTTTACATTCTTTTGGGGGATTTGGCTCTCGTCGAGCTAAATAAGAAAGAAAAAATTACAAGCTATGGCCCCATTAAAAACCTTTCTCCCCATTTGGAAAGAAAAAGGGTGCCATAGAGAAAATGAAAAAAGATTGCATCAAATTACACATAATATCGTCGAAGCTCATCCGCATTCCAAGATCTAGGAATGTCGTTGTCGTCCATATCCTTCAATCTGTAAGAACCGGGCCTCGACGAAGATACCACCAGAAAAGGTCCTTCCCACTTTAGCTGCAATTTGCCTACTATGTCTGGATTGGCCACTCTCCGAAGCCCCAAATGCCCTGGCTTAATATTTTTCAACCGAACTTTTCTGTCACGCCATTTTATTGTTTTGGCTTGATATTTATTGATGTTCTCCACAGCCTGAAGTCTGGTCCCTTCTATCGTATCTTTTGCTACATGATAATCAGCTTCGTCTTCTGCCGAAGCTGCTGTTCTTTTTGACCCTGCTTTAGCTTCTTCTGGAGTTAAAGCTTCGTCACCAAATAATAGCTTGAAAGGTGTGAATCCTGTCAATCTTGATATGATTTTTGATATGGTTGTATTGTGGCTCCACACCACTTTAATCAACTCATCTAGCCACTTTCCTCTGGGCTGATTGAAGATTAGCTTCATTATTCCCGTCATAATAATATCATTTGCTCTTTCTACCAGCCCGTTTGACTCCGGATGCCTAACTAATGCAAAATGAATCTTCATGCCAATTTGGTCACAGAAATCCTTGAACGTTTTGGCATCAAACTGTGTTCCATTGTCCACAGTTATAGCCTTCGGCACGCCAAAGCGACAAACAATATTTTGCAAGAAGAATTTCTAGACTGTAACCGAAGTTATTGTAGCCAAAGGCTTCACTTCAATCCACTTAGAAAAATATTCTACAGCCACCATAACATATTTCAAATTACCTTGCGCTGGTGGAAGTGGGCCTAACAAATTCAGGCCTCATCTTTGCAATGGCCAAGTAGGCTGTATTAGCTGGGTGAGAGATGAAGGTTGTTTCTGGTCTTTTGCACATTTTTGACAATTTTCATATTTCTGAACTAGCTCTGCTGCATCCGAAGCTGCCTTCGGCCAGTAAAATTCTTGCCTAAACACTTTTCCCAGCAAGGGCCCAGACCCAATATGAGATCGACAGAGACCTGCATGTATCTCCTTCATTCATTCAATACCTTCAGCTCTTGATAAACACTTGAGGAGTGGAGAGCAGACTCCTTGTTTATATAATTCCCCTTCTATTATCACATACGGTCTTGTCCTTGCTTCCATTCTCTTATTATAAGTTTCGTCATCCGAAAGACAATTACCTTGGAGGAAAGATATAATTTCAGTCCTCTAACCTTCACTATGTACTGGGGAAATTGCAAGCACTACTCTCTCCATGAGTTCAACCGAAGGTGCTTTTATTGTTTAAAAAATACTTTCGAAGGTAGAGGGAGCCCCTGAGCCGCTGATTTGGCTAGCAGATCTGCATGCTCATTTTCACCTCTTGGAATATTCTTGACAGAAAAACCTTCGAAAGAAGCCTCCAACCTTCGAACTGTATCCAGATATTTTTCAAGCTTCGGGTCTCTTGCCTTGCTACTTTTGTCTACATAGCCAGAAATGACTTGAGAATTAGTTTTCAGGATGGCCCTTCTTATTCCCATTGCCCTTAACTTCTGAAGCCCCAACAGAAATGCTTCGTATTCATCAATATTATTTGTACAACTAAATTCAATCCTGGCTGCATAACATGTTCTGACTTTCGAAGGCGCTACTAGGACAGCAGTCGCTCCTGCACCGAAGGTTCCCCAAGAACCATCGCAAAACACTATCCAAGTTTCGGCGTCTTTGTTTATTTCTTCTTCCTGAGCCCCTGGCGTCCAATCAGCGATGAAGTCTGCTAATGCCTGGGACTGAATTTGTAACACCCCAGGTGTTTATCTCCCGTTCGACAACGATTATGGACTTAAGCACGAGATATCATTAAGAATAATGGTCTCTATGTCTTAATCGTCTTCGTCTATCCTGAATTCGACATCGCTTTCATCTTTATTTATCTGGAATCTTCCTAACGTTTTCGTGAAGTTTAGAACGTATTTGTTCCAGAAATTAGCGAGTCTGGTGATTATTTAAAATTCATCGATTGCGCAGATATGAATTTGGAAATTTAGTTCAATCCTCCGATTTCGTCCCAAACAAGATTTATTAGAAGTCGACGACTAAGGTTTTTGGGTGTAAAATAATTTAGTCCCCTCTTGTCAACCGAGACATCACGTCCGAGGATTTATAATCATGGTTGGTTTCCAGCAAAGTATCCACGACAGAAGGATCAGGTGTCGAGTTACAGAAGTTATCTGATCTTAAGTCGTATCAAATACAGTTTAAAACATCGGTCCCAATCTCGTTGGGTTCGGTCCATTTGTTTCTCGCCCCGATCTAAATTTTCAAATATAAATAACGGGTAAGAATTCGTCTGACTACGGGATATTCACCAAATCAAATCTTATTCAAATATTGTCATCGATCTCGTTTTGGTCTAACCCATTTACGTCTCTTTTAAACCCTATTCTAGAATCTGTATTGTCCGTTCGATTTTGTTAAAGAATAGAAAAAGAAAAAAAACTAATAAAAAAGGGAAAATATCTCCTCGTCTTAGGTAGTGTTTGGTTGAGGAGCCAAGTAAAACGGAGCCGTTCCATCCCTGATTCTAGGAACAGAGCCGCTCTATTCTGTGTTTGGTAATCTGGTACGGAGCGACTCTATTTTTTGTTTGGTTGCATAGTGAACGGAGCGGAGCGTGATTGTGAGAGCGGGATGAGAACGGAGCGGTTCTGTCCGGTTGATTTTTTGGAGCAGAATGGTTTCGGATCTGAGGAGAATATTCCCTAATTGGAGCCATTCTGTTCTAGTTCCTTTGTAACTAAACAGCAATAAAACTGGGACAGAACGGTTCCGTTCTACTTATCTCTTCAACCAAACACTACCTTAATCTCCCCCATCGCTCCCACATACACATCCTTAGCCGAAACAGGTGCTGGAAATTTTTCCCAGCTTCTACAGCCGTCATCTTCAATCCACACGTCACATCTCCCTTATCCTCTCTTAGATAAATCACGTACGTTTCTTTGTGCTTGTGACGCACGGTTCCGGAAGCTCCAAGTGCTCACCTAGGATTTCTCACGTACGCCTTGCCGTGCTCGGCTTTTAGCACAGCCAGCCGCTGCGAGCTCCGACTCGAGCTCTCCTCTGGCGCCTAGACCGTGCTCGCCCACGCCCTGCTCTCTCCTCACACCCCTCCTTTGAGCTCAGGCCTAGCCACGACATCGCCGTCGCGCTTGAGTTTGGACGTCGCAGTCTGTGCCATGTCGTTCCCTCTGCCTGCAGCAGTAGCAACGTGCGACCTACCCTCCGCGCCGGTCGTCCTCACCAGACGCGCGACCCTGCTCGGCTTCCCTCTGTGCATGCGCGTAGAGCATCGCCAGCCGCCATGCTGCTTGCCGATCCATGGTCGTCGCTCGCCAGACCTCGCCCCATGGTGCCGTGCGCGTGCCGCCGGGTGGTCATCCGCCTCGTCTCTGTCCACGGGGTTCACTCACACGGAGCTCTGCGGCCTCGCCTTCTCTGTCCTCGTCGCAGCAGTCATCTCGCCCGAGCTTCCTTGTGCAGTACACCAAGCCATCGTCACGGGGCTCCATCTCGCCGTGTTCGCGTGTCGCCATTCCGCTTCCCACGCCGGTGAGAACCATTGTTTGCGCTCCGTCGTCTCATCATACGGCGTGTTTTCCTCGCTGTTGAATATGTTTATGTGTGTGTGTTTACGGAGGTGCGACATCCCAGAAGTTTGGATGAAGGAGAAAGTGGAGATCAACGCGACGCCGCTAGGTGTTTGATGAATTGCATGAACCGGATCTGTCGTTGATTTCACGAATTCAAGTCGAGTTTGGTTTGGTAAGATAATTCGCTACTTCGGATTATTGGCTTGATGTTTGTCTTGGCTAGATGAATTAGTTGTTTTAATTCTCGTGTCTTAAGCGAAGGTGCGATGCGATGGCGATATCTAGCTCCCTTGCCATTGAATGTGTGTGGCTCTATGACATCACCAAAGAAGGGTCTTCATTCCTCTTTTCCTATTTATTTTGTGATCGGAAATGCCTCACTAGCTGCGTCCAGGATTAAGAAGTAGATGCATTATATTTGTGGTAAAGCTAGGGTTTGAGATACAAGCTTTGTGATGAGTATGGTGGTAAATAAGTGTGTGATACAAGGTCGAATTAATAATGCGAACAACAGGTTTCGGGTCTCGAACGTTTAGTTGATAGACTGTTGGTGCTGCTTTTGATGAAAGGTGTTTATATGATGGGATCGGTGTCCTACGTTAGTTGTTATTATAATCCATGTTTGTTGATTGGTAAATGTCGAAGTTGGACATTGATCGTTTAGATTAATAGTCTCGAATAAATGTTTATCGTTATCCTGTTTATCGTGGTCCAAATTATTTGGAGGTGAGCAACATCGTTTGGTCCGTGTTGGGGCCATGCTTCGTTGCGCCGAAGGTCTTATACGAAGAAGCAGCTTCGGCTAAAGTTGTCCCCAGGAGATGGCCGAAGGTTCCTTTTCATGGAGCTTCGGCATTACAAACCGACATAGAAATAGAATGACCTTTTAATCCATGAAGGTCTGAGTCAATGTTGTACACTTTTGTAAGGGGCATAATTGTAATTCGTCACAGGCTGTGTCCTGTGTCTATAAAAAGATGAACAGTACCCCTGTACTGTTCAGGCGAACTTGACATTTGCTTTCGCATCACACCTGTACTTTTGCCTTCCTCAGGACCGAAGGTACATTTGTAATTTGAAGTCATTTATATTCATTCATGATAATAAAAATGGAGATGATTCTATGATAATATTTGAATGTTTATTTTATATCTCATGATTCGTATGAACACTTCGTTGCTTATTATTATACTCACGAAGGTACGTCCTTCGTAACTTTCGTCCGAAATTCTTTATATCCTGAAGGGATTTGTAATACTCCAAATTGTATACCAGGAATAATAGAGAGTTATTCTCAATTTGGTATGTCTCATTTGCATCATGAAAAGAGCCTACACAAAATTTAAGAGCTTAATTCCAACAAATGATAGAAAAATTTGCATCATGTTGGAGTTTTTATGTTTGTGCATTGAATAAAAATAATAAGGATAATAATAAAAATACAATAATGGCTAAGTTGGATTAAACCCTAAATTGAAATTAGGGTTTGAAAATAAAGGAAAAGAGAAGGGATATGAAAATATAAATAATATATGTATAGTTATATTTCTAAAATTAGTACTTCTAATCTCACAATATAATTTGAGGAGAAGTTTGTCACAAGTTTAAATTTAAACCAGGATTAAATTTGAATTGGAAAGGGAGGAAAGGAAATAGAAAAAATGAATAAATAAAAGGAAAAAGACAAAGCCTCATATGGGCCTACATCTACCCTATTCAGCCCAACATGGGACACAACCCGCGCGGCCCACAGCCACACTCTCCCCGCGCGTGCGGTCACCTGGCGGGGGGGACCCACTGGCCATTCACTCAGCTTCCTCGCGCGCGGATTCCTCTTTCGCAGACAGGTGGGCCCCACTTGTCACCCCGTCCAACCCGACGGTAACGACCCAGGCGAAATACGCGGCGTGAATCGCTCCCCTCGGAGCGAGCTGGCGTTCCGCGTGACCGCTTCTCTGAAGATAAAAACGGATCCCCTCCGGCGACCCTCTCCTCGTGCACCACTATTCGAACCTCATTCCACCATTGGCACTTCCGCGCCCAGCCATCGTCCACACCTCCGGGGGGGGGAAAACTGAGAGCCGAGTGCCGCCGCGTGTGACCAGCGGCATACCGTCGACCCGGTCCACGGTGGAGTGACCCTGAGATCCGTCTCGTCGGAAGGAAGGTGTCCGTGGCGTCACCGCTCGGGAACCCGGGACCAGCACGGCGGAATTGCTCGCCGTTGCTCAAGCTTCGTGGCGGAGAGGCGTCATCACGTGGAGCGGGACCTCTGCGCTGCCATCCTTCGGTAAAAAGCATCTCCGAAGTTCCGCCTTCGTCCCTAGATTGCGTAGCCGGGGTCAATTTGGAAGTTGGAGCACCGGGGTGCTTGGTTCTTGTCGCGACGGCGAGGTCCGGCCGCGGGGGTTGGTAGCGCCGCCGCAATCCGCAGTCGGAGGTTGGTGGGGGCCTCGGGGTCGTTAGATCCTGGTTCAACGGCGGAGATTAGAAGCCTGCATACCGGTTCGTCCGGTTGATCCTGTCCGTCGATGGGCAGATCGGCGGCCAGGAAGGTTTATGACTCAGTTTTAGATCGTAGCCGTAGATCTCTGATCCGAGGGGTGGCGTTGCGTACCGGTTCGTTAGGTGATTCGATCTAATCGTGACCGTCAGATAGTGATCCTGCGGCCAGGATCGTTGGATACCTCTTCGGCCGAGCCATTTCTCAAAAGAGTCCCTCGGTTTACTTGAAAACAACCCGCCATCCACCCTATACTATTCCCTGTGTCTCGGGATTTTTACCTAGGCGCCCCTGCAGTTTCCTGTAATTGAGGCCCGATCCAGAGAGCTTTAAAAATCAGAAATTAATATCTGAAATTAATTTTTAGTGCAAAAATAAATGTTAAAACTTGTTTAATTCATAATAAATGCATATGAACTCCAAATTAGACCATTCCAGTTCCTAAGTTTTCATAAAATTATTGTCTATCTATTAGTGCCTCTGTTTTGTCATGACAAACACATTAAAATTATTCTTTCACTTAATCTTGTATTAAATGCATAAAACATTAGAAAATCCATAACTTAAAATATATAACTCCAAATTTAATGATTCCAGTTCCTGTGATCTTATTTTAATGTCTAGTTTATTACTGTATATTCTATTTGCATGCTTGATGTGATGTTAATTTATGCTATGCCATGTATGTATTGTATTGATGCGAGTAGACGAGCAACCCACTGTGGAACCAGAGCTTCAACAAGTTGAAGTAGCTGAGCAGGAGCTCGTTGAAGGCAAGTTGTGCCCTTGATCACTTCTTTTACCCATTCATGTTCTTATTATTCATAATGATCTGCATAGGATAATTTTGCTGGGACCCATTAGGATACCCTAGATTTTGACTATCTTTATACCTTGTTTTACCACTGGTTTTACTACTAAAGTTTTGGGTAGTACATGCTATTGCTTTATGTGGATTTGGGTATATAGATATTCATCACTTATTGTTATACTATCTATTGTTATCTGTTTTATTATTCCTTGTTCATGTTAAGATCATTATGTTAATGGGAACATGGAGAACCACCCGGGAAAACAGTGCTACCACAAGGGTGGAATGGGACGCCCTTGGCTGATTAACTAGGAAAGCTAGGGGAGGGCTACCTTACCCGAAAGGGGCAAGGGCAGTAGGGGAGAGGTCAGTGCGGGGAGGTCCCTGGTTGATTTTGCTGCGATGGCGGTCAGTCAGGAACCCTTTACTGGATCTTCCCATAAACTGTAGCGGGTAGTCTGAAGCTAGTGGAACTTTGTAAAGGCCTCGTAGTGGTACCCTGCCTCGCTTCCTAGGTAGAGGTGTATGGAGTCTGATCAACTCTGTGGCAGATGGGTAACACGACTTGTGGGTAAAGATGCGCAACCTCTGCAGAGTGTAAAACTGGTATACTAGCCGTGCTCACGGTCATGAGCGGCTCGGACACTCACATGATTAAATTATGGAACTTAAACTTAACCTGTCATTTCATTGCATTTGGGATTATTTTATCATTACTTTTACTTATTATTACTATGGTTTGGTATTTACTTACACTTAGTAACTGCTAATAAAATTTTGACCAACTTATAAAAGCAATGCTCAGCTTCAGCCTTTATTTCATTGATCAGCCTTACACTTCATGAACTCCCACCTTTGGTGAGTTCATGCCACATTATTCCCCACGACTTGTTGAGCTATGAACGTATGTGAGCTCACTCTTGCTGTCTCACACCCCCCCCACAGGAGAAGAGCAGGTGGTTCAGGAGGAGCTGCCTAGCACTGAGGAGTTTGATCTGATCTAGGTGGCGTTTCTCAGTCGACATTGGCGCCGACGATCCTTAGTTCGTTTTATCTTTATTATTTTATTTTGTAATAAGACTTCCGCTATGTAATAAATACTCTGATGTTTATGACATTTATCTCTATACACTCTGTTATTGTATATGTTGTCTTCTTGGCGCATGTATGAGATGCACCCGGCTTTGTCCATTAAAAACCGGGTGTTACAGAAGTGGTATCAGAGCAAATGTTGACTGTAGGACGAAACCTAGATAGAAATGGACAAAACCCTTACCTACTTACCTTATTCTGATTCATTCTACACTCACCTTACACTGATTCTTTCTACACTTATCTTGATCCTGTCTCACCTTCTACTGTTCTACTCTGATCATTCTTACCTTTTCTACTCTGAGACAAGATGGATTTCAAACCTTGGAATCCCTACCCTTATGACATTTTAAGAGATAGGAAACCTAAGACAAAAATTTAAAACTATTTTCTCTATTAAAAATATTGGTTGATTGTTCTGATGATCAATGCCTGATTTGCTTCTTTGATTGATTGGATTATTATAGATGGACATCTTAGCATGTACCAACATAAGGTATTGAATTAGCTATAGTAGGTGAAATATTAATCTGCTTAGCTAATAAAGTCCCCCAAAGTAACCCGATTTGTAAATACCTGCCTTGTCTATTATCTTCTTACCATATGTATCTAACTCAGATGGTCAATACCAGGCGAGGTGGTGGAATTGACTTGCCTCCTAACCAACACACTCGAAGACAACCTCAGCCACAGCCTGCAGGGATGAATCCTCCTAATCCTCCACCCGGCGGAGTTGACCCACTGGTTGCTGCTCAGATGGCGATGATGCAGCAGATGGCAGACACCATGGCGGATATGCGTGCCCAGATGCAGCAAGAACGCCAGGAGATGCGTCAAGAAAGAGAAGATATACGCCAGGAGTTGCGCCAGGAGCGAGATGAGATACGCCAAGAAAGGAGGGCGCAACAACAGCAGCTGCAACAACAACTTCAACAACAGCAGCAACAGCAGCAAGTGCCATTGCCTCCACCACCACCACCAGTTCCACCTCGGGATAAGCACCGGGAGTTTATGAGTCATAAGCCACCGACCTTCGCCAGCTCGCCAGATCCACTTGATGCCGACGATTGGTTGAAGTCAATTGAGAAGATGTTGAATATTGCACAATGCACTGATCGGGAGAAGGTCTTATATGCTTCTGGACGTCTGACTGGTCCTGCTGCTGACTGGTGGGATTCTTATACTGCTGCCCATGATGCTGCGGATACTATTACTTGGGCAGAGTTCAGTACGCAGTTCAGGAACTACCATATTCCAGCTGGTATGATCAAGATCAAGAAGAAGGAGTTTCTGTCATTGAAGCAAGGCAATATGTCTGTCAGCGAGTACAGGGATAAATTCATTCAGTTGTCAAGGTATGCTCCAGAGGAAGTTGCTGAGGATGAAAGGAAGCAGGAGCATTTTATTGAAGGACTTAATGGACCATTGCAGTATGCTCTAGTGGCACACACTTTTCCATCATTTCAGAGGCTATTGGATAAGGCTCTTGCTATTGAACACAAGCGTGTTCAATTGGGTGATTTGAAGAGGAAAGCTATCTCACAAGGACAGGGTAGCAGCAGCGTTCGTCCTCGCTACAGTTCACCACAGGGTACACCGACTCGACCAGGAGGACCGCGCCCAGTTCAGCAATCACCGCTGAGGACACCTACTCGACAGGCTACTCCCACTGGCACCCCGACGAAGTTTGCAGGACAGAGTCAGGGCACTCAATGTTTCAAGTGTGGGAAGATTGGTCATTATGCAAATGTCTGCCCACAGAGGATTGCTAATACTCCAGCTCAGAACAAGCAACAGACCCCTGGCAAGGGATATTCTATAGCCAGGGTGAATCAAGTCAGCGTTGATGATACTCCTGATGGTGGTGACCTCGTGATTGGTATGTTTTATGTTAATGCAATTCCTGCAACAATATTATTTGATTCTGGTGCCACACATTCATTCATGTCTGCTAGATATGCCAACACAAATGAGATACCACTGCTAAATATGAAAAAACCCCTGATAGTAATTACACCTAAAGGGCCTGTTGAGGCGAATCAAATGACACGTAGATTGACATTAACCATTATGGGTAGAGAATTTGGAGCCACTGCTATAATATTAGAGTCAAGCAGTATAGATTTGATCCTTGGTATGTCATGGCTAAGAAAGGCAAAGGCCGTTATAGCATGTGGTAGGGGTACCGTAGAACTCACTACCACTAAGGGAGAAAGATTTCAAGTCAATATTGCAGTAACCTCCTCATCCATGCGTGCAATGTTCTTTATGCCTGAGGAGTTTGTTGGTGACAACATCCGGGTGGTTAGAGATTTTCCGGACGTCTTTCCAGAGGAGTTACCAGGGATGCCACCTGATAGAGAAGTTGAGTTCGTTATTGATCTCTTACCTGGAACCGCCCCTATTTCTAAACGGCCATATAGAATGTCCGTAGAGGAATTGAAGGAACTGAAGAAGCAGTTGACGGAATTACAAGAGGCTGGCTATATTCGTCCAAGTTCATCACCTTGGGGAGCACCGGTGTTATTTGTGCAGAAGAAGGACGGATCGCAACGGATGTGTGTGGATTATAGATCTCTTAATGATGTTACTGTGAAAAACAAGTACCCGTTGCCCCGTATTGAGGATTTATTTGATCAGATGAGAGGAGCCAGGGTATTCTCGAAGATTGATCTCCGATCAGGATACCATCAGATGAAGATCAGACCATCGGATATTCCTAAGACGGCTTTCTCAACTCGATATGGACTATATGAGTTTACTGTTATGTCGTTTGGACTAACCAATGCACCAGCTTACTTCATGAATTTGATGAACAAAGTGTTTATGGAGTATTTGGACAGATTCGTCGTGGTATTCATCGACGATATTCTTATCTATTCTAAGAATGAAGGTGATCATGAACAACATCTGAGATTGGTGCTACAGAAGTTGCGAGATAATGAGCTCTACGCTAAGTTTAGCAAGTGTGAGTTTTGGATTGACAAGGTGCCATTCCTTGGTCATATTATTTCTAATGGGGGAATAGCAGTGGATCCTGCTAAAGTGAAGGAGATTATGGAATGGAGAGTGCCCACTACCGTTACTGAGATTCGGAGTTTCTTGGGACTCGCAGGATATTATCGGAGATTTATTGAGGGATTCTCTAAGATTGCCAAGCCTATGACATCGCTTTTGGAGAAAGGAAGAGAATTTAAGTGGGATGAGAAATGTCAGGAGAGCTTTGATCAATTGAAGGAAAGATTGATGTCTCCACCAGTATTGGTTATGCCAGACCTGCAGAAAGGATTTGATATTTATTGTGATGCATGTGGCCAAGGACTTGGATGTGTGCTTATGCAAGAAGGTCATGTGATTGCCTATGCATCTCGTCAGTTGCGGAAGCATGAACTAAACTACCCCACCCATGACTTAGAGCTGGCTGCAGTTGTGCATGCACTTAAGATTTGGAGACACTACATTATGGGAACTAAGTGCCAAGTATACACGGATCACAAGAGTTTGAAGTATATATTCACTCAGAAGGATCTCAATCTTAGACAACGTCGCTGGTTGGAGCTCATCAAGGATTATGATTTGGAGATTCACTATCATCCAGGCAAGGCAAATTTGGTTGCAGATGCCTTGAGTCGGAAGGAGCATGTTCACTCCGCTTTCGTTGTCCAGCTACCTGATGATTTAGCAAAAGATTTTGAGAGACTCAATTTGGGAATTGTTACTCATACTGAAGGAGTTACCATAGAGTTGGAACCTACCTTGGAGCAAGAGATTCGTAAAGGTCAGGTTGGTGATGCTAAGATTCAAGAGATTAAGGATCTTATTACTGAAGGAAGAGTTCCGGAATTCACGGAGGATGAGCAAGGTACCATATGGTTCAAAAATCGGATATGTGTTCCGGAGATCGATAGCCTCCGTGAGGCTATATTGAAAGAAGCTCATGATTCTGATTACTCCATCCACCCTGGAAGTACTAAGATGTATCAAGATTTGAAGCAAAAGTATTGGTGGTACGGACTAAAAAGAGATGTGGCTGCTCATGTGGCTAAGTGTGATGTATGTCAAAGAGTTAAGGCTGAACATCAAAGACCCGCTGGACTATTGCACCCATTGAAGATACCTGAGTGGAAATGGGAAGAAATTGGTATGGATTTTATTGTTGGACTACCCCGCACTCCAGCAGGATATGACTCTATTTGGGTAATTGTGGACAGATTGACAAAAGTGGCTCATTTCATACCTGTGAGGACTAATTATACGGGGGCCAAGCTCGCAGAGTTGTATATGACTCGGATAGTTTGTCTACATGGAGTACCTAAGAAGATCGTGTCTGATCGAGGATCACAGTTTACTTCTCGATTTTGGAAGAAGTTGCATGAGAGCTTGGATACAAAGTTGAATTTCAGTTCAGCCTACCATCCCCAGACTGATGGACAGACAGAGAGGACTAATCAAGTGCTGGAAGATATGTTAAGAGCTTGTGCTCTCAAGCATGGTGGCAGTTGGGAGAAGAGTTTACCATATGCTGAGTTTTCTTATAATAATAGCTACCAGGCCAGTTTGAAGATGTCACCATTTGAGGCTTTGTATGGCAGAAAATGCAGGACTCCCCTGTATTGGGATCAAACTGGAGAGAGACAGTTCTTTGGGCCTGAACTTATTCAAGAGGCAGAAGAGCAAGTGCAAATGATAAGAGAAAATTTGAGGATTGCACAATCAAGGCAAAAGAGCTATGCTGATAATAGGAGAAGACTCCTGGAGTTTAAGGAGGGTGATCATGTCTACTTGAAGGTGTCACCACTTCGTGGTATGAGGAGATTTAAAGTTAAAGGAAAGTTATCCCCTCGCTTCATTGGACCTTTCTTGATCTTAAAGCGAGTGGGTGAAGTTGCATATCAACTGGAGTTACCCGATCATCTGTCAGATGTACATGATGTGTTTCATGTATCTCAGCTAAAGAAGTGCCTCAGGGTACCTGAGGAGCAACTACCAATGGAAGACCTTAGTGTTCAAGAGGATTTGACTTATGCTGAGTACCCCATCAAGATTCTGGACACTTTGACTCGAGTTACGAGGAATAAGATGATAAAGATGTGCAAAGTTCAATGGAGTCACCACGGTGAAGATGAAGCGACTTGGGAAAGAGAAGAAGAGCTTCGCATAGATTTTCCCCATCTCTTCCCTAGTCCTTCTTAAATCTCGAGGACGAGATTATTTTTAAGGGGGGTAGGATTTGTAATACTCCAAATTGTATACCAGGAATAATAGAGAGTTATTCTCAATTTGGTATGTCTCATTTGCATCATGAAAAGAGCCTACACAAAATTTAAGAGCTTAATTCCAACAAATGATAGAAAAATTTGCATCATGTTGGAGTTTTTATGTTTGTGCATTGAATAAAAATAATAAGGATAATAATAAAAATACAATAATGGCTAAGTTGGATTAAACCCTAAATTGAAATTAGGGTTTGAAAATAAAGGAAAAGAGAAGGGATATGAAAATATAAATAATATATGTATAGTTATATTTCTAAAATTAGTACTTCTAATCTCACAATATAATTTGAGGAGAAGTTTGTCACAAGTTTAAATTTAAACCAGGATTAAATTTGAATTGGAAAGGGAGGAAAGGAAATAGAAAAAATGAATAAATAAAAGGAAAAAGACAAAGCCTCATATGGGCCTACATCTACCCTATTCAGCCCAACATGGGACACAACCCGCGCGGCCCACAGCCACTCTCTCCCCGCGCGTGCGGTCACCTGGCGGGGGGGACCCACTGGCCATTCACTCAGCTTCCTCGCGCGCGGATTCCTCTTTCGCAGACAGGTGGGCCCCACTTGTCACCCCGTCCAACCCGACGGTAACGACCCAGGCGAAATACGCGGCGTGAATCGCTCCCCTCGGAGCGAGCTGGCGTTCCGCGTGACCGCTTCTCTGAAGATAAAAACGGATCCCCTCCGGCGACCCTCTCCTCGTGCACCACTATTCGAACCTCATTCCACCATTGGCACTTCCGCGCCCAGCCATCGTCCACACCTCCGGGGGGGGAAAACTGAGAGCCGAGTGCCGCCGCGTGTGACCAGCGGCATACCGTCGACCCGGTCCACGGTGGAGTGACCCTGAGATCCGTCTCGTCGGAAGGAAGGTGTCCGTGGCGTCACCGCTCGGGAACCCGGGACCAGCACGGCGGAATTGCTCGCCGTTGCTCAAGCTTCGTGGCGGAGAGGCGTCATCACGTGGAGCGGGACCTCTGCGCTGCCATCCTTCGGTAAAAAGCATCTCCGAAGTTCCGCCTTCGTCCCTAGATTGCGTAGCCGGGGTCAATTTGGAAGTTGGAGCACCGGGGTGCTTGGTTCTTGTCGCGACGGCGAGGTCCGGCCGCGGGGGTTGGTAGCGCCGCCGCAATCCGCAGTCGGAGGTTGGTGGGGGCCTCGGGGTCGTTAGATCCTGGTTCAACGGCGGAGATTAGAAGCCTGCATACCGGTTCGTCCGGTTGATCCTGTCCGTCGATGGGCAGATCGGCGGCCAGGAAGGTTTATGACTCAGTTTTAGATCGTAGCCGTAGATCTCTGATCCGAGGGGTGGCGTTGCGTACCGGTTCGTTAGGTGATTCGATCTAATCGTGACCGTCAGATAGTGATCCTGCGGCCAGGATCGTTGGATACCTCTTCGGCCGAGCCATTTCTCAAAAGAGTCCCTCGGTTTACTTGAAAACAACCCGCCATCCACCCTATACTATTCCCTGTGTCTCGGGATTTTTACCTAGGCGCCCCTGCAGTTTCCTGTAATTGAGGCCCGATCCAGAGAGCTTTAAAAATCAGAAATTAATATCTGAAATTAATTTTTAGTGCAAAAATAAATGTTAAAACTTGTTTAATTCATAATAAATGCATATGAACTCCAAATTAGACCATTCCAGTTCCTAAGTTTTCATAAAATTATTGTCTATCTATTAGTGCCTCTGTTTTGTCATGACAAACACATTAAAATTATTCTTTCACTTAATCTTGTATTAAATGCATAAAACATTAGAAAATCCATAACTTAAAATATATAACTCCAAATTTAATGATTCCAGTTCCTGTGATCTTATTTTAATGTCTAGTTTATTACTGTATATTCTATTTGCATGCTTGATGTGATGTTAATTTATGCTATGCCATGTATGTATTGTATTGATGCGAGTAGACGAGCAACCCACTGTGGAACCAGAGCTTCAACAAGTTGAAGTAGCTGAGCAGGAGCTCGTTGAAGGCAAGTTGTGCCCTTGATCACTTCTTTTACCCATTCATGTTCTTATTATTCATAATGATCTGCATAGGATAATTTTGCTGGGACCCATTAGGATACCCTAGATTTTGACTATCTTTATACCTTGTTTTACCACTGGTTTTACTACTAAAGTTTTGGGTAGTACATGCTATTGCTTTATGTGGATTTGGGTATATAGATATTCATCACTTATTGTTATACTATCTATTGTTATCTGTTTTATTATTCCTTGTTCATGTTAAGATCATTATGTTAATGGGAACATGGAGAACCACCCGGGAAAACAGTGCTACCACAAGGGTGGAATGGGACGCCCTTGGCTGATTAACTAGGAAAGCTAGGGGAGGGCTACCTTACCCGAAAGGGGCAAGGGCAGTAGGGGAGAGGTCAGTGCGGGGAGGTCCCTGGTTGATTTTGCTGCGATGGCGGTCAGTCAGGAACCCTTTACTGGATCTTCCCATAAACTGTAGCGGGTAGTCTGAAGCTAGTGGAACTTTGTAAAGGCCTCGTAGTGGTACCCTGCCTCGCTTCCTAGGTAGAGGTGTATGGAGTCTGATCAACTCTGTGGCAGATGGGTAACACGACTTGTGGGTAAAGATGCGCAACCTCTGCAGAGTGTAAAACTGGTATACTAGCCGTGCTCACGGTCATGAGCGGCTCGGACACTCACATGATTAAATTATGGAACTTAAACTTAACCTGTCATTTCATTGCATTTGGGATTATTTTATCATTACTTTTACTTATTATTACTATGGTTTGGTATTTACTTACACTTAGTAACTGCTAATAAAATTTTGACCAACTTATAAAAGCAATGCTCAGCTTCAGCCTTTATTTCATTGATCAGCCTTACACTTCATGAACTCCCACCTTTGGTGAGTTCATGCCACATTATTCCCCACGACTTGTTGAGCTATGAACGTATGTGAGCTCACTCTTGCTGTCTCACACCCCCCCCACAGGAGAAGAGCAGGTGGTTCAGGAGGAGCTGCCTAGCACTGAGGAGTTTGATCTGATCTAGGTGGCGTTTCTCAGTCGACATTGGCGCCGACGATCCTTAGTTCGTTTTATCTTTATTATTTTATTTTGTAATAAGACTTCCGCTATGTAATAAATACTCTGATGTTTATGACATTTATCTCTATACACTCTGTTATTGTATATGTTGTCTTCTTGGCGCATGTATGAGATGCACCCGGCTTTGTCCATTAAAAACCGGGTGTTACAGGATATAATGTTTTGGAGGACGAAGGACTTTAACACTTAACATTTTCTATGTTGCCTTGTTCTTAACTCTTAGCATTTGAGAACAAGCCCCCAACATTGGCGCCCACCTCCGGTGAACTCACTTCCACTTTTCTGAGCTGATGGCTTCGTTCAACAATCAAGCTGGAGCTGCTTCGGCTTCGAAGCTGGTGCTCCCGATAACAGGCGGTTCTTGCTCAGAGCCGGCTAACAAGAAGCAGAAGAAGGAGGCTCAAAGAAGGGTGCAGCATGTTGGAGTGCAGGGACCCTTCATCAAGTCAAAATGGTCCCACATTCCAATTACTTTCTCTCAGGAAGATCTTCAGCTTAAGGATTATCCTCACAATGATGCCATGGTTATCTCTTGCGTGATCAAAGGATTTCTGGTCCACAATGTCTTAGTTGATACAGGCAGTGCAGCTGATATTATATTTGCTAAAGCCTTCAGACAAATGCAAGAGCCCGAAGACAAGATCCACGATGCTACGCACCCTCTTTGTGGCTTCGGAGGGCGGCAGATTGTAGCACTTGGGAAGATTACCATGCCGGTAACCTTCGGATTTGTTAACAACACAAGGACTGAGCAAATTGTGTTTGATATTGTTGACATGGAGTATCCTTACAATGCTATCATTGGCCGTGGTACTCTTAATGCCTTCGAAGCAATTCTTCACCCAGCGTATCTCTGCATGAAGATACCTTCGGACCAAGGGCCTATTGCTATTCATGGAAGCCAGGAAGCTGCTAGAAGGGCCGAAGGAAGCTGGACTGACTCCAAAGCAATCCATAACATAGATGGAGCTGAAGCTTGTGAACAGTACAAATTCAGAAGGGAGAAAGCAGCTTCAGCAGATCAGCCGAAGCCCATGCTATTGTGTGAGGACATAGCAGAGCAGAAGGTGCTGTTGGGCTCGCAATTATCTGAAGACCAGGAGAAAACCTTGATAAGGTTTTTATTCAACAACAAAGATGTTTTTGCATGGTCAGCTAATGATCTCTGTGGAGTAAATCTGGATGTTATTGAACATTCGCTCAATGTTGACCCATCCTTCAGACCCCGAAAGCAGAGGCTTCGGAAGATGTCGGATGACAAGGCCGAAGGGGCTCGCAATGAAGTAAAAAGACTCCTCAGTGCAGGAGTTATCAGAGAAGTAAAGTATCCAGAGTGGCTAGCTAACACTGTTATGGTGAAGAAGGCCAATGGCAAGTGGAGAATGTGTATCGATTTCACAGATCTCAACAAGGCTTGTCCGAAGGATGAATTCCCGCTGCCAAGGATAGACTCTTTAGTTGATGCAGCAGCTTCTTCAGAGCTCATGAGTCTCCTGGACTGCTACTCAGGCTATCATCAAATCTGGATGAAGAAGGAAGATGAGCCGAAGACTAGCTTCATAACCCCAAGTGGCACATATTGCTATCTTCGGATGCCTGAGGGGCTCAAAAATGCTGGAGGAAGTTTCAGCAGAATGACAGCGAAGGTCCTCCAGTCTCAGATAGGCAGAAATGTTTTGACTTATGTCGATGACATCATTGTAAAAAGCACGAAGCAGGAAAATCATATTGCTGATCTGCAGGAGACCTTCGCCAGTTTCAGACAAGCTGGTCTGAAGCTGAATCCAGAAAAATGTGTCTTCGGAGTAAAGAAGGGGAAATTTCTTGGATGCTTGGTTTCAACAAAGGGAATCGAAGCTAATCCAAATAAAATCGAAGCTATACTTCGAATGGAGCCACCAACCACAAGAAAGGGGGCCCAAAGATTGACAGGAAGGCTGGCATCTCTCAACAGATTTATATCCAGATCAGCAGAAAGAAATTTACCATTCTTCGAGGTGCTGAAGTCAGCTGAAGTCTTTCAATGGGGCCCAAGTCAACAAAAAGCCTTCGAAGAGCTGAAGCAATACTTGATAGATCTAACAACATTAACTCCACCAACGCCAGGGGCTCCTTTGTTGTTATATGTGGCAGCTTCGCACTCGGCAGTAAGTGCAGCACTTGTCCAGGAGAAGCTTGATGGACAAGTCAAGAAGCAGGTTCCAGTATATTTTGTATCTGAAGTCCTTAGTGTATCAAAGAAAAATTATACGGAGCTGGAGAAGGTATTATATGCCGTTTTAATGGCATCCAGGAAGCTTCGGCATTATTTTCAGGCATACAATATTATTGTTCCTTCTTCGCAGCTGTTGAAGGATATCATGAGAAATAGAGAAGCTACTGGACGGATTGGAAAATGGGCTGCAGAGCTCAATGAATTTTACATTGATTATGTGCATAGATCCTCGATCCAGTCTCAAGCATTGGCAGATTTCATTGCCGACTGGACGCCAGGGGCTCAGGATGAAGAAGCAAATAAAGATGCCGAAGTGTGGACAGTGTTTTGTGATGGCTCTTGGGGAACCTTCGGAGCAGGTGTAGCTGCTGTGTTGGTCTCACCATCCAAGGTTAAAACTTGTTATGCAGCAAGACTTGACTTCAGCTGTACAAACAATATTACTGAGTACGAAGCCCTGCTCCTGGGCCTTCGGAAATTAAAGGCAATGGGAATCAGAAGGGCGATTCTTAAAACTGATTCCCAGGTTGTTTCGGGTCATATTGACAAAAGTTGCAAGGCTAAAGATCCGAAGCTTGAAAAATATCTAGACACGGTCCGAAGGATCGAAGCCTCCTTCGAAGGATTTTCTGTCAAGAATATCCCTCGAGGACAAAATGAGCATGCTGATTTGCTAGCCAAGTCTGCAGCACAGGGGCTGCCGTTACCTTCGGATGTGTTCTTCGAAACAATAAAGGCACCTTCAGTGGAGCTCCTTGAAAGAGCAGTCCTCAACATATCTCCTGTTTACAGCGAAGATTGGAGAACTGAAATAATGTCTTACCTTCAGGGTAAGTTCCTTTCAGATGACGAAGCTTACAATAAAAGAATAGAGGCAAGAGCTCGTCCGTATGTCATGATAGAAGGGGAATTATACAAACATGGAGTTTGCGCCCCGTTGCTCAAGTGCTTGTCTAGAACCGAAGGTATAGAGTTAATGAAAGAAATACATGCAGGCCTGTGTGGATCCCACATCGGATCTAGGCCGTTACTTGGAAAAGTTTTCCGCCAAGGGTTTTATTGGCCGAAGGCAGCTTCGGATGCAGCGGAGTTAGTTCAAAAGTGCGAAGGTTGTCAGAAATGTGCAAGAGATCAAAAGCAACCTTCGTCTTTGACACAGCTGATACAACCTATCTGGCCATTGCAAAGGTGGGGCCTTGACTTGTTAGGTCCATTACCACCGGCTCAAGGGAATCTAAAATATGTTATAGTGGCGGTGGAGTATTTTTCCAAATGGATTGAGGCGAAGCCATTAGCCACAATAACTTCGGCCACTGTCCAAAAGTTTTTCTGGCAGAATATTGTCTGTCGCTTCGGGGTACCGAAGGCCATCACTGTAGATAATGGAACGCAGTTCGACTCCGAAGCTTTCAGAAATTTCTGTGATCAAATTGGAACGAAGATCCATTTTGCATCAGTCAGGCATCCGGAGTCGAATGGGCTTGTTGAAAGGGCCAACGGCATTATAATGACAGGAATAATGAAGTTAATCTTCAATCAACCCAGGGGAAAGTGGCCAGATCAGTTGACCAAAGTGGTGTGGAGCCACAATACAACAACATCAAGGTCTACAGGCTTTACCCCATTCAAGTTATTATTCGGTGACGAAGCAATAACTCCGGAAGAAGCTAAAGCTGGATCAATAAGAGTAGTAGCTTCGGCAGAATCAGGTCCTGAAGATGCTTGCCTTGTGGAAAAAGATGCCTTAGAAGGGATCAGGCTTCAGGCCGTGGAGAATATCAATAAATACCAAGCTGAAACAGTCAAGTGGCGAGATAGAAAGGTCCGGTTAAAAAATATTGAGCCGGGACACTTGGTGCTTCGGAGAGTAGCCAACCCAGACACAGTGGGCAAGCTACAGTTGAAATGGGAAGGACCTTTCTTAGTAGTATCTTCGTCAAGGCCTGGTTCGTACAGATTGAAGGACATGGATGGCAACGAAATTCCAAGATCTTGGAATGCGGATGAGCTTCGACGATATTATGTATAACTTGATGTAACTTTTTATGTTTTTTTTTTCTTTTCTTTTTCATGGCACCCTTTTCCTTTCTAAAGGGGGAGAAAGGTTTTTAATGGGGCCATCATGTGTAATTTCCTTTTTAGTCTTATAAGAGCAAAATCCCCCAAAAATGTAAATGTAAAAACTGAGAACGCACCATCGAGTGCCGAAACTGAAAAAGCGAAGAAGCTCCAAAGACGTCCCTAAGGGGATGCAGAGCTCACAGCGAAAAGTCAACGCTGATTCCGCCGAAAGTAAAAGGCGAAGAAGCTCCAAAGACGTCCCTAAGGGGATGCAGAGCTTACAGCGAAAAGTCAACGCTGATACCGCCTAAGTAAAAGGCGAAGAAGCTCCAAAGTCGTTCCTAAGGGAATGCAGAGCTGATGTGTGGTTGTTTCTAAGGAAATAATGGCTGAGAGTGTGGCTTCGGATATATGTTTTGGACATTCATTCGCACATTACATTACATCATAGCATTTGCATTCATAAGCATTCATTCATAGCATTTGCGTTCCTAAGTGGTTGTTTCGGCAAAAAGAAGAAGTGGTCTTTTATGCTTCGTTGTGTACAAAAAAGAAAAGCTTCGGCAAAAAGAAGGAGTGGTCTTTTATGCTTCGTTGTGTACGAAAAGAAGGGAAGGTGTTTTTTTCGCCTTCGGCTCAAAATACTAATTTCGTCCACATCAAAGCGCCTCAATAGAAGGGTAAGAATATATTACAAGGTATGTACAAAGTTCATTGAGAACAGTTTAATTGTATTTACAAAAGTTGTTACAAAAGTCTCCTGAGTTTTTTCTAGTCTACTCCTACTAATCTTCGTCAGGTTTCCGCTTCGGCGGCATATTCTTTAAGTATCACCTTCAGCTTCGACATCCTACATAAATCAAGGTATCGCGAGTAAAAATCAAGTGTGAAGGAGAAGGTAAGTATAAAGTATGATTTCTTACTGGATCAAGATGACTTCGAGCTTCGTCTCCAGCCTTCTCTCGCCCGCCTTTTGTCCATATCATTTTTATAAATCTATTTGAGATGCTTCGGGCGAGGTCAGGAATATCGTCCAGAATTGATGGAGACAGGGTGAAGTTGGGCCTGTTGACGATTTTTCCATGCTCGCAGCCGGCCTTCAGGAACGCTGCAGCGGTACCCCGAGAAGCTACCCAGGCACAGAAGTCACCGTGCCCGGCTATAACTTCGTCAAGTTCTTCAATTTCAGCTTCAATATGATCGAAGGCTTTTGGTAAATTTTCAGCTGAAGGGTTAAACTTCCCGCTGCTGGCTCCAACTGAGTAAAAGACCTTTTTTAATTGTTCAATACAGTTATTGCTAAATTTCAAGCACTTGTCTTGAAGCCTTGTTAATGATTTCTTCAAGTCTGAGTTGGTCTGGACTTCGGCTTCAAGTTTCAAATTAAGCTCTAGCTTCTCCTGTTCAAATTGTTTTGATTGGCAGATAAGCTTCGAATTCAATTCTGATACTTTAGCTTCAGTCTCTGCCAGCAAGCCTTCGGTTGATTGGAGTTCGAAGTCTTTCTTTTCAATAATAGCTGACTGTTCTTTTATCTTGCTCTCTAAATTTTCAATTATGGCTTCGTGTTTTTTATCTTCTAAATCTTGCTGCATCTTCAAAGCTTTGCTTAGTAGCATGCTCTGCAAATAAACAACCTTCGTCAGGAATACTTCCATTATTAAGAAACAATAGGAGACAGAGAGAAAGTTGTTTACCTTGAAATTGGAATAAAATAAGCTGCCGACGATATGTTGTCGTCGGTAGCGGCTGATATCTGTCTCTAGCTTCGGAAAATTGATACTCTTTGATAGAGTACCGATGACCTTAGCTCCAGTTTGGTCTCGGATGCAGCCTAGTTTTTCATCATCCACACCTCCGAAAAGAAGAGCTCCTGGCCTATATCCGCAAGATTTGGCATAGTCTTTAAGCTCTTCTATTTCGTCCTTCGACAGTTTTTGCCCAACTAAATTTTGAAATATGTAGGTTTCGTCTTCCGAAGAATCTTCGGCTATTTCTTTTCCTTTTCCAGGCACTGTGGCCGTGGTTTCTTCAGCAGCAGTGGCAGCTTCTTCTGCGGCCATGTCTAGTAAAATTTTGTCGATATCTTCAATGGTAGTTTCTAAGTTCAAATTTTCGGCTGAAGCGGCTTCGGTAGCCGCGACCTCCGAAGGTGCGGCTTCGACATTTGTTGTGCCCTCAACAGCTGGCATTTTCTGAATTGACGCCCTTGGTGGCGTCTTGTCAATAACTTCGGTCACTGCAATAATTCTTTGCCTCTTTGTTTTGGTTATCTTCGTTTTTTCCGGCTCCCCCACCTTTCGAAAAAGCTTCGTCAGTTGAGGCCCTAATGGACTTAGCTTCGTGGGCACAGGTTCAGTCATTACCTTTAAAATTTCCTCCACGTCGTTGGTAGAAGGTGGTGCAGGAGTCCCCTCTTCATCGGATAATTTTCGCTTTGGAGTTGATATTTTTCTCTTCTTGGGAATTTTCTTCTCTTTTGGTGGTTTTTCTTCATCCTTGTTCAGAGTTTCGGCCACTCTTTTCCTTTTTTGGCCCTCAGCACCCCTGTTCAGCCGTTCATAGTCAGGGTACTCGAAGCCCAGGGCATCAAGCACTCGGTTCAGCCTTCGCTTCGGTCGGGTGCCGAAGGCCGCGGTCATAAGTTGATCTTCTTTTTTGGAATAATTCTCAAGAATTTCATTGCACATCACCTCAACTGTGTCCAGCCACTCTTGGCAGGGCTTTTTAAAGTATTTCTTGAATTTGAAATGGTAAGGAAGCCGGACAAGTTCCCCCTTCTTCTTCTCCCCCTCTAGCTTTGGCATTTCCCATTCTTTCAGAGTAGGGAAGACTCTGAACGCCAAGAATTCTTGAACCAGATCCCTGGTACCGATATGCTCTGAAATAATTTCAAACTCACCCAGTGCAGCCCAGGTGGGACCTTCTAATTTCATGTGGCATCGCGGCCTTGTCTCTCCGAAGATTAGTTCAAGGGGGCTTTGTACCAACTTCTCTTCATCTTCGTCAACCTTCACGTAAAACCACTCAGATTTCCAGCCTGCTGGCCATTTGCTTCGGTAGCTGATAACAGGACACTTTGTTGTCTTCCGGTAGGCAAAATTGTAGCAACCGAAGTTATCATGTAGCCCATCTTTTCTGGCCTTTGTTTGGTAATGTAACTCATGAACTCGACAGAAACTGTCAGCAAACGGCTCCACTGCCTGGCTTCGGAGGGCCCAGATATAGACATTAAGCCTAACGATAGCGTTAGGAGTCAATTGATGAAAGTAAATACCAAACTTTTTCAGTACATCTGCAATAATTCCATGAAGAGGGAATCTCAGCCCAGCCTTTAAAAGGCTCTTGAAGATGACAATCTCGTCCTTCTCTGGCTTCGGGGTAGTTTCTTCTCCCCCGAAGCGAAGTAGCTTCTTCTGATTTTCACTGAAATAACCTGCCTTCACCATCTTGGAAAGATCAGCCTTTGAAACAGTCGATTTCCCGAAGTCCAAGTGACTGGGCTTGCTGGGCATGGCAATGCGATAGTCATCTTCAGGGTCAGTTTCTTCAATGTTCTCTCCTTCTCCTTCGGCAGTTGTCGGGTCTGCTTCAGCAGCGGGCACTTCTTCTGCAGTCACCAGTCCGAAACGTCGCATTGCTTCGGAGATGGGCACAGTCTCCGAACCTTCAGCTTCGTCTCCTTCACGTTCAACTCTGGCAGTAGATCGCACTCTGGCCATTTGATTCTGAGTTTGGGGAAGTTAAACACTTTTTTTTCTTTTCTCCCGAAGCCTTTCTTTCTGACGAAGAAGACTTCCAGATGGACCTTCGTTCGGTTCTGAGAATCAAGCTTCGGCTATAGTTAAAAATTTTGGCAGCAAAACAGTGCAAATAGCAATGAATGCTGTGGTAACTTCACACCTACTCGTCTGTTTATATAGTGCTGCAGGTAAGAAGGCGAAGCGGCAGGATTTTTACACCAGGCGGGCAGTCACTTGTACTCGCTGCGCAGTGGACCACAAAGATCAAACAGTAACTCTGTAAGGTGGGTCCGACACGAGCTCGGAAATTGAATCGTTTCTCGGCAACGAGCTCAGGGAAGGTGTTTTTTGGACCTTCGGCTTCCCGAAGCTTAAAGAGGCTTTTTTCACGGATCAAGCTCGTTACGAAAAACGATCTAGCACCGCGAAAGGGGCTACTGTTGGGGCCATGCTTCGTTGCGCCGAAGGTCTTATACGAAGAAGCAGCTTCGGCTAAAGTTGTCCCCAGGAGATGGCCGAAGGTTCCTTTTCATGGAGCTTCGGCATTACAAACCGACATAGAAATAGAATGACCTTTTAATCCATGAAGGTCTGAGTCAATGTTGTACACTTTTGTAAGGGGCATAATTGTAATTCGTCACAGGCTGTGTCCTGTGTCTATAAAAAGATGAACAGTACCCCTGTACTGTTCAGGCGAACTTGACATTTGCTTTCGCATCACACCTGTACTTTTGCCTTCCTCAGGACCGAAGGTACATTTGTAATTTGAAGTCATTTATATTCATTCATGATAATAAAAATGGAGATGATTCTATGATAATATTTGAATGTTTATTTTATATCTCATGATTCGTATGAACACTTCGTTGCTTATTATTATACTCACGAAGGTACGTCCTTCGTAACTTTCGTCCGAAATTCTTTATATCCTGAAGGGATATAATGTTTTGGAGGACGAAGGACTTTAACACTTAACATTTTCTATGTTGCCTTGTTCTTAACTCTTAGCATTTGAGAACAAGCCCCCAACAGTCCGCATCATTTAAAATATGAAAGCTACTTAATGGACATTTTCTATTAGTGTTTTAAGTCTTTATGATTTAAGTTGTGATCGTATAAAGGTCTATAGTCCTTGATAATGCTCTACCTACGAGACTATAGAATAGTGTAATGTTCATATAATTAGCGTATTGTGCACATTAGTCCGGATGAGAATTTACAAAGGTAGTTACTGTGCCTCGATCTTTGTTTTGCATTTAGATGTCTAAAACTAATAAGTCTAAGTTTGTTAGTCTTAGGGTGTTGATCTTTAGCTAAGGAGGGTAGAGCGTGTGTATAGTTTATCGATTCCGTGATGTGGCAACTAGATCTAATTAGACTGGAAGAACGCGATTGTTGTACTTGGTATGTTTAGTTTATAGTTTTGTGATGTATGAGCTAGCTCCGAATATGCTGGAAAAGCATAATTATTGCACTTAGTCTTATAGCGACAGATAGCGTTTTCTTGTGATTGATTCTAATGCCTTACTAGTCAATGTTTAATCCTCTACCGTGTAACATTATTTAGTATTGTACTAGTTCTTCTTATGTTCATACATGCACGTTATGCATTTCGTTAGGTACGCTAGTTGATCACGTGATGCGGAGATCAAGAGCTGAGTTGACCTCAAGTGGTGTAAAGGATGGTCAACTTGGAGAAGTGATGTCGACGGACCAATATCGAAATAGACGACTTGATCAAGTGCCAAGGTGAGTGATGATCGCCAAGTGACCGTCGTCTAACAAACACTAACCTAGTGTTATCCCAGGCAAGCCCAGTGCATTTTCCACCTCCTTCTGTTTTAAAAAGTTTTATCACCTTGAATGATGCATTAGGTGATAGGAGTTGTGTGATCAAACAGTTGATGCATTTCCTTCCTTGATTAAACAACCATAATACCTGGTTTATGAAATTTAGTGATGCTTAGCCTGCTTAGTAATTTAGGATTGTTTTTAAAAGATGATGTGTAACACAAGATATGGGAGTTTATGAAATAAAATGACTTGTGATGATGAAGCCATTGTGGCCACGATGATTTCATCATTCAAGTAGGTTACCTCTCTCAGGTATCAAGTTTTGGGAAATAATGTGAAATGTAGACCAGACGTTGAGCAGGAAAGTTCGTCCGTCTGTGTCGATTAAGGACCGTTCGATGTAGGCCTGTTGTGGTGGAGACTTTGCAACTAGCCACATGCTCCGGCAAGCCTGAACCCAGCTATTCCATACGTGAAAAGACAACCGCGCACTGGGCGTGGGAGATGGTGGGAGTAGCATGTACCCTCCTGGTTAGAGGCTAGACGGAGGAGTACTGTGCTCCCAGGTAGCACGGACCGGTTCATGTTGTGGAGGATCTGTGGGAACGGTTGACATATGCAAGGGTTAAGTGCTACATATGTCATGTGGTTAGGGATCCCCAGCTGGGTATAATCGATTCGAATCGTCGTGGCTCCTCGGTCATGGAGACTCTACCCTCCGACCACTCATCGTAGTTGACAAGTGAAATATGAATTGGCTAAAATAAAGCTAGACCAGGACAAGTGAATGCTCTAGATTAGTGTGGGGGACAGATATCCCCCGGGTCCACCAGAAGGATAAAAGACCTCACGAAGGGCCCAAGGGCTCCATAATTCGTGAGGTCATCTCTTGGTGGGCCTGGGAGAGACGGCCAGTGAAGTGGATCGGCACAAGGCCGGACCGGTGCAAGCCAAGACGGCCCAACGACTTCGAGCAAGTAATCACAACAGAGACCCCACCTTCCCGCGCTGGAGCCCCGTACGACGGAACCGAGCGAGGATGCGTCGGTGGAACTATAGGAAGATAGACTCAATAGGTTCACTATTTCTTAGGTGCACGTGGTTATCATATCAGCATGTATTGCCCCACGGTCAAATAAATAAGGCCTAGGGGGCACCCCTTTAGAACGGAACGAACTCACTACTCAGCCATCCACCCCAACTCTCTACGTTCCTCGCACTAGAGAACTACCTTGTAACCCACCACATAAAGCATTCTCGCCAGGACGTAGGGTGTTACGCATTTCAAAGCGGCCCGAACCTGTAAACCATTGTCTACTGTTTCTCGTGCAACCGGCACGAACCATTGAGCTACAGTCGATAACACCGTCCTACTTCTAAAAGCACCTTGAGGGGTAACCCCGGGTGTGCGGTCGGACCCAAAACACCGACAGCTGGCGCGCCAGGTATGGGGGGGGGGTGTCGTCGATCCAAGCTAGCTCAATGGCCATTACCTTCCTGCACAAGATCGTCTTCTGCCCTGGGTCCACATTCTGCTTCAGAACCATCTCATCTGTAGCGGATGAGGAGGGAACTCTGCATCGCATTGCGGATCCGACGAAGAGAAGATCTTCCTCAAAAATCTCCAGGAAAAGCGGGGCAAGGCAGGAAAAGGCGCAACCTCCAATGCTTCGAAAAAAGATCGCCTCTGGCAAACCAGAAGCCTAGGATCCGTCAACCCGGAAAACTCCACTGTCTACCTCTCCAACGAAAGAATGGACACGAATCACAAGAAAGAAAGAAACAAATAAAATCGGGAGGAAGCAAGTTGTTCTTTCTGTGCCTCTGCCCTCAAAGGAGAACAGAGAGAAGATCGTCACGACAGCTGCACCATTCTACCCCGACGTCCTCTTCATCGGGAGAGTGGAGTCGCCCCCCATCTCCGACGACGAGCCGACTGCACCTGGAGAGGAACCTCCTCAGCGAGAATCCCGTCGACGAAGGAACCGACGCCGAAATATCCGGCGACATCACGAAGCCGGAGAGCGGGACCCGGCACAGCCTGTGTCGCGAGACGAGGTCTCGGAGATGGGAGAAACCCCGGAAGAGCGTGTCTTCCGGGAAAGGAGGAATTCCCGATGACGTGATCGCCGACGAGCTCAAGAACAGGCCAAACAGGAAACAAAGCAACGTCGGGAAAATCCATTTTTCGGGCGCAACCTGAACCCCGACTTCGCCCGAGCCTTGAACACACCGAGTGAAGTCGACGGAGTACTAGCTCGGATAGCCGACGGTCTCCCTCGGACTCCCAATGTCGAGGGCTACCGGCGACTGTTCATTCGAGCAGCCAACCATCTTCTACCCCTCGCGCATCCGCCGAATGATCTATGACATGTCATCAACAGTCGGCGGGACGCACGAAGCTCCATCAACGCTTCACGCGAACGACGACATGAGAGCGAGATACGTCGCCGGGAAGAATACGACAGGGACAACAGCATCCCATCCCGGAGTCAGGCCACCAGGACCGAGTCAGCAACGGCTTCGACTGGCGGCACCACCCGGGGACGGTCGAGGCACCACGACAACCCCTCCCCTCCCCGGGACAGACATCATCCCCGACGACAGGAGGACACGTGTGGCGTGTCGGCACTTACTCCGCGCCTTAGAGCCATTCAATGGCCCCCTAACTTCAAGGTATCCAACGTTGACAAATATGAACCTAAGCAGGATCTAGGGGGTTGGCTGGCCATCTACACCACCGCTGCCCGAGCTGCCGGGGCAACCGAGGACGTGATGACCGTGTACTTTCCCATCATCCTCGGGCAAGATGCACTGCAATGGCTGCGACACCTACAACGACACTGCATCGATGACTGGAGTGATTTCAGTCGATGTTTCATCGCCAACTTCCAGTCCCTCTCCGATAAGTTGGCGCAGCCATGGGACCTCAAATCCATCAAGCGCCGAGGGGACGAAACTCTCCGATCATACCTCAAAAGATTCCAGACCATGAGAAATCGTATCCCCGAGGTCGCGGAAGCGGCGGTGATCGAAGACTTCTACCGGGGATCTGATGACTCAGCCTTCGTCCGAACCATACTGCAGAAGGCGCCGACTACCTCCGAACAGCTGTTCCGGGAAGCCGACCTCTATATCACCGCCGACGAGCGAGCTCGGAACCTCATCGGAGGAACGAAGCCGGCATCGGCAGCGCCGCGACGCGACACGAACCAACAGCCCAACAAGCGTTGGGAGAAGAGGCCTCGCGAAGAGGTCCATGCCACCGGACCGCCTGCCTCTCGTGCCCGAGGAGGACCTCGGGGAGGCGAACACACACTGGATGACATCCTCGACGCCCAGTGCCCGTACCACAAAGACATGCGCCACACCCTTCGGAACTGCAGAGACTTCAAGCACTCCGTCGGGCACGGCCGACCCTTCCAACCTCTACCCCCTCCTCCGCCGCGGGGAGGACCAGGAGAACCGCGACAACCCCAACAACAAGAGGAGGGAGGAGGAGGAGCCTTCCCACGTGTCGACACAGAGGTCAATGTCATCTTCGGCGGACACGGATCGCAGGAAAACAAGGGACAACAAAAGCTCAACGATCGCCAAATACTGGCGGCGACCACTGGTCCTCCCGCTCCGTACCGATGGTCGGAGCACCCGATCACCTTCACTCGGGCAGATCAGTGGCTTAACTTCGATCACCCAGGAAAATACCCGCTCCTCGTCGATCCGGTGATCCGAGAGAGCAGGGTGAAGAAGGTATTAGTGGACGGGGGGAGCAACATCAACGTCACCTTCCCCCGGACGCTCCAAGGATTGGGAGTTCACCTCAAAGAGCTCCATGAGTCAGACACACCCTTCTTCGGCATCATGCCGACTGAAGGAGAATATCTGCTGGGCCACATCTACGTGCCGGTCACCTTCGGGACTCCGGAAAACTACAGAACCGAGTACCTGAGGTTCGAGGTGGCGAACTTCGACTATGGGTACAACGCCATCATCGGGAGGCCTGGACTGGCGAAATTCATGGCCACTCCACATTACACATACATGATACTGAAGATGCCAGGACCACAAGGGATCATAACTGTGTGGCTGACTTCCAAGGCGCCGCAGAATGTTTCCGAGTGGCCATCCAGGCGGCCCTCACCACCAAGCCGTCGGCGACTTCTTCTGTGCAGGCAAACTCTAAGCCTGAAGAAGACCTCGCGATACCCGCGAACGAGGCTCAAGCTGCGACCTCTATGCAGCCGATTGAAGAAACTAAAAGGATAAACCTTGGGTTCGCTGATGAACGCAAGACTGCCATCATCAGCTCTAGCCTGGATAACAAATAGGAAGGCGCGCTCGTCCAGTTCCTGCAAGATAATCGAGACGTATTCGCATGGAAACCTGCGGATATGCGGGGAGTCCCGAGAGAACTGGCCGAGCACAAATTGAAGGTCTACCCCCAGGCGAGGCCGATTCGGCAAAAATTACATCGTTTCACGCCCGACAAGAGAGAGGTCATTCGCGCTGAGCTGGCTCGCTTGGTCACGGCTGGATTTATTAGAGAGGTGTTACATCCCGAGTGGCTAGCTTACCTTGTTCTTGTACTCAAAAAGAATAAGGTGGATTGGCGCATGTGTGTCGACTATACGGATCTCAACAAACACTGTCCAAAGGATCCCTTCAGGCTCCCTAGGATAGATCAGGTGGTAGATTCCACCGCTGGATGTTCTATGCTGTCCTTCTTGGATTGCTACTCTGGGTATCATCAGATTAGCCTGGCGAAAGAAGACGAGGAAAAAAACAACATTCATCACTCCATTCGGTGCTTTCTGCTATACCTCCATGCCGTTCGGCCTCAAAAACGCTGGAGCGACTTATCAGAGAGCTATTCAAACATGCTTAGCCGATAACTGGGGCAAGCGTGTGGAAGCTTATGTGGATGACGTGGTAATCAAAATAGAAAATTCGAAAAATTTCATTGAAGATTTACAGCTGGTTTTCAACAGTCTACGGCGATATAGATGGAAGCTTAATCCCGAAAAATGTGTTTTCGGGGTACCAGCAGGAAAATTACTTAGGTTTATTGTCAGCCACCGGGGAATTGAAGCTAATCCAGAAAAGATCGAAGCTATCATGAGGATGGAGGCACCGCGATCACAGAAGAAAGTTCAAAGACTTATCGGATGTATGGCAGCCCTGAGCAGATTCATATCCAGGCTGGGAGAAAAAGGCTTACCATTTTATAAGTTACTCAAGAAGGTGGACAAGTTTCAGTGGACTTCAGAAGCACAGGAAGCCCTAGACGCATTGAAAAAGTTCTTGATGACGCCGCCGGTGCTGAAACCGCCACGACGAGCCACGTCGACTCAACCAGCTGAAGATTTGCTGCTATATATCTCTTGCATGACTCACATGGTGAGCACCGCGTTGGTAGTCGAGCGAGCAGAAGAAGGACATGCCTATCTAGTGCAACATCCTGTTTATTTCATCAGTGAAGTTTTGGGTCCCTCGAAGAAAAAATACCCTCAAGTTCAGAAGCTATTATATGCAGTACTTCTAACTGCGCGCAAGCTCCGTCACTACTTCGATGACCACAAAGTCATAGTAGTCACGGGATTTCTGATAGGAGATATTCTTCACAACAAAGAAGCTATCGGGAGAATAGCCAAATGGGCTTGCGAGCTGGGATCTCACGACATTGAATTTCGACCTCGTACTGCCATTAAAACTCAAGCACTGGTTGACTTTGTATCGGAGTGGACTGAACAACAAGTACCAGATAACCCAGAAACTGCAGAAATATGGCGAATGTATTTTGATGGCTCGTTAAAGCTGCAGGGAGCAGGCGTAGGAATCCTCTTTACTGCACCTGGAGGCGAACACCTCAGATATGCCTTACAGTTATTATTTCCAGCCTCTAACAATGCAACAGAATATGAAGCTCTGATTCACGGACTGAACATTGCTATATCACTGGGCATCAAGAGATTGATGGTATATGGAGATTCTATGGTAGTCATAAGTCAGATAAACAAAGAATGGGATTGTTCAAGCGATTCCATGGGAAAATACTGCACTGCCGTCCGGAAATTAGAAGATAAATTTGAAGGTCTGGAATTTCACCATGTAGAGAGAGATCGAAACACGGCAGCTGATGCGTTGTCCAAGCTAGGATCTAGACGAACTCAGGTCTCACCTGGAGTCTTCGTTCAAGAAATATCACACCCAAGCATCTCACTGGATCAGTCAGAAGAATGTAACACTTTGAGCCAACCTGAGTCAGATTCTGATGACTGGAGGAGGCCGATCATCAAATATATAAAAAATGAGGAGGAGCCAGATGACAAGAATACAACCAAGCGCATCGCAAGACAATCAGCTCACTATACACTCATTGGGGAAACACTATACAGAAGGGGTGCATCAGGAGTCCTCATGAAATGCATTCTCTCAGCTACTCGAAAGCAACTTCTGGACGAGGTCCATGCTGGGCAATGTGGAGTACACGCAGCATCCAGGACCTTGGTTGGGAAGGTCTTCAGGTCAGGTTTCTATTGGCCAACAGCGAAGAGTGACACAGCCGAGATAGTCCAGAGATGCGAAGCCTGCCAGTACCTGTCAAAACAGCAGCATCTACCAGCACAGCAACTGCAGACAATACCCATAACTTGGTCGTTCGCGTGCTGGGGATTGGATATGATTGGGCCTTTCAAGAAAGCTCAAGGAGGATACACTCATGTACTGGTGGCTATCGACAAATTCACTAAATGGATAGAGTTCAAACCCATTGCTTCCTTAACTTTAGCTAAGGCAGTGGAATTCATACAAGACATAATATTCAGATTCGGAATACCGAATAACATCATAACTGACCTGGGATCCAACTTCACAAGTTCAGAGTTCTTTGATTTCTGTGAGCAGAAGAGCATTGAGATCAAATATGCTTCGGTGTCACACCCAAGAGCCAACGGGCAGGTTGAAAGAGCTAACGGGATGATATTGGAGGCCCTCAGGAAAAAAGTCTTCGATAAAAATGAAAAGTTCGCAGGAAAATGGATAAGGGAGTTGCCCTACGTCATTTGGAGCCTTAGAACTCAACCCAGTCGAGCTCTGCATGGAAATACTCCTTGCTTCATGGTCTACGATTCAGAGGCAGTACTACCCGCTGATCTCAAGTTTGGGGCGCCAAGGTTGATCTTTGAAAACATAGCAGAAGCTGAGGCTACTAGGCTAGAGGATGTTGATGTACTCGAAGAAGAACGGCTAAACATGGTGATTCAATCAGCGCGATACTAGCAAACTCTGAGGCGCTATCATGATAAGGCCATACGACGTCGATCCTTCGCAGTGGGACATCTCGTCCTCCGCTGAATTCTAGCGGGGGAGGGACGGCACAAATTGTCACCTCTATGGGAAGGACCATTCATAGTAGCAGAAGTCACTCGGTCGGGATCATATCGCCTTACTCAGATGGACGGAACAGAAATTGGGAACTCATGGAACATAGAACACCTCAGGAAATTTTACCCCTAGCTATATTTCAAAAGCTATTGGGACGACAATGTACTCTGTAAACTGGGAAATATATCATCGATGAGAAGACTTCAAGAGCGCTCAAATTATTCATTGTCGACCTGCATTCTTACTTAACTCGGGGTGACCACTATGCCCTGCTAACGGAGCAATCGGCTTAAGTCGGCAATGACTTAAGAACGGTGCAACATGCTCACGCTTACTTAACTCGGGGTGACCACTATGCCCAGCTAACGGAGCAATCGGCTTAAGTCGGCAATGACTTAAGACGGTGCAACATGCTCACGCTTACCTAACTCAAGGTGACCACTATGCCCTGCTAACGGAGCAATCGGCTTAAGTCGGCAACGACTTAAGAACGGTGCAACATGCTCACGCTTACTTAACTCGGGGTGACCACTAAGCCCAGCTAACGGAGCAATTGGCTTAAGTTGGCAACGACTTAAGACGGTGCAACATGCTCACGCTTACTTAACTCGGGGTGACCACTATGCCCTGCTAACAGAGCAATCAGTTTAAGTCGGCAACGACTTAAGACGGTGCAACATGCTCACGCTGACTTAACTCGGGGTGACCACTATGCCCAGTTAACAGAGCAATCGGCTTAAGTCGGCAACGACTTAAGATGGTGCAACATGCTCGCGCTTACTTAACTCGGGGTGGCCACTATACTGCACCAACAAAGCGATCAGTTGGAGTTGAAATTAACTCAAACTGGTGCAACACACTCAGTGCGTATACTGTTACTCATCCAGGGGCGGCCTCTATGTCCCACGAAGAAGTCTCGAAACCATTACGCTGCATTTTACTTCTACAAATATAGATACCGTTGAATTCTAAACAATAGGAGAACAATAGTAGCATTTCAGTACTAAAACGTGTCCTCTAACGAAACATCCGAGCACGTTAACCACGTGCTCAAAGCATACAGTGTTTTTCTATTTTGCAACGTTCTTCTCAGGAGCAACCGACAAAGAAGGACGACTGGAGGAATTAGGAGCCGCGTTCAGATCTGCCACTATGTCGTTAGGGACAACCACACTAGGTCTCCTCATCAGAATCTGCCCCGCGCGAATAGCTTTATCCATAGCTTTATCGCGCTAGGCCCTCAGAGTAGCAGAAGTCTCTTCAGCAACCTTGACAGCCAACTGAGCGGTCTCTAGCTCCTGGGTGACGGATTTCTTGGAAGCACGCAGATTCTTGATGACAGCATCTTTGGCCGATATCAACTGCCTGAGGCGAATCACGTCATCCAAGGATTCCTGCAGCTTGTAACGAAGATTGTCTAACTCCTCCCTGGTGAAGCGATGACTCCTCTCCAAGATGGTCAGCGAGTTGCTAGAGTCACAGTATAGCCTGTCAAGATTGTTGCGAGAAGTAACAAGGGCACGTTTTTCTTCCTGCAAGCAAGAATCAGCTTCTTCAAACGTCAAGCAAGCAATAAGAGCACAGCAAAACAAAACCCGGATTCATAGGTCACCTTTTCAGAGTCGAGCTGAGCACGAACAGTGGAGTTCAGCATGTTAGCATCATTCAGAGAAGAAGAAACTTGGGCCAGCTCAGTCTGACTTTGGGAATACTTTTCCTCAAGATCAGAGCACCGCTGGACAAGTGCAGCTTGACCTTGAGAATGTTTTTCTTTAAGATCAGAATACTGCCGAGTCATATCTGGCGAGAAACAGTCAAGCAAAGAGGCTAAAATAAGAAGTAGTTTAATAAGGTAGCCAATAGGAAGCAAAAGAGCACTGACCAACATTCGCCGCCTCTAAGTCAGAAACACGCCGCTGAAGCAGCACCGGATTCCAACATGCCAGAGACAAAGCTCCTTCTGGGATAGAAGCACCCTGCAACCTCAGCCGACTAGACATCTCATCGACCAACGCCTGGCATTAAAAAGCAAACAAGCATGAGAATAATTATCTGCTTGGGTAAAAGTCAGACCAGAAGAAACCAAAATACCTGGAAGTTGGAGAAGATGGAGGCGACTCCCAAATCGTGAGAGATCAACTGACGGCTCGGCAAAGGATCACCACCTGGAGCAACTTGCAACGATTCAACAGGGACCAATTCAGTGTCATCAGCAGAACCCAAAACTCTGTCATCAGGTACACTAGCCTCTAAAGCGACCCCTTGACCAAAGGCTTGGGCTGTCACCATGCAACCAGAGTGTGGAGGAGAAGACCCTACGTGAACATCCATGGAAGTGCAAGAGGGAGAACCCGCTCGGACACCCTCGAGGGCTGGATCATAGCTTGTGCTACCCATCCGAGCCGGATCATCTCCGGCAACACCCTCGGGGGCTGGGTAAGCGCCAGCACCATCATTGAGGGCCCAGTTCTCTGCAGCAGCCACTTCTAAGGCTGAAGGTCCCTCAGTCACTTCCATGGGAGCAGGGCAATCCAGACCAGCCTCCTGACCCTCAAGACCGCGCTCCAAGGTCGATGAGGCACGAGACGCTGCCCGGGAGGACCCCAAACCGGCGTCGAGCACATCAACACAAACATCCATCGTGCCACCATCTGCCGGTTCTGATAACAGATCTTCTGGAAGCATGTCCTCGAGAGTCTGACCAAAGTTCACCAGAGATAATTCTTGCAGACCAATGAGGGTAGACAAGACTGGAGAAGGAACACCGCTACTTTCCCCACTGGCTATGTAACGGCGGCTGTTCTTCCGAATCAAAGGGATTTCGTCCTCTTCTTCATCATCCTCATCAACAACACGGACAGCACACCCATTAGGATCAGCGTCAGACGGGTCACACCCATTGGGGTCAGCTTCATTGAATTCAGGCACTGGCACTTCCTCAGCAACATAAGCAGAAGGACCGGCACCCTGATCCAAGCTAGACACCTGACGAAGACGTCTCTTCTTCTTTTTCTCCCCCTCAGCAGGAAGAGAGGCTTGAACGGCTCGGCAAGAATGTTTCGGATGAACATTGGCAGACTTCTGAGCGTCCAAAGCTTTGTCAACCCCAGGGATGGGCACCACCACCAATGTTTCAGCATGGGCGGCATCGGAAGAATCCCCAGCCAACATATCCAGCATAGCACCTATCTCTGCATCACTGGGATCCAAAGGCACCTCAAAATAAACCTGCCGTTCATCATCAGGAATTTCTTCAAGCGAAGCAACCAAAGCGCTAACTTCTTTCGGCAGAGGGTCGCACTCTAAGGCCCAAACCGCCATCACCAGCAGGAGGATTTGACACAAAATGAGTGAAGGCCTTGGAAGGAGGCAGGTTCCAAGCCGAATACACAACAGGGGCGCCAACGTTTGATACCTTGCCTCTGAGTATCATTTCGAGCTGGCTTACCAAGTCCACAGCAGGAATTTTTCTGTTGATGACCCGGGTTGAGTCAGCCAGGCCTCGGTACAGATAGGCCGGGTGTGCCCTGTCCTTCAATGGCTGAAGATTCCTGAAGATAAAGTCAGCAACCACAGCCTCTGCAGTCAGACCTCTCTCCTTCAACAACCCAACTTCAGCCAACAGAGCCCCTGCCTCAGCCACCTCCTGGTCTATGGGGGATTCGGTCCAGCTCAGAGTGCGAACATCCGGCTGTCTCCCTGACCGTGGTGGGAGGGAATTCCCATGATTCTCCATGATAAACCACTCTAAGCGCCATCCTTTGATGCTGTCCTTGAGTGGGATGTCAAGGTAATCAGTCTTCCTCCCACGGCGCATCTCCAAGCTCGCGCCCCCTACCAGTTGGTGCTGCCCTCCGGCCATCCCAGGCCGACAATGGTACAAGAACTTCCATAGGCCAAAGTGCGGCAGAACACCAAGAAAAGCCTCACATAAATGAACAAAGATGGAGACTTGCAGAATGGAATTGGGGTTCAGATGGGTCAGATTCAAGTGATAGAAATCAAGGAGACCAAGGAAAAAGGGAGAAATAGGAAGAGCAAGGCCGCGGAGGAGGAATGGAACGTAAACAACAGACTCATGGGTGTCTTGTGTTGGAACAGTGACCCCACAGCAGATCCGCCAGGAACAGAGCTCTTTCGAAGGAAGAACTTCGATGGACACAAGATGGAGAAGGTCAGACTCAGAAACAATAGACATATGGTTACCTGCGAAAGGCAACTGGCTGTTGGGATCGATGGGGGGAATGACAACAACGGACGAACTCGAGGCTTTCCGCTTGGGTGCCATCTCAATCTCGCCGGCGAGCAGAGCAGAAGTAGAATCGCAAAACGGCAGAGAGAGCTTGGATGCAGGAAAGCAAGAACTAGGGCACAGAATGTGGAGACACGCAACAGTGCAGTACATATGGGGTTTTCCCGGGCCAGATGCCGTTTCCAAAAAGTGCCCAGTCATCACCCAGTGGTTATTTCTAAAACGCTGGCGTGCCATGTCATCACTCAGCGGTTATTTCTAAAACGCTGGCGTGCCATGTCATCACTCAGCTGCTATTTCTAAAAAAGCTGGCGTGCCATGTCATCACTCGGCCATTATTTCCAAAACGGCCGACGCGGCCCAAATTGACTCAGCTGTTACCTCTAAAACACCGACGTCGCCATCAGTCACTCGGCTGTTACCTCTAAAAACGCCGGTGTTGCCATCAGTCACTCGGTCGTTGCCTCTATAACGCTGACATCACCAGTAACCACTTGGTAGTTAATTCTAAAAACACTGATGTGGCCCCGCCATCATTCGGACGCTACTTCAGAAGCGCTAATGTTGTCAATAATAACTCAGCCGTCGCCCCTAAAAGCGACAATGTGACACCTAGTGACTCGGCCATTGCTTCTGAGGCACCAACGACGCAGAGAAAACGAACGAAAGAATGATTCGAGAACTCCAAGTTACTACTCAAGCATAGCAGACAGAGAACATCATGGACAATAAATATTGTGACGATCATCAACTGACTAGGAGGCAAAGTAATTAACACAGGAGGAGGCGAAATCGTTCTTCATAAAGGGAAGTTATAGAACTTACAAATCAACTCGTTATGAGTTGATACTTTCCTACTACTACTACTACATTACATTCCACTACTCTATACTACTACTACCACTACATTATTTCACTATTAATATTTCTACTACTAATCTACACTAACATCTAAAACCAGTGGCATCTAGCCACTGGCCTGATTGCTGCCCCTGCTGCTGCCCTTGCTGCTGTAGCCCTTGCCGCCGCTGCCACCGTCGCCGCTGCCGTCACCGCCCTTGCCGCTGCCGTCGCCGCCGTCACCGTCGCCTCCGTCGTCGTCACCGTCTCCGCCATCGTCGCTGCTGCCCTCCTCGGACGAGTCCGAGGAGTCCTCCTCGTCCGAGGAGTACTCCGACTCATCCGAGCCCTCGAGCCCGGCGCGCTCGACGACCCGGATGTAGGTCCAGACCTCCGCAGCAATCCCCTAGGAGTCGTCTGAATCATCAGACGACGCCGGGGGAGAGACGGGGGCCGGAGATCCCTCGGACTCGGAGGAGAACTCCTCCTCCAAGTACTCCGAGTTGACGATGTCCTCCGAGGGAGGAGTCGGCTCACGTTTGCGCTTGTCACCAGAGCGAGGCGAAGAACCGCTACCTTTCTTACTCTTGCCCATGGTGGAGAAGAAGGAAGAAGAAGAGAGCAAGCAGCAGAGAGCAGTAAGAGATGTGAAAATGCCGGGGAAGCAAGAACACTATTTATAGAAGAAGAAGGCAACCGCTCACCTCCTACCATGGCCACTGAACAGTCGCAAAAATTCAATATGCAATTCAAACCATCTGAAGACACGTCAGGCGGCTGACGCCGTTTCACGCAAACACAACACCCGTTGGGACTCCAGTCAACTACGCGGGCGATATGATTACACCCGTGGTCACATCAAGTTACTACTCAGAAGCAGTTTGCTAAAACACTCAGCGTACCAAGCCATCCCCTGCCTACACCCATTGGGGGGACGCCCAGGAATTATCGGTATATTTTTCAAAACTGTCACATCCGTGCAATACGTGCAATGAATACTTCAAGACAAAAGTGAGATATCAACAAGGATCAAAGGAAAGCCAAATATAGCCAACAAGGTACAAGTCTAATCGACAGAAGCATTGAAGCAAGAAGTGATAATGAAGACTAGCCAAGGGTCACCTGTCGAATGTCCAATCAGTCACAGATCAAATAAATTGCACTACCTAGCAAGATATGGGCAGATCACGAACTCGGCCTCAAATACAAAATATACGCTGACCTCTAAAGCGTAATATCAATAACATAGTGCTGACCTCCAAGGCATTCGGCAAGAAGGGAAGAAGATTACTGGAAAAAGGCATAAAATGAAGATCTTCGAGTAGATAATTTTCAAAAAATCCACTCGAAGCTCGGGGGCTACACCTAGGGATGGCAACGGGTTTGAAACCCGCGGGTAGATGGTTTTCAAACCCGCCTTCGTGGGTTTAATATTAAACCCGCACCCGTACCCGTTACCCGCGACGGGTACAATATGCTACCCATACCCGCGACCCGCGGGTGCCACAAACCCGCGGGCACATAATTATACACATATATTTATACATATATCATCTATATATACATATATTTATACACACATATAACTATACATATACAAATATGTATATATATAATATACACACATATAAAATTACATACACACACACACACACACATATATATATATATCCATTGCGGGTACGCGGGTTTGCGGGCACGGGTATAACATTTTCATACCCGCGAGAAAAAATCCGTCGGGTTGAGAATCAAACCCGCACCCGTACCCGCGGGTACAAACTCACACCCAAACCCGCACCCTATAGGGTTTTTACCCGCGGGCACGCGGGTAAAATGTGCCCGTTGCCATCCCTAGCTACACCCATTGGGAGCACCTTCGGTGCACCCAATGAATCATCATCTCAGATCAAGACAATGCTGACCTCTAAAGCATAGGGTAAGATCAATACAAGGCTGACCTCCGACAAAGTACAAGTGGAAGACGAAAGTGATTTCTGATAATACTCGAAGTGAAGACCTTCGAGTGGATTATTTTCAAAAATTCACTCGAAGGTCGGGGGCTACACCCATTGGGTGCACCTTTGGTGCGCCCAATGAAGTTCGAAGTCCTACAGTATGAAATGCTGACCTCCAAAGCAAGAGTCTGAGACAGAACACCAAATTTCAAGCAATAAAAGCAGAAGAAGGCAGTGAAAAATTGTTTTTATCGGACCACTCAGAACTCAGAACCGTTGGCCCGGCAAGCTTATCCCTAAAGCGTTTTCTTGTTAAAATCAAAAGACTGGAAGCTATACCTAGGATCATTGGGCCGTTTATTTCAAAATCGACCCAAAGATCGGGGGCTTGTGGGGGACAGATATCCCCCGGGTCCACCAGAAGGATAAAAGACCTCACAAAGGGCCCAAGGGCTCCATAATTCGTGAGGTCATCTCCTGGTGGGCCTAGGAGAGACGGCCAATGAAGCGGATCGGCACAAGGCCGGACCGGTGCAAGCCCAGACGGCCCAACGACTTCGAGCAAGTAATCACAACAGAGACACCACCTTCCCGCGCTAGAGCCCCGTACGACGGAACCGAGCGAGGATGGGTCGGCGGAACTATAGGAAGATAGACTCAATCGGTTCACTATTTCTTAGGTGCACGTGGTTATCATATCAGCATGTATTGCCCCACGGTCGAATATATAAGGCCTAGGGGGCACCCCTTTAGAACGGATCGAACTCACTACTCAGCCATCCACCCCAACTCTCTACGTTCCTCGCACCAGAGAACTACCTTGTAACCCACCACATAAAGCATTCTCGCCAGGATGTAGGGTGTTACGCATTTCAAAGCGGCCCAAACCTGTAAACCATTGTCTGCTGTTTCTCGTGCAACCGGCATGAACCATTGAGCTACAGTCGATAACACCGTCCTACTTCTAAAAGCACCTTGAGGGGTAACCCCAGGTGTGCGGTCGGACCCAAAACACCGACAATTAGGCAAATCTAGATTCAGGAAAAGTACTTAACTTGTGAAGTAAAATTTTGCCATAACGATTCACTACTAGTAAGCTCTTCTGCAAAATGAGTCCTTGACTATTACTTAGCCTTACCTTGACTCCCTCAAGCCAGCATATCCTTGAGAGTCTTTTCTTTAGTCGGGTAAGTCTTGCTGAGTACTTGGTACTTAGGGTTTTATTCCCTATTGTTTTTCAGGCTATAGTTTGTGCTGCTGATGATGGTGTTAAGTGCTGGGGGGGCTCGGCCTTCTTATAAGTCTAAGTACTTCTTCTACACTTCTTATTGAGGATGGTCACTTAAGCTAGCATATATTTTAAACTTATAAACAATTTATAACATTGCAAAGTTTATTTCTTTGAACCACTTTTGTAATCACTCCGATAAACAATGTAAACTTGATGTAACTTGTAAAATTTGGTAATAAGATTTCCGCTGCAAAATGTTGGTGTGTGATTTGTGTTTACTTAATCCTGCGGTCTTGGTTGTAAGTGGTTTATCCGGGGTCCTTGGGACACTCGGACGGATCCTGTTAAGTTATCTGGTGCACATGCATAGCCGTCTGAGGTCTTTGAGACAAGGACAGGTGCATGTGGGCCCGATAACTTGGGAGGTTCTGCCACAGCTGGTATCAGAGCAGAATTAAGTATAATACAGTCACATATGTATTTGCATAAAAAGGTTTTGGTTTTTGAAAACCTATTTTCAACTAAACACATTGTTTGGTTTTGAAAAACTACAGATTTGAAAAACTATAATGCTAGCAACATTCTCTGTTAAGCCCTAAATTAAGGACTACTATGTGGCTTAGTTAAGATGCTAACCGCTAACCTCGAAAACGTATGTGTAGCTGACGACTAGCAAAATATCGAGAGAGACGTAGGTATGCCACCGATATAGAACGGTATTGCCACATTAGGTTGGCAAGAATCTGTGAGGACACTTAGGACGGGCATGCATCCTGCTTGTTGCATCATGTTTGTTACCTATACACCCAAAATGCTTCTCTCACCTTTATTCTAATAATCGGTGATTGTAGATAATGTAGTGTAATGCTATCCTATGAACTCCGATAGAATATTTGTCCTCTGTTTTGTAGGTAATCTGTTTAGGTGTTATATGTGCTTGCTCTTGTACTTGATGTGTCGATAGAATGTTGATGGCTTGTTTGCATAAACCCAAAACTAGACCATGTTCTTATTTAGTGAACCTTGACCTAAACTTGTATCAATTTCTGGACTACTCATCCTACATATCATCTTGTGTGAGGATCCTTCCTTTCACAAGGTATTTGAAATCTTATCTGTTAGACTAGATGGTATCCTTATTATATAAATCTTTGATATAGTGTGGGATCTAATTCATTTCTCCAAAATCCCTCCAAGCCTCCAAGTGTGGATGGACTTGCATTTTCCGTTACTACTCCATGACCAAGCTCATGTAAATAGATATTTAAATAATCACTTTGTGGGACATAAGATGCACTCGAGCTTAAAACAAGGATCTTGAGTCAGTGTTCTTGATAATTAAATTGTAACTCCTTTGTTGTCATATTTCCATCCTAAATCATGCCTTTGTTCGGTTAGTGCCAGCTGATGTCTCTATTCCCTTTTTGCCTCTCCTTGAGGATCGTGTCGTTGATCTATCAACTCAACTTAGAAAAGACATGCCTGATCACTTTCTTGAATTTGATGTCTTTGGCTTTCCCATATCTCTCAAAGGCTCATCAATCTAATCTTATGATCATTTCCCTCCCTATCTAATCAGACGCTAATCATTGACCTTGCAATCTCTACGGTGGGCATAGAAATATGTTTGAGGCTAAAATAACAGTCTCCCATCGTATTCTCCTCGTTAGCAAATTTAGATTTTGGCCACGTCTTGTTCATATCATCGGGCCATGATCTATTTGGCTCTCTACTTGTAATTATTCTTACAGGTGGAGTCTTTTTTGTATATTGTCATCCTTGCTCAGTCTATTTGTGCCGCGTGAGATTTCTTATTGTTACGTTTGGTAATGGCGTTATGACTAAAACCGAGGGTGCTGCGATGAAACCGAGGGCCTCCTGTGGATGCATACACACGGTTGTGCTGCTCGGCACGCGTGGGTATCGTGGTTAGTAGTTGTAATCCATTATGAGACTAAATCAATATGTCATCTCTGCACAATCTAGTTTTGCTACGTGGGATCCATTGTGGGTGATGTTCGGTAATGGTGTCATGGTTAAGAACTTATGGTGCCGCAGCGCGACTGAGAGCCTTCTGTGAATGCGCACACAGGATTATGCTGCTCGGCACATGCTGGTATCGAGGTCTCTAGTCATGATCCATTATGGAACTACACTGATAAGTTATCTTCTGTAAATCTCTCCCTTGAGACGATTTCTGTGCTGTTGGTCGCAATAATCAAGCCACATATGCCATTACTGTTGAATCAAAAGAACCTACCACTCTGATGTGTTCTCTAATGAAATTCCGATAAATTAGAAGTTTCTATCAAAAGATCAGAACCTATATGTGTCTAATCGTGTGATAAAAATCACCCTTCTCATGTGTGGTCTTATGTCTCCTGATTTTTATGGTGACTGCACATATACAGCTTCCCTTTGCAATCCTTGCTGCAAAAGTGAATCCTTGGAGCTTCTTAGTGTTGAGCAACAACTGACTAGTTCTCCAAGTAGAGATTAATTTCCCCTGCTACTGAAATGTAGGAGTTTGTCCATTCGCTCTGTTGTGTGATTCCTACGTCTTCCAAGTGAGTTATTTGCCTCGCGTGGAAGAGATGGATGAGCAGCCTGATCAAATGGATCTCTATCCAAATACACATCTCCTGCTAGCAAATATTAACTCTCAAACCCTGGCTTGCCGATGGGTAATAAGAGGACTTGCTCAATGTCAAAAGCAGTTCAACAAGTTGGTTTTACTAACTTGTAACTATATTGCGAACAAAGGTTGAGTTTAGAGATCGTTTTGTCGAGTTGTCTAAACTCGCTTTTAGTTCAACCCACCTTGAGAGAACACTGATAAAAATCAAGATAAGTCGACTGGTAACCACCTAATCATCGCTCTAGTCGTGCCTCGATCGCCTCACCTGTGATTTTTTTTCAACGGGTGTGATCAAGTCGAGCCATGCTTAGTGATTGATAAAGTGGAGTGATTGAGGAGTCAACTTCTATGGCTCCCTTCACTGATGTTTTCTCGAGTCTCTGTCCTTTTTCTTGGACCAAGATTCTCTGGCTAACTATGAGTCAACCATGATGTTGTTCGACATCCACACCCGTTTCATGCGCCATGTATTTCCAATGCCGACTGGTTGACCAACTTCTTTTTGTGTGTTTTACCCAAGACGTTGCATCCAACTCGACTTGGACCATTACTAGCCACATGTCCGCTACTCGCTCAACAGAACTCATGTTGTCAGAAAAAGAAAACTGCACACATGGACCCTTATGTGTTCTTCTGTTAGATGTCGTCTCTATTGTTGACATCTCTAATTAGCTTAAAAGTGATACATGATATATCCACTCGAGAAACAACATCCTGAGATACTCATCTTCGCTTGGAACTGCCTTATGCTATCGCTGATATGGACTGGAGTTACACGTCTCTCTACTCTTAGAAGTCTTTCGCTCCGAATCTCGGGACGAGATTCTCTTAAGGGAGGGAGGGCTGTAACACCCCAGGTGTTTATCTCCCATTCGACAACGATTATGGACTTAAGCACGAGATATCATTAAGATTAATGGTCTCTATGTCTTAATCGTCTTCGTCTATCATGAATTCGACATCGCTTTCATCTTTAATTATCTGGAATCTTCCTAAAGTTTTCGTGAAGTTCGAAACGTATTTGTTCCAGAAATTAGCGAGTCTGGTGATTATTTAAAATTCATCGATTGCGCAGATATGAATTTGGAAATTTAGTTCAATCCTCCGATTTCGTCCCAAACAAGATTTATTAGAAGTCGACGACTAAGGTTTTTGGGTGTAAAATAATTTAGTCCCCTCTTGTCAACCGAGACACCACGTCCGAGGATTTATAATCATGGTTGGTTTCCAGCAAAGTATCCACGACAGAAGGATCAGGTGTCAAGTTACAGAAGAAGTTACCTGATCTTAAGTCGTATCAAATACAGTTTAAAACATCGGTCCCGATCTCGTTGGGTTGGGTCCGTTTGTTTCTCGCCCCGATCTAAATTTTCAAATATAAATAACGGGTAAGAATTCGTTTGTCTCCGGGATATTCACCAAATCAAATCTTAGTCAAATATTGTCATCGATCTCGTTTTGGTCTAACCCATTTATGTCTCTTTTAAACCCTATTCTAGAATCTGTATTGTCCATTCGATTTTGTTAAAGAATAGAAAAAGAAAAAAAGTTAATAAAAAGGGGAAAATATCTCCTCCTCATCTTAATCTCCCCACCGCTCCCACGTACACATCCTTAGCCGAAACAGGTGCTGGAAATTTTTCCCAAGTTCTACAGCCGTCATCTTCAATCCACACGTCACCTCTCCCTTATCCTCTCTTAGAAAAATCATGTACGTTTCTTTGTGCTTGTGACGCACGGTTCTGGAAGCTCCAAGTGCTCACCCAGGATTTCTCACGTATGCCTTGTCGTGCTCGGCTTTTAGCACAGCCAGTCGTTGCGAGCTCCGACTCGAGCTCTCCTCTAGCGCCTAGACCGTGCTCGCCCACGCCCTACTCTCTTCTCACACCCCTCGTTTGAGCTCAGGCCTAGCCATGGCATCGCCGTCGCGCTTGAGTTTGGACGTCGCCAGTCTGTGCCATGTCGTTCCCTCTGCCTGCAGCAATAGCAACGTGCGACCTGCCCTGTTGGAGGCTAAAATGAGCCTTGCGGACGGTCCGGCCCTGAGGCCGGACGGTCCGCGGTCCGGACGGTCCGCGGTGGCGGCGCGGACGGTCCGCGCGCGCGCAGAGTCAGTTAGGGTTCCTAGTTTCTCGCGGGATTTGTTACCTAAAACCGCGGGATTAACTCGGGAAACAGTTGGAAACGGATCCAGACCTCCCCCTTTATATAGATGAAGGGCTACGGCCGATTGAACCCCCAACAATCGATCAAATCAAGTCTATTACTCGTTTTTACCTTATGCATTAGGAGTAGTTCTAGTCTAGTTCTAGTTTAGCCCTAGTTTAGCCTTCCAATCCCTAAATTCTCCGTCTCTCTTCGGCTCTACGTCGATTAGAGGAGTCTAGGTCGGCCTGCCCGAGCCTAGACAACTCTTAGGATCTCTCCTCCCTGACGGGGTCCCTCCCGGGAGCGAGATCCAGGCGCCGCCGGCGATCCTCCGTCGTCCCTGCGCACGCGCGGACCGTCCGACCCCAGGGCGCGGACCGTCCGCCCGTCAGGCAGGGAACCCGTGCTCCTGCACCAGGTCGCGGACCATCCGGCCCCTGGCCGCGGACCGTCCGCGCCTGACCAGAGAGCACCGCCACCGGTTCTTGTTGAGTGTTTGGCGCTCCAAAAAGGCGTCAACATACTTTTTGGCGACTCCGCTGGGGACAGGTGTTTAGATCTACTAAAAATCAGACCCTCAAATGGCCGGTTCTAAAGATCACACCGATATCTCCCTAGATAATATCCTGAAGACGGCTGTCGAAAATCTAACAGCCGATGAGCAACAGCAATACGAGGACTACATGCGCCAAGCGAAGGAGAAATTCTTGTCACAATACACGGTGGATCGCCACCAGAAGGTTATCAAACATGGAGAGACTGACGTTGCATCTCTTCTGTCTTCGCTTCAAGTCCCCAACGTAAGTAAACCCGACGATATCCAATCTATTAAATATTATGTAGATCAGCAGCAGGATCAAATGAAACAACAGATTGTAGGGTTAGAAGAGTCAATTAGAAAATTAACGCGTACGTTGGAGAAGTCTGTTGCTCCTAGTTTTCCATCATATGAGACTAGTAACAGGATATCTATGTCTAATACATCGGCAACAAATGGGGATTTGCAGCCCCAGCCATTATATGGTATGCCGATGAACTCCTATACAGGACAAGTACCACCACCGCCATCCCTGCTTGGTAGATCGGCACCCATGAACACGGTCGGACCGTCCGAGCTTCTGCCCGGACCGTCCGGCCCATATGCAGACCGTCCGGCTTGCTCTGCCGGACAGTCTGGGACCGCCCTAGGACCACCGCCGTCCCTGCTTGGCAGATCGGTGACCCTGGACGCGGTCGGACCGTCCGAGCTTCTGCCCGGACCGTCCGGCCCTTACGCGGACCGTCCGGCTTTCCTTGCCGGACAGTCCGGGCCCGCACCAGGACTACCACATGGCGTCCCGATAATGGCGAACGCAACCGGTCGGTTCGGATTTACCACCGGACAAGCTGGATACGCATACGCAGAACCTGTTGTTGCACACCATGCACCAAATTATTACACACCACAGCAGCAGTATGTTTCGCCCTCTACATATTTAAACCATAACGTACCATACAACCACAGACCGATCAACACTATCGATCGGTCACGGCAAGAAGGTCGGTATACTAATACCCGACCAAACGAGCCCCACAGCCCAGAATCCGGTGGTCTGCCACCGGGTGCAATGGAAAAAATTAGGGAAGAGATGACTGAACTATTTCGAGATAAGTTCGGAGTTAGTGTAGCCAGAGTAGGGCAATCATACCAAAAGCCGTATAATCACCGGTTTGACACTGTCCCATATCCGCAAGGGGCAAGGATACCAGAATTTTCTAAGTTTTCTGGTGAGAATGGGAGGAGCACACACGAACACATAGGCCAGTTCCTAGCACACCTAGGTGAATTGGCCGATGGAGAAGCATTTCGTGTTCGGTTATTTTCTCTATCCCTTACTGGTACCGCTTTTGCATGGTACGCCACCCTGCCTCCTAATTCCATTAATTCCTGGAATGAGTTAGAAAGTAAATTTCATGAACATTTCTTTGCTGGGGAATATGAATTAGGACTAGCTGACTTAGCTTCAGTTCGACAAGGACGCGAAGAATCGGTTAATGATTATATCCGGAGGTTCCGGGACACTAGAAACCGATGCTTTCGGATCCATGTCGCAGACAAAGAGCTAGCAGGGTTAGCTTTTAATGGGTTGCTATCCTACTTAAGAGACAAATTAGATGGGACCCAGTTCTTTTCGATAGCCCAGCTACATCAGCGGGCTTTAGCCTGTGAAAGCCGATTTAAAGAGACATCAAAATCGGGCGGTCGTACTATACATCTAACAGAGCGTGATAGTTCAAATGATGAATCTGCAGATGTATATACCGCTGAGTTTATTTGGCCAACAAAGGCCAAATCTTCAGCATGTTCTTCCTTACAGCCGGTTCAAAAGAATCGGCAAGAAGAGATTAAATTTACCTTTAATGTTGCCAAATGCGATAAGATATTTGATGAGCTACTTAAAAATGGCAACATTAAATTAACTCATACTATCCCTCCTATAGATGAATTAAAGAGACGTGCTTATTGTAAGTGGCATAATTCTTTTTCTCATGCCACCAATGACTGTAATGTTTTTCGTCGACAGGTACAATCGGCCATAAATGAGGGCCGATTGGCTTTTCAGGAAATGCAAGTGGACACACAACCATTTCCTGTTAATACAATAGATATCGCATGCAAAAAGATCTTAGTTCGGCCCGAAATGGCCGATAAAGGCAAAAGCAAAGACATCATCATTGGTAGTCCTCGCACGTCGAATATATCACAAAAGGAGATTGTTCGAAAGGCTCCGGACGATAAGGCTAAAAAGTTCGAAGGCACCGGGGGGCAGGCACAATTAATGAGTCAAGCACGACAGCCTGTCCTGAGCATCACGGACGATCTGGCACCTACGTGCGGACGGTCCGGTGTTCAGATAGACGGTTCGGCTAACTCTGCCGGACAGTCCGCCTATGCCCAAAGGTGTTAGCCTCCACACAAAACCTTAAAAGGGAAGGAGACACAACGGCGAAGCACAAATGGTCGGCTGATCAAAGCTGACTCTACTGTTGATCAGTTGCTCTCCAAGGATACTAGCGAGAAGACCGTTCTACGTGATCGGTCAACGAAGAAACCTCGGTCACCTACTAAAACGAAACGGGTAAACAAAATGGCCCGAAAGGTGACACAACAAGCATCGCCTATTCATCCTATGAGACCAGGGTACTTTCCACCCGTTTACTCATCGTCAGTATATTATCCTGTTCAAACATGGAATGGTACGATGATAAATCCATGGTACATGTATAGTCCCTTTGTCTATCCATACTGGGGGGCACCTCCATTTTATTCATTTTGATCCATTAATCAAATGGTCATGGCCGAGAAAGATACAATCCAAAACGGCCTTTATACATTGGTGTTTTATTGAATGATCTCTATTTTGAAAAGCCGATGACTTACATCAGGTTTAGTTCATATGCTTTTGGTTCGTCAACCTTCACCAAAAGGCAGGGGGGCATATGTTGGAGGCTAAAATGAGCCTTGCGGACGGTCCGGCCCTGAGGCCGGATGGTCCGCGGTCCGGACGGTCCGCGGTGGCGGCGCGGACGGTCCGCGCGCGCGCAGAGTCAGTTAGGGTTCCTAGTTTCTCGCGGGATTTGTTACCTAAAACCGCGGGATTAACTCGGGAAACAGTTGGAAACGGATCCAGACCTCCCCCTTTATATAGATGAAGGGCTACGGCCGATTGAACCCCCAACAATCGATCAAATCAAGTCTATTACTCGTTTTTACCTTATGCATTAGGAGTAGTTCTAGTCTAGTTCTAGTTTAGCCCTAGTTTAGCCTTCCAATCCCCAAATTCTCCATCTCTCTTCGGCTCTACGTCGATTAGAGGAGTCTAGGTCGGCCTGCCCGAGCCTAGACAACTCCTAGGATCTCTCCTCCCTGACGGGGTCCCTCCTGGGAGCGAGATCTAGGCGCCGCCGGCGATCCTCCGCCGCCCCTGCGCACAGCGCGGACCGTCCAACCCCAGGGCACGGACCGTCCGCCCGTCAGGCAGGGAACCCGTGCTCCTGCACCAGGTCGCGGACCGTCCGGCCCCTGGCCGCAGACCGTCCGCGCCTGACCAGAGAGCACCGCCACCGGTTCTTGTTGAGTGTTTGGTGCTCCAAAAAGGCGTCAACATGCCCTCCGCACCGGTCGTCCTCACCAGACACGCGACCCTGCTCGGCTTCCCTCTGTGCATGCGCGTAGAGCATCACCAGCCGTCGTGTTGCTTGCACTACCGAAATCCGAGGCTTTGCCGAGTGTTGGCCTCTTTGCCGAGTGCCTAATGTCGGGCACTCGGCAAAGAAGGCTTTGCCGAGAGCCGCACTCGGTAAAGTTAGGCTCTCGGCAACGAGCCTCTTTACCGAGTGCTGGACACTCGGCACAGGACCCCACTCGGCAAAGACACGTTTGTCGAGTGTGACACACTCGGCAAAGATGACGCTCGGCAAAGGGCCGTCAGCGGCCGTCCCAAAGCTGACGGCCGTCAGTCTTTGCCGAGTGCCAACTAGTCGGCACTCGGCAAAGAACTCTTTGCCGAGTGTCTTCACTAGACACTCGGCAAAGTATATTTTTATTTTTTTATTTTGTCTCCCAAACTTTTTGTGGTATGTTTCTACACTATGTATAACAGTGTTTGCAATAGCTAGTAGATTTAGTTTTTTGTGGTATGTTTCTGCACTATGTAGACCTACATGTCATATTTTGGGACAAATATAACAGTGTTTGCAATAGCTAGTAGATTTAGTGTGTTTATTTGAATTTCTTCGGAAAATTCAGATTTGAACTGCAGGTCACTTGAAACTTGAAAACCGTGCATGCAAAAATGATATCCATGTTACTTAGCATAAGTTACGACCGATTCCAGGAGCGGACCAGAAACTTCGAGCAACATGCTCACTAAACATGGTCGTGAACTTGCCATCCACATGTTTAAAAATTGTATAAAACATAAACAAAGTCAGAAAATCATGAAACTTGTCCACGTGTCATGATATCATATGTAGAGGCTGTGATAAAAATTTGAAAAAGTTTCGAGAAAAATGTGACGCTCTATGTGTAGAAACCTAAGAGATCCACATTGAAACTCCATGATTTCATGTGTAGTTCTCTTAGGTTTCTACACATACTGCCTCACAACTTTCTCCAAACATTCTCAATTTTTTATCACAGCCTCTACATATGATATCATGACACGTGGACAAGTTTCATGATTTTCTGACTTTGTTTCTGTTTTATACAATTTTTAAACATGTGGATGGCAAGTTCACGGCCATGTTTAGTGAACATGTTGCTCGAAGTTTCCGGTCCGCTCCTGGAATCGGTCGTAACTTATGCTAAGTAACATGGATATCATTTTTGCATGCACGGTTTTTCAAGTTTCGAGTGACCTGGAGTTCAAATCTGAATTTTCCGAAGAAATTCAAATAAACGAACTAAATCTACTAGCTATTGCAAACACTGTTATATTTGTCCTAAAATGGTACATGTAGGTCTACATAGTGTAGGAACATACCACAAAAAGTTTGGTAAGGGAAAAGAAAAAACTAGAAATATTCTTTGTCGAGTGTGTAAAGTTGACACTCGGCAAAGACCTTGTTTGCCGAGTGTCTGACATGGAGCACTCGGCAAAGATCATAAATATATACTTTGCCGAGTGCCTGCCCGCTGGCACTCGGCAAAGAATATTTTTAAATTAAAAAAAATCTTTGCCGAGTGCCCGCGATCTGGCACTCGGCAAAGCTTAAAACATAACGTATGTCGAGCCCTTCTCTTCTCCTTCTCACTCTCACTCTCACTCTCACTAACTGAACGCCGCCGCCGCTCACCGCCGTCACGCCACCCCGCCCGCCGCCGCGCGCCACCAGCACCTCCCCACCGCGCCCCACCCCGCGCACGGCACGCCCGCCACGCGCCACCACCGCCCGCCGCCGCGTGCGTCGCTAAGCGCCACCAACGCCGCGTGCCACCACCTCCCCGCCGGAGGCCGCCTCCTCGCGCACCGCCACCGTCGCCCGGCCACACCACGCGTACCATCGTCGCCCCCACGCGAGGTATGAACTTGTTATGCGTCAAATTTTATTTATTATTGATTAGATGATAGAATGTATAAATCATGTAAATTGGTGAATGATAAGATATATAAATCATGTAAGTTAGGCTATAGTCTTGTTGAAAATTTGTGAATGAAATATGTAAATCATGCCGTTAAATTATGTGTAGTATAGTCTCATGGATTGAATATATGTGTGTGTGTGATTGCTGGCCATCGTGCCGTTGAATTATGCGTGGATGTCAGCAATCGTGCTAATTGTTTTATTTGCAGTATTTCGAAACCTCCCTGTGCAGGGGAAGTGCTGCCGAAATTTTCTGTTGCTAGGCTTCTGTTAGAGGATGGAGGACCGTGAGTGGATGTACACGGGCCGTAGAGGAAGGAACGATGTCACCACTGAATGGATTAGAAAGACCGACGATTTCGTGGAATGGGCATATGGCGAAGCTGCTAAAGGAGCGAGTCTAGTCCCATGCCCGTGCAGCAAATGTGACAACCGGAAAAGAAAACCAAAGAAGGCCATGGTAGAACATATTTGGAAGATTGGATTTACGCCGTGCTATACTCGGTGGATATTTCATGGTGAAGCGCATCGTACGAGAGAGGAGGTGTTGAGACAACGTGTCGAGGATTATGACGCGGATGCGGGGGTAGCGGATATGTTGAACGACTATCAGGAGGCACAGTACACGGGAGGATGTATGGATGACGAGCCAGAGCCGACTGCAAAGGCGTTCTACGACATGTTCGACGCGGCACAGAAGCCCCTTCACGGCCAGACAAAGGTTTCTCAACTGGATGCCATTGGGCGTGTAATGGCGTTCAAGTCGCAGTACAGCATGAGTAGAGACGCATTCGATGGCTTGTTGACGGTTATTGGGAGTCTGCTTCCGGATGATCACGTTCTGCCCCTTCACCTCCATTGTTCCCTCCAGTTGACCCTGCTCTCTTCCACACTCCTGTGAGTATCAAAATTGTAGTTAGATATTTGTAATGCATCTGGTATAACACATGCAATCTCTTCTCTGTGCAGGGCCAATCTGGGGCGGCATCCAACAACCCTCCGGAAGGGTTCAGCCCAACGCAGCCCCGGTCAAACCGCCCACCTCCATGAGTGTTGTGTTTGCATTGTTTTAGACTTCAGAACTTATGTATAATACTTATGTCTGTGTTTGATACTTATGTGAGAGCTTGCGACGTTTGAGACTTATGTTTGTGTTTAATACTTGTGTTGAACACTTATGTTTGTGATGGATATTTATGTTTGTGGTGACGGTTTTATGTTTGTGTTGGCTATTTATGTCTGTGATGATATCTGTGATGTATATATGTGATAGATATGTGATATCTTCTGTTTGTGTGGATGGAATACAAAAAACAGATAAAAAAGGTATATACTGGTCACTTTGCCGAGTGTAACACTCGGCAAAGAGGCGCTTTGCCGAGTGTCAGGGTCATAACACTCGGCAAAGAGCACAGACCTGGGCACCGGCTTAGGTTCTTTACCGAGTGTTATGTCGCCGGCACTCGGCAAAGAGGTCGGCTTTGCCGAGTGCTGCACAAAACACTCGGCAAAGAGCCTGACATGGGGACCCTCTCTGTCGGGCTCTTTGTCGAGTGTCCCAATTGGCACTCGGCAAAGATGGATTCTTTGCCGAGTGCAGCCTGGACGAAACTCGACAAAGATAACTTCTTTGCCGAGTGTCACCAGGGACACTCGGCAAAGCTGCCGTCTCCATCACCCGGCGTCGTAACGGCCGCTTTTTTTGCCGAGTGCTCTCTGGCACTCGGCAAAGAGGTTTGCCGAGTGCCCGAGAAAAAGCACTCGGCAAAGAAGGCTTTGCCGATGCACTGTTTGTCGAGTCTTCTGTACCGAGTGTCACACTCGGCAAAGGCTTTGCCAAGTGTTTTTAAGGCTTCGCCGAGTGCTTCAGGCACTCGGTAAAGCGATTGATTCCGGTAGTGTTGCCGATCCATGGTCGTCGCTCACCAGACCTCGCCCCATGGTGCCGTGCGCATGCCGTCGGGTGGTCATCCGCCTCGTCTCTGTCCACGGGGTTCACTCACACGGAGCTCTGCGGCCTCGCCTTCTCTGTCCTCGTCGCAGCAGTCATCTCGCCCGAGCTTCCTGGTGCAGTACACCAAGCCGTCGTCGCGGGGCTCCATCTCGCCGTGTTCGCGCGTCGCCGTTCTGCTTCCCACGCTGGTGAGAACCGTTGTTCGCGCTCCGTCGTCTCATCATACGGCGTGTTTTCCTCGCTATTGAATATGTTTATGTGTGTGTGTTTACGGAGGTGCAACATCCTAGAAGTTTGGATGAAGGAGAAAGTGGAGATCAACGTGACGCCGCTAGGTGTTCGATGAATTGCATGAACCGGATCTGTCGTTGATTTCACGGATTCAAGTCGAGTATGGTTTGGTGAGCTAATTCGCTACTTCGGATTATTGGCTCGATGTTTGGCTTGGCTAGATGAATTAGTTGTTTTAATTCTCGTGTCTTAAGCGAAGGTGTGATGCGATGGCGATATCTAGCTCCCTTGCCATTGAATGTGTGTGGCTCTATGACATCTACCAAAGAAGGGTCTTCTTTCCTCTTTTCCTGTTTATTTTGTGATCAGAAATGCCTCGCTAGCTGCGTCCAGGATTAAGAACTAGATGCATTATATTTGTGGTAAAGCTAGGGTTTGAGATACAAGCTTTGTGATGAGTGTGCTGGTAAATAAGTGTGTGATACAAGGTCGAATTAATAATGCGAACAACAGGTTTTAGGTCTCGAACGTTTAGTTGATAGGCTATTGGTGCTGCTTTTGATGAAAGGTGTTTATATGATGGGATCGGTGTCCTGCTTTAGTTGTTATTATAATCCATGTTCGTTGATTGGTAAATGTCGAAGTTGGACATTGATTGTTTAGATTAATAGTCTCGAATAAATGTTTATCGTTATCCTGTTTATCGTGGTCCAAATTATTTGGAGGTGAGCAACATCGTTTGGTCCGCTTCATTTAAAATATGAAAGCTACTTAATGGACATTTTCTATTAGTGTTTTAAGTCTTTAGGATTTAAGTTGTGATCGTATAAAGGTCTATAATCCTTGATAATGCTCTACCTACGAGACTATAGAATAGTGTAATGTTCATATAATTAGCGTATTGTGCACATTAGTCCGGATGAGAATTTACAAAGGTAGTTACTGTGCCTCTATCTTTGTTTTGCATTTAGATGTCTAAAACTAATAAGTCTAAGTTTGTTAGTCTTAGGGTGTTGAGCTTTAGCTAAGGAGGGTAGAGCGTGTGTATAGTTTATCGATTCCGTGATGTGGCAGCTAGATCTAATTAGACTGGAAGAAGGCGATTGTTGTACTTGGTATGTTTAGTTTATAGTTTTGTGATGTATGAGCTAGCTCCGAATATGCTGGAAAAGCATAATTATTGCACTTAGTCTTATAGCGATAGATAGCATTTTCTTGTGATTGATTCTAATGCCTTGCTAGTCAATGTTTAATCCTCTACCGTGTAACATTATTTAGTATTGTACTAGTTCTTCTTATGTTCATACATGCATGTTATGCATTTTGTTAGGTACGCTAGTTGATCACGTGATGCGGAGATCAAGAGCTGAGTTGACCTCAAGTGGTGTAAAGGATGGTCAACTTGGAGAAGTGATGTCAACGGACCAATATCGAAATAGACGACTTGATCAAGTGCCAAGATGAGTGATTATCGCCAAGTGACCGTCGTCTAACAAACACTAACCTAGTGTTATCCCAGGCAAGCCCCGGTGCATTTGCCACCTCCTTCTGTTTTAAAAAGTTTTATCACCTTGAATGATGCATTAGGTGATAGGAGTTGTGTGATCAAACAGTTGATGCATTTCCTTCCTTGATTAAACAACCCTAATACCTGTTTTATGAAATTTAGTGATGCTTAGCCCTGCTTAGTAATTTAGGATTGTTTTTAAAAGATGATGTGTAACACAGGATATGGGAGTTTGTGAAATAAAATGACTTGTGATGATGAAGCCATTGTGGCCATGATGATTTCATCATTCAAGTAGGGTACCTCTCTCAGGTATCAAGTTTTGGGAAATAATGTGAAATGTAGACCAGACGTTGAGCAGAAAAGTTCGCCCGTCTGTGTCGATTAAGGACCGTTCGATGTAGGCCTGTTGTGGTGGAGACTTTGCAACTAGCCACATGCTCCGGTAAGCCTGAACCCGGCTATTCCATACGTGAAAAGACAACCGCGCACTGGGCGTGGGAGATGGTGGGAGTAGCGTGTACCCTCCTGGCTAGAGGCTGGACGGAGGAGTACTGTGCTCCCGGGTAGCGGACCGGTTCACGTTGTGGAGGATCTGTGGGAACGGTTGATATATGCAAGGGTTAAGTGTTACATATGTCATGTGGTTAGGGTTCCCCAGCCGGGTATAATCGATTCGAATCGTCGTTGCTCCTCGGTCATGGAGACTCTACCCTCCGACCACTCATCGTAGTTGACAAGTGAAATATGAATTGGCTAAAATAAAGCTAGACCAGGACAAGTGAATGCTCTAGATTAGGCAAATCCAGATTTAGGAAAAGTACTTAACTTGTGAAGTAAAATTTTGCCATAAGGATTCACTACTAGTAGGCTCTACTGCAAAATGAGTCCTTGATTATTGCTTAGCCTTACCTTGACTCCCTCAAGCCAGCATATCCTTGAGAGTCTTTTCTTTAGTCGGGTAAGTCTTGCTGAGTACTTGCGTACTTAGGGTTTTATTCCCTGTTGTTTTTCAGGTTATAGTTTGTGCTGCTGATGATGGTGTTAAGTGCCATGGGGCTCGGCCTTCTTATAAGTCTAAGTACTTCTTCTACACTTCTTATTGAGGATGGTCACTTAAGCTAGCATATATTTTAAACTTATAAACAATTTATAACATTGCAAAGTTTATTTCTTTGAACCACTTTTGTAATCACTCTGATAAACAATGTAAACTTGATGTAACTTGTAAAATTTGGTAATAAGATTTCCGCTGCAAAATGTTGGTGTGTGATTTGTGTTTACTTAATCCTGCGGTCTTGGTTGTAAGTGGTTTATCCAGGGTCCTTGGGACACTCGGACGGATCCTGTTAAGTTATTTGGTGCACATGCATAGCTGTCTGAGGTCTTTGAGACAAGGACAGGTGCATGTGGGCCTGATAACTTGGGAGGTTCTGCCACAGAATTGAGGATCTATGCACATAGTCAATAGTGAATTTGTTAAGCTCCGCAGCCCATTTTCCAATCCTTCCAGTAGCTTCTCTGTTCCTCATTATGTCCTTCAGAGGCTGTGACGAAGGAACAATCATGTGATATGCTTGATAATGTCGAAGCTTCCTGGAGGCCATTAACACATCATACAACACCTTTTCCAACTCTATGTAATTTTTCTTTGATAAACTTAAAACTTCGAAGATGAAGTACACTAGAGATTGCTTTTTGACTTGACCATCTAGCTTCTCCTGCACAAGCGCCGCACTAACTGCAGAGTACGAAGCTGCCACATATAAGAGCAATGGAGCCCCTGGCGAAAGCGGAGTTAGTGTTGTTAAATCAATCAAGTATTGCTTCAACTCTTCAAAGGCTTTTTGCTGAGCCGGGCCCCATTGAAAAACTTCGGCTGACTTCAGTATTTCAAAGAATGATAGATTTCTTTCTGTTGTTCTGGATATGAATCTGTTTAATGATGCTAATCTACCTGCCAGCCGTTGAGCCCCTTTCTTTGTGCTTGGCGGCTCCATCCGAAGGATAGCTTCAATCTTGCTTGGGTTGGCTTCAATTCCCTTCGTTGATACTAGACAACTAAGGAACTTGCCCTTCTTCACCCCAAAAACACACTTTTCTGGATTTAACTTCAGGCCAGCTTGCCTGAAATTGGCAAATGTCTCTTGCAAATCAGCAATGTGATTTTCTTGCTTCGTGCTTTTGACTATGATATCATCAACATAGGTCAGCACATTCTTGCCTATTTGAGAATGAAGGACCCTGGCTGTCATTCTGCTGAAGCTTCCTCCAGCATTTTTGAGCCCCTCAGGCATCTGAAGATAGCAATATGTGCCACTAGGGGTTATGAAGCTAGTCTTCGGCTCATCTTCCTTCTTCATCCAAATTTGGTGGTAGCCTGAGTAACAGTCCATTAGACTCATGAGCTCTAAAGAAGCTGTTGCATCTACTAGAGAGTCTATTTTTGGCAATGGGAACTCGTCCTTTGGACAAGCCTTGTTGAGACCTGTAAAATCAATGCACATTCTCCATTTGTCGTTGGCCTTCTTCACCATAACAGTGTTAGCTAGCCATTCTGGGTATTTGACCTCTCTGATAACACCAGCACTAAGAAGTCTCTTCACTTTGTTCCGAGCACCTTCATCTTTATCTTCAGACATTTTTTGAAGCCTTTGCTTTCTTGGCCTGAAGGATGGATCCACATTGAGTGAATGTTCAATGACATCTCTGTTGACACCACAGAAATCATTAGCTGACCAAGCAAAGACATCTTTGTTATTGAATAAAAATCTTAGCAAAGTCTTCTCTTGCTCTTCAGATAGCTGAGACCCCTGCAGTACCCTTTGTTCTGCTATGTCTTCACATAGGAGCATAGCTTCGGCTGATCTGCCGAAGCAGCCTTCTCTCTTTTGTATTTATACTGCTGATAGGTTTTGACTCCATCTATATTATGAATTGCCTTTGAATCTGTCCAGTTTCCTTCGGCCCTTCTGGCAGCTTCTTGACTCCCATGGACAGCAATGGGCCCTAGTTTCGAAGGTATCTTCATGCATAAATATGCTGGATGAAGTATTGCTTCGAAAGCATTAAGTGTCCGTCGACCAATGATTGCAATATAGGGGTACTCCATGTCAACAATGTCAAAGACAACCTATTCAGTCCTTGTGTTGTGGACGAAGCCGAAGGTTACTGGCATTGTGATTTTGCCGAGTGCTACAATCTGCCTTCCTCCAAAGCCACAAAGAGGGTGTGTAGCATCATGAATCTTATCTTCTGGCTCTTGCATCTGTCTGAAGGCCTTAGCAAATATGATATCTGATGCACTGCCTGTATCAACCAGAACATTATGGACCAGAAATCCCTTGATGACACAAGATATGACCATAGCATCATTGTGAGGGTAATCTTTGAGCTGAAGGTCCTCCTGGGAGAAGGTGATTGGGATGTGGGACCATTTTGACTTGATGAAGGGTCCCTGCACCCCAACATGTTGTACCCTTCTCTGTGCTTCATTCTTCTGCTTCTTGTTAGCCGGTTCTGAACTTGAGCTGCCTGTTATTGGGAGCACCAGCTTCGTTGCCGAAGGTGCTACGACGTGGTTGTTGAACGAAGCCATCAGCTCAAAAGTGGAAGTGAGTTCACCAAAGGTGGGCACCAATTTTGGGGACTTGTTCTCAAATGCTATGAATTAAGAACAAGACAACATAGAAAGAAGTTAATGGTTAATGGCCTTCGTCCTTCAAAGAATTATTTCCCTTAGGATATAACGATCTTCGGACGAAGGTCATGAATGACATACCTTCATCATCATAGTTTACATTGATGAAAGAAGAAGCATATGAAACATGAGAAACAACATGAATAATCATATAACATCATTTATATGTCATTATTATATAATCATGGATGAATAAGAATAATACTGAATTACATTTGTACCTTTGGCTTGACAGAAGGCAAAGGTACAAGTGTGACACACGAGCGAGTACAAGTTAGTGTGAACTGTACAGGGGTAGGTACTGTTCACCTATTTATAGGCACGGGGCGCAGCCTGGTCAAAATTACATTTATGTCCTCTACAACTAGTTACAATCATGACACAAATTACCATGGGCCGATTGGTCTTTTCCTCTTTAAGTCGATGCAACCCTTCGTATCAAGGTATGTCGCTATGCCAAAGCTCCCTAGAAGGTAGCTTCAGTGTGTACCTTCGTGCTCTGTTTGCTTCTGTGCTGATCTTCCGAAGGTGTTTCTTCTTAAAGGACCTTCGGCGACGAAGCAGACCCCCAACACTACCTGGTTCAAACATTTCAGAAAAGGTGGCCCGGGGCCTGGATGGAGGAATGGTTTTATGTTAAGAATAATCTGATTGAAAGGGAGGACATAAAGGGGATTATCCAATGCCCCATCTGGTCTCGCTTTGGCCTTCGAAGGCTGACTGTGGCGATTGAAAATGATGCTGAATCATGTCAAAAGGCTTTCAACAATGTCTGTGCTTTCATTGGTACAAGGGACCTGATCCAAGAGCACATAGCCTACAGGGTATGGCCACTTGTGGATAACTGGGAGATGCCGAAGGAGAATGTTGTCGGGTCCAGTCAAGGTGGATTAATTCGCTTGAAATTCACCTTCAGATACAGAGACCGGTTTGACGAACCAAACGACGAGTAGCTAAAATTTATTGAGGCTACTAGCGACGAGTTACTTGGGGCATATACCAGAGCCGAAGATGATGCTTTGTCCTTAGCCTTCGGAGGTCGAGGAAAGAAAAGGTTGAACAGAGTTTTTGATGTAATTGGTTTCATATACCCTGATTACTGCTACCCCTCATGGAAGCAGGGAAAAAAAGAGGAAAACTGTCGCTTTGGCCATCTTTGTTGTGCCGAAGGGCAAAAAGATCAAGGTTTTGATGCACCGACCGAGATATATTGAAATGGCCATAGTGCCAAAATTTGGTGAAGAGACATCTTCCGCTGCCGATGTGGAACAAGCTACTCCTGCCGCTCGGAGCGCTGAGGAATCGACTATAGTGTCGAAGGTGCCTATAGTTGAGCCAGTCGAAGCCGAAGATGGGGCGGCCAAAAAGCCAGGGTTAGAAAAAACAATAGCTCTGCCAAAAATTCTGAGCCCACCGGTAGAAGCAGAATTGTCGAAGGTTGCAAAAGCTCCCGCCACAACTCCTAAGAGGAGAAGAATGGCTAGCGTGCTAGACGCCGTCATGGAGACAACAAGAGCATTGACTCCTACTCCTGTAAAAAAGGTTGCCGAAGCTGCTACGGCTCATACCGAAACCGAAGCTGGGCCTTCAGTGCCTGCTGAGACGAAGCCTGCCGTAACTGAGGAAAGGGCTGAGCAAGAATCTCCAGATATTGGCATAGCTATGGAGAAGGAAGTGGCCGAAGAAGCTAAATCTCCTCCCGAAGTACTGTCCGAAAATTTTGATTTTATTATTCGACATGCTTCGGGAAAAAGACTATCTGAAGAAGAAATTGCAGAAGCCAAACACTATGCCCGGGAACTGAAATACCCGAAGGGGGCCTTAGTGTTCAACGGCACGGACGAAGATGATTTCCTGTACTGTCTCCTGGACAACAAAGAGATATCCGTCTGCCGGGAGATGGCCAAAAGGATGGGATTTCCTAAGCTCGAAGCTGGCCTCTCCGCCATGTCGAAGGATGACCTCGCGGACAGCCTCACATACAATAGTCTAAAGGTACAAAAGTTGAGAACTTTAAAGTTTATGGACTTGAAAATAAAGTCTGTTATTCTCATGCTAATCCTTTCTTCTTGAAGGGCTTAATCCTTAGCAACGCCCTGAGGGCGCAAAAGAATGCTGAAGATGAAAGCTGCACGATAGCTCTCGGCAACCTTCGATCAGAAGTCATTAAGCTGAGAAACGAAGCCTTGGAGAAGGATAAAATTATACTTTCATTGGTGGATAAAGTGAAAGAAGATGAGGCGAAATTTAACACTCAATCCGAAGCTTATAAAGCCGAAATTGAAGACCTTCGAAAAAACTTGCCGAGGCTAACGAAAATTGTGCACTCGCAAAAGCTAGTCAACAAATAAGTGAATGGTCGACCACCAGGTTGGAGAAAAATGTTGAGGAGCTTCGTGAATCCAAGGAAAAGTGTTTTGAAAAATCCTTGGATTGCCTGAAAAAAATTGAAAACCAGCTTTTCCAAAGTAAGTGTTTATTCTTCTGAAGAAAATTTTATTCGAGGCGACCCCGAGGGCGTTATTGATTGGATAAACGGGGAAGCCGAAGCTTTTGAAGAAATCTTGAGCGATCGTGGGGATATATGTGCTTTCTCCGGCGCTCGAGGGTTTGCGGCTATCCTGGAGAAGGCTGGTTGCGATCATGTTAAAGCTGCGGCCCAGGCTGAAGCCGCCTTCTCCATAGACAACAGAAAAGACCCTTTGACCGAGGCTACTTTGGTGGGCAGAAAATTTTATTCCGATATCTGGGTGAACGGTGGCCAGGAATTGGCCAACAAGATTATAAAGAAGAATGAAAAAGAAATCCATGAAGCCCGGGAAGAAGCTAGGCGAGCCAAAGAAGCTGCTGAGCGCGAAAAGCGTATAGGTATTATTTTTTTGAATTTTAGCTTCGGCGTTTATTTTCCGGCTTCGAACTAACAGTTTGATTATTACAGCCGAACTGTCACCGCTACCTCAGCCATACAACCCCCTAGCCGATCCAGTTATGAAAGAAGCACTGGATATTATGAGCATTGCTAATTCAATCATCGACGAAGTCGTCGACAAGCTACTAAACGAAGCCACAGAGAAGATACTTAAGGAAGATTAAACTTTATTGTAATGAAACTATGTAATATTTGGTGTACGGAACAATTAATCAGACATGTAAATTGTTGTAATATATTACTTTGCGAGGCATGAAATTTATGCACATACCATTTTTGAGCCTTCAGCGAAAAAACACCTTCCCTTCTTTTCATGCTTCGTAAAGAAGGAAGCCCCTTCTATGGCAAGTATGATAAGATTGTGTTTCCTGAAGTTTCCTTCGTGCCTCAGCACATTTTCATTCAACAAAGTATTGCCGAAGATTTGTTTCGTATCCAATCTTTTTGTTGTTGATGCAATATGATGTATGATGTAATGTTATGCGGAATGATGCTATGATATGATGCAATATGATGGTGATGTCGAACACACACACATGCACCCACACTGGAACGCACAAGACTCTGCATCCCCTTAGGAACGTCTTTTAAGTCTTTAAGCCCTGCATCCCCTTAGGAACGACTTTGGAGCTTCTTCACCTTCTATTTTGGTGGTATTTAAGCTCTGCATCCCCTTAGGTACGACTTTGGGGCTTCTTCACCTTATATTTTGGTGGAATTTTTGGCTCTGCATCCCCTTAGGAACGACTTCTGAGCTTCGAAAACTTACTCTATGCTCCCTTAGGAATGACTTTTGTAGCTTCGGAACTTACTCTGCGCTCCCTTAGGAACAACTTTGTAGCTTCGGAACTTACTCTGCGCTCCCTTAGGAACGACTTTGTAGCTTCGGAACTTACTCTGCGCTCCCTTAGGAACGAGTTTTGTAACTTCAGAAATCTATTTAAGACGTATTTTACTCATTGACATAGGCATAATTATTACATAAAATCGAATTTTAGTCCTTCATGACTTGTTTCTCATACAAAAATTAAAATGGCATAAAAGATGAAGATACATCAAGAATAGGATATTCATCAATAGATATGCTTGGATTCTGGCACCGTGCTGTTGACTGTGTGAGCTTCGGATTCCTTCCGAAAATCATGCTGCTGCTGTGCGTGTGGGTGCCCTTCTGGCTGTTGGCTTCAGGTCTGAGTGGGTGGTAATGGTGGTGGTAATGGGAGCTGGGCCCAGGAAGCTTGAGAGTGACTTGCCGAAGCGACAGAAGCCGAAGGCTGTTGATTGCCTACGTACTCTGGTACATAGGGAGAGTAGCATGAAACAGTATGTAAGACCTACTTCGGCTGATTCTGCCGCGCCTCAGCTTCGGCAATCTCCTTTTTCTTTTGTATTGTGACTTGGCATGTTCTTGTGGTATGGCTTTTATCTTCACCATAGAATAAACAATATAGCCTTCTGGGCTGATCTCCGTATCTTCCTCTGAAGCCCCTGCTGCCTCTGCCCCTTGGGACTGGTGGCCTGAAAGAGATTTGTTGATGCCCTGAAGATTAGGAGCTGTGTTGTGGCCTTTGAGGCTGGCTTCCTCTGTCATCACTTAGGCTTGAATTATGGATTGATCTGACATGCCTAGGGTGGATTCTTCCTCCGAAACCCCTGTTAATCTCAAAAAACCTATAGGCTTCTTCCCTTCTCTAGTGGAAATCATTATCAGCCCAGATGTATTCATCCATCTTCTGAAGAAGCTTCTCTAGAGTTTGTGGGGGTTTCCTTGCAAAATACTGAGCCATAGGTCCTGACCGAAGCCCTTTGATCATGGCTTCAATGACAATTTAATTGGGCACTATGGGCGCTTATGCTCTCAGACGCAAGAACCTTCGGACATACGCCTAGAGGTATTCCTCGTCGTCTTGCGTGCACTAGAACAAAGCCTGAGCAGTGACTGGCTTCGTCTGAAATCCTTGGAAGCTAGTGATTAGCATATCCTTTAGCTTCTGCCATGATGTGATTGTTCCTGGTCGGAGAGAAGAGTACCAAGTTTGTGTGACACTTTTGACCGCCATGACGAAGGATTTCGCCATGACTACAGTGTTGCCCCATATGAAGATATTGTTGCCTCGTAACTCATTAGAAACTCCTTCTGGTCTGAGTGCCCATCATACATAGGGAGCTGGGGTGGCTTGTATGATGGGGGCCATGGGGTAGCCTGCAATTCCGCTGCTAGAGGAGAAGCATCATCAAAAGCAAAATTGCCATGATGGAAATCATCATACCATTCATCGTCGTTGTACGAATTATCCTGACGAAGGTCTCTGTATTGAGGCCTTCGGTCTTGGTCATCCGTGGTGATATGACGCATTTCCTCAGCAGCCTCATCAATCTTCTTCTGAAGATCGGCTAGACGAAGTATCTTTTCCTTTTTCCTCTGGACCTATGGTGAATGGCTTCGAGGTCCCTAATTTCTTGGTCCAACTCCTCCTCCTGAGGCGTCGGACTGGTAGCCTTACTTTTTTGGCTCCTGGCTTCGCGTAATGTTTCTTGGTTGGCGTGCAGTGGCTGCAGTGCAGCCCCTAGCCCTAAAGACTTCTTCGGCGGCATGACGAAGGTCACAGCTTGCCGAAGATGGTCAAATGAGTTCATCGGAGGTGGGCGCCAATGTTAGTCACTTGTTCTCAAATGCTATGAGTTAAGAACAAGGCAACACAAATGTTAATGGTTAAAGACCTTCGTCCTTCGAAGCATTATCTCCCTTAGGATATAATGATCTTCAGACGAAGGGTATGAAGGACAAATCTTCATCATCTTAATATGTAATGAACAACAGAAGCATATGAGACATATTAAGAACATGAATAATGATATCAAATCATTATATTATCTATATTCTCATTATATGATCATGAATAAACAACTATGATATTAAATTACATTTGTACCTTTGGCTTGACATAAGGTAAGAATCCGAGAGTGACGTGTGAATGAATACAAGTCAGCGTGAACAGTATGATGTTACTGTTCATCTATTTATAGGCACAGAACACAGCCTAGGTAAAATTACATTCATATCACTGACATTTACTATTAACTAAAAAGTAAACTGTCGAGGGCTAAGCTGTCTTTTCCTTTTAAGTCGGTTTCGTCCTTCATCATCATCCTTGTGCTAAACCGAAACTTCTCCATCCACAGCTTTGGAACCGGTTCATCCTTCTTCCAGATTGAGCCTTTCATACCATGTACACCTTCATCTCAAAGCCGAAGCTTCCTGTGATAGTATACTATACTGGAAAGCATGTTAGTCGTGTTTTTTGGACCTTCGGAAGACGAAGGCCCCCAACAATATAATTTTGTTATTGTTTGGCTATAGAAAAAATATAAATAGTTTTCTATGAGTTCTTTTAATTTACAAGTTGATTATGTATGATTGTTGCCTCAAAATCTAGGCACCTGAGATGTAACGACTCCCATAGTATTAACAAAATACATATATTACATTGGGGAAGACTGATAGACTTTACCTTCCAGAAGTCTTGGAATACTGTGGGGGATTGAATAGAAAAGAAGTGGTCAGTCTCTCGTTGTAATGGTTTTGCAGGATGTTTAAAGTTTCTCGGACAGTCTTTATGGGCACAACATTTGCCATTGTCCATCATGTGAAGTCAATCAGCCAGACCATTTTATCTTGACCTTCAAGTACGCTGAGGATTGCATTCTCCAAAGAGTATACAAGGAACAATATATGTCCTTCATGGGATGATGTGTTCTGAAATTTGACAACGGCATACAGATGAGTTCTGAACAATGCTTACAGAGAGCAACAATTTTTAGAAAGAGAAGACACTAAGGATAACACTTTAAAAAGAGGGACTTCTTATCTGCTTTGCTGGTCTCATGACGACAACGACAATTCTCCCCTCTCTATATCAAAAACTTGCCATGCTTTGCTCCAGTTAAAATTCTACCAAACCTAAACCGATCACATGGTAAACCACATGGGATGGAAGAAAATACAAACTGGAATCACAGTAGTAAAAAACAAATAGGCAATGCACATAAGGATCGTTCACACTGTGGAATCTCAGCTTATCTCTTTTATAGACCAAGGGAGAGGGGGTTACAAGATGCATGGAGCCAGCCTATTAGTTTGACCCTATCTACTCTACTATAGAAGGTGTATTTGTCATTCCTTGACCCTGTAGTGATGTCGCATGTACATCATGGATGGTCAAGGTTGTCTGCATGTCATGGCCGGTCAAGGTCGCCGTTGGTCGTAGCGCACATCGCCCGTGCGTGTACCCTTAGTGGCGCACTAGTACAATCAGTCTGACACATGTTGTGGGTTATGTGTGTCTCCCATGATCCCATCTCACATGCGTAACAACTTAGTGACTCTACCAACTCCTTGACCAATCACAACGAGGCGTCTAGCCTACGTGGCATGTCTATTGTCCACCTGGCCGGAGACTATCTAGGGCCTAGGACCTCGCCATGGATGGTGGCACGCTGGGGCCTATGACCCGTGACGCACCTGAACCCTACTGTAGTCAGCGGAGCATTTGGGCATAAAAGGCCTCCTAGAGGGCCTCTAGAGGGCAGCTGGGTCCCATAGACGCCTCTAAACACATGACAATATCGGACCCAGTCGGTGACAGGGACCGCTAGAGACACGTGGAACTACCAGGGCCCGTCAACAGCCTGTGTCAAAGGTGTACGCGGGATGGAATCTTGATGTGAGTGACATGCCAACCATTTCGATCATATATGAGGCATGCAGTATTTCATATCATAAGTTGCAAGATTTCGTGTTTTTGCCGATTAACAACAAATTTGTGCGTAAAATTTAAAGGCTGCGTTTTCCAATAATAACTAATAAGAACTAATTAAGAAGCTCCAAGTTATTAAAAAATTCCTGCTAATTAGTAGTCATAAATTGGCAGCCCTGAACGCGGGATGCAAGAGCCGGCCGAGCTCCTCGTCGGCGGCGTCCAGCGGCCCACCAGTGTCGTTCCGGACCTGCCGCACGGCGGTGGTGTTGAGCGACTTTTGCTCGAACCCGTAAGGGCTTGTTCGGTTATTTTCAATCCATATGGATTGGAGGGGATTGATACGGATTGGGGGGATTTTGAGTTGCTAGGGATTGAAACTCTCTCAATCCCCTCAATCCATATGAATTAGGATAGAACCGAACAAGCTCTAAAGGTTGAGTAGATGGTAGTCGCCGAAGTTGAGAGCACGCTAGACGCTACATTGAGCGCCGGCACCAAACCGCATCGTAGGTTGAGTCGTTCCCGCCGCACGGCTTGCACCCCATGAAGTGCGTCGTGAGCGGCCACCGTTAGCTGCCGAGGGCCGGCGGGGTCGTCGAATCCCGCCGCATCTCCTCGAACTTGTCCGCGATGTTGGCCCAGAAGCCGCTCAGGCGGTAGGAGCTCTCGAGGAATGTCTTGTCGCCCCACCTGCCGCGCTCCGTCACGAGCAGGTAGACGAGCGCCGACTGGTCGCAGGCCTCGTACGGCTGCCGGTCGGAGAGCGTCTCGGCGATTACTCTGCCGTACATCTCGCGCACGGGGCCGCGCGGCCCGATGCGCGCGAGCGCGTCGAGCAGGTCAAGCGACCACTGGCAGTTGCGGATGATGAAGCTGCCGGTGTTGATGCCGATCCAGCTCTTGACGGTGTACACCTTCTCCTCCGAGCCCGGCAGCACGAGGTTGTGGCCAGCGTACTTGTCCCACGGCGGCTCGAAGAGCATGTCGGTGAAGATCACGTCGGAGTCCACCCACCATAGGAGCTCCGTCTCCGGGTGCGCGAGCATCAGCGTCCGCAGCAGCGGCAGCTTGGACCAGAACCCCGACAGCTCTGCGTCGAGCACCGCGGTGCTGTAGAAGATGTCGAAGCCGTGGACGCGGCAGTAGTCCGCCTTGTTCTTGAACGCCCGGAGCAGCAGGTGTTCGCCGTTGGGTCGCTGCATCGGCGCGGTGACGACCCGGTGACCACTAGCACCCGGGGCCTCCCCGGCGCGACGAAGGCCGGGAACCGCGGGTTGTCGCGGAGCCACTGGGTCCCGCGCGCGTCGTAGTTGACGGTCGGGCCGAGCGAGTACGGTGGGTCCGTGTCAGCTCATCGACAGATGGAAGTGCAGAGTTGAGTAACAAGCAACAGAGCGAGACTGTTTTGGGCCGGCGTGTGAGGAAGCCCAGCTCAAGGTGGTCCGGTGCAGAGTGGATTTGTTAGCTATAACCCGATAGCCCAGTTTAACCAATATGGCTTGTAATAAATACTGAACGCAGCAGAGAAAATGACAGTTTAGAATATGAAATCAATACAAACTCACCTCCTACTCTGAATCTCCTCTCGCACATATCTTCATCTCCTCCGTTCAGCGATCAGCATCGTTGACAGTCCGTCAGCTGGCGCGGAGGCGGCAGCCGTCGCCGCTCCGCCTCGTCATCCGTCATCGTCCGCACCTGGACCCGGAGGCGGTGGAGCTGGCGACAGTGGTGGCGGCGATGGCAGTGGCACTGGCTGTGCTAGCGGCGGCTCATTTCTAGGTGCGATGGATAGAGCGTCGCGGTGGTCAAACTCGATGCGGATGCTGGGGACAAGGGCCAAGTCAGACGTCCTGAACAAGAAGAGGGCGCACGGCACGACGACGAAGAGGAAGAAGACGGGGAAGACCGGAATGGGAGCAGACGATGCTGCCGGGCACGTCGGTCGGCCGCAACGGGTCGCTCCGTCATCGTCGACGATGTAATGAAAGGAGCTCACTGCACCCTGCTGCACTGCAGTGCACTGCACCATGGGACCTGGGTTGCTAATTTGCTGCACTGCAGTGCACTGGACCTGCACTATTATGTGTATGGTATGGAGGGTGGACTTTCGAAGTCTGTGGTCGTCAGATTGTAAATAGTTTAATTAGGGTGTGTTTGGTTTGACTTTTGGTTTTGGCTTTTGCTTACCTAAAAGTCAAAAGCCAACCAAAGGGCTGGATCGAGAAAGCAGTTTTTTCTAAAAGCCGACTTTCTCGTAGTGCAAATCTGAAAGCACCCCTGGACCTGCTTTTAGTGGCTTTTCGGATGGAACTGTGAAAACATATATCGAAGAATTTTTAACGACTTTTAGTGGTTTCCACTAAACGGTTTTTAGCTTTTTAACAGCTTACAGCCTACAGCAGCTTTTTACACAGCTCACAGTCCACAGCAACTTTTTTCACAGCCACAGCCCAACCAAACAAACCCTTAGTAGGCTTTAAATGCAACGTACGGTCCAGCCAGTAGTCAACCGCTCGTGTGCATTAGATCATGTAATTAGGAGTTCTTTTAAGGGGTCGATAGAGTTTAAGTGAAAAAAATTAAGAGACAGAGTCTTAGTTACGAGCCTGTCTCTACGCGATTTTCTGTACACTGTATTTATGATCTATATGCTAAATGTTGTATTATACAGTTTCTTTGTTGTCTATTATATTTAGAAAATTGATCCCATAGCTAAGGGTTTTACATCCTTAGTCTCTACGTGATTTTCTTTGTGTTCTATATAATTTTTAAACATGTAGATGACAAGTTCACGGCCATGTTTAGTGAGTATGTTATTCGAAGTTTCCGGTATACTCCTGGAATCGGTTGTAACTTATGCTAAGTAACATGAATATTATTTTTGCATGCACGGTTTTTCAAGTTTCGAGTGACCTGCAGTTCAAATCTGAATTTTCCAAAAAAATTCAAATAAACGAACTAAATCTACTAACGATTGAAAACTCTGTTATAATTGACCACAAATGATACATGTAGGTCTACATAGTATAGGAACATATCACAAAAAGTTTGATGGACAAAATCTAAAAAATAAAAATATGCTTTGTCGAGTGTCCAGAGAAGACACTCGGTAAAGAGTTCTTTGCCGAGTGTTAAATATTTAGCACTCGGCAAAGAAGCCTCTTGGGTACCCTTGGCCCTCGACAAAGGCTGACGGCCGTCAGCTTTATGACGGCCGCTGACGGCTCTTTGCCGAGCGCCACCTTTGCCGAGAGTTCTCCTGTGCCGAGTGCGGCTCTCGGCAAAGCCGCCTTTGCCGAGTGCCCGACAAAAGGCACTCGACAAAGCGTTCGGCACTCGGCAAGTCCCGGATTCCGGTAGTGAATATTATATTATACAATTGTCTATTATATTTAGAGAATCGATCCAATAGCTAAGGGTTTTACATCCTTAGTCTATTAGCATTAGTCCATTACAGATCACTTGCCTTTGTCGAATAAACATTTCTAGCTAGCTTCAATGGCTGTGTTCGCTGCGGCTTAAAGCCGTACTGTTACGGCTGTTTGTACTGCTGCAGCTGCAATCAGTAGAGACAAAATACTGTAGAAGCCGCAGCCGCAGCCGGATTAAAGCCGCTTTAAGCCGCAGCGAACACAACCAATGATGTTTATATACGGACAATATACTAGTCAGTTGCTCATATATTGCTAAGTTTATTTTTATATATATACACAATATATATACTATGTTTAAATTATATGTTTATTTAAACATGATTAGTTTTTTATTTTTCGAATTATTAGTAAATATAAATTAATCGTACATACCCTTTATATGACACGAACGCATATGATCTGTGGTGATAGATGCTGAGGGTTCTGATACTAGCCACAACAGTTTGATCTCATGCCCGACAGCACGCGAGAGGAAGGAATGACATATTTCATGGGCAATTAATTAAAATTAATATGATGTTGTGCGGGTTTTTTAATTTGGAAAAACCCTTGTTTTTTTACAAATTTTGTTAAATCTAAAGAGATTTAATTTATATTACAAACTAAAATAATCTATAATTTGAAAATCGAAGTAGTAGTTCACTATGTTTTTATCCTAAGAGCATCTCCAACAATGCCTCAAACTAGTGCCTCAAATTGAAATATAGGGCTCTACACAGGAAAAACTACTCCAACAGTGCCCCATTTCATAAAATTTTGTCAAAAAACTATATGGCACCCTCTCAAGTAACTCAAATATACTACACCGTAGTGGGCTGCCCTATAGTCTAGATTTGGGGCTTTACTGTTGGAGCGGGCTGTTTTATTGGTGCCCTAAATTCTATAAAATATATTCATTTTCAAATTATAGGGCATTTTTATAGGTCACGTTGTTGGAGATGCTCTAAGCCAACAAACTTATCGAGAATTTACCAAATCTTAATTAATATAAAATAAATTTAAAATTCAAATTGGTTTAAAATATATTTTGATAATGCATTAACTTGAACTTATAAATATTAATATATTTCCTAGAATTTGAAAGAAAAGTTTTGGTGGGAAGTTATCTTCCAATGAGGCTTTAGAAAAGTTTTGGTGGGAGGTTATCTTCCAACGAGGCTTTAGATCGTGTGCAGGTTACTCATATGATCATTCAAAACATTGTTTTGTATTGTAGACTGTATTGTTTATAAGGTAAAGTTTGAAACAGAAGATGTGATGAGAGATAAATAGGTAAGCTGCTACGAAACAGCCCATGAGCGTAGGTTCATTCTAGGAAGTACAGCGATGCACACAATTGTGTTGGTCATGAGACAGAACTGCACAAGATCCAAGAGTAAGAGAGCTTGTGATGTAAGCAATGCACCTCGGTAGCTTGGGTGGCGCCTAAATCCTCTCGGCATTCAAACACATCGAATGGTTGTGCCTGTTAGATAAGGTTGTGTCTAACAAATCATGCATATGATTGTGCAAAACAATGTTTTGCACCATATATAGCACTGTTTATATAGTGAAGTTTAAAATCAGATGTTAGTTAGGGAATGGGATAAAAGAGCTGCTGAAGGTAGCCTAACATAAGCTAGTTCCTTTTTATTAAAGCTTCTCTAAACACATCGTGCTGTTGGAATTAGCTTCAGGCTGATTGCTAGAATCATAGCTTTCTCTGCTTTTTACTCATCGCGTGATTCACTTCTTTTCTAGTATCAATGACCGCACAAAAGCAAAACTGCAATCATCGCCAGACGCTATCGCCTCCTCTCCCCCAAATCCCCCACGACACCATCATAGGTCACTCAGGCTGTTGTCTACATCGATCATAATAGTGGACCATTGCGCAAGCTGCAGTTCATCTCCCGCTGTCTGTGTAAGAAAGGAAAGGAAGGGCATGCAGCCGCCAGTGTGTGCCTTCGCCAGGCCTAGGCCCAAGGGCGAAGCCAGCCAACAAAGTTATTTAGATCAACTTCAATAATCATCCTCTAAATACATTAGTTAACAATACATTTATATAGGATTTGCCAAGTTTTATAGGGGGTCAGCTGACCCTGGTAAGGATATGTAGCTTCGCCCCTGCCCAAGTCCTTGCCCACCACCGGCTCGGCGTTATCAAAACCACGATCAGTCTCTGCTAGGGCCTTCCATCAATCCTAGGGGCCCTGACCTCGCACAATTCTGCCCACCACATCATCACCTAGGTATGCCTCTCAACCTTGCATGCTCGGGTACCCTAAACTAAAAATTCAAGTGTCACAGTTAGAAGGTGTTTGGATCCACTCAATTAAAGTTTAGTCTCTATCACATTGAATGTTTAAATGGTAATTACGGATATTAAATATAGTTCAATAATAATACTAATTGCAAAGATGAAGGCTTTCACCTAAAACACGAGACCCATTAATTAAACCTATATTTAATACTAACAATTGATATTAAACATTTGATGTGACATGAACTAAACTTTAGCCAGGGGAACAAATAAAGGTGATTGTACAGGATTAAATCTCTTCCTATTCAAAATTGATTGTAAGGGATTTAATCCTCTTAATCCCCTCCAATCCCATGCAATCGAACAAGGCTTCAGTTGATTGGGTTAGTAATCATTAGTCATTTTTAGCATGTTTGTTTATTTAGTTTGATCTATGGCACATTAAATTTTTTTCAAACTTTAAATGGATTGAAAGTGTAAAAAATCAGCAAAAACATGAGTTATACCAAAAAAACATAATCTACGATCAATAGTCCAAAGGTTCTGACATAATCTGTTATTGAGTAAATGATGTCAACAATTAGAGAAATTTGGATTTTTGGAACTCTAAAACTATATGTTTCACACTTTTTCCATTCATAATATTGAATTTGCAAAGATAAGAATCAAAATAGAGTGAAATGCACTAGTGGTCCACAAACCTGGCTTGATGTGTCATATAGGTCACCCAAATTAGTAAACCAGCAATACAAGTGCTCAAACTTCACTGTTGCGTGCAAAATCGAGCTACAGCAAACCACCTGCAGACGTGGTTGCCACGGTGGACCGCACTACTGAAAGGGAAATGTGCCCTTGGGCCATTTCTAAGTATTTTGGTGATTGAGTGCCAACACATGTGCTTAATTGTGAATTTATGTACATGGGTGAACAAGGTGCAAATCATGAGATAAAGGTATGTTTCTAAGCCTTAGTACATTGGTTTTGTGTACTAATATATTTGTCTAAGTGATAGAAACAGGAAGAAGAAGAAAAGAAAAGAGGAGACAATGACTTGGCTGTGTGCAGCCAAGACCCAGCTCGGTCTGGAGCACCGGACTGTCCGGTGTGCACCGGACAGTGTCCGGTGCGCCAGGCCGACTCGGCACGAACTGCTCGCTCTCGGGAATTCGCCGACGGCGTACGGCTAAAATTCACCGGACTGTCCGGTGTGCACCGGACTGTCCGGTGAGCCAACGGTCTGCCGGGCCAACGGTCGGCCGCGCAATCTGCGCGGGACACGTGGCGGAGCCAACGGTCGGAAGACGGCACCGGACTGTCCGGTGTGCACCGGACATGTCCGGTGCGCCAACGGCTCCCAGATCTCCAACGGTCTGCAACGGTCGGAAGTGTCAGATATGGAAACAAATCGGGCACCGGACAGTGTCCGGTGTGCACCGGACTGTCCGGTGCCTCCGACGACAGAAGGCAAGGATGGCCTTCCGGATTTGCTCTCAACGGCTCCTAGCTGCCTTGGGGCTATAAAAGGAGCCCCTAGGCGCATGGAGGAGACACACAAGCAACCTTTGAGCATTCTTGATCATCCACACTAAGTCTCTGCGCATTCGTTTGTGTTTCTAAGTGATTCGAGCTCTGTTCTAAGTGAGAACTCTGAGATAGTCTTGTGAGCTCGATTCTTGTCCGCGTGTGTGCGCTTTTGCTGTGGATTTGTGTGTGTTGCTTCCCTCCCTTACTCTGTGCTTTCTTTGTGATCATATACTTGTAAGGGCAAGAGACTCCAATTTGTGGAGATTCCTTGCAAACGGGATAGTGAAAGGAACAACAAAACACCGTGGTATTCAAGTGGGTCTTTGGACCGCTTGAGAGGGGTTGATTGCAACCCTCGTCCGTTGGGACGCCACAACGTGGAGTAGGCAAGCGTTGGTCTTGGCCGAACCACGGGATAAAACCACTGTGTCACCCCTGTGCTTGATTTTCTTGTGGTACTGTGTTTTGTTGAGACTTCACCTTAGCCACTTGGCAATAATCGTGCTAACACTTAACAAGTTTTTGTGGCTTAAGTTTGAAGTTTTTACAGGATCACCTATTCACCCCCCCCCCTCTAGGTGCTCTCAATTGGTATCGGAGCCGTTCTATTCACAAAGGGACTAACCGCCCGAATAGATGGATCCTAAGGGGAAGGGTATAGTGATCAACGACAAAGAGAAGGAGACCTTCGTCAACGAGCCGAAGGACGACAAGCCTACCGACTCCGGCTCGGGCCATAGACGGAAGGAAGGGAGGAAGAAGAAGACAAGGCGCATCAAGGAGATCGTCTACTACGACAGCGATGAGTCCACTTCCTCCCAAAAGGACGACCACAGCGACTACGAGAGGAAGAAATCGGTTAATTCGAACTTTTCTTTTGACTACTCTCGTATTCCGCAAAGTTCACATTCACATTTGCTCTCCATTCCACTCGGCAAGCCCCCACACTTTGATGGAGAGGACTACGGATTTTGGAGCCACAAAATGCGTAGTCACCTATTCTCTCTCCATCCTAGTATTTGGGAGATTGTAGAGAGTGGAATGCATTTTGATAGTTCGGATAGTCCCATGTTCATTAATGAACAAATTCATAAGAATGCACAAGCTACTACTGTTCTTCTAGCTTCCTTGTGCAGGGATGAATACCATAAGGTGAGCGGCTTGGATAACGCCAAGCAAATCTGGGACACCCTCAAGATTTCTCATGAGGGGAACGACGTCACCTTGCTCACCAAGATGGAGTTGGTGGAGGGAGAGCTTGGACGGTTCGCGATGATAAGGGGCGAGGAGCCGACGCAAACATACAACCGGCTCAAGACCCTTATCAACAAGATAAGAAGCTACGGGAGCACGCGATGGACGGACCACGACGTCGTCCGCCTAATGCTCAGGTCATTTACCGTTCTTGATCCTCACTTGGTGAACAATATACGTGAAAATCCCAGGTACACCAAGATGTCGCCTGAAGAAGTTCTTGGGAAATTCGTTAGCGGGCGAATGATGATCAAGGAGGCAAGATACGTCGACGAAGCGTTGAACGGTCCGATCAACGAGCCGCAACCCCTTGCTCTCAAGGCAACACGAAGCAAGGAGGCGCTACCCAGCAAGGTGGCACAGATTGAGGCGGCCGGACTCAATGATGAAGAGATGGCTCTCATCATCAAGCGATTCAAGACGGCGCTAAATGGTCGCAAGGGGCAGCCAAGCAAGACCAAGACCAAGGGGAAGCGCTCATGCTTCAAATGCGGTAAGCTTGGTCATTTTATCGCTAACTGTCCCGATAATGAAAGTGACCAGGAAAAGGGGAACAAAAGAGAGAAGAAGAAGCAATACAAGAAGGCAACGGGCGAGGCGCATCTAGGAAAGGAGTGGGACTCGGATTGCTCCTCCTCCGACTCCGACAACGAAGGACTCGCCGCCACTGCCTTCAACAAATCGGCTCTCTTCCCCAACGAGCGTCTCACTTGCCTTATGGCAAGGGAGAAGAAGGTGAGTACTCAAGACTCCACTTATGCTTCTTCTAGTGATAGTGAGTCTAGTGATGATGATGACATAGATTATTCATGCTTGTTCAAGGGCTTAGATAGATCTAAGATAGATAAAATCAATGAATTGATTGATGCATTGAATGAAAAGGATAGGCTTTTAGAAAAGCAAGAGGATTTATTGTATGATGAACATGATAAATTTGTAGAGGCACAAAAATCATATGCTTTAGAAATTAAAAGAAATGAAATGCTTTCTAGTGAACTATCTGCTTGTCATGAAACCATTTCTACTTTACAAGGTGTTAACAATGATTTAAATGCTAAATTAGAAGTAGCAAATAAATCCAATTCGTGTGTAGAACATGTTAAGATTTGCACTAGATGTAAGGATTTCGATATTGATGCCTGTAGTGAACACCTAGTTTTAATTTCCAAATTAAATGAGGAATTGGCTAGTCTTAATGCCCAACTTAAGACTAGCAAGAATGAAGTTGATAGAATAAAATTTGCAAGGGATGCCTACACGGTTGGTAGACACCCCTCAATTAAGGATGGTCTTGGCTTCAAGAGAGAGGCCAAGAACTTAACAAGCCATAAGGCTCCCATCTTCGTCAAGGAGAAAGGGAAGGCCCTTATGGCTATTAATGCTAAAAGGAACCATGCTTTTATGTATTATGATAGGAGAAATGCTAGAAATGCTTATAATGATTTTGATTCACATGTTTATGATTCTCATGCCATGTTTGCTTCTAGTTCTTCTTATAAGCATGATAGGGATATGTGTAGAAGAAATGTTGTACATATGTCTAGGAGAAATATTGCTCATGTACCTAGAAAGAATGTTATTCATGCTCCTAGGAAAGTAGTGAATGAACCTTCTGTAATTTATTGTGCTTTAAACACTTCCTTTGCTATTTGTAGAAAGGATAGGAAAATAGTTGCTAGGAAGTTAGGGGCAAAATGCAAGGGAGACAGGACTTGCATTTGGGTCCCTAAGGACATTTGTGCTAACCTTGCAGGACCCAACATGAGTTGGGTACCTAAGACCCAAGCCTAAATTTGCCTTGCAGGTTTATGCATCCGGGGGTTCAAGCTGGATTATCGACAGCGGATGCACAAACCATATGACGGGAGAGAAGAAGATGTTCACCTCCTACGTCAAGAATAAGGATTCCCAAGATTCAATCATATTCGGTGATGGGAATCAAGGCAAGGTAAAAGGGTTAGGTAAAATTGCAATTTCTAATGAGCATTCTATCTCAAATGTATTCTTAGTGGAGAGTCTTGGATATAATTTGCTATCTGTTAGTCAACTATGTCAAATGGGATATAATTGCCTTTTTACTAATGTAGATGTGTCTGTCTTTAGAAGATGTGATGGTTCACTAGCTTTTAAGGGTGTACTAGACGGCAAGCTTTACTTAGTAGATTTTGCAAAAGAAGAGGCCGGTCTAGATGCATGCTTAATGGTTGAGACTTGCATGGGCTGGCTGTGGCATCGCCGCTTAGCACATGTGGGGATGAAGAACCTCCACAAGCTTCTAAAGGGAGAACACGTGATAGGTCTAACAAATGTTTATTTCGAAAAAGATAGACCTTGTGCAGCTTGTCAGGCAGGAAAACAAGTGGGAGGAGCACATCACAGCAAGAATGTGATGACCACATCAAGACCTCTGGAGCTGCTGCATATGGACCTCTTCGGACCCGTCGCCTATCTAAGCATAGGAGGAAGTAAGTATGGTTTAGTTATTGTTGATGACTTTTCCCGCTTCACTTGGGTGTTCTTTTTGCAGGATAAGTCTGAAACCCAAGGGACTCTCAAGCGCTTCCTCAGGAGAGCTCAAAATGAGTTTGAGCTCAAGGTGAAGAAGATAAGGAGCGACAACGGGTCCGAGTTCAAGAACCTTCAAGTGGAGGAGTTTCTTGAGGAGGAAGGGATCAAGCACGAGTTCTCCGCTCCCTACACACCTCAGCAAAATGGTGTGGTAGAGAGGAAGAACAGGACGCTAATCGATATGGCGAGGACGATGCTTGGCGAGTTCAAGACCCCCGAGTGCTTTTGGTCGGAAGCTGTGAACACGGCTTGCCACGCCATCAACAGGGTCTATCTTCATCGACTCCTCAAGAAGACTTCGTATGAGCTACTAACCGGTAACAAACCCAATGTATCGTACTTTCGTGTATTTGGGAGCAAGTGCTACATTCTAGTGAAGAAGGGTAGAAATTCTAAGTTTGCTCCCAAAGCTGTAGAAGGGTTTTTATTAGGTTATGATTCAAATACAAAGGCGTATAGAGTCTTCAACAAATCATCGGGTTTGGTTGAAGTCTCTAGCAACGTTGTATTTGATGAGACTGATGGCTCTCCAAGAGAGCAAGTTGTTGATTGTGATGATGTAGATGAAGATGATGTTCCAACGGCCGCTATACGAACCATGGCGATTGGAGACGTTCGGCCACAGGAACAAGATGAACGAGATCAACCTTCTTCCTCAACGACGGTGCATCCCCCAACTCAAGACGATGAACAGGTTCATCAAAATGAGGCGTGTGATCAAGGGGGAGCACAAAATGATCATGTGATGGAGGAAGAAGCGCAACCGGCACCTCCAACCCAAGTTTGAGCGATGATTCAAAGGGATCATCCCGTCGACCAAATTCTGGGTGACATTAGCAAGGGAGTAACTACTCGGTCTCGATTAGTTAATTTTTGTGAACATTACTCTTTTGTCTCCTCTATTGAGCCTTTCAGGGTAGAGGAGGCCTTGCTAGATCCGGATTGGGTGTTGGCCATGCAGGAGGAACTTAACAACTTCAAGCGTAATGAAGTTTGGACACTGGTGCCTCGTCCCAAGCAAAATGTTGTGGGAACCAAGTGGGTGTTCCGCAACAAACAAGACGAGCACGGAGTGGTGACAAGGAACAAGGCTCGACTTGTGGCAAAAGGTTATGCCCAAGTCGCAGGTTTGGACTTTGAGGAGACTTTTGCTCCTGTGGCTAGGCTAGAGTCCATTCGTATCTTGCTAGCATATGCCGCTCACCATTCTTTCAGGTTGTACCAAATGGATGTCAAGAGCGCTTTCCTCAACGGGCCAATAAAGGAGGAAGTGTACGTGGAGCAACCCCCTGGCTTCGAGGATGAGCGGTACCCCGACCACGTGTGTAAGCTCTCTAAGGCGCTCTATGGACTTAAACAAGCCCCAAGAGCATGGTATGAATGCCTTAGAGATTTCTTACTTGCTAATGCTTTCAAGGTTGGGAAAGCCGATCCAACTCTTTTTACAAAGACATGTGATGGTGATTTGTTTGTATGCCAAATTTATGTCGATGACATAATATTTGGTTCTACTAATCAAAAGTCTTGTGAAGAGTTTAGCAGGGTGATGACGCAGAAATTCGAGATGTCGATGATGGGCGAGTTGAACTACTTCCTTGGGTTCCAAGTGAAGCAACTCAAGGACGGCACCTTCATCTCCCAAACGAAGTACACGCAAGATCTGCTAAATCGGTTTGGGATGAAGGACGCCAAGCCCGCAAAGACTCCGATGGGAACCGACGGACACACCGACCTCAACAAAGGAGGTAAGTCCGTTGATCAAAAAGCATACCGGTCAATGATAGGGTCTTTACTTTATTTATGTGCTAGTAGACCGGATATTATGCTTAGCGTATGCATGTGTGCTAGATTTCAATCCGATCCTAAGGAGTGTCACTTGGTGGCGGTGAAGCGAATTCTTAGATATTTAGTCGCTACGCCTTGCTTCGGGATCTGGTATCCAAAGGGGTCTAACTTTGACTTGATTGGGTACTCAGATTCCGACTATGCTGGATGTAAGGTCGATAGGAAGAGTACATCGGGGACGCGCCAATTCTTAGGAAGGTCCCTGGTGTCATGGAACTCCAAGAAACAAACCTCCGTTGCCCTATCCACCGCTGAGGCCGAGTACGTTGCCGCAGGTCAGTGTTGCGCGCAACTACTTTGGATGAGGCAAACCCTCAGGGACTTTGGCTACAATCTGAGCAAAGTCCCACTCCTATGTGACAATGAGAGTGCTATCCGAATAGCGGAAAATCCTGTTGAACACAGCCGCACAAAGCACATTGACATCCGGCATCACTTTTTGAGAGACCACCAGCAAAAGGGAGATATCGAAGTGTTTTATGTTAGCACCGAGAACCAGCTAGCCGATATCTTTACCAAGCCTTTAGATGAGAAGACCTTTTGCAGGCTGCGTAGTGAGCTAAATGTCTTAGATTCGCGGAACTTGGATTGAATTGTAGCATACATGTGTTTATGCCCTTGATCATGTTCATTCTGCATTTTGTTGCTTATTATGGTGCTCAAGTTGTACAAACACTCCCTGGACCTCACAAGTCCGCTGCAAGTGATGCACATGTTTAGGGGGAGATGTGTTACAACTTGATCCTTTGAGACTAACCATATGCTTGAGTTTGGTTGATTTAGTCAAAGGAGAATTGAAAGGAAAAAGGTGGACTTGGATCATGCAAGACTTCCACTGCACTCCGATGAGAGGGTAACTCATTCCAAGTCCATCTCATGAACTCTTATTGCCATTTGCTCTTAATTGAAGATTTTTGTGAGGCTATGGGGTTAAAGGGCCAGAATTGATCCCGTTTTGGTGTTTGATGCCAAAGGGGGAGAAAATAAAGGCCAAAGCAATAAATGGATCAGCTACCACTTGAGAGATTTTGAAAATAGTAGAATAGAGTTTTTGGTTTGTCAAAATTCTTATGTTGTCTCTCTTGTCAAAAGTTGGCTTCGTGTGGGGAGAAGTAGTAATTATGGGAAAAAGGGGGAGTTTTTGACATCTTTGATCAATCTCTCTTGAAATGATTCTCTTTTTGCTTCAACATGTGTGTTTGACTTAGAGATAGAGATTTGAGTTTGATTTGCAAAAACAAACCAAGTGGTGGCAAAGGATGATCCATATATGCCAAATTGAATAAAACTTAAATTTATTTTATTTGAAGTGAGTTTGCACTTGTTCTAGTTGCTTTATGTTGTGTTGGCATAAATCACCAAAAAGGGGGAGATTGAAAGGGAAATGTGCCCTTGGGCCATTTCTAAGTATTTTGGTGATTGAGTGCCAACACATGTGCTTAATTGTGAATTTATGTACATGGGTGAACAAGGTGCAAATCATGAGATAAAGGTATGTTTCTAAGCCTTAGTACATTGGTTTTGTGTACTAATATATTTGTCTAAGTGATAGAAACAGGAAGAAGAAGAAAAGAAAAGAGGAGACAATGACTTGGCTGTGTGCAGCCAAGACCCAGCTCGGTCTGGAGCACCGGACTGTCCGGTGTGCACCGGACAGTGTCCGGTGCGCCAGGCCGACTCGGCACGAACTGCTCGCTCTCGGGAATTCGCCGACGGCGTACGGCTAAAATTCACCGGACTGTCCGGTGTGCACCGGACTGTCCGGTGTGCACCGGACTGTCCGGTGAGCCAACGGTCTGCCGGGCCAACGGTCGGCCGCGCAATCTGCGCGGGACACGTGGCGGAGCCAACGGTCGGAAGACGGCACCGGACTGTCCGGTGTGCACCGGACATGTCCGGTGCGCCAACGGCTCCCAGATCTCCAACGGTCTGCAACGGTCGGAAGTGTCAGATATGGAAACAAATCGGGCACCGGACAGTGTCCGGTGTGCACCGGACTGTCCGGTGCCTCCGACGACAGAAGGCAAGGATGGCCTTCCGGATTTGCTCTCAACGGCTCCTAGCTGCCTTGGGGCTATAAAAGGAGCCCCTAGGCGCATGGAGGAGACACACAAGCAACCTTTGAGCATTCTTGATCATCCACACTAAGTCTCTGTGCATTCGTTTGTGTTTCTAAGTGATTCGAGCTCTGTTCTAAGTGAGAACTCTGAGATAGTCTTGTGAGCTCGATTCTTGTCCGCGTGTGTGCGCTTTTGCTGTGGATTTGTGTGTGTTGCTTCCCTCCCTTACTCTGTGCTTTCTTTGTGATCATATACTTGTAAGGGCAAGAGACTCCAATTTGTGGAGATTCCTTGCAAACGGGATAGTGAAAGGAACAACAAAACACCGTGGTATTCAAGTGGGTCTTTGGACCGCTTGAGAGGGGTTGATTGCAACCCTCGTCCGTTGGGACGCCACAACGTGGAGTAGGCAAGCGTTGGTCTTGGCCGAACCACGGGATAAAACCACTGTGTCACCCCTGTGCTTGATTTTCTTGTGGTACTGTGTTTTGTTGAGACTTCACCTTAGCCACTTGGCAATAATCGTGCTAACACTTAACAAGTTTTTGTGGCTTAAGTTTGAAGTTTTTACAGGATCACCTATTCACCCCCCCCCTCTAGGTGCTCTCAACTACATACTAAAACAGAGTGCAACATCGTAAACCCTCGTAACCAGCTCCATTCTTCCTTTTTCTCTGTGACTCTTAGCCTTCAAATGAGTTGACACCCATGAACTGGAGTTGATTAGCGATGAGAGGAGGGGCATTGAGCATCGACAAGGACAGCGAGAAGCCGGACAACAACGAAGCTCGGTGATGGATTCCAGACTCCACACGAAAGGGTAGCCCCTGCCGTCTTATGTTTAGTGAAACCCTTCAATCACAATCTCTTACTTGCACTCTAGGGTTTCTAAAACTAGGGTTTTGATTCTAGGACATAGGCGAGCATGTTCTAATGAATAAGTTCACAATTTCGTAGGTGATAGTAGTGATGAGTTCACAGTTGAGGTTAATCATAGTGGGGTTTTTGTTGGGTTTGGTAAACTATGGTCCTATGTTGATGGCAAGGTGAAAGGGAAATAGAGTCAAACCTTTTCCAATAAGAATTTTGGTGGTTGAATTGCCCAACACAAATTATTGGACTAACTAGTTTGCTCTAGAAAATATGTTCTACAGGTGCCAAAGGTTCACAACAAACCAATACAAGTCAAAAGAAAGGGTTCAAACAAAGGGAGCAAAGTATACCGAAGGCAGCCCTGGTCTGTCGCACCGGACTGTCCGGTGTGCCACCGGACAGTGTCCGGTGCACCAGGGAATCCAACTCCAAACTTGCCAGTCTCGGGAATTCTGGGAGCCGCTCCGATATAATTCATCGGACTGTCCGTTGAACCACTGGACTATCGAGTGAACCACCGGACTGTCCGGTGTGCCAGCGGAGCAACGGCTACTTCGCGCCAACGGTCGTCTACAAAACGCATTCAATGCGCTACAGTGCGCGCCAGAGTCAGAGCAACGCCAGAAGGCGCACCGGACAATGTACAGTGACTATCCGGTGCAACACCGGACTGTCCAATGACCCAGAAGACAGAAGCTCCAACGGTCGAACCCTAACGGTCAGGTGACGTGGCTGCCGCACTAGACTGTCCGGTGCGCCATGGGACAGACAGCCTCCCAACGGCCACTTTTGGTGGGTGGGACTATAAATACCCCAACCACCTCACCATTCATTGCATCCAAGTTTTCAGACTTCCTACACCTTATAAGAGCTATAGCATTCAATACAAGACACACCAAAGAGATCAAATCCTCTCCCAAGTCCAAAGATCATTCCAAATCAATTAGTGACTAGTGTGAGAGTGACTTGTGTTCATTTGAGCTCTTGCGCTTGGATTGCTTCTTTTCTTCTTCATTCTTTCTTGTGATCAACTCAATTGTAACCGAGGCAAGAGACACCAATTGTCTGGTGGTCCTTGCGGGGACTTAGTGTCCCGTTTGATTGAGAAGAGAAGCTCACTCGGTCTAAGTGACCGTTTGAGAGAGGGAAAGGGTTGAAAGAGACCAGGTCTTTGTGACCACCTCAACGGGGAGTAGGTTTGCAAGAACCGAACCTCGGTAAAACAAATCACCGTGTCACACTCTCCATTTGCTTGTGATTTGTTTTTCGCCCTCTCTCTCGGACTCGATTTTAATTCTAACGCTAACCCCGGCTTGTAGTTGTGCTTAAACTTTGCAAATTTCAGATTCGCCCTATTCACCCCCCTCTAGGCGACTTTCAATTGGTATCAAAGCCCGGTGCTTCATTAGAGCCTAACCGCTCGAAGCGATGTCGAGAGATCACGCCAAGAAGGAGATTGTGACCGGCGACAAGCCCATTACAAGCCACGGGAAGGCTCCATCAAGAGAGTCCCACAACAAGGGGAAGGAGAAGGAATCCCCCTCACACAAGTCGCATCGGAGTGGCGAAAAGAAAAAGAAGATGAGGAAGGTGGTCTACTACGAGACCGACTCTTCATCACCATCCACCTTCGGCTTCGACGCACCGTCCGTAACTTCTAAGCGCCATGAGCGCAAGAAGTTTAGTAAGATTCCCCTACACTATCCTCACATTTCTAAATGTACTCCATTACTTTCCGTTCCATTAGGAAAACCACCGGTTTTTGACGGTGAAGATTATAACATGTGGAGTGACAAAATGAGACAACACCTAACCTCACTCCACACTAGCATTTGGAACGTTGTTGAGTTTGGTGTACAGGTACCATCCGTAGGAGATGAGGACTACGATTCGGACGAAGTTGCCCAAATCCGGCACTTCAACTCCCAAGCCACCACTATACTCCTCGCCTCTCTAAGTCGAGAGGAGTATAAAAAGGTGCAAGGGTTGAAGAGCGCCAAAGAGATTTGGGATGTACTCAAAACAACGCACGAAGGAGATGAGGTGACCAAGATCACCAAAAGGGAGACGATTGAGGGGGAGCTCGGTCGATTCATGCTTCACCAAGGGGAGGAGCCACAAGCGATGTACAACCGGCTCAAGACCTTGGTGAACCAAGTGCGCAACCTCGGGAGCACCAAATGGGATGACCATGAGATGGTCAAGGTTATTCTAAGATCACTAGTTTTTCTTAATCCTACTCAAGTACAATTAATTCGTGGTGATCCTAGATACAAACTAATGTCTCCCGAGGAAGTAATAGGTAAATTTGTGAGCTTTGAACTAATGATCAAAGGCTCCAAAAAGATCATCGAGCAAGGCGCATCCTCCTCCGTACCCGAAGCACAACCCGTTGCATTCAAAGCAACGGAGGAGAAGAAAGAAGATTCTACTCCAAGTAGAATCCCCATCGACGCCTCCAAGCTCGATAATGAGGAGATGGCGCTCATCATCAAGAGCTTCCGTTAAATCCTCAAACAAAGGAAGGGGAAAGATTACAAGCCTCGTTCCAAGAAAGTGTGCTACAAGTGTGGTAAGCCCGGTCATTTTATTGCAAAATGTCCATTATCTAGTGATAGTGACAGGGGCGACGACAAGAAGGGAAAGAGGAGAGAAAAGAAGAGATACTACAAGAAGAAGGGCAGTGATGCCCATGTTTGCGGGGAGTGGGACTCCAACGAGAGCTCCACGACTCCTCCTCCGACGAGGACGCCACCAACATCGCCGTCAACAAAGGGCTCCTCTTCCCCAACGTCGGCCACAAATGCCTCATGGCAAAGGACGGCAAAAAGAAGAAGGTGAAATCCAAATCCTCCACTAAATATGCAACATCTAGTGATGAGGCTAATTCTAGTGATAATGAGGATGACTTGTTTACTCTTTTTGCCAACTTAAACATGCAACAAAAAGAAAAATTAAAGGAATTAATTAGTGCTATTCATGGTAAGGATGAACTCTTGGATAGCCAAGAGAACTTCCTAATTAAAGAAAACAAGAAGCATGTTAAGGTTAAAAATGCTTATGCTCTAGAAGTAGAAAAATGTGAAAAATTAACTAATGAGCTAAGCACTTGCCATGATATTATTTCCAACCTTAGAAATGAGAATGCTAATTTAATAGCTAAGGTTGGGAAGCTTGATGTTTGTGATGATTCAATTGTTAGTCTTAGAAATGATAATGCAAACTTAATTGCTAAGATTGACAAATTGAATGCTTCTCTTTCTAGCCTTAAAATTGAAAATGAAAAATTAATTGCTAAGGCTAAGGATTTAGATGTTTGCAATGCTTCTATTTCCAATCTTAGAGATGAGAATGATATTTTGCATGCTAAGATTGTTGAATTAAATACTTGCAAACCCTCTACATCTTCCATTGAGCATGTTACCATTTGCACTAGATGTAGAGATATTAATGTTGATGCTATTCATGATCACCTAGCTCTAATTAAACAACAAAATGATCACATAGCTCAATTTAGTGCCAAAATTAATGAGCATGACTTAGAAAATGAGAAATTTAAATTTGCTAGAAGCATGCTCTATAGTGGGAGACACCCTGGTATTAAGGATGGCATTGGCTTCCAACAGGGAGACAATGTCAAGCTTAATGCCCCACCTAAAAAATTGTCAAATTTTGTTGAGGGCAAGGCTCCCATGGTTCAGGATAACGAGGGTTACATTTTATACCCTGTCGGTTATCCCGAACACAAAATTAGGAGAATTCATTCTAGGAAGTCTCACTCTGGCCCAAATCATGCTTTTATGTATAAGAGTGAGGCATCTAGTTCTAGGCAATCAACCGATGCTAAATTGCCTAAGAAGAAAACTCCTAAAGCATCAAATGATTATAATGTTTCATTTAAAACTTTTGATGCTTCCTATGTGCTAACTAACAAATCAGGCAAGGTTGTTGCCAAGTATGTTGGGGGCAAACACAAGGGATCAAAGACTTGTGTTTGGGTACCCAAAGTTCTTGTATCTAATGTCAAAGGACCCAAAACCATTTGGGTACCTAAAATCAAGAACTAAATTTGTTTTGTAGGTTTATGCATCCGGGGGCTCAAGTTGGATCATCGACAGCGGGTGCACAAACCATATGACTGGGGAGAAAAGAATGTTCTCCTCCTACGAGAAAAACCAAGATCCCCAACGAGCTATCACATTCGGGGATGGAAATCAAGGTTTGGTCAAAGGATTGGGTAAAATTGCTATATCACCTGACCATTCCATTTCCAATATTTTTCTTGTAGATTCTTTAGATTACAACTTGCTTTCTGTTTCCCAATTATGTAAAATGGGTTACAACTGTCTTTTCACGGATATAGGTGTTACTGTCTTTAGAAGAAGTGATGATTCAGTAGCCTTTAAGGGAGTATTAGAGGGTCAGCTATACTTAGTTGATTTCAATAGAGCTGAACTCGATACTTGCTTAATCGCTAAGACTAACATGGGTTGGCTCTGGCATCGCCGACTAGCCCATGTTGGGATGAAGAATCTTCACAAGCTTCTGAAGGGAGAACACATTTTGGGACTAACAAATGTGCATTTTGAGAAAGACAGGATTTGTAGCGCATGCCAAGCAGGGAAGCAAGTTGGTGTTCATCATCCACATAAGAACATCTTGATGACTGACAGGTCACTCGAGCTCCTCCACATGGACCTATTCGGCCTGATAGCTTACATAAGTATCGGCGGGAGTAAGTACTGTCTAGTTATTGTGGATGACTATTCTCGCTTCACTTGGGTATTCTTTTTACAGGAAAAATCTCAAACCCAAGAGACCTTAAAGGGATTCTTGAGACGGGCTCAAAATGAGTTCGGCTTGAGGATCAAGAAAATTAGAAGCGATAATGGGACGGAGTTCAAGAACTCTCAAATAGAAGGTTTTCTTGAGGAGGAAGGGATCAAGCATGAGTTCTCTTCTCCCTACATGCCACAACAAAATGGTGTAGTGGAGAGGAAGAATAGAACTCTATTGGACATGGCAAGGACCATGCTTGATGAGTACAAGACTTCGGATCGGTTTTGGGCCAAGGCGGTCAACACCGCTTGCTATGCCATCAACCGATTGTATCTACATCGAATCCTCAAGAAGACATCATATGAACTCCTCACCGGTAAAAAGCCAAATGTTTCATATTTTAGAATCTTTGGTAGCAAATGTTTTATTCTTGTTAAAAGAGGTAGAAAAACCAAATTTGCTTCTAAGGCTGTAGAAGGCTTTTTACTAGGATATGATTCAAACACAATGGCATATAGAGTCTTTAACAAGTCCACTGGACTAGTTGAAGTTTCTTGTGACATTATGTTTGATGAGACTAACGGCTCCCAAGTGGAGCAAGTTGATCTTGATGAATTAGATGATGAAGAGGCTCCATGTGTCGCGCTAAGGAACATGTCCATTGGGGATGTGTGTCCTAAGGAATCCGAAGAGCCCATTCAAGCACAAGATCAACCATCCTTCTCTATGCAAGCATCTCCACCAACACAAGATGAGGATGAGGCTCAAGATGATGAAGGAGAAGATCAAGAAGATGAGCCACCTCAAGAGGAGGACAAGGATCAAGGGGGAGATGCAAATGATCAAGACAAGGAGGATGAACAAAATCCAAGGCCGCCACACCCAAGAGTCCACCAAGCAATCCAACGAGATCACCCCGTGAACACCATCCTAGGAGACATTAATAAGGGGGTAACTACTCGATCTCGGGTTGCTCATTTTTGTGAACATTACTCGTTTGTTTCCTCTATTGAGCCACACAGGGTAGAGGAAGCACTTCAAGATTCAGATTGGGTGATGGCAATGCAAGAGGAGCTCAACAACTTCAAGAGGAATGAGGTATGGCATTTAGTTCCACGTCCTAACCAAAATGTTGTAGGAACCAAGTGGGTCTTCCGCAACAAACAAGATGAGCATGGTGTGGTGACAAGGAACAAGGCACGACTTGTGGCCAAAGGGTATTCACAAGTCGAAGGTTTGGATTTCGGTGAAACCTATGCACCCGTAGCTAGGCTTGAGTCAATTCGAATTTTACTTGCCTATGCTACTCACCATGACTTTAAGCTTTACCAAATGGACGTGAAGAGTGCCTTCCTCAACGGACCTATCAAGGAAGAGGTCTATGTTGAGCAACCTCCCGGCTTTGAAGACAGTGAGTATCCTAACCATGTTTACAAACTCTCTAAGGCGCTTTATGGGCTCAAGCAAGCTCCAAGAGCATGGTATGAATGCCTAAGAGATTTTCTTATCACTAATGGATTCAAAGTCGGTAAAGCAGATCCTACTCTATTCACTAAAACTATTGAAAATGATTTGTTTGTATGCCAAATTTATGTTGATGATATTATATTTGGGTCTACTAACAAATCTATTTGTGAAGAATTTAGTAGGATCATGATTCAAAAATTCGAGATGTCTATGATGGGGGAGTTGAAGTATTTCTTAGGATTTCAAGTCAAGCAACTCCAAGAGGGCACCTTCATTAGCCAAACAAAGTATATTCAAGATATTCTCACCAAGTTTGGAATGAAGGATGCCAAGCCCATCAAGACACCCATGGGAACCAATGGGCATCTCGACCTCAACACGGGAGGTAAATCCATAGATCAAAAGGTATAACCGGTCGATGATAGGTTCTTTACTCTATTTATGTGCATCTCGACCGGACATTATGCTTTTCGTATGCATGTGTGCAAGGTTCCAAGCCGACCCTAAGGAAGTTCACCTTAGGGCCGTGAAGCGAATCTTGAGATATTTAGTTCAAACACCTAAGTTTGGTCTTTGGTACCCCAAGGGATCCTCATTTGATTTATTAGGATATTCCGATGCTGATTGGGCAGGGTGTAAGATTAACAGGAAGAGCACATCAGGGACTTGTCAGTTTCTGGGAAGGTCCCTAGTGTCTTGGGCTTCAAAGAAGCAAAACTCAGTAGCTCTTTCTACCGCCGAAGCCGAGTACATTGCCGCAGGCCATTGTTGCGCGCAATTGCTTTGGATGAGGCAAACCCTTAGGAACTATGGCTACAAGTTTAGCAAAGTCCGTCTCCTATGTGACAATGAGAGTGCTATCCGCATGGCGGATAATCCCGTTGAACACAGCCGCACTAACACATAGCCATTCGGTATCACTTTCTAAGAGATCACCAATAAAAGGGGGATATCGAGATAACCTATATAAACACCAAAGATCAATTGGCCGATATCTTTACCAAGCCTTTAGATGAGCAATCCTTTACCAAACTTAGGAATGAGCTAAATATTCTTGATTCTAGGAATTTTGAATGATTCCTTGCACACATAGCTCATTTATATACCTTTGACCATATCTCTTTTTATGTCTATGGCTAATGTGTTTTCAAGTATCATCTTATGCTTAGTCATAGGTATTGAAAGGGAAATGGAGTAGTCGGCAAAGAAGGCGCTTCCACTCAACTCCAATTATATTTGCCGGTACTCTGCATCGCTCTCCACTTTGGTATAATCTTCACTCATATTTTTGTGTTTGCCAAAGGGGGAGAAAGTTTAAAAGGGCTTATATCTCACTCACAAGTATCCGTTTTTGGTGATTCATGCCAAAGGGGGAGAAAGTATGAGCCCAAAGCAAAAGGACCGCACCACCACCAAAATTTAAAAATGAAGTTTTCAAATTGATATCTTATTATGTTCAAAAGGGGGAGAAAGTAGTAACTTAAAAACTTGCAAAACCCTCTTGAACACTAAGAGGAGAATTTTATTTAGGGGAGTTTTGTCTTAGTCAAAGGAAAAGCATTTGAGACAGGGGGAGAAAATTTCAAATCTTGAAAATGCTTTCTTCAATCTTATTCATGTACCTTTGACTAATTGCAAAAGATTTTTGAAAAGAATTTTACAAAGAATTTGCAAAACAAAACTCGTGGTGCAAACGTGGTCCAAAATTTTAATAAAGAAGAAAACAATCCATGCACATCTATTTGAGATAAGTATATTGGTTTCAACTCCAAGCAACCTTTGCACTTACATTATGCAAACTAGTTCAATTCTGCACTTTTATTTGCTTTGGTTTGTGTTGGCATCAATCACCAAAAAGGGGGAGATTGAAAGGGAAATAGGGTCAAACCTTTTCCAATAAGAATTTTGGTGGTTGAATTGCCCAACACAAATTATTGGACTAACTAGTTTGCTTTAGAAAATATGTTCTACAGGTGCCAAAGGTTCACAACAAACCAATACAAGTCAAAAGAAAGGATTCAAACAAAGGGAGCAAAGTATACCGAAGGCAGCCCTGGTCTGTCGCACCGGACTGTCCGGTGTGCCACCGAATAGTGTCCGGTGCACCAGGGAATCCAACTCCAAACTTGCCAGTCTCGGGAATTCTGGGAGCCGCTCCGCTATAATTCACCGGACTGTCCGGTGAACCACCGGACTGTCTGGTGTGCCAGCAGAGCAACGGCTACTTCACGCCAATGGTCGTCTGCAAAACGCATTCAATGCGCTACAGTGCGCACTAGAGTCAGAGCAGCGCCAGGGCACCAGATAGTGTATAGTGACTGTCCGGTGCAACACCGGACTGTCCAGTGACCCAGAAGACAGAAGCTCCAACGGTCGAACCCTAACGGTCGGGTGACGTGGCTGGCGCACCGGACAGTGTCCGGTGGCGCACCGGACTGTCCGGTGCGCCATGGGACAGACAGCCTCCCAACGGCCACTTTTGGTGGGTGGGGCTATAAATACCCCAACCACCCCACCATTCATTGCATCCAAGTTTTCAGACTTCCTACACCTTACAAGAGCTATAACATTCAATACAAGACACACCAAAGAGATCAAATCCTCTCCCAAGTCCAAAGATCATTCCAAATCAATTAGTGACTAGTGTGAGAGTGACTTGTGTTCATTTGAGCTCTTGCGCTTGGATTGCTTCTTTTCTTCTTCATTCTTTCTTGTGATCAACTCAATTGTAACCGAGGCAAGAGACACCAATTGTGTGGTGGTCCTTGCGGGGACTTAGTGTCCCGTTTGATTGAGAAGAGAAGCTCACTCGGTCTAAGTGATCGTTTGAGAGAGGGAAAGGGTTGAAAGAGACCCGGTCTTTGTGACCACCTCAACGGGGAGTAGGTTTGCAAGAACCGACCCTTGGTAAAACAAATCACCATGTTACACTCTCCATTTGCTTGTGATTTATTTTTCGCCCTCTCTCTCGGACTCGATTTTAATTCTAACGCTAATCCCGGCTTGTAGTTGTGCTTAAACTTTGTTAATTTCAGATTCGCCCTATTCACCCCCTCTAGGCGACTTTCACAAGGTTTCCTAGTTTGATCATTGTGAAGTAGACACCTGGTCCACTATATGGTTTGATGATTTTGTTAAAGACCTTGGATATGAAAAGTCTAAGGATCTAATAGTGTATTGGTTAAGGGTGATCATATGAAATTTAGGCACCATTGCAATGTGTTTTGTGATTGATCGAGTGAAGAATCTAATTTTGTATTTTGACCATGATAACAATGTTGGTGGTTTGGATTGGGATGATGTAGTGGGAAACCCAACTTCAACTCTCCCCAAGGCCTTGAGCCCTTTCATGGTACAAGGAACTCAAAATATAGATGGTGATAAACTACTAGATTTTATAGGGATTTGAAACCTGCAAATGATAGAGATTGTCTAGTTATTGACGGAGACATTTGTATTAACAGTAATGAAGATTTAGACTTAGTGGACATTGACAATGAAGTGGATGAATAGGATGATGAATAGCTACTCAGTAAATGTAGATAATGAGTATCATGTTGTTCCTAGATCAAAGTTGAAAAGGCTACTGGCTTTAAGCTAAAGGTAGACATTGTAGCTGGGAAAAGGATTGCAGAAGATGACTCTGACTCAACTGATGAAGATCTTGAGTTCCCACATGAAGAAATGGAGGAACAAAGCAACATTAAGTTAACCACATTCAAAAAAATGGGTTGTCTTAGTGGACGTAGGCCCATTATCTGCTTGGATGGATGCCATATTAAGAGAAAATTTGTTGTACATATATTACTGTTGTTGGGCTAGACCCAAATGACTGCATGATTTAGGTATTAAAAACACATATCTTTGGATTGTTATGGCTAATATGTAGAAGGTATATATTCTTGGATCACTTGTTTTGGTGTCAAGCTTGTCACATTTATTAGTAGTTAATAAATATTTTCTTGATTTCTTCTTATTAGGGGCTAATACTTGCAATTGAGGAGGTCTTCCTATAATTTGAACATAGATTTTTTGTTAGACACCTCTGGTCAAACTTTAAGGATGCTAGATTCAAGGGTGAGATACTCAAGAACCATTCATGGACTTATGCTAGGGCGGTAGGGCCAGCACTGAATTGAGGTGGAACTAAGAAATGAATAAGATGAAAGAATTCAACCCTGCTTCTCATGCTTGACTCAACAAAAAGGCACCTAATACTTGGGTAAGTGCTTACTTTGCATAGTTTCCTAAGTCTGATATCCTCTTGAACAATAACTATGAGGTTTTCAACAAATACATTCTTGAGGCTAGAGAGTTACCTATCTTGAACATGTTGGAGAGAATAAAACAACAACTCATGACTAGATTCTATAACAAATAAAAAGTACATAAAGACTTTGTAGGCACAATTTGTCCATATATTAGGAAGAAAGTTTCTAAATTTGAATAGCTAGCCAATTTGTGCTATGTGTTACCTTCTGGTAGTGGAGTTTTCCAAGTCATGTACAAAGATTACTGGTACATAGTAGACCTCACAACTTAGACTTGTAAAGGGGAGGAACATAATGCCAAATGTTGTTCAATGAAGAAGTAAAGTATCAACCTAGAAGACAATAATTCTAAGGTGCAGTCAGTTCAGCCTAAGGATCAGTCTGATGACAACCAAGTATTAGATGTCAATCAAGATATCACCAAGGATAACAGTCATGGGGGCCACCACTAGAGCACATGACACAAGATGGTGATCACTTGATGACACAAATGAGCTCAATTATGCTACTTCAAATGATGGAACATGTTAGGTAGTACCAATTGCAACTTTGCACCAATGTTCACCTGATGAACTTAACTAATCACACTTTCATTGTAGGTTGGGCCTAGTCAGCCACTTTCATAGGAACCTAAATATGTTGTGCCTGAATGTGAGTTCATCACGACAAACATTCCTATGACAAGGCCTACAGTCAAGACAACAACAACCAAATAAGGGAGGAACACAAAAAGAAAGAGGATTGGAAAAATACTAGAAGAGAAGGGAGCAGCAATGGCCAAGAAGAAGACCTGAAGTAACTAAATATAGCTTGAGCAATGATGATGAATGCTTTTGTAATAGCTAAACATTAATGCTTTTGTATGATGCCTTGATGTATTATGATCAGTCTTTTGTGTGTTGTCATCAAACGACAACATGAATGCTAGCTGAACATGAATGCTTTTGTTTGTTACCTGGATGAACATTAAATGGCAACAACAATGTTTCCATGAACTAGGAATGAGACCATGAATATGACGCATTCATCATGACCATAATACCTTGTTTAAATCACATCATCTAATCCTAACAGAAAGACTAATCACCAAAAGATGCAGACGTATGGCTATTAAAAATTTTAGCAGCACTACAAATCTTACTAAGTAGACCTACTACTAAATCCATCTTCTGAACCACCAGGCCATCAATTTTGCTCCTCCATCATGCCTCTTCATTCCATACATTCCTGAAATTTTAGCTTCACCGGTAATTGAAAGGGAAATGGACAAATAAGCCATTTCTATATTCTTTTGGTGATTAATATTGAACACAACACATTGGACTAACTATTAGCTAAGTCTATGAGCACATGTTTAATTCAAAGACTGCTCAACGAAGGCCTTGAAGTGCAACATTTGGTAAAATGGTAAAAGTGTAAGAGGAGGATTTCAACAAAGTGCAAAATTTGCTCAACGAACCTTTGAAGTGCAACATCTGGAGCACCAACCAAGAGCAGGATTTGACCAGCTCTTTAGAGGAAGGTTCAACATCTATTTGTTCCTTTAGATATATAAAGAGACCCCCATTTCGACCTCCAAAGAACACCAAGCATACCAAGAGGTAGTACTTCACTCATACACATTTGAGAGACACACCGAAGCGATAAGAGCGACAATTTTAGAGAGATAGTTCTTTTTTGCTATTGTGTGTTTGTGTTCTAGCTTTGTGGTGTTGTTTTCCTACTCTTGTGTGTGTTCTTCCTCTTCCTCTTGCTATTCTAGAGTAACTCTCATTAAATTGTGAACGGCCGCAAGAGACTCCAAGTTGTGGAGATCCTTGCAAAGGGAAAGATATAAGGAAGAACCATGATATTCAAGTTGATCAATGGATCACTTGAGAGGGGTTGAGTGCAACCCTTGTCCGTTGGGACACCACAACATGGAGTAGGCAAGAATTTGATGCTTTACCAAACTATGGGATAAATCACATTGTCTTGTTTTTTGTTTAAGTTGTGTTTTTCCGGAGTCACTTGTCCACCCCCCTCTAGGTGACTATCAGTAATCAAATTCATATTTTCTACTTGGTTGAATATAGGTTCGTACTTCTCTCGAACATGGCCATTATCCATCAAATATTGCTCATAGTCATCTTCCCCATACCAGAAGTCACAACCACTACCATCACGCTACACAAACGTGCAAATCCATCAAATAATCAAAGCCACTAATGAGATTACTGTCCAAACACACTGAAATCCCAAACTAACCTTGTATGTTGGGCTGATGTAGAAGTATCGTCCATAGTTTCTACTTGTTTTTGGCCTTGAGTGCTATCACATTCTTTGCATTGTATCGGTCGCTGATGACAAGAGGAAGAACAACTGCATTCCATCGTCGTGGTTGTCCTATTGAGGAGGATGTTCCATCCATGCTTGGGGCAGATGCAGATTTCATTTAGGAGGGAGCGGTAGCACAACTTGGTAGGGATATGATTTGGGAGGAGGCATCTAGGGTTCTTCCTCTCGATCAGAATTGGGGGAAGGAGGATGCCTAGTACCCGCACGGACGAAGAGGACTATGTAGTGCGGTCCATCGTGGCAGCCACGTCAGTAGGCAGTTTGCTACAGCCAGTTTTGCAATGAAGAGTGAAGTTTGAGCACTTGTATTGCTAGTTTACTGAGATGGGTTACCTATATGACACACCAAGCCAAGTTTGTGGACTGCTAGTGCATTTCACTCCACAAAATATATCATACTTTATTTTAATACTATTTTGGATATTTTTATCTTGTACACTCTTCTGCCTTTTGCATGTATATGTACGCACGAGAACAATGCATCTGTCGGTCTTTGGTACCGATGACGCACTACGAGGTGTACCACATAGTGCTTTTGGGAGGACGACGATGTCGATCGTAGCTCGATGGTTCGTGCAGGGCACGACTGAGCACAATGGATTATACAGGTTTGGGCTGCTCTAGCGCGTAATACCCTATGTCATGTGAGTGTGTGGGTGTGTGTTGCTTGGTGACTAGAGATTATAGGGGGTTCTGGAGGTAGAAGATGGCCATGCTACTGATGTGTCTCCCGTTTTTCATAGGGGCTCCTCCTCAACCTTATTGCCCGCTAAAGAGGGGTTACAATGCATGGAGCGGTACATGGTTTCTGTCCACCCGCCTCTGCTAGAATCATGCCGAGTTTCCTGGTGGTTAGCGAGTCCTTAGGAGATTTGCATGTCCTTTGCATGCACGGATTGTGGCGCATGAGTTGGATTGTGGAGTGAAAGAAATCATTTTATCTACAAATAGTGGCCAATTTGGTGTATTACCAAACCACGCCCCCATTAACACAGCTATAGATATGGGTCCTCTGAGAATACGCCTCCTCAAAGTCCAATGGTTAACGACAGTTCTATGGAGTGGTTTTGCAAGAATAGTTAATAATGAGATCATCATTTTAGGAAATGATGCAGAACTAGGTAGTGGCATTGATCCAGAAGAAGCTCAACATGCACTTGAAATAGCCGAAGCTGACTTGATTAATACTGAAGGTATGAAAGAATTGGTTGAAACGAAGCTAGCTCTCAGACAAGCTAGGCTATGAGTCGAGGCTGTCAATTAGATCCCCCATCCAATTGAACGCTCAGGCAACATCTTCCTCGATTGTTCAGGGTTGTGTCCGACTGAGGTTCCCAGGGGAGGGTCATGCGCACGACCCATTAAGGGCCTTTCAGACGGCCCACCGAACGTAACCAACCTGTGGCGACCCGTGGGATATCTATCCCCCCTACACAAGATTAGTAGTCCTTAAACTTGGCATGTTGTGTCACTTAGGTACCCAAATACTCAAAACCAGGAAAATGGGTCCTCAAACTTGGCCTGCCATCCAAAAACATATTTACTCAAACCGGATGCCGGTGTGGCATACAACATTAGAGTCACTTGGGTCCTCGAACTTGGCATTTTGTGTCATCAAGGTCCTCGAACTTTCATTAGTGCGTTCCAGTGTGGCACACCACATCGGCATCCGATTTAAGTAAACCTAGTTTTGGATGTCCGGCCAAGTTTATTTAAGTAAACCTAGTTTTGGATGTCCGGCCAAGTTTAAGGACCATTTTGTTGGTTTTGGGAGTTCGAGATCCAATTGACACAACATGCCAAGTTCGAGGATAGTTGATGCATTTTACTCATGTATGCACATAAGAGAAAAATTATCCGTTCAAATTCGAAGGGAGGATGCATCGCACATAAGAGAAAAATTGTCCGCACAAATTCGGTAGGAGGAGGGATCGAATGGGGTTGATGATGTGGCTCTTCCTTATCTATTTCCGCACAATTTTGAAGAACGTGGTGCAGACAACAAGCTGACATGCGATGATGTGGTACGTGGCATCGTGGTAGACGTGTGCGGCGCTAGCACCAGGCACACAGAGACGAATGGGCTTGCATGACCAAGATCGGTAGGGTCAGCAGCTGGCGGAAGCGGTGGCGTGATAGCCGTGAATGGGGGAAGGCACGAATGGGCCAGGGCCGGCGGATGCGGCGATCGTGGTGGGGCGAGGTCAAAGTTGCATTTCTTGGTTGGTAAGTACCGAAAATTGGTTCGATCTTTTGTGTATTTTGGTTTAAAATTGAAAATATAGAAGGCAAACTTTGGTCAACAAAACGGTTTTCAAAATTTAAAAGACAAAAATGTAATCCCTTGGCGAGATGCGGCGAATGACGTTGGGGCAGGGGTAGGGCGAACGGCAACATGTGCGAGTGGTGAATGCATGTATGAATGAGTCAAGAGAGAGGTAGGGAATGGTTGTAAGCGCAGCTGTGAGTATATGAGAATAATTTTCAATGCTTGATCCAGAATGTCGTAAATAAAGTAGTTATTTTAGGTGGTTGTAGCTTAGCCGCCAAAAGCAACGATTTTATTTTCGACAAGCGATAGGTACCATTGAAAATAAGTTTATTTTTAGTGATAAACAGTAGGTCACTCAAAATGAAACACTCAAAATAAAACAATAATTTTCAAAGACTAATGTATCTGTTGATACCTTTTCGGGCGCCAATCACTATAACAAGAACCAGCGGCGGTGCTCTCTGCACAGGCGTGGACAGTCCGCGGCCAGGGGCCGGATGGTTCGTGACCTGGCGCAGGGCTAGGGTTCCCTGCCTGACGTGCCGAACGGTCCGCGCGTGTGCAGGGGCAGAGGAGGTCATCGGCGGCGCTTGGATCTCGCTCCCGAGAGGGACCCCGTCGGGGAGGAGAGATCCTAGGTGTTGTCGAGGCTCGGCAGGCTGACCTAGACTCCTCTGATCGACGTAGAGTCGAGGAGAAGCGGAGGATTTAGGGAATGAGAGACTAAACTAGAACTAGACTAAACTACTCCTAAATGTACAAGAAATAAATGCAAGATAAATTGATTGAAGGTTCGATTGTTGATGATTAATCGGCCGTATTCCTCTGTATTTATAGAGGAGGGGGCTGGACCCGTTACAAACAAATTCCCCGAGCTAATTCTGCGAATCTAGCCAACAACTGTAGCAAGAAACACGGAACCCTAATTGGCTCTCCGCACGCGTGGACCGTCCGGCCCCAGGGCCAGACCGTCCGATCGCTCAATTTGGTGCTCAACATATGCCCCCTGCCTTTTGGTGGAGCTGAGCAAACCAAAAGCAACTAACTCGATGTGATCACATCGGTTTTCTTAAGCATCTTGCCACATACTAGGATGGTACTGCTTAAGGAAACATCCATTCAAAGCTTTGGGCAAATCTTTGCCTTGTAATGTCTGCAGTAAATAGGCGTTACCAGATATTACCTGTGTTACTTTGTATGGACCCTCCCAGCTTGGCGACCACTTCCCAAACTTTTGGTCTTTGTTTCTTAGTGGCAAGATGGTCTTTCGCACCAGGTCCCCTACCTGAAATGATTTAGCTTTGACCTTCTTGTTGTAGGCCTTGGCTACCATGATCTTGTCCTTTTCTATTTCTCCTAAGGATACACTCTTTTATCGGTCACCTCATCAATATTGTCCATTATCAAATTATAATAGTCACCGATAGTTAAGTCATTTTTCCTGGCGATCCTGACAGCATTTAAACTTATCTCCACAGGTAAAACTGCTTCCTGCCCATAGACAAGCTCAAATGGAGAAACTTTAGTAGCACGGTGTTTAGATATTCTGTGAGCCCACAAAGCTTCGGACAAAATCTTATGCCAATGCTTAGGATTATCAGATATCTTCTTTTTTATCAAGTTAACCAATGTTCTATTACTAGACTCGGCATGTCCATTGGCCTGAGCATAATATGGAGATGAATTGAGCAATTTAATTCTATATAATTCAGCAAACTCACGTACCTCCTTTGACATAAAAAAAGCCCCTTGATCTATAGTCAAGGTCTGGGGAATGCCGAATCTATGAATAATATGTTCAGTTATGAACTCAAATTACCTCCCGGTGTGTCATGTTCTTCAAAGCAACGACTTCGGTCCATTTGGTAAAGTAGTCAGTGGCAACTAACACGAACCGATGCCCCTTTGATGATGAAGGATGAATCTCTCTTATAAAGTCCAATCCCCATCCTCTAAAAGGCTAAGGCTTGATGATAGGATGTAATTCGGCTGCAGGGACCAACTGTAAGTCACCGAATTTTTAACATATTTGGCATCCTTTGTAGTACTTGAAACAATCAGCTATCATGTTAGGCCAATAGAAGCTAGACCTTCGCAACAACCACTTCATCTTTGGAGCCGATTGATGGGTACCACAAATCCCTTCATGTACTTCGGCCATGGCTAATATAGCATCACCTGGGCCCAAGCATTTAAGCAGGACGTCGTTGACTGTTCAGCGGTAGAGTTCATCACTCATTAAAACATATTTGAAAGTTGTACGCCGAATGTTCTTATCCGTCCTAACACTGGGATTTTGTAGATAATTAATTATGGGTGTCCTCCAATCACTTGCATCTGCTTCCTTACTAGCCGAATCAATTAGGAGAACTTTTCCTGGTAACTCCGGACGGTTCAGAGCCTTCACTCGGATAGTCCATGACCTGGGGAATTGGCCCTGTACTGGTTATCAAATTTTCGGTGTTGTGAAATTTCCCTCGCTTTATCCGATAACCTAATGCATCTTGTGCCAAATTGCCCTGTGATTCTCAACTCTAGAGATGTGCCAAATGTTGAATTCGTCAAAAGAATGAATTATGCCCCCAACACTTTTCAAGGTAACTATTTAGAGTTCCATCAAAACATCGATACTCTTCTAATACCAGTTGGACAACCAGCTGAGAATCACCAAATGCCTTCACATGTTTTACTTCCATACAATTTAAAAGTTCCAAGCCGAACAAATGAGCCTCATATTCGGCTTGATTGTTAGTGCAATAAGTTTTCAATCGGCTAGAGAAGTCGAAGGCGACATTACTTGGTGAAACAAGCACGATGTCAATTCCTTGTCCTTTATTGCAATCCGATCCATCAAAATATAAAGTCCAGGGAGTAACAGTGAGGTATGATATGTCTAGTTTATGAGTATCATCGATCCGATGTTCTACAATAAAATCCGCTACGACCTGGCCTTTCATAGATTTCAATGGTTCATAGGCCAAGTCATACTCTATAAGTGCATAAGCCCATTTACCAATCCTACCACTCATAATCGGGTTTTGCAACATGTATTTAATCACATCGGTTTGACTGGCAATGGTGCAATGACTAGACAGTAAATAACATCTACACTTGGTGCATGCATAAAATAGGCATAAGCATAACTTCTCGATAAAAGTGTACCTTGTTTTAGCATCCACCAGCCTCCAACTTAGGTAGGTCACCAAATGCTCCTTTCCTCCGGTCTCTTGCGTCAGAACAGCTCCAATAACCTTATCTTCAGCTGCAATGTATAATCTAAACGGTACTCCTACCTGTGGTGCTTTTAACACGGGAGTCGAAGATAAATACTTTCTGATGAGACCAAACGCTTCCTGTTGTTCTACCCCCCAGGTGAATTCGGCATCGTTTTTAAGCCAAAGGATAGGAGTGAAGGCACCAATCTTCCCAGCTAGGTTAGAAATAAACCTTCGTAAATAATTTACCTTGCCGAGGAATTTCTGCATCTCAAGTTTATAGGTCGGAGGTCCCACCTTCCGAATGGATTTAATTCAGTCAGGGTCTATTTCTATACCATGTTCATGAATGATGAATCCTAAGAACTTACCAGTCGACACTCCAAAAGTACATTTGCGTGGGTTCATTTTCAGACCATACCGGCGCATTTTATCAAAGGCTTTGCGCAAATCAGCTATATGAGAACTAAACTCAGCCGATTTGACTACAATATCATCAATGTAGACTTCCACAGTGTTTTCTAACAGCTCGTGAAAGATCAAATTCATAGCCCTCTGATAAGTAGCACCGGCATTTTTCAGACCAAATGTCATGACAACCCACTCAAATAAACCAATGAAGCCTGGACATATAAAGGCCGTTTTAGACGCACCTTCTTCGGCCATGAAAATCTAATTATATCCGGCATTACCATCAAGAAAACTAATAATTTTATTTCCTGATGCATCATTGATCAATGTGTCGGCTATGGGCATGGGATATTCGTCTTTAGGAGTTGCTCTATTCAAATTGCGAAAATCAATGCATACTCTGAGCTTACCTGATTCTTTCTTCTCCACTGGCACAATATTGGAGACCCACTCTGCGTATCTGCAAGGTCTAATAAAATTAGCTTCTAGCAGCCGGTGAATTTTGTCCTTTATTCGTGGGAGAAGGTCTCGACGAAATGTTCTAGCTTTCTGCTTGAAAGGTCTGAAACCAGACTTAATGGGCACCTGATGCTCTACTATCTCACGGCTTAATCCCGACATCTCAGTGTAATTCTAAGCAAAGCAATCAGAATATTCTTTCAATAGACCGATCATTTCATCTCTAGGATCGGTCTCCAGGGTCTTATTCACAAAAGGCGGCCTTGGAGTTTTACCATCCCCTATATCAATCTCCTCCAAAGGATCGGCCGATGTAAACCCCTGTCCTAATTTGTTGAGATCTCTGAATTCCTCTATTATGTCTCCCACAAAGGAATTATATGATCTTTGTGTGACGGTGGACCCTCCGGCCTTAGGGGCCAGATCGTCCGCGACATTGGTTTTATACTGCAGTGGATGTTTGGTCTTAAAAGCAGAACTGTCTTATAAAAGACCGGACGGTCCGACCTTAGAAGTCGGACCGTCCGCGAAGAGGGACTCATTCATTCTATGTGTACTCGTTATTTAAAATTTATTTAGCATTTAGCCGATTCTCCATCAGCTCTAGCATTACAGGAATGAAACCCTTTTTTATCTATACTTATGAACCGATAATCAGAAAAATCTACTCCTGTGAGACACGTAGCAGTCTCATAGGTCCAAAGTACAGGGGCATCGACCACAGCGATACAGGTCGATGCATCAGCATGTACTTGCTCTACATCATGCCTACCCATTGTAGTAACATTTGATGTAACGTAGAAGGTACACATTGGTTAGCATGAATCCAATCCCTGACTGTAATTTCCTTCTACATCAGCAACGAAGAATGCAGCAGCGAGGGTCTTAGTCCCAATGGTTAACTCAACGGACGTGACTCCCTTGGCTTTGATCGAACTATCAGTTCTAACGCCGCTGAAGGTCATGTTAGTCTTGACAAGTACGTCATCTTGTTTACCTAATTTTTTGTATAATGAATAAGGCATTAGATTTACAGCTGCCCCCCCCGTCTACCAACATTTTAGCAGTCGGTATCCCATCATTGTGACCGCGCACAAAGAGCGACTTCAAATGATTTATCGATTCCTTTGGTTTAGTGAAGGTGGCTTCTTTAGGACCAAAGTCAAACTGAGCAACGACAGGTTCATTGTCACTTATAATAGTACAATCGATAGAAAATTTAATAACATTTATGTCCGTACCTGCGTGCTCTAGAAAAGCTTCATAGTCGACCAGGTCTTCTCCCAGTAGGTCGTCCTCCTCCATGGGCATCGACACATCATTGGAGGCATCCTAGTGTAGTGCGGACGGTCCGTGTCATCTACGGATGGTCCAGCCTTTATGGCCGGATTGTCTGCCATACCTGCAGAGAGCTGTGAAGTTGATGTCTCATTTTCTATCTTCGTGGCCGTTTGATTTATCTCAACGGCCTTTGGCCTCCACCTCTTTTGCGGTGGTGGGTACTGTGGATGCGTGTCATTGAATATCTTTTCCGCCTCCTTTTCCTAGTTCTCTTTCACTCTTAGGCGTTGTAATTTTCGCTTTTGTGATCGTGTCAATCCCGACAGGCACCATCGAGGCATAGAGTACTTTGGATCGGCTGTTTTAACGTTAGTCGTATCTTCTCTTTTGCTTGTGTTGGTCGATTCACCAAAAATCATCGGTCCTTCATTATCTTTCTGTATGACGACGTATGTTGTGCCTATTTTGATAATGTCCTTCCTTGTTGTTCTCTTGGTTGTTGTAGATATATGCCCCCTGCCGAATTGGTCAGCCTTTATGGCCGAGTGGTCCGACAATCTTGTCGGGCTTGTGCCTGGTGACCAGATTGAGTGGTGCTCAATCGGTCCTATACTAGAGGTGCCAACCTGTTGAATACAGATGTTTGGGATGCCCCAAGCGGGGTACTGTGGCATCCCAAATGGATATTGTGGCATGTTCCACATGTGATTCGAGGCATATGGTGGTGGTATGTATGTATATGGATATGACATAGGTAGACATGGGAGTGGAGGTGTCCATGCAAGCACGTTAGGTCTCAACTGGATAGTATGATCTTCCGTCTTTTCCGATTTGTGAGGTGGTCCAATCGGTCTTATCTGTTGTCGCTTCTGAGTGGGTGAGCGAGGTCGCTTCGCTGGGTGATCACTTGGGCCAGCCTTTTTTTACATATTTGGATAATAATTGATTGAAGGTCAGGCCAGATTTGACCAGTCGACCAGCCGCTTTAAATGTATTAGTTTTCCACGTACCTATCTCTAGTCGTCGTGGTTTGAAGGTACGCGGTCGTTGCGGGTCCTGAGTGTTGCCGGACCGTCTGCTGGAATGTTTCGGACCGTCCGGCGATGCTTCGGACCGTCCGCGTCTGGGCGTTGGACCGTCCGTGATGCGCAAAAAGGGTTCCCGCGCCTGTCCCCTTGTATGCGCTTGCCCCCTAGTGCCGGAGGTCGTGATGGTCACCTTCAGAGTCTCCCCTCCATCAAAAGTCTTTTCGACCACCACTTTCCTGCTCATCGGCCTCCGTGCGTCGCCGATGATTATCTCTTTGCCTTTGCCCTTATCGGTTGTGCTTGGCCGAATTAGGACCCTTTTGCCCTCGAAATCGGTCACATTTACCCAGAAGGGCTCCGTATCCATCTACATTTCCTAAAATTTCAATCGTCCCTTGTTAATGGCCAATTAAATTTGTCGCTGGAACACATTACAATCATTAGTGACATGAGAAAATGAGTTATGCCACTTGCAATATGCACGGCGTTTTAGTTTGTCGGCGGATGGAACAGTATGATTTATTTTAATGTTGCCATTTCTGAGTAATTCATCAAATATTTTGTCACATTTGTCAACATTAAATGTAAACTTAACCTCCTCTTGCCATTTCTTTTGAACCGGCTGTAAGGAGGAACAAGCCAAAAATTTGGCCTGCTTTGGCCAAACCATTTCAGCCGCGTATACTTCTGTTGATTCGTCATCCGAGCTGCTTTGGTCGCACTCTACTATATGCACGTTGTGATGAATTGTTTAGCAGTTTCTTTGCTTCGGCTTTCACAAGCTAAAGCTCTTTGATGTAATTGTGCTAGCGTAAAAAACTGGATACCTTCTAATCTTTCCTTTAAATAATATCGTAGTCCATTAAAGGCTAATCCTGCTAGCTGTTTTTCTGCTAAATGAATTTGAAAGCATCGGTTTCTTGTATCCCAGAACCTCTGGATGTATTCATTAACCAATTCGTCTTTTCCTTGTCGCAGGGCTACTAGGTCTACCAAATCTAACTCATAATCACCCGAAAAGAAGTGATCGTGGAATTTTTGTTCTAAATCCCCCCATGACAAAATAGAATTAGGGGGTAATGTGGCGTACCATGCGAATGCGGTTTCCGTTAAAGGTAATGAAAATAAACGCACACAGAACGCTTCTGTGTCGGCCAATTCTCCTAATTGTGCTAGAAACTAGCCTATGTGTTCACATGTGTTTTTCCCTTGGTACCCGAAAATTTTGCGAATTCGGGTATCCTGATTCCCTGCGGGTATGGGTGGTGGTCAAATCGTCTGTCATAAGGCTTCCGGTATGACTGCCCCCTAGGGACCATGCTTACTCTGAGCTTATCTTGGAACGCCCCGGCTATTTTTTATCTTACTATGTCAATAGTAGCCGGTGGGAGACCACCGACTCTTTGTCCCATCATAGGTGAGGTTGTTTGGAAACTAGTTTGTTGTCTTCCCCCCATTGGTTTGAGTTATGTGTTTTATTACTATTTGCCCTATATGGCTATTTTTTATCTTACTATGTCAATAGTAGCCGTTCCTTTCCGGCCTTCTAGGCAGGGCTGGAAAGTACTCGCCCCCGTGGGCTTGGGATTCTGTATTAAGGTGCTGGGGTGCAGTAGGATATGATGGGAAGTTTTGCTAGGATGGGGATTTAGGTAACAATCCTCCTCAAAAAATTCTGCGCCGGACCATCCGGTTGGATATGCGGATTGTCCGACGGTATGCGCGGACTGTCCGGCCACGTGGCCGGACCGTCCGTTGTTATATGCGGACCGTCCGTCGCCGTATGCGGACCGTCCGACTGGGTAATTTAGGGTTTGCGCAATACGTGGTTGCTCGGGCGCATGTCTCGGTAACTTAGTAAAAATGGGACCGACCGTTGCAGGCCCGGACGGTCCGCGCTCACGTGCGGACGGTCCGAATATGTGCAGATCAGCTAATTTATTGCCGATGTGCATAGGAGGTTGTGGTTGCTCGGGGTATGTGTCTATCGGCATCCCATAAAGGGGTTGTGACTGGTCCTGACAACTTGTAGCCGATGAATTACTCGGGTTTCCCCCAATTCAACCTCGTGCGAAGGAAAATTTGAGACGGTAGATTTATCGAACGCACGTACTAGCCTCCTATAATCTTTTTGCATACCCCGTATAATATTTTGCATTTGGTCTCGCTGCTCATCTATATAAATTTTAAGAGATTGGAGCTTGTTTGTGTTGCTTACCTCGGGGGTAGTCGTGGTAGGTCGAAGCGAAGCCAGATCTGTCGCCCGTTACCGAACGACTTTGCTGTTCCTGTCCACCTTGAAGTTGGCCACGAACTTCACCTTTGCTTCTTGGATCAGCTGCTCCTTGTGCTCCTCGAACTGGAGCTATTCATCAACCGGCAAGGTTTCCCAAGTCGGCTCTATGATGTTGTTGTGGGAGACTTCAGAGTTATCCCTTGAACCGACCATTGAGGGCCGATCTGACGGGTTTATATGTGATTTCCCCAGCGGAGTCACCAAAAAGTGTGTTTACACCTTTTCGGGCATCAATCACTATAACAAGAACAGCGGTGGTGCTCTCTGCACAGGCGCGGACGGTCCGCGACCAGGGGTCGAACGGTCTGCGACCTGGCGTAGGGCTAGGGTTCCCTGCCTGATGTGCCAGACGGTCCGCGCGTGCGCAGGGGCGGCGGAGGTCACCGGCGGCGCCTGGATCTCGCTCCTGGGAGGGACCCCGTCGGAGAGGAGAGATCCTAGGTGTTGTATAGGCTCGGCAGGCCGACCTAGACTCTCTAATCGACGTAGAGTCAAGGAGAAGCGGAGGATTTGGGGAATAGGAGACTAAACTAGAACTAGACTAAACTACTCCTAAATGTATAAGAAATAAATGCGAGATAAATTGATTGAAGGTTCGATTGTTAATGATTAATCGGTCGTATTCCTCTGTATTTATAGAGGAGGGGGTTTGACCCGTTACAAACAAATTCCTTGAGCTAATTCCGCGAATCTAGCCAACAACTGTAGCAAGAAACTCAGAATCCTAATTGGCTCTGCGTACGCATGGACCGTTCGGTCCCAGGGCCGGACCGTCCGGCCGCTCAATTTGATGCTCAACAGTATCGATAATAAACTTATTCGGCAGCCATCACATCGACACCGAAATTTAATGTTTTGTTGTAGTATGGACACAATCCAATAATCATTAAGGGATTTATTTGATTCGGAAGTCAGTTGAGATGGAGCGACTTCATCCGAAAGATTTTACGGAGCCGGATGATTCAACATATAAACATAATATTCCTTTTTTAGAGTCATTCCGTCCTACATGAAACCAAACCAAACAATAACAATTGAAAGCGGAGCGACTCTATTCCATTATACTCTACCAAAATAAACGAATTTGCGTAGTACTTGCTCTTAAAATACGCGCATGTTATACCACTCTTAACACATTCACACCGATACTGAAGAATCTCCGAATTAAATTAACCAAAACGAATGTATATCACCAGGGCCCAGCAGCCCTGAACGTCGGGTGCAAGAGCCGGCCGATCTCCACGTCGTCCGCGTCCAGCGGCCCTCCGGTGTCGTTCCGCACGCGCCGCACGGCCGTGGTGTTGAGCGACTCGTGCTCGAACCCGTACAGCCTGAGAATCTGGTCGTCGGCGAAGTTGAGCGCGCGCTCCATGCCGGTCCGGCACCGCGATGCTTCGTAGCTCGCGTACTGCCCCCCACACGGCTTGCACCCGACGAAGTGCGTCACCAGCGGCCACCGTTCGCCACCGTCCCTCGGCGTAGACGCATCCCGCTGCATCTCTTCGTATCTGTCCACGATCCCCAGCCAGAAGCCGTGCAGACTGTAGGAGCTCTCCAGGAACGTCTTGTCGCCCCACCTGGCGCGCTGCGTGACGAGCAGGTAGACGAGCGCCGACTGGTCGTCGGCCTCGTACGACGGCCGGTCCGAGAGCGCCTTGCCGAGGACCTTCCCGTACTCGTAGCGCACGGGGCCGCGCGGCCCCATGCGCGCCCACGCGTCGAGCAGGTCGAGCGACCACTGGCAGTTGCGGATGATGAAGCTGCCGGCGTTTATGCCGAGCCAGCTCCTGGCGCCGTACACCTTGTCGTCCCACCCTGGGACGACGAGGTTGTGGCGCCCGTACTTTCCCCACGGCGGCTCGAACAGCATGTCGGTGAACACGACGTCGGAGTCCACCCACCACAGGAGCTCCGCCTCCGGGTGGGCGAGCATCAGCGCGCGCAGGATCGGCAGCTTGGTCCAGAACCCCGACAGCTCGGCGTCGAGCACCGCGTTGCTGTAGAAGACGTCGAAGCCGTGGACGCGGCAGTAGTCCACCTTGTTCTTGAACGCGCGGAGGAGGACGTGGTCGCCGTCGTCCGCGCCCCCGCACCGGCGCGGCGCCGACCCGGTGACCACGAGCACCCGGGGCCTGCCCGGCGCGACGAAGGCCGGGAACCGCGGGTTGTCTCGGAGCCACTTGGCCCTGCGCGCGTCGTAGTCCGACACGGCCGTGCCGAGCGAGTAGGGCGGGTCCGTCAGCTGGCGCGGCGGCGGGAGCCGTTGCTCTTCGTCGTCACTTTTGGCACCTGCAAGAACCGGCGGCGTGGATGTGCGCCCGTCGGCCGTGGGCGCGCTGGAGGGCTCGTCGTGGCGGCCGTACTCTATGCGGATGCGTGGGAGCTGCCACCGCAGGTCGGGCGACGTGAACATGAAGAGGGCGAACGGCGCGACGAGGAAGAGGACGACGGGGATGATCGGGACGGGGAGCAGCCGTTGCTGCCGCGCTCGCCGATCGGCCTCCTCAGACATCGTCGTCGTCTACGACGGGAGGCCCGAGCTCGCGTCCCGTAGGTCGCTGGTATGCCGTGGGTGCAGCGCAGTACGTGCCAGAGTCGTCGACCCTAATACTACTAGAGAAGTATGGCTGTATGGGTGTGGTGCGTTGGGTTTGGAAGTTTTTTTTCCCTCGACGTCGACGGAACACATTGTGCGCCGGCTGGAGTTGGAGTCCATGTCTGCCAGATTGCCATTGGAGATTATACTGCCGGCCGGCCGGCTGGCAATTTGGCCACCGGAATACCATCGTGACGTGTGGTGTGTGCGAATTTCTATATGTGTGAGTGTGACACCGCATTGGTCCCTAATTCTGGTGCCAACTAACCTGTCCAGCGAACTGGAAGACTAAACTGAATGAGAACATTCATTTCGTTCCTCTTTAGACCGTGCCTGTACGTAAATATGCTTCAGGTAGTTTCACAGAACGTAGCCGGCCAGCTTGCAAAAACTGCACATATATTTTATCTCTCTTTTCCCGCTCATTTTTGGCAAACCTTGTCATCAGATTCATTTGTATGTATGTGATCGGTTGCCGTGGCCTGTACATAAACACAATCAAGGACGATGCACTGTTTACCTGAGTTATTATTATTGCACATATATTAAGGGGATGTTTGGGTGACGTAATTTAATTTGAAGATAAATGTGGTATTAGTATCACAAACAAGGAGGGGTAGCCAAATGTATGATTGGGAATTTAGGATATATCATCTCTATGGGCTACGGCAGCGCAATGTAATCGAGGTCAACGATTCCTGTGAACAACGGCTTCCCATTGTCTTTTCAAGTTGGCCTCTACGAAAGCTGGCTCCGCCTCTACGATCACAGAATTGTGGCTTTATAAGCTAATAATGAGATACAAAACCATGATAAAAAAATTAGTGGTGGGGATTTTGAAAAAAATATATAGTTTTTAAAAACTACTAACACACGGTAGCTTTTTGTAAACCAACACATTTTGCGTCCAAATAGTGTATAAAGAAAAAAAATTGAGTTTATATGGTCAGCCGATTGATTGACCGGCTAGCATCAAGCTGTGGCCGGCTCCAACAGCCAACAGGTAAAATGGGCAGCTAAAAAGTCTTTTGTCTTGCGTATGGAGAAATATCTACCCTCTTGTTTTCAATAAAGAAGGCAAAATAGCTGGATGGAGAGGAGTGAATGATAAAAGACAAATATGGGACCAGATGTTAGAGGCACAAGTAAAAATGTCTGGCTTCCACCGCACCCTTCAGTTTCACTTTTCTCTCTCCTTAATGCCATTTTGCCGGGCTAGGATGGATCCTCTGTTGGAAACGTGTAGCACAACATGGAGAAGCAAATTGGCTTTGGCTGGCCATTTCACTAGTACACAGAGCCTCTATAGTGGCGGTTCTAGAGACGTTTTCACTGGCGTTTTTCAGTGCCGCCAGTGCTAGGGGCCAGTGGAAATCTCCATTTCCACTGGCGGTTATTCAAGAACCGCCAGTGGAAATAGCATTTCCACTGGCGGTTTTCTTAAGCAACCGCTAGTGAAAATAGCATTTTCACTGGCGGTTTTATTAAGAAAACCGCCAGTGGAAATGCTATTTCCACTGGCGGTTTGTTTTATTTAGCCGCCAGTGGAAAAGTTTCCCGCCTTTTTAAAAATTTTCGTACTGAAATTTATATATTTACACACACAAACATATATATATTGATATTGATAAACTTGTAGTATTGATATTAAAAGCAACATGGAATTAAATTCTATCATACATTTATATACATCAAAGTCTTGTTTACAACCATGTATGCATCACACATTATATACATCAAAGTTTTCACTTAAGCTCTAATAACTATCTCGGCTAAGAGATAGTCTACTAATTTCTGTTAGTATTCTAAACTCTGGCAAAGCTAATGTTCCGGAAGCATCGTGATATTTCCCTTCTGCGGGAATGACCTCTTTCAATATGAATGTGCACAGGTCCTCAACTATGCCATACAATGCACCTTCAGTCAAGTTCTCCGGGCTTCCTTGTTGAAATTGCTGTAAAGGAAGTTTATAAACACCATCTATTTATACTCAATAATAACACATTTGCATCTTTAATGACATAAATACATACGTGACTATTACTAATAATATCTTGTCAGGGTTCGAGATGTATCGTCCGTTCATTCTCATGAACTCGCACACGTAGAACCCACATAGGACCGATCCGGGTGGTTGCTTGTGGCACTATATAACGGGAGATTGGTTATTTAGTTGCAACATTGTCCTATATACGTACATGTATGATATGTATTCATAAATTCACATACTTACCGGCCAGTTATAATGGATGTCTAGTGGCACGCCTTTTTTGGACGTGTCGTACTTTCCACCTTGTAGCTTATAAAACCTAAATGCCCTGTGATCTCAAATAGAATCACCATGTTATTCTACAATTCTCATCGATATAAGTATGCATGCATAGAAAAGGCTTACAGCTCTAAGATGCTGAGGAATTTTGAATAGGTCGAAGGCTCGGTGTGCAAGGAGTCGAGCACCAGCACCTTTCCAACCTTAGGATAAATGAAGAAGCATATCCAGTGGTCCCTGTACGAATCAAACTTGTGATACATGTGTATTGAAATTATTAATTTTATTTATGCAAAATCACACTTACTTAAAGTTGTATGGGGCCACTATGGATTCCCTGTCTTGAAATTGAAGCATTGCGTGTCCTATGTAGGTGGCGTATCTTGCTTCAAAATCCTTCTTCAGATCCTGGATACGCACCTCAATTTCTTCGTCTGTTAGCCCCTGTAATGCTTCGTTGCCTTTTCCGATTCTAAAAGTGTGGTTATCCTCGCGTATCTTTATTGGGTTGAGATACCCAACCCTTTTACTGACACTAGCATTGGGATTGGTACCATAAAGGATCTCCTGCTGATCATGTTGCATTCTGCAACGCACACGTGCATGTCAGATATTGAAAATTTATACAACTCACTAATAATAACACATATATGTGGAGTATGAGTGACACTTACAATGCAAATATGGTTACAAGTTGCACGTCGAGTCTCAGAAGGTTCATCATTAACCACATGTCCTCGAATGTAACAACGGCTTTTTGATTTGAACCAATAAAAGCATGGGTTGGTATATTAACACTGATGGTGTCAATGCCAACTGAAGATGCCCGCATGTACCAATCATGCAACCTTTTAATATTAGCCGGGACCTTCCTTAGTTTCTCAAAAGTGAGTAGTGGTCTGCTCGGCACATATTTTTTAGGCACGTTTTTATAATCTGCCTTAGTTGGCTTCTTTATCTTTGCGGCCATTGCCTCAGCCTTTTTTGCGGACTCCTCGAGATCGGCCAAATCAACAGTGTCTGACGTGAGGCTCCGTCCAATCCCTTTCAAAAAACGAACAGTGCCAGCAGTGGATTTACTCTTCTTTTTCTTATCGAACGGGGACACTAATTTTGGTATAGAAACTTTAGATTTCTTTGATGGTTGTGGAGATGGCTGTGGAGAAGGTGGATCCCTGAAGGGCAATGTATGTGGCAGAGACGGTGGGCCACCATGAGGATGAGGAGAAGGAGGGTCAGAAAGAGGATGAGGAGCAGCATGTGAAGTTTGAGGAGGTGATGATGGATGTACAATAGGAACAACAATTTGAGAAGGCGGAGACGGTTGGACCTGCGACGAATTCGACCAATCAACCAATTCAACATCCCTTCGAGGCCAAAGGATAAAATTCTTGATAGCTTGTCCAAGTGTCTCGATACCTTCGGGCCCAGGGATGTCTAGCATGTCGTCCTCGTATCCTTGGACGACTGACGTCACTTCTACCCTACAATATTCTTCTGGAATGTCGTTTCCATGGAACTTGTGTCCTGGGATCGCAAGGCCTATGGCTACTTTCTTTGTACGCTGATTGTTAATACCATATCTTATAACTAGTGTGCATGCCACAGGCCTTGTGATGTCATCAACTGGATAGCGGACCTTATTTCCCGTTGACGCGACAGAGCTTGGGATGGTTGTCGTACCCTCTGTGGCAGCCGACGTTTGAGCTGCTGGAATTATTTGCATCTGTGGAGTGGTCATCTGTTGAACAGACATCGCACTCGCCATCGCCAACTGCTGCATCAATTCTGGAGGAGGATTCGATAGCATTTCAGACATCAGGCCTTTGAACTCTTTCTTGGCCTCCTTCTTAAAATAATTCGCCATCTCTTCCTTGTATCGATCACGTTTCTTGTACAGACCTTCCCATTGTGGTCCGAATCCTTCCTTCCATCCTTCCTTAGATGAGATTCCTCGTACACGACCAGGATGCTCAGGGTTACCGAGACCAGTCGTTAGAATGTCTTTCTCCCTTTGCGGCTTAAATGTTCCTTCGCTCTGCTTAGCTGCAATTGCATATATGTTTTTTTCCGCTTCTTCGATAGTGGGATCATCAAAAGATACACCAGACTCAGTTTCCCTTGGTTTTCTAGCACGGATCCAATTAGCTGTCCTTTCACCAAGTTGCTCGGACAGCGTCGGCAACCCTGCAGCCTTCTTCTCGGCGTCTTCTTGTCTCCATTTAGGAACCTGACGCTTGTAACCACCTGTGCCAAGGTGGTGGCGGTATTTGTTCTTCTTAGATAGTTCTGAATTTGCCTCACTTAGCGATATGAAATCAGGGCTGCTCCTCTGCTCTAGAAATACTGCCCACTGACCTGCTGAGATTTTATATTTTTTCGTCGGGTCTAGGCCTTTCTTTGCAAACTTTGTATTCATCTCAAACCTCCAGTTTCGGAAATTGATTGCAAACTGCTTCATCGTGTATTTTTCACGAGTTCTTCTGAACCCCCAGGCAAAATGAACCTCGTTATTAGCTTATTCCACATTTGATTCTTGACATCATTTGATACATCTCTCCACTGTCGGATTGTGATGTCAAGATTATCTCTAACTAAGAACCCAAGTGCATTCCGGAACTTAGGCAGTTCCTCTTCTGGAGCTAGGGGCTGACCATTCGGGCTCACGTCTGTGATTTTATATGTCTTATCAGTAAACTTGTTTAGCCCCCTGTCACCTCTGTTCCGATCGCTCTGCTTCCTTTTCCTTGACCTCTCGGTGGTTGTCTCGGTCGATTCCGGTGCGCCTTGGGTCGGTTCCGGTGCGCCTTGGATCGGTTCCGGTGCGTCTTGGGTCGGTTCCAGTGCGTCTTGGTATCGTGTCGTAGCTTTTTCGAGCATCGCACAAAATTGAGACAAGACCTCCTATTCATGTAATAAAATGCACAAGAAATCATGCATGTGTAATAGACATTGTGAAATCAGCTAATTAATTAGGTACACACACGAAATTAAGGATGTGTAATTTACCTCATGTTCTTGTGGATCATAAGTAGGGTCACGTTGCAACTCACGCGCAGCGGCCCTATCTATCCTAGTGGTAGGAAAAGGGTCGCTAGGCGTTTCATATCCTTCACTGCTGGATTCTTCTTGAGCAACACTCTTGTCCATGTGGTCGGGCCCTAATCCTTGGTCCTTGGTTGGAGAACTCATTGAGCTACATATTAACATAAGCAATAATTAAATTCATATTAACAAATACCCTAACCCTTAACCACTAACACTAACCCTAAGCCCTAACCCTAACCCCTAATATTGTGATACGAATATTATCGAGTTACGTATAGAGAGGGAGAGTCGTATAGGACGTAGAGAGAGAGATGGAGAGTCGTATAGAACGTATAGAGAGAGAGAGAGAGGGAGAGAGGAGTCGTATAGGATGTATAGAGAGGGAGAGAGGGAGAGAGGGAGATGGAGAGTCGTATAGAACGTATAGAGAGAGAGGGAGAGAGGAGGAGTCGTATAGGACATATAGAGAGGGAGATGGAGAGTCGTATAGAGAGGGAGAGATGGAGAGTCGTATAGAACGTATAGAGAGGGAGAGAGGGAGAGAGGAGGAGTCGTATAGGACGTAGAGAGAGAGATGGAGGAGTCGTATAGGATGTAGAGAGAGAGAGAGATGGACGTATAGAGTGGAATACGTTGTTTACTAGAGAGTGGAAGCCAAAAAAACATTTTATACTAGTGAATCTAGTCTACATTTTACAATGGAATACGATGTTTACAATGGAATACAATGGAATACGTTGTTTACAATAGAATACAATAGAATACGTTGTTTACAATGGAATACAATGGAAAAAACATGCTTTCCGTTGCTCTCTCCTCTCTCTCTCCATCTCCCTCCCTTTCCTCTCTCTTCCCTCCCTCCCTCTCCCTCTCTTTCCTCTCTCTTCCCTTTCCCTCTCTCTCCTCTCTCTCTCTCTCCCTCCACTCTCTTTCCTATATATACACTCCCTCCTCTCTCTTCTCTCTCTCCCTCCCTCCACTCTCTTTCCTCTCTCTTCCCTTTCCCTCTCTCCTCTCCTCTCTCTTCCCTCTCCCTCCTCTCTCTTCTCTCCCTCTCTCTCGATCACTCTCTGCAGAGACGCGCGCAGGGGGTTTACACCCTAAACCCTCTCCCTCTCTTCCCTCTTCCTCCTCTCTCTTCCCTCTCACTCTCTCACTCTTCCTAGGCTTAGGGTTTACACGCGCGGTGGCGGCGGCGGCGCGTGCACGGCGGCGGCGGCGCGTGCATGCCCGAGCGATCATAGTCGAAGAAAGGGAGAGAGAGAGAGAGAGAGAGAGAGAGAAGAACTTACCTACGGCGCGTGGACGACGGTGGCGCACGGCGGAGAAAATCGCCAGGCGAAATTTTGGCAGCCTGACGGCGGGAAGTGTGAAAGACAGGGCGCCAATGACTTAGCGAATTTTCGGCCCCGAGCGTGCTCCTTTATATAGGAGAAATTTCTACTGGCGGTTCTCTATGACAACCACCAGTAGAAATGATTTCTACTGGCGGTTGTCATAGAGAACCGCCAGTAGAAATGCCATCCACAGACTGTGGAGGCCATTTCTACTGGCGGTTTTCGTTGTGAACCGCCAGTAGAAATGTCATCCACAGACTGTGGAGGCCATTTATACTGGCGGTTTTAGTTGTGAACCGCCAGTAGTAATGTTTTTAGTATATTATTTTTAATTGTATATTCATACATTAAGTATATAAATTTTTATACTGTACATATTAAATATATAAATATATATATTTAGTATACATAATATATATATATTTATATATTACTTCTCTCTCTCCCTCCTCTCTCTCTCTCCTCTCTCTCTCTCCTCTCTCTCTCTTTCTCCTATCTCTCTCTCCTCTCTCTCCCTCTCTCTCTTCTCTCTCTCTCTCTCCTCTCTAGAAAGTCACTAGAATGCCCGTTCTTGCAGTGTTTAAATACTACGTCGTCTCCTGGCTTCGCGTCTCTCATCACCATTGGTGTGAAGTTCTTTCACAAGTATCAGATCTGGTAAACATCTTTCCAAGTTCTTTCACAACATGTTCTTTGAAGATGCTTGTTTCTTACTGCCTGATATGTATATATTAGTTGAATAGTCCTCCCTGCTTTTATTTTACCTCGCGTTCTAGGTGATAAACCATGACCGGGAAAAAGACCACGACTTCCTCTAACGGCGGCACTCCAAAGAAAGCCAAGGTGGTGGTGGAGGATGAGGAAGAGGCGGGGTTGGAGGATGAGGAAGAGGCGACTGTGACACTATCCGTGGAGAAGGACGCGCTGGAGTGCGACATCTGCTGCCTACCCTTCCAGTCTGAAGTTTTCATGGCAAGTCAGATTACCATGCATGTATATATACAGTACATATTGATCGGTAGGCTCCAACATGATGCTCTGCTCTGTGTAAAATCAGTGCAAGAACGGGCATTCTGGATGTGCAAAGTGCTGCATCCGCACGGACGGTAAGTGCTGGACCTGCTCCGAGCGCATTGGCAACAATAGCTCTCTCTCCCTCTCCCTCTCCTCTCTAGAAAGTCACTAGAAAGTCGTGTAAAATTACATGCTTCGGTTTGTCGCTAACAATAATCAATTACATGACATGTCCTAACAATAATCAATTACATGACAACTATATAATCTAGGGAGCTATTGTTCTGCCTTGTCCATCGTGGCGTACCTAGGGCATCGAATTGCGTGGGATGCTTCGCTCAACGTTCCTTATCTTCGTTGGATGGTCTATGAAAAGAGACATGTTGTTGAACTGGTTAAAATCCTCTAAATCAGATACACCATCAACTCCTATAGCTTGTTGTTTTCCAGGAAAAACTACATGCTTCGGTTTGTCGGTGCTTTTCTTCTCATTGTTAGAAATGATGTGTTCAGCATAGAAGACCTGTGCAGCACGATTAGCAAGGATCCATGTGTCATCTTTGTAACCTACCTTACTTAGATCAAGAACTCTGGCCCCATAGTTGTCTACCGTGACATATTTGTCTTCAACCCATTGACATCGGAAAACCGAGATCTGAAATGTACCATAGTCTAGTTCCCATATGTCCTCAATAAAGCCAAAATATGTAATAATCTCACCAGTTTCATCATCTATGGCCTCGCATCGAACACCACTGTTTTGTGACATGCTCTTTTTGTCCTTGGACTTTGTACAAAATGTGAATCCACTAATGTCATAGGTTTGCCATGTTGTGACCTGGCGTGATGGTCCAGATGCCAATCCCTTGATGGTTTTTTCTTCTATTGTTTCTCCACGTGGAATGTCCTTCACCATTAGCCATGTGTTGAACCGCTGCTTATGTTTCTTCATTACCCAATCAGCCGTATGCCCAGGATTTTGCTCGTGAAGCTCATTGATGTGTTGTTGGATAAATGGCTCTATTATCGCTAGCTGATGTAGGATGTTGTGATGTGCCTCAAGTATTGTATTGTAATCTGGTGGGATGAAAGATTTCCGTCCCATCCTCCCGCTTCCATACAATCTACCCTCGTGTCGTGACGGAGGCAGACCTATTGCAACCTGGTCTTTTAGGATACTATTGCAGAATGGACCTCCGAACTCAATGGCCTCTTCGGTACAGTACCCCTCTATCATGGATGCCTCGGGACGAGCATGGGTTGATACATAGCCATTCAGTATTGACATGAAACGCTCGTACGTCCACATTTCATGCAAGTACATAGGACCCAATGCCTCTATTTGTGGCACCAAGTGCACCACAAGGTGCACCATAATATCAAAGAACGATGGAGGGAAACACATCTCAAACTGTGATATTGTCTCCACTGTGAATTCCTGAAGAGATGCCAACTCATCACGGTCAATTACCTTTTGTGAAATTCTATTGAAAAAGTAGCACAACCGTGTGATTGCCATCTTTAAAACCAAAGGATTTATAGCCCTTATGGCAATAGGTAGGAATGTAGTCAGCATGACATGACAATCATGTGAGTTGTAGTTGGTGACTATCAGGTCTTTCATTGACACAATACTTCATATGCTAGAGCAGAATCCGGATGGGACTTTCAAATTCTTAAGCCAAACACACATCGCATGTTTCTCATCTACATTGAGATTGTAGCTTGCTGCTGGGAGATGATACTTCCCATTTTCTTGAAGAACAGGATGTAGTTCCTTTTTTATGCCTAAATTTACCAAGTCCATGCGTGAATTGAGCCCTTCTTTTGTTTTGCCCTTTATGTCTAGCAAGGTGCCAATTATGCTTTCAAACACGTTCTTTTGAACGTGCATACCATCGATCGCATGTCGCACATCTAACTCTTTCCAGTAAGGCAAGTACTCGAAGAAAATAGACTTTTTCTTGAATATAGCCCCCAGAGCTGGTTTGACATCCTTCCTTGTTTTTCCGTCTTTTGTCTTCTTCCCGAAAACAAACTTGATATTCCTGACTATTTCAAAAACTCTATGACCTTTATTGTTACCCGATGGAGCAGTAGAATGTAGTTCACCATTATTGTCAAAGTACTTATCCATCTTTCGCATGCGGTACCTGTGTCCTTCCAATAAAAAGCGTCTATGCCTCATGTACACTATCTTCTTAGATGCAGTAAGGGACACGTAAGCAGTTTCATCAATGCATACTATGCAGCCAACCTTTCCCTTAAACTGGCCTGATAATGTGAAGAGTGCAGGGTAATCATTGATCGTAACAAAAATAATTGCTCTCAGCGTGAATGAATCTTTACGATACTCATCCAACATTTGAACACCCGTTACCCACAATATTTTCATATCCTCCATTAAGGGCTCTAAAAATACATCCATATCAACTCCAGGTTGTGTAGGTCCAGAAATAAGCATGGTTAGCAAAATGTACTTATGTTTCTGCATCAACCATGAAGGAAGGTTGTATATGGTGAGGATCACTGGCCATGTGCTATGCTTGCTGCTCCTTTCAGCAAATGGATTCATTCCATCAGTACTCAGTGCGAACCTAACATTTCTTGGTTCATCGGCAAAGTCTCGGTGGTTCTCATTGAAATCTTGCCACTGCTTCCCATCGGCTGGATGTCGAAGCTTCCCATCGTTTTTGTGCTCATCAGAAGCATGCCAGCTCATAAGTTTGGCATCCTCAGGGTTAGCGAACAAACACCTCAATCGATCGACGACGGGGAGGTACCACATCACCAAAGCAGGAATCTTTTTGAGCGCATAATAGTCTACTTCTTCTTTTTCTTTGCTCGTGGATTTTGAAGTCTTCTTTTTGGCTTTCTTTCGCTTCTTCCCTTTAGACATAGATGCAACACACTCTTCCTCTCGATAGTCTTTATTCGTCTTGTACCTACTTGCACCACACTTTGGGCAGCTCTCCAAGTCTTTATAATCATCACCTCGATAAAGGATACAGTGATTTCTACACGCGTGGATCTTCTCCACGCCCATAGTGAGTGGACTGATTAGTTTCTTTGCATAGTACGTGTTAGCAGGCACTTTGTTCTCCTTTGGAAGCATGTCTGCGATAATACTCAAGAACGCATCGAAGCCAGCATCAGATAGACCATATCTAGCTTTTAACATCAACAACTTTAACACAGACCGGAGCGTCGTGAACTCTTTGGTACAGCCCTTAGACTCGTCGTACAAAGGCTCTTCTGCTGCCTTCTTCAGGGACTCCATACCTTTCATGAAGAACATCGATGGATCTGTATGACGACGCAACATTGCCTCTAACAACTCTGCATCTTCCTCGTCCATAACATTTGGCAGAACATGGGTTCTTTCACGTTCATTTCCTCCGGCGTAACCATGATCAGTAACATTTGGCACTACATGTTCGCTCTGTGGAAGAGGTTGTTGTGTCTCGTGAACGAACTGAAAGTTGTCGTCGATGTTCGCAGGGTTTCCAGTTGTATAAGGCGAAGAGCTACCCTCTCCATGCTTTGTCAAAATTATGTAATCCTTCACAAATCCTCGGCATACCAGATGAGATATGATTTGTTCTGTGTCATCAAATACAATAGCATTTTTGCAGTCCATGCATGGACAATATATGTGCTTTGTCTTTGTTCTCCAAGCATGGTTCATAACGACAACAATAAACTTATGGACCTCAGATATGTATGATGGATCTAGCCTTGATAAGTTATACATCCAGGATATCCTCTCCATCATCACCTGTAAAAAAAGTAACATAAAACACACAAGGCACACAAATTGGCAAGAGAAACATATACCAATATTTCGTAACAACTAAATATATCATGGATAAAGAAAATTGGCAAAAGAAACATGAACAACCTTTCTTAGCGACCTTCTTCCAAAAAAAGATCAAAACCTCCCCTTGTATTTTGTGAAATCTGGCCTTCCAATAAAAGTTGGGCTGCGCGCGAGCTACACAGTTTTTGTCGGGAAGGATGAAGCATAGGCGGTTGGATCGATTAGGCAACCTAACTACTTTATCTCTAACACATGGTGAAACCCTAGATCCAAAATGTGGCTAAAATGGAGGAAAAATGAACAAAATTTGGCAAAAGAAACATAAGCCAAACTTTCCTAGCAACTAATAAACAAAAAATTTTAATACCCAAAAGGATCTCTAACACATGGTGAAAGCCTAGTTTCAAAATGTAGTTAAAATTGAGCAAAAATGAACAATAATTGACAATTGAAACATAATTAAACCAACCTTCCATACAACACATTCACCATTCATTAAGCAACTAAATATGTGTTATGGATAAACTTATTTGAGAACTAAACATGAAAAAGGAGAGGGAATAGACAAAAAATAACCATCTTAAGCAACCTCATTTGAGGAAATAGAGAAAATAACCTAGCTATACTCTTCTCTCTCACATGTAAAACCCTAGATCCAAAATGTGGCTAAAATTGAGCAAGAATGAACAAAAATTGACAAAGAAACATAAACCAACCTTTCTTATCCACCTTCTTCCAAGAAATGAAGACCAAAACCTTCCCCCTTATATTTTTTGTGAAATCTGGACCTCCAAAATCGCCTCCAATGGAAGTTGGCTGCGAGCATACAGTTCACTGTCGGGGGGGAAGAAGAGTGGTATTTATAACACATAGTTCACTGGCGGTTGGCTTGAAAAACCGCCAGTGGAAACCTATTTCCACTGGCGGTTATCTTAACACAACCGCTAGTGAAAATAGGATATTTCCACTGGCGGTTGTGTTACACCAACCGCCAGTGGAAACCTATTTCCACTGGCGGTTCTGTTACACCAACCGCCAGTGGAAATAACCGCCAGTGGAAATATCCTATTTCCACTGGCGGTTGTGTTAAGATAACCGCCAGTGGAAATAGGTTTCCACTGGCGGTTCCTATTTCCACTGGCGGTTGTGTTAAGATAACCGCCAGTGGAAATAGGTTTCCACTGGCGGTTCCCAAGCCAAGCCCACCTCGTTTTTTTACTGGCGCGCGATAACTGAAACCGCCAGTGATAATTTATGGGTGCCGCAGGCTATGAGCATTTTTCTACTAGTGTTTGCATGGTCTGTTGGAGGTAGTCTGAGCCCGCTGGAAATGGAAGGGAAGCATATATCTAACTAGCATACGACGTTAGCTTTCTGTTGCCGCCAGTATGATAGCGTGTGGACACCCGTTTGAATTCACTAGTGTTACTATTTAGCAACTCTTAACGCTATTGGATCCGAATATGATTCGAAATAGACCAAACTAACAATTAGCTAAAGGGTTGCTAATTGTTTAAATATGGGATAAGGGATGAGATATATAGGAGAGTTGCTGGAGATAACCTTAGTAAGTTACTCTTTCGATTCAAGGGCTAATTGCTAGCTACTTACAAAATAGCTAAAGTTAGCTCTGGTGCATCTAGATAGGAGAAAAAATAGACTAATTTTTGGCTAAGTCTCTAACTATGTATCACCCTGAATTTGTGGTATAAAATTTCGTCTCCAATATTCACCAAATCCACGTGTTACTCTCTTTTCTCTTCCTGTTTCGCTCTTTCCTCCTATTTTCAAAGCAATATAGAGACGGGTGTCTGTATCACGTGTAACCAAAACTAAGTTGATGTTGTTGTTGCATCAATGTCGTAGCATATTTATTTTGTCTGATGTTGTATCTAATCGTGCGTTCGTCTAGTTTTGATTTTCGATTCACGGATTAATCTCGATTAGAAGCAGGCAAGATTGAGTAGAGAGTAGTCGGCCCAGCCCGGCCTTAGGCGTGCGCCTAGGCCCCACCTCCCCCTACATGCCCCCTCCCCCTCATTCTCTCTTTCCCTCGCAGCAACCTCCCTCTCCCTCTCTTCCACCTCTCCCCTTGCCCTAGGTTGGATCCCGATGAGCGGTTGTTGCCGTCCGTCGAGACCATGGTGAGCTCCCCTCTCTCCCTGCCCTAGCCAATCCCCTTCCCCGTGTGCGCGCGCAGCCCCCGGCGAGCCGCAGCCCCTACGCGCCCCACCGGCGCGACTGTCCGGCGTCGATGCGGCGGCCCGCCCCCCGGCACGGCTGTCTGACCCCGGCGCGCGCAGCCCTAACGCGCGTAGTAACGTTTAAATTCAGTTTAATTCAAGTGTTGTATCGCGCGCTTCGTCGCGCGACGATTTGTTTTAGATCTAGTTTAATTCATATGTAGTGTCGCGCGCTTCGTCACGCGACGATTTGTTTTAAATTCAATTTAGTTCGTGTGTGTGTTGTCGCGCGCTACGTCGCGCGGCAACTCGTCTTAATTTCAGTTAGATCACGTGTGCTGTCACGCGCTTTGTCGCGTGACAATCCATTTTAATTTCAGTTTAGATAGCGTTGCGTTGCGCGCTTCGTCGTGCGATAATCCATTTTAATTTTGTTTAAATTACACGTTGTGTCGCACGCTTCGACGCATGACAATCCTTTTATTTCTGTTCGAGTAGTTTATTGTGACGCGCGTGTCAGGGACCATAATTAGGGGTACCCTCAAGGCCCCTAAATCTCAGCTGGTAACCCCCATCAGCACAAAGCTGCAAAGGCCTGATGGGTGCGATTAAATCAAAGATCGGTCCATTCAAGGGACACGATCGTGCCTCGCCCGAGCCTAGCCTCGGACAAGGGAAGCCGACCCCGGAGAACCTACGTCTCGCCCGAGGACCCCCCCCCCTCCAGCAACGGGCACACTATCGGCTCGCCCGAGGCCCAGTCTTCACCGAGAAGCAACCTTGGCCACATCGCCACGCCGACCGACCAAATCGCAGGGGCATTTAATGCAAAGGTGGCCTGACACCTTTATCCTGACGCACGCCCTCCAGTCGACAGAGCCGAAGTGACCGCAGTCACTTCGCCGCTCTACTGACCGGTCTGACAAGAGGACAGCGCCGCCTGCGCCGCTCCGACTGCTGAGCCACCCGACAGAGTGAGGCTGACAGCAGCCAAGGCCGGCCTCGGGCGTCATAGGAAACTCCGCCTCGCCCGACCCTAGAGCTCGAACTCGGGCTCAGCCCCAGAAGACGGCGAACTCCGCTCCGCCCGACCCAGGGCTCGGACTCGGGCTCAGCCCTGGAAGACGGCGAACTCCGCTCCGCCCGACCCAGGGCTCGGACTCGGGCTCAGCCCCGGAAGACGGCGAACTCCGCTCTGCCTGACCCAGGGCTTGGACTCGGGCTCAGCCCCGGAAGACGGCGAACTCCGCTCCGCCCGACCCAGGGCTCGGACTCGGGCTCAGCCCCGGAAGACGATGAACTCCGCTCCGCCTGACCCAGGGCTCGGACTCGGGCTCAGCTCCAGAAGACGGCGAACTCTGCTCCGCCCGACCCAGGGCTCGGACTCGGGCTCAGCCTCGGAAGACGGCGAACTCCGCTCCGCCCGACCCAGGGCTCGGACTCGGGCTCAGCCCCAGAAGACGACGAACTCCGCCTCGCCCGACCCCAGGGCTTGGACTCAGCCCTAGCCTCAGCCGACGGTCTCCGCCTCGCCCGACCCAGGGGCTCGGACTCGACCACGGCCACGGAAGACAGACTCGACCTCAACCTCGGAGGAGCCTCCACATCGCCCAACCTAGGGCGCGGACCGACCACGTCGACAGGAGGCGCCATCATTACCCTACCCCGAGCTGACTCAGGCTACGGGGAACAAGACCGGCGTCCCATCTGGCTCGCTCCGCCAGATAGGCAATGATGGCGCCCCGCACGCTCTGTGACGACGGCGGCTCTCGGCCCCCTTACGGAAGCAAGAGGACGTCAGCAAGGACTCGACGGCCCCGATAGCTGTCCTTCCGCCAGGCTCCAGCACTCCTCCGACGGCCATGACACCACACGAACCGGGTGCCAAAACCTCTCCGGCTGCCATGACGGCATGTACTTAGGGCGCTAGCTCTCCTCCGCTAGACACGTAGCACTCTGCTACACCCCCCATTGTACACCTGGATCCTCTCCATACGCCTATAAAAGGAAGGACCAGGGCCCTCTTACAGAGGGTTGGCCCGCGCGGAGAAGGACGAGACGGCACTCGCGCAAGGCTGCTCGCTCCCACTCCCGCGTGGACGCTTGTATTCCCCTACTGCAAGCGCACCCGACTCAGGCGCGGGGCTAACACGAAGGCCACGAGATCCACTCTCTCACGCCTGCCTCCCTCCGGCTGCTTCCTTTCCCCCCTTCGTGTTCCGCCTCGCGTCGACCCATCTGGGCTGGGGCACGCGGCGACAATTCACTCGTCGGTCCAGGGACCCCCCGGGTTTCGAAACACCGACAGTTGGCGCGCCAGGTAGGGGCCTGCTGCGTGTTGACGAACAGCTTCCCGTCAAGCTCCAGATGGGTAGTCTCCAGCAACCTTTCCAGCCCAGGACGGTGCTCCGTTTCGGGAATCTTGAGTTCATGTCCCTTGACGGCAGTTACGACATGATACTCCTTCCCCCGCTGTGCGACAGCGACAATGGCGGTCGACAACCCGCTCGCCGGCGGGGAAATCGACGACGCCTTCCCCACGTGGTGGAAGGACGACATTCGGGCTTGTCCCGTCCCCTCCCCCGCCGATGGAGGAGGAGGCGAGGCAACCAAGGCCAAGCGGGAAGCGGCATCTCGTTGGTTGTCGAGCGAGTCGACGGCGCCGGCGCCCCAACAGAGGGCGCGTCGGGCATCGATCACGCGTCTGAGACGAAAATGAGCGCCGCCTCCCTGCAACGCGCCGATCTCGAGCAAACGCACGACGCCAGCACGCTCGCGAAGGACTTGCTGGGCGTCACCCTCGTACCTGAGACAACGGTGCAGTCAGTCCCAAACGCGACCTCGTCACCGACCGTCGACCGAAAGGTACCGACCGATTCCCATCTTGCGTCTTTTGGGTTCGACCTCGACCCACCAAGCGACTCCGCTTCGGTGAGCACTTTCATAGAGGCGAGTCCAAACCCTCTGGGGCATCGTGTGCGATCACCCTGGGACCGGCTGACGGACGTCTCGACCTACGAGCCCTCGGGGTCCGAGGAAGATGGCGAGCCCGACCTCTGTTGGGATTTCTCCGGACTTGGTAACCCCAGTGCCATGCGGGACTTCATGACCGCATGTGACTACTATCTTTCCGACTGTTCCGACGGCAGCCGTGGCCTCGACAATGAGGACCGCGGCCCATGTCGTGAATGTTTCCACGTCGATCTAGGGGGTCCTGACGAAGGCAACCACCTTGGTATGCTGGAAAACGGTGATCCCCCTAGGCCCGTGCCTCACGTTGACATCCTTCGGGAGCTAGCTGTGGTCCCCGTCCCGGCGGGGTCCTGACCCACAGCTCGAGCAAATCCGCGAGAGGCAGGCCAGGCTCGATGAGGGAGCAGGAACGCTTGTGCCGATCCGCCGGGACATCGGGCAGGAATGGGCGGTCCAACCCCCAGTCGGAGAAGCGCGTCATCTCCCCCAGGGCATCCAGCACCGCATCGCCGACGACGTCAGGGTGAGGCCACCGCCGGATTCCAGCGGAGTCGGCCAGAACCTGGCTGCAGCGGCAATGCTTCTCCACGCGATGTCGGAGCTGTGACAGAACCACCCGAATTATTCCAGCTTAAGTGCCTAAGTCATGCCTCAAGGGCCGTGACACACTTAAATCGGAATAACCCGTCAGTCCTTCAGATCTAGTCTGATAGAGCCACTTAACCAGGATCAAATTCCACAATCTCACTCGAAGGTGAGTCACAGAAGAAATACAATAAAACAGGAAACCTCAAATTAAGTACTGAATTATTACATAAATCGGAGTTCTGGAGTAGCAAATAAAGTTCATAAGGTAAAGTGCAGCGGATAATCGATGTCGTCGGTAATGAGGAAATGGGCAAGGCCTAGCCCACTACTCCTCATGCTCCTCTCCTGCTGGAGCAACATCCCACTCGACCGTCCAACCCGGTGGCAGGGTGGTTGGCCAAGTCACACCATCAACCAAATCCTGCATGGTACCTGCAAAAATGGTGCCACAAGCAAGGCTGAGTATACTAATACTCAGCTAGACTTACCCGGTGTGAGGAGTCTACTCCTCTACCTCTAGACTATGCAGCTGTTTGGCTGAGGGGTTTGGTTTGCCAAAAGCACTAGCTGTTTCTAAAATCATCTTTTAGCTTTTCAATTTCTACCATCATTAACTTAACTAGATTTGCTCCTTCTAAGCATACATGGTAACAATCAATTAGTTCAATCAACAAGTTATCTGATGTAACCACATTTCGCTTCTTACTCGATGCAGTACAAGGAATCAAGCAGTCTCATTAGCTGCGAGAAGCAGACGATTCGAATCGAGTTTTAACCTTGCAAGGTAAACCTAAACACACGGCATGTCAGGGCACTCCGACCCTACACATGACAACCGTCCCCATCGATTCCCCGTTCGCGTCCAGGCCTCACCGCCTTGGCATACAATGCTCCACTGACCCCGGCTGCCGCCGTGCAGTGACCGCACTTGTACCCACCATAGCTAGCATGGGAGAACCAGTCTCAGGTCGCATGAGGGATAAAGTCCGCGCCCGGCTTCACTCAGGTACTAGGTTTACCGGTTACCATTTTTCCCGGCATGTGCTTAGTACGTTCAAAAGCTTGACTCAGGTATCCACACATTAATCCTTAATTCATTTTCCCGTCTCATGGACAAGGCATCCTCCCTGGATCCAAGGCCATAGACCAACATCTATCCCGTTATCAAGATGAATACAATCAATTCCTGACCTCGCGCGAGTGCTAGAAAAATCACTCGACTTCTACCGAGATCCTGATTAGCAAGCAGCTACTCGACCTAGCATACTAGTATTCATCTCAAAAAGGAGTCCTAAGTTCATGCATCTAGAGGTTTCAAGCAATTCCTACACTTAAGTGCACATTACAAACCTACAAGCATTAAGTGTAGTAAAGTAGCATATAATAATAGGTTATGCATAAAACCGGGGCTTGCCTTCAATTGCTGGGGCTGCGGGGAGATCCTCAATGGCAGCCTCTGAAGCCTGCTCCTGGTCCTCCTCTTGGACAGGTCCTTGCTCGGGGATGAGCACGTACTCTCTGTCGGCAATATTACAATCTAATGAATGCAATGCGTAAGATATATGCATGATATGATATGTGCTTTAGAAATCACAACTTAAAAGGTGTATAATCTTTCTTGAGTTAAACAAAGTTAACTTTACTTATTAAAGACCCTTGGGTGGTATACTTGGTAAATTAAGTTAAACTTTAGCTAAGGCAAGTGGTAGGTTTTACTTTTAGGGGTTCCACTGAATTCTTTTAAGTCTTAGGGATGATTGATAAGCACTCAAGTTAGACTGATTGAAGTGGGGTTTAGCTCTTCTTTCCTTTTCTTTTTATTCTCTTTAATGTTTTGGAGTAGGTTTGAACTACAAGTTGCTTTTATAAAATTCTAGAAATTCTGCAAAAATTATAGTAGCTTGCTACTGGTGTATGTTTCTTTTTCTTAAAATTTGGGGATCAGAAGGTGAATAGTTTTCTCTGCATAAAATTATGAAACTCTAGGGTAGAAGAGGTGCTTTGAACTACAACTAATATTTAACAGTGGGTAATTCTTCAGAACTTATTTTTGCTGGCCTTTAGGTGTTATAATATGACTTGATACAAACTTCTAGCCATTAATACCTTTTAATTATTTTTCTATGGTTTTCTCAAGTTTCTAGCCAAATGGGTGCTTTCTACTACCACTATATTTGAAAAATATCAAACAACAGAGTTCTTATTTTTCTTAGTTATCGTTTTGTGCAAGAGCAATCATTCTGAAGTTTGGCATCTTTTTGCTTAAGGGAAGGGGTGGGGTGCATTATTTGAATTAAATGGCCTTTCCCTTAAATCATTAGCAAATGGTATGAGTTTGCTTCTTTTTCATGGGTTTGCATTTTCCTCTGGTAGTTTACCTTATCATGGACTTAGCTAATTTTTGGTTGCCCATTATCACATTATTTGAGGTTGTTCATGATTTAGTTGGAAAATGCCTTATTATCACCTTGTTTTTATTTCCCTTACTTAAAAAGTTGGGCTGAGGTGCTCTATATTTTTGTAGTGGGGCTCTGGTGGTTATTAGTCCACTGGATTTTTGTTAAGCATTTTGGTTATAGTTTTGCCTCTTTAATAATTGATTTTTAGTCTTATTTAGGCTAAACAAATCATTTTAATTTAAAACTGGTCCAAATTAATGGTCTCTGTATTTTTCCAAAGTTCTCTGTTACATAAGTAAACTAGGAAAAATAATATTAATCACTGTTCATTAATTTCTAATACCTTTCTGATTTTCTCTAAGTTTTGGACAAAACACCTTTAAATGAGAAAATACATCATAATTTCTAATGCTGGGGTTCCTACTATTTTTAAACAGTGTCTAACAGAGGTTTGAATATCCACAAATTTTCTTAAGTCTAGTACAGAAGAAAAACTAATTTTTCTTGATTAAATAAGGTTTAGTGGGTTTCTGTTTTTAATTTTAAACTCTAAAATTTTGAACAGAAAGCATAGGGTTTACTATTTTTAAATGATAGATTGTAATATACAGAGGCTAGCAAAATTGGTTTGACATTTTTCGAGTAAGAATTCATCAAGTTATGAATTTTACAAGTTCTCTGGTTATTTAAAAGAATTTCAGAATCGATTTAAATGAAAATCTACTTTGCACTGGGGTCCCTGGAGGTTTTCTAAGTTTTTCCTCGCGAATCAGTCCTCAGGCTACTATTCACCAGGGTCTCTGACATTGCAGAAAACCCCTCGGGTTCTTCACCTCCTAACCCGAGGTCCTCAGTTTAACTTAAACAGTAGCCGCGGCGGGGAAAAGGGCGGAGGGGCTTACCAGCGGCGAGACTGTTCCGGTGAAGAGGTCGAGGATGAAGGGGAGGTCCTGGGGATCACAACGGTGTGCGGAACGCCGTCGGAGATGGTCGGAGTCGGTCGGTCCACGCGCGCAGGCGGGGATACTCGTCGGCGGCGAGGAGACCGGCCTGGTCACGGCGAGGTAGTCCAATCAAATGGGTCAGGGAGGTCCACGGGATGCCAGAGAAGTTATGAGCGAGAGGAATTGGGCGGAGACTCACCGGATAACTCGGTCCACGCGCGGCGGCGGAAGACCGAAGTCCGGCGAAGCCGATCTCGGGCCTCCGGTGAAGTCCGGCTGGGTCCGAGGGCTTGGCGAGCTTCACGGGCTACTGGTGGAGCTGGCCGAAGCACTGGCTTGGCTTGAGGACGGCTGGGGGGAGCTGGCCACGGTGGCCGAAGCTCGGGCGGCAATGGCGGGTGGAAATTAAGCTCGCCGGAGCTAAGGAAAGCGGCTGGCCGAAGAGGGTGAGTGCGGGGTGAAGTGAGGCGCGCCCGGGGAGGCTTTATAGGCGCGGGCGGGCACGGCCGAGGGCGAGGACGCGCGGCGGACGCGACTGGTCGCCGGGGAGCGCGCGCGCGCGGGTTGGGCGAGCTCTGGCGCGCCGGCCAGGGTCGAACACGTGGGAGCACGCGTTCTGCCCAAGTTCTGGCGCGTGTAGTCGCTCATCCGAGCCTGCTCTCACCTTGGTCAATGCACAAAACCTCTTCCCCTCCCTACAAGCTACCATTCTTGTGTGGAGGTCATAGGATTTTGCCTACTGGTTGCAGAGATATGGAGCCAGGAAATCTGGTCTGTCTCCCTGCGCAAATCCGAGGCAAATCCAAGGTTTAGTCGTGTCTAGGGCTCGCGTCCCAATGCCATCTTCTGGCACACGACAGAGGGGTTAGTTAGGCACATTTTTGTCAATGGGGCCATTAGGATTCGAGTTAGGGATCAAGGTGAACATCCCTGATCTTTGGCTCAAGGTCTGATTTTCAGAAATCTGAAATTCAGAATTCTTATCAAGTCCCACATGGAAAACTTGATTTGGGGTTTTATTTGAATTATTTTAGCTAAGCTTTCTCAACCTTTCTTGTTGCTCATTAAATATACTTCAATTTTTGTAATTGGCTCAACTCAAGATTTTAAACTTTTCACTCCCTTTTCCTCTCTTTTGAATTTTTGCTCATGGGGCTCATTTAGGGTTTTCAAACTAGGGTTGCACAATCTGATCTTTTAAGGGACTTATTTGTTTTGATCATGACACTTTTGAGTATACACTTGGTGACTTCATTATTTCTTAAGTTACTTTGATGCTCATGCTTACTTTGGTTCACATAAAATGATGGCTCTTGGTTTGGCTTTTTGAGAAAAACCCTGAGTGACACTGGGGTGTCACAGCCTTCCCCCCTTAAAGGAATCTCGTCCCGAGATTTGGGCCAGAGTCCTCCCGGGGTAAAGCGAAGGGTGAGACTGATAGGAAATGGGTGATTATTGCCATTATTAGAATAAACTGCTCTTCGAATGTCATTCTCTTTGCAACTTCAGAAGGAAGTCCTTTTAAGTTTTACTTTATAGTTACTTCATTCTGAATTAAGATCATATTTTTGGAAATTAGATTCGAAAGGCAGGAGGAGGGGTTTGGGGGTGATTACGTACCAGCTTCCTTGGGTAGGCAATCGGGAAAGTTGGATCTCAGGAATTCCTCGGTTTCCCAAGTAGCTTCCTCCTCTGAGTGATTACTCCACTGGACCTTGAACATCTTGATCGATTTAGCCCGAGTTGATCTTTCCTTGCAATCCAGAATCTTGGAGGGGTACTCTTTGTACGAGAGATCTGGCTCTATCTCCAATTCTGGCTCTGCTAAGATTTCAGTCGGCAATCGAACACACTTCTTCAGTTGAGATACATGAAAAACATTGTGAATGGCAGACATCTTTGAAGGTAACTTCAGCTTGTATGCCACGGGTCCACATGCTTCTATGATCTCATAAGGTCCAATGTAACGAGGAGCTAGCTTGCCTTTGATCCCAAACCTCTGCATTCCCTTGGTGGGTGATACCTTGAGGTATACAAAACTTCCCACCTCGAACTGGAGAGGTTTCCTTCTTCTATCATGATAACTCTTCTGTCTGGCCTGAGCAGCTTCTAGATTCTTCCTGATTAGCTTGACCTTCCTTTCGGCTTCAGTCACTAAATCAGGTCCAAAAACTTCTCTTTCACCAGACTGAGACCAATTGAGTGGTGTCCTGCACCTTCTTCCGTAGAGAGCTTCAAAAGGTGCCATCTTTAGGCTGGACTGATAACTATTGTTATAAGCAAACTCTGCCAAGGAGAGGTGCTTATCCCAGTTCTTGCCACAATCGATCGCACAAGCTCTCAGCATATCTTCCAGGATTTGGTTTACCCTTTCCGTCTGACCATCAGTCTGTGGGTGGTAAGCTGAACTCCTGATTAGCTTGGTTCCCAAAGACTTTTGCAATTGTTCCCAAAATCTGGCAACAAATTGGGCTCCTCGGTCAGAAACAATGGTCCGAGGTAATCCGTGCAAACACACGATCCGGTCAATATACAATTCTGCATATCTCTGAGCCTTATCAGTGGTGTGCACAGGAAGAAAATGTGCCACTTTCGTCAATCGGTCCACAATAACCCAAATTGAATCATGATGACGAGAGGTGTTGGGCAGACCCACAATGAAATCCATGCTGATGTCGTCCCACTTCCACGAAGGTACGGGTAGTGGTTGCAAGGCTCCAGCTGACTTCAAGTGGCTTGCCTTTACCCTCTGACAGGTGTCACATTCTGATACATACTGGGCTATTTCCCTCTTCATTCTGGTCCACCAGTACAAAGGCTTCAAATCATGGTACATCTTGGTGCTTCCCGGATGCATAGAGAATTTGGAGAGATGAGCTTCATCCAAAATTCTCCTCTTGAGATCCTGGTCTTTAGGAATCACCAATCTGCTTTTGAACCATAACACACCCTTCTCATCCTGGCGGAAACAATTATACTTCTCAACCTTCTGATGGAGATTCTTCTTGATAATCTGCACTCCCTTGTCACTTAGCTGGGCCATGATGATCTGGTCTTGCAAAGCTGGCTCAACAGAAATGTGAGACAAAGAACCAGAAGGAATCACTTCAATTTGCATCTTGCTCAACTCATCACACAAGGTGTTAATGCGAGAATCCATCAGAACACAGTTGCACTGCAACTTCCGACTCAAAGCATCAACTACCACATTAGCCTTTCCTGGGTGATAATGTACCTCCAGGTCGTAATCCTTGATCAGCTCTAGCCATCTTCTCTGCCTCATGTTAAGATCAGCCTGAGTAAAAATGTACTTAAGGCTCTTATGATCAGTGAAGATGTTGCAGTGGGTTCCCATTAGATAGTGCCTCCACATCTTCAATGCATGAACCACTGCTGCTAACTCAAGGTCATGAGTGGGGTAATTTTGCTCATGAGGCCTGAGTGCTCTCGAAGCATAAGCAATGACTCGGTTGTCTTGCATCAAGACACAACCTAGCCCGGTGCCCGAGGCATCACAATATACATCAAAAGGCTTGCTGCTGTCGGGTTGCGCCAATACTGGTGCTGTGGTCAGATGCTGCCTTAATGCATGGAAGGCATCTTCGCACTTCTGACTCCACACAAATTTGACTTCTTTCTTTAGCAACTCAGTAATAGGCTTCGCAATTCGAGAGAAGTCCGGAATAAATCTTCGGTAATAACCAGCTAATCCCAGAAAACTCCGAATCTGACGAACAGTTGTTGGTGGCTTCCAGTTCATCACCTCTTGCACTTTGTCAGGATCAACAGCTATTCCAGCCTGAGAGATAGTGTGACCCAAGAATTTGATTTCTTTTAGCCAAAAATCACACTTGGATAACTTGGCATAAAGGTGGTGCTCTCGCAGACGTTGAAGCACTACATGCAAATGCCCGGCATGTTCTTCTTCGTTCTTTGAGTACACCAGAATGTCATCGATGAAAACCACCACGAACTTATCCAATTCCGGCATAAAAACAGAATTCATCAGATACATGAAATATGCTGGTGCATTTGTCAGCCCGAATGACATCACCAAGAATTCATATAGCCCATATCTGGTGGAGAATGCCGTCTTCGGAATATCACTTGCTCGTATTTTGATCTGATGGTAGCCAGAGCGAAGGTCTATCTTGGAAAACACCTTGGCTCCGACCAACTGGTCAAAGAGAACATCAATACGAGGCAAAGGATACTTGTTCTTGATAGTTACCGCATTAAGAGGGCGGTAATCTATACACAGCCTCAAGCTTTCATCCTTCTTCTTCACAAACAGTGCTGGACATCCCCAAGGCGAAGTGCTTGGGCGAATGAAACCCTTATCCAGCAACTCTTGCAATTGCTTCTTCAATTCTGCCAACTCAGCGGGTGGCATTCGGTAGGGCCTCTTGGAAATTGGGGCCGTTCCCGGTTGCAACTCGATGGCGAATTCAATATCCCGGTCCGGTGGCATTCCTGGCAATTCATCAGGAAAGACATCTGCATACTCACAGACCACTGGGATCTTCTTCAGAGGTATCTCCGTCATAGAGAAAGCACATGACTGAGAAGAACCCTGACTAGGCAAAATCAAGGTGAAATTCCCGCAGAAAGGAGAATTAACTTCCACGGTACGACTGGCTATATCAAGCACAACTTGGTGCAAGGTCATCCAATTTGCCCCTAGAATAATGTCCACATTCTCCAATCCCAACACAAGAAGAGTGGTTTTGATAATGTGGCTTCCCAGTTGAATAGGCACACTTTGGTTTAATTGATTAGTTGCAATTTTACCCCCAGGTGTGACTATCATGAATGACCCTTTTGAGTGAGAGATTGGCAGTTTGCAATTAGCACTGAACCTTTGGCTAATGAAACTATGAGATGCACCAGAATCAAACAGAATTAAAGCAGGTTGATTATAAACTGAAAAGATACCAGTCATGATAGGAGCTCCTTCTGGCACTTCCTCAAGAGCAGTGAAGTTAAGCTTCCCTTGCCTGACTTGCACTTTCTGCTTTCTTCCCTTGTCTTGATTTGGTGCTGGCATCTGCCTCTGCTGGCTCCTGGGACAATTCTTGGCATAGTGGCCCACATTGCCACAAGTGAAACACTTGTTCCCATTGCCCTGGCGGAACTGCTGCTGCTGCGGAGGCTGATTGTTCCTTGGGGCGGGAGCTGGGTAGCGGTTGGGTGTCGGCTGCTGCTGCTGCTGAGGTGGCCTGATCACCCATCTGCCTGCCTGCTGCTGGAAACCCCTGCTCTGATTATGAGAAACAATCCGGAACCTCTGAGCCTGAGCGGATGGTGCTGCCATCGGTGCCTTTCTCTTCTTCTCTGCCCGGTGAGCAACAATGCAATCCTCCTGAGAGATGGCCATGTTGACCAACTCATTGAAGCTATTGGCCCGGACAGTGTTGAGTCGTTCTCGCAGCTTGGTATTGAGACCCCTGCGGAAGCGATCCCTTTTTTCTCATCAGAATCAGCATGATACCCTGCATACTGGCATAAGTCGTTGAAGGCTTGCGCATACTGCAGTACCGTGCGGGTTCCTTGATTGAGGGCCAGAAACTCATTCAACTTCCGATCAAGAATGCCAGCTGGAATGTGGTGTCCTCTGAAGGCAGTCTTGAATTCCTCCCAAGATACCTCACGATCATCAGGGAGCATAGCACGGAAGTGATCCCACCAAGTCCGAGCAGATCCGCGAAGCCGCTGCGCGGCGAAGCGGGTCTTGGTAGCATCAGGGCAGTCTCCCGTGAGGAGGGGAAACTTGGACTCGACGACGCGAAGCCATACGTCGGCGTCCAACGGATCCTCTGCCTTGGCGAACAAGGGCGGCTGTGTGCTCAGAAACTCCTGGTATGTTGCCATAGCCGGAGGTCGCTGAGGCTGGCCTCCACCATGCTGCTGGGGGTGGGGCTGCCGCTGCAAGAGCTGTCGCAGAATCTCATTCTGCTGGGCCATCAGCTCCTGCACTGTGGGAGCTGGAGGAGGTGGCGGGGGAACCTGCTCGTTCTGTCCGCGACGCTGCCTAGCTGCCATCTGAAAACAGAGATTGTCGCCATTGTTATCCCAACTCACAATTTCGAACGGCAAGATATCATTTCATATAGAAGAAAAAGAATGCCATAATCATAATATCAGGTTCGAAATGAAGATAACATGGTGACAAGGATCCCACAGATTCCAAAAGTTCACAGGATTACATTAATTAGGGGAAAGTACCCGCAAGCCTAGTCCAAAATATGATACTACTAAGCTCGCATAGGTTTCTATCCACCTAAAATGTCGAAGTGACTGCTTAACCCTGAGCGGTGGAAGCGACACTGGATGCGGGTGAAGGGGGCATCGCGGAGGTAGTCCCATTGGCACCAGGGGCTGGTCCTAGCTCCTCGGGAGCCTCTTCTCCCTCGCTTCCTGCTTCATTGGCCTCCATCTCCAGGTGGTGCATGTCCAAGTGGTCATTTGCTTCCTCGAGTTCCCTCTGCACATCGTGAAGCTGGTTCTCCAAGACATCAATAGTGTTGTCTTGGATCTCCACTTGCTGCTCCAGGGTAGCGATACGCTGGTTCAGCCTCTCCACCTGCAGATCCTTTTCCACCAACTCTGTGGATAGGTCGACCACAAAATCTTCCCGACTGTAGAGAGTGAGCTTGGCAGTCCGAGCGGTGTTAGCAAGAAGTGTCATAGCATCGCTCTGAAGGGCCTGAAGGCGGTACAGCGCACTCATGCACTGAACAGTGACCCTCCCAACCAAGTCAGGATACATGGCCCACACATCCTTCACATGGCTCACGCGGTTACACCACATGGGATCATCCTTCTTCTCAGCAGGGAAGAGTCCCAAGGGGTGCATCACCATCTCCAGGGGATGGTAGCCACAGAAAGTTGTCAGAGCCTTCATGGCTGCTGCCTCAACGGTGTCGTCCGTCCTGAGTCCAATCGTCTCAGAGTCAAGAGAACGCCAACCCGGCTGAAGGGGATGAGCCTCCAAAGTCAGCCAGACCCGACAACGAGGTACCCGATGCTCCTCATACAACTGCACCGTGTACAAAGGGGGCGTAGGGTAACCGGCGGAGTTAAGCACTTCCCACAAGATGGAGGGAAAGCCATCACGAGAAAGGAAGTCAGAACTGAAACGAGAGTCTCCTCCACTAGCGGGGGTGGGTGAATTCATCTGCGGAAGGGAATCAAAGATAAAGATTATGGTGGAAGGAAAAAGAAAAGGAGAGCCCGAATGGTTTTAAAAAAAAGGGGTTAGCTCAAATTTTAATTCCTCCTTATGTTTTATAATGCATGCATGCTGGAAGAAACGTTGCCTCTCAAAAAGAAAATAGGGTGCCTTTTTAGGGCATCCTAAAATATAGGTATTGGCCCACGGGGCCTAATTAATTAGCCACCTATTTCTCTCTATGCCTAAGGCCTTTCGTCCTAGGTCTAGCGGTCTAGTCCTGACGATCTATTAGCAGTTTCTAGGCAAGTTTTAGATTTTGAAAATTGGTATTCATGGTTTATTGTTTTTCTCCGTGGTGGAATTTGCTCCGATACCAGCTGTGGCAGAACCACCCGAATTATTCCAGCTTAAGTGCCTAAGTCATGCCTCAAGGGCCGTGACACACTTAAATCGGAATAACCCGTCAGTCCTTCAGATCTAGTTTGATAGAGCCACTTAACCAGGATCAAATTCCACAATCTCACTCGAAGGTGAGTCACAGAAGAAATACAATAAAACAGGAAACCTCAAATTAAGTACTGAATTATTACATAAATCGGAGTTCTGGAGTAGCAAATAAAGTTCATAAGGTAAAGTGCAGCGGATAATCGATGTCGTCGGTAATGAGGAAATGGGCAAGGCCTAGCCCACTACTCCTCATGCTCCTCTCCTGCTGGAGCAACATCCCACTCGACCGTCCAACCCGGTGGCAGGGTGGTTGGCCAAGTCACACCATCAACCAAATCCTGCATGGTACCTGCAAAAATGGTGCCACAAGCAAGGCTGAGTATACTAATACTCAGCTAGACTTACCCGGTGTGAGGAGTCTACTCCTCTACCTCTAGACTATGCAGCTGTTTGGCTGAGGGGTTTGGTTTGCCAAAAGCACTAGCTGTTTCTAAAATCATCTTTTAGCTTTTCAATTTCTACCATCATTAACTTAACTAGATTTGCTCCTTCTAAGCATACATGGTAACAATCAATTAGTTCAATCAACAAGTTATCTGATGTAACCACATTTCGCTTCTTACTCGATGCAGTACAAGGAATCAAGCAGTCTCATTAGCTGCGAGAAGCAGACGATTCGAATCGAGTTTTAACCTTGCAAGGTAAACCTAAACACACGGCATGTCAGGGCACTCCGACCCTACACATGACAACCGTCCCCATCGATTCCCCGTTCGCGTCCAGGCCTCACCGCCTTGGCATACAATGCTCCACTGACCCCGGCTGCCGCCGTGCAGTGACCGCACTTGTACCCACCATAGCTAGCATGGGAGAACCAGTCTCAGGTCGCATGAGGGATAAAGTCCGCGCCCGGCTTCACTCAGGTACTAGGTTTACCGGTTACCATTTTTCCCGGCATGTGCTTAGTACGTTCAAAAGCTTGACTCAGGTATCCACACATTAATCCTTAATTCATTTTCCCGTCTCATGGACAAGGCATCCTCCCTGGATCCAAGGCCATAGACCAACATCTATCCCGTTATCAAGATGAATACAATCAATTCCTGACCTCGCGCGAGTGCTAGAAAAATCACTCGACTTCTACCGAGATCCTGATTAGCAAGCAGCTACTCGACCTAGCATACTAGTATTCATCTCAAAAAGGAGTCCTAAGTTCATGCATCTAGAGGTTTCAAGCAATTCCTACACTTAAGTGCACATTACAAACCTACAAGCATTAAGTGTAGTAAAGTAGCATATAATAATAGGTTATGCATAAAACCGGGGCTTGCCTTCAATTGCTGGGGCTGCGGGGAGATCCTCAATGGCAGCCTCTGAAGCCTGCTCCTGGTCCTCCTCTTGGACAGGTCCTTGCTCGGGGATGAGCACGTACTCTCCGTCGGCAATATTACAATCTAATGAATGCAATGCGTAAGATATATGCATGATATGATATGTGCTTTAGAAATCACAACTTAAAAGGTGTATAATCTTTCTTGAGTTAAACAAAGTTAACTTTACTTATTAAAGACCCTTGGGTGGTATACTTGGTAAATTAAGTTAAACTTTAGCTAAGGCAAGTGGTAGGTTTTACTTTTAGGGGTTCCACTGAATTCTTTTAAGTCTTAGGGATGATTGATAAGCACTCAAGTTAGACTGATTGAAGTGGGGTTTAGCTCTTCTTTCCTTTTCTTTTTATTCTCTTTAATGTTTTGGAGTAGGTTTGAACTACAAGTTGCTTTTATAAAATTCTAGAAATTCTGCAAAAATTATAGTGGCTTGCTACTGGTGTATGTTTCTTTTTCTTAAAATTTGGGGATCAGAAGGTGAATAGTTTTCTCTGCATAAAATTATGAAACTCTAGGGTAGAAGAGGTGCTTTGAACTACAACTAATATTTAACAGTGGGTAATTCTTCAGAACTTATTTTTGCTGGCCTTTAGGTGTTATAATATGACTTGATACAAACTTCTAGCCATTAATACCTTTTAATTATTTTTCTATGGTTTTCTCAAGTTTCTAGCCAAATGGGTGCTTTCTACTACCACTATATTTGAAAAATATCAAACAACAGAGTTCTTATTTTTCTTAGTTATCGTTTTGTGCAAGAGCAATCATTCTGAAGTTTGGCATCTTTTTGCTTAAGGGAAGGGGTGGGGTGCATTATTTGAATTAAATGGCCTTTCCCTTAAATCATTAGCAAATGGTATGAGTTTGCTTCTTTTTCATGGGTTTGCATTTTCCTCTGGTAGTTTACCTTATCATGGACTTAGCTAATTTTTGGTTGCCCATTATCACATTATTTGAGGTTGTTCATGATTTAGTTGGAAAATGCCTTATTATCACCTTGTTTTTATTTCCCTTACTTAAAAAGTTGGGCTGAGGTGCTCTATATTTTTGTAGTGGGGCTCTGGTGGTTATTAGTCCACTGGATTTTTGTTAAGCATTTTGGTTATAGTTTTGCCTCTTTAATAATTGATTTTCAGTCTTATTTAGGCTAAACAAATCATTTTAATTTAAAACTGGTCCAAATTAATGGTCTCTGTATTTTTCCAAAGTTCTTTGTTACATAAGTAAACTAGGAAAAATAATATTAATCACTGTTCATTAATTTCTAATACCTTTCTGATTTTCTCTAAGTTTTGGACAAAACATCTTTAAATGAGAAAATACATCATAATTTCTAATGCTGGGGTTCCTACTATTTTTAAACAGTGTCTAACAGAGGTTTGAATATCCACAAATTTTCTTAAGTCTAGTACAGAAGAAAAACTAATTTTTCTTGATTAAATAAGGTTTAGTGGGTTTCTGTTTTTAATTTTAAACTCTAAAATTTTGAACAGAAAGCATAGGGTTTACTATTTTTAAATGATAGATTGTAATATACAGAGGCTAGCAAAATTGGTTTGACATTTTTCGAGTAAGAATTCATCAAGTTATGAATTTTACAAGTTCTCTGGTTATTTAAAAGAATTTCAGAATCGATTTAAATGAAAATCTACTTTGCACTGGTGTCCCTGGAGGTTTTCTAAGTTTTTCCTCGCGAATCAGTCCTCAGGCTACTATTCACCAGGGTCTCTGACATTGCAGAAAACCCCTCGGGTTCTTCACCTCCTAACCCGAGGTCCTCAGTTTAACTTAAACAGTAGCCGCGGCGGGGAAAAGGGCGGAGGGGCTTACCGGCGGCGAGACTATTCCGGTGAAGAGGTCGAGGATGAAGGGGAGGTCCTGGGGATCACAACGGTGTGCGGAACGCCGTCGGAGATGGTCGGAGTCGGTCGGTCCACGCGCGCAGGCGGGGATACTCGTCGGCGGCGAGGAGACCGGCCTGGTCACGGCGAGGTAGTCCAATCAAATGGGTCAGGGAGGTCCACGGGATGCCAGAGAAGTTATGAGCGAGAGGAATTGGGCGGAGACTCATCGGATAACTCGGTCCACGCGCGGCGGCGGAAGACCGAAGTCCGGCGAAGCCGATCTCGGGCCTCCGGTGAAGTCCGGCTGGGTCCGAGGGCTTGGCGAGCTTCACGGGCTACTAGTGGAGCTGGCCGAAGCACTGTCTTGGCTTGAGGACGGCTGGGGGGAGCTGGCCACGGTGGCCGAAGCTCGGGCGGCAATGGCGGGTGGAAATTAAGCTCGCCGGAGCTAAGGAAAGCGGCTGGCCGAAGAGGGTGAGTGCGGGGTGAAGTGAGGCACGCCCGGGGAGGCTTTATAGGCGCGGGCGGGCACGGCCGAGGGCGAGGACGCGCGGCGGACGCGACTGGTCGCCGGGGAGCGCGCGCGCGGGTTGGGCGAGCTCTGGCGTGCCGGCCAGGGTCGAACACGTGGGAGCACGCGTTCTGCCCAAGTTCTGGCGCGTGTAGTCGCTCATCCGAGCCTGCTCTCACCTTGGTCAATGCACAAAACCTCTTCCCCTCCCTACAAGCTACCATTCTTGTGTGGAGGTCATAGGATTTTGCCTACTGGTTGCAGAGATATGGAGCCAGGAAATCTGGTCTGTCTCCCTGCGCAAATCCGAGGCAAATCCAAGGTTTAGTCGTGTCTAGGGCTCGTGTCCCAATGCCATCTTCTGGCACACGACAGAGGGGTTAGTTAGGCACATTTTTGTCAATGGGGCCATTAGGATTCGAGTTAGGGATCAAGGTGAACATCCCTGATCTTTGGCTCAAGGTCTGATTTTCAGAAATCTGAAATTCAGAATTCTTATCAAGTCCCACATGGAAAACTTGATTTGGGGTTTTATTTGAATTATTTTAGCTAAGCTTTCTCAACCTTTCTTGTTGCTCATTAAATATACTTCAATTTTTGTAATTGGCTCAACTCAAGATTTTAAACTTTTCACTCCCTTTTCCTCTCTTTTGAATTTTTGCTCATGGGGCTCATTTAGGGTTTTCAAACTAGGGTTGCACAATCTGATCTTTTAAGGGACTTATTTGTTTTGATCATGACACTTTTGAGTATACACTTGGTGACTTCATTATTTCTTAAGTTACTTTGATGCTCATGCTTACTTTGGTTCACATAAAATGATGGCTCTTGGTTTGGCTTTTTGAGAAAAACCCTGAGTGACACTGGGGTGTCACAGGAGCCATCAACCACCGAGGGGTGGCGTATCCAGGGGGAGCTCAAGAATCTCCTGGAGGACGCCGCGGTCCGACGGGCCAAAAGCTCTGCCTCCCGAAGGCAGGGGTTCCCCTCGGAACATAGCGCCGCGACTTCCTGATTCATGCGGGAAGCCTCGGTCCACTCCGGGCGCACGCGCAACACAGCGCCTGCGGCCCCGGGTCGCCTCGGCAACGAGCTCCTTCATCACGGCCGTCGGGCCCACCTCGACGACAGGGCGCGCCGAGGCTACCACCCCAGGCGTGGGGGACGCTACGACAGCGGGGAGGATCTGAGTCCTTCGCCCGAACCGCCCGGTCCGTAGGCTTTCAGCCGCGCCACATGACGGGCACCGTTCCCGACCCGGTTCCGAACCCCTACTACTATCACAAAGTACTCGAGGGAGACGAGACCGGAACTGTGGCTCGCGGACTATCGGCTGGCCTGCCAACTGGGTGGAACGGACGATGACAACCTCATCATCCGCAACCTCCCCCTGTTCCTCTCCGACACCGCTCGAGCCTGGCTGGAGCATCTGCCCCCGGGGCAGATCTCCAACTGGGACGACCTGGTCCAAGCCTTCGCCGGCAATTTCCAGGGCACGTACGTGCGCCCTGGGAACTCCTGGGATCTACGAAGCTGCCGCCAGTAGCCGGGAGAGCCTCTCCGGGACTACATCTGGTGATTCTCGAAGCAGCGCACAGAGCTACCCAACGTCACCGATTCAGATGTCATCGGCGCGTTCCTCGCCGGCACCACCTGCCGTGAACTGGTGAGCAAGCTGGGTCGCAAGACCCCCACCAGGGCGAGCGAGCTGATGGACATCGCCACCAAGTTCGCCTCTGGCCAGGAGGCCGTTGAGGCCATTTTCCGGAAGGACAAGCAGCCCCAGGGCCGCCCACCGGAAGATGCTCCCGAGGCGTCAACTCAGCGCGGCGCCAAGAAGAAGGGCAAGAAGAAATCGCAAGCGAAACGCGACGCCGCCGACGCGGACCTTGTCGCCGCCGCCGAGTACAAGAACCCTCGGAAACCTCCCGGAGGTGCCAACCTCTTCGACAAGATGCTCAAGGAGCCGTGCCCCTATCATCAGGGGCCCGTCAAGCACACCCTTGAGGAGTGTGCCATGCTTCGACGACACTTCCACAAGGCCGGGCCACCCGCGGAGGGTGGCAAGGCCCTCGACGACGCGAAGGAGGAAGATCACAAGGCAGGAGGGTTCCCCGAGGTCCATGACTGCTTCATGATCTACGGCGGGCAAGTGGTGAACGCCTCGGCTCGGCACCGCAAGCAAGCAAGAGCGTCGGGAGGTCTGCTCGGTAAAGGTGGCGGCGCCAGTCTACCTAGACTGGTCCGACAAGCCCATCACCTTCGACCAGGCTGACCATCTAGACTACGTGCCGAGCCCGGGGAGATACCCACTCATTGTCGACCCCATCATCGGCAACGTCAGGCTCACCAAGGTCCTCATGGACGGAGGCAGCAGCCTCAACATCATCTACGCCGAGACCCTCGGGCTTCTGCGGGTCGATCTGTCCTCGGTCCGGACGGGCGCTGCGCCTTTCCACGGGATCGTCCCCGGGAAGCGCATTCAACCCCTCGGACAACTCGACCTACCCGTCTGCTTCGGGACGCCCTCCAACTTTCGAAAGGAGACCCTCACATTCGAAGTGGTCGGGTTTCGAGGAACCTACCACGTAGTGCTGGGGAGGCCGTGCTACGCCAAGTTCATGGTCGTCCCCAACTACGCCTACCTCAAGCTCAAGATGCCGGGCCCCAACGGGGTCATCACTGTCGGGCCCATGTACCGACACGCGTACGAGTGCGATGTGGAGTGCGTGGAGTACGCCGAGGCCCTCACCAAATCCGAGGCCCTCATCGCTGACCTGGAGAGCCTCTCTCGGGAGGCGCCCGACGTGAAGCGCCACGCCGGCAACTTCGAACCAGCGGAGACTGTCAAGTCTGTCCCTCTCGACCCCTGCAACGACGCCTCCAAGCAGATCCGGATCGGTTCCGAGCTCGACCCCAAATAGGAAGCAGTGCTCATCGACTTTCTCCGCGCAAACGCCGACGTTTTCGCGTGGAGTCCCTCGGACATGCCCGGCATATTGAGGGAAGTCACCGAGCACTCTCTGGATATTCGAGCTGGGGCCCGACCCGTGAAGCAGCCTCTGCGCCGATTCGACGAAGTAAAGCGTAGGGCCATAGGCGAGGAGATCCACAAGCTACTGCGGCAGGGTTCATCAAAGAGGTATTCCATCCCGAATGGCTTGCCAACCCTGTGCTTGTGAGAAAGAAAGGGGGAAATGGCGGATGTGTGTAGACTACACTGGTCTAAACAAAGCATGTCCGAAGGTTCCCTACCCTCTGCCTCGCATCGATCAGATCGTGGATTCCACTGCTGGGTGCGAAACCCTGTCTTTCCTCGACGCCTACTCAGGGTGTCACCAGATCAGGATGAAGGAGTCCGACCAGCTCGCGACTTCATTTATCACACCCTTCGGCATGTACTGCTATGTTACAATGCCGTTTGGTTTGAGGAATGCGGGGGCGACGTACCAGCGATGCATGAACCATGTGTTTGGCGAACACATCGGCCGAACGGTCGAGGCCTACGTCGATGACATCGTAGTCAAGACGCGGAAGGCCTCCGACCTCCTTTCCGACCTTGAAGCGACATTCCGATGTCTCAAGGCAAAAGGCGTGAAGCTTAATCCCGAAAAGTGTGTCTTCGGGGTCCCCCGAGGCATGCTCTTGGGGTTCATCGTCTCCGAGCGGGGCATCGAAGCCAACCCGGAGAAGATTGCAGCCATCACCAGCATGGGGCCAATCAAGGACTTGAAAGGCGTACAGAGGGTCATGGGATGTCTCGCGGCTCTGAGCCGCTTCATCTCCCGCCTCGGCGAAAGAGGTCTGCCTCTGTACCGCCTCTTGAGGAAGGCCGAGTGCTTCGCTTGGACTCCCGAGGCCAAGGAAGCCCTCGGGAACCTGAAGGCGCTCCTCACGAACGCACCCATCTTGGTGCCCCCCGCTGCCGGAGAAGCCCTCTTGATCTACGTCGCCGCAACCACCCAGGTGGTTAGCGCCGTGATCGTGGTTGAGAGACGAGAAGAAGGGCATGCATTGCCCGTCCAGAGGTCAGTCTACTTCATCAGTGAGGTACGGTCCGAGACCAAGATCCGCTACCCACAAATCCAGAAGTTGCTGTATGCGGTGATCCTGACACAGCGGAAGTTGCGACACTATTTTGAGTCTCATCCGGTGACTGTGGTGTCATCCTTCTCCCTGGGAGAGATCATCCAGTCCCGAGAGGCTTCGGGTAGAATTGCGAAGTGGGCGGTGGAGATCATGGGCGAGACGATCTCGTTCGCCCCTCGGAAGGCCATCAAGTCCCAGGACTTGGCAGACTTCGTGGCTGAATGGGCCGACACCCAGCTCCTGACAGCTCCGATCCAACCGGAGCTCTGGACCATGTTTTTCGATGGGTCGCTGATGAAGAAGGGGGCCGGCGCAGGCCTCCTCTTCGTTTCGCCCCTCGAGAAGCACCTACGCTACGTGCTACGCCTCCACTTCCCGGCATCCAACAATGTGGCGGAGTACGAGGCTCTGGTAAACGGGTTGCGAATCGCCATCGAGCTAGGGGTTCAGCGCCTCGACGCTCGCGGTGACTCGCAGCTCGTCATCGACCAAGTCATGAAGAACTCCCTCTGCCGTGACCCGAAGATGGAAGCCTACTGCGATGAGGTTCGGCGCCTGGAAGACAAGTTCTACGGGCTCGAGCTCAACCACATCGCTCGACGCTACAACGAGACTGCGGATGAGCTAGCTAAAATAGCCTCGGGACGAACAACAGTTCCCCCGGACGTATTCTCCCGAGACCTGCATCAACCCTCCGTCAAGACCGAGGACATGCCCGAGCCCGAGGCACCTTCGGCTCCGCCCGAGGCACCTTCAGCTCCGCCCGAGGCACCCTCGGCTCAGTCCGAGGTACCCTCGGCCCAGTCCGAGGTACCCTCGGCACGGTCCAAGGTACCCTCGACTCAGCCCGAGGTACCCTTGACCCCCGAGGGAGAGGCACTGCGCGTCGAGGGGGGACCGAGCAAGGTCACGCCTAATCAAAGCTGGCAGACCCCGTACCTGCAATATCTCCACCGAGGGGAGCTACCCCTCGACCAAGCCGAAGCTCGACGGTTGGCGTGGCGCGCCAAGTCTTTCGTCTTGCTGGGAGATGGGAAGGAGCTCTACCACCGCAGCCCCTCAGGCATCCTCCAGCGATGCATTTCCATTGCCAAAGGCCAGGAGCTCTTGCAAGAGATACACTCGGGGGCTTGTGGCCATCACGCAGCACCTCAAACCCTTGTTGGAAACGCCTTCCGACAAGGATTCTACTGGCCGACGGTGGTGGCCGACGCTACTAGAATTGTCCGCACCTGCGAAGGGTGTCAGTTCTACGCGAGGCAGACCCATCTGCCCCCTCAGGCTCTGCAGACCATACCCATCACCTGGTCGTTTGCTGTGTGGGGTCTGGACCTCGTTAGCCCCTTGCAGAAGGCACCTGGGGGCTACACGCACCTGTTGGTCGCCATCGACAAGTTCTCCAAGTGGATCGAGGTCCGACCCCTAAACAGCATTAGGTCCGAACAGGCGGTGGCGTTCTTCACCAACATCATCCATCGCTTTGGGGTCCCGAACTCCATCATCACCGACAACGGCACCCAGTTCACCGGCAGAAAGTTCCTGGACTTCTGCGAGGATCACCACATCCGGGTGGACTAGGCTGCCGTGGCACACCCCATGACGAATGAGCAAGTGGAGCGGGCCAACGGCATGATCCTGCAAGGACTCAAGCCTCGGATCTACAACGACCTCAACAATTTCGACAAGCGGTGGATGAAGGAACTCCCCTCGGTGGTCTGGAGTCTGAGGACGACGCCGAGCCGAGCCACGGGCTTCACACCGTTCTTTCTAGTCTATGGGGCCGAGGCCATCTTGCCCACAGACCTAGAATACGGTTCCCCGAAGGCGAGGGCCTACACCGACCAAATTAACCAAGCCAACCGAGAAGACTCACTGGACCAGCTGGAGGAGGCTCGGGACATGGCCTTACTACACTCGGCGCGGTACCAGCAGTCCCTGCGACGCTACCACGCCCGAGGGGTTCGGTCCCGAGACCTCCAGGTGGGCGACCTGGTGCTTCGGCTGCGACAAGACGCCCGAGGGCGGCACAAACTCACGCCTCCCTGGGAAGGGCCGTTCGTCATTGCCAAGGTCCTGAAGCCCGGAACGTACAAGCTGGCCAACAGCCAAGGCGAGGTCTACAGCAACGCTTGGAACATCCAACAGCTACGTCGCTTCTACCCTTAAGATGCTTTCAAGTTGCTCGTATACCTCGTTCACACACCAAGTCTGGTCGTCAAGGAAGGGTCAGCCTTGCCTCGGCAAAGCCGGACCCTCCCTCAGGGGCTAGAAGGGGGCAACCCCCTCTGCGTCAAAACTTTCCTCGGAAAAAGAAAAAAATCTTTTCTGCCAGAATGCCTTTCGTGCTCTTCGACTACTTCAAAAGTGGATCCTGAAAACGACGGAGTACACGTAAGCAACCAAGGCTGACCGAGCCGAGGGACTCCTACGCCTCCGGGATACGGATACCTCACTCATCACCTTCTGCGATAAGTAACTCGCGCTCGGATAAGTGACTCCACGGACCGAACAAGTCTTCATGCTCGAGAGCTCCTCTGCCGAAATGATTTTTCGGGCCTTCTCGACTGCGTCGGTAACAGAACCCTATGGACGAATAAGGGCACGCGTAAGCGGCAAGGCCGACCGAGCCGAGGGATTCCTACGCCTCCGGGATACGGATACCTCACTCATCGCCTTCCATGAAAAGCAACTCTCGCCCGCAAAAACAATTCTGTTACCGACAAATGAGTCCGGATACTCGAAACAAGAGGAAAAGAAACGCAGCTTTACAACACGACGATGGTGTGTTCAAGCCTCGGCGGCCGCAGAAAACATATACACACTACAAGACAACCTGATCCTGCAGGCTCGGACGTCGACAGCCGAAGGGGGCAGCAGCACCCTTGGCATCAACTACACCTTCGGCGGTGTCTGACCCAGCCTCGGACGGCGACGCGGTCGGAGGGCCCCCACTCTGAAGGACGACATCAGCACCACACCCGGGCCATCGCCGCCAGGGTCTTCTTTGAGAATCCGGCCCGAGCAGGCGGCTCGGCCGGCCACCCCGAGGCCTCGGCCAGCTGTCTCCCAAAGACATCAGCTCGGCTTGTGGCCCCAGCAGCTCAACTCCGACGTCGGTTCCGCCAGTGGACGACCCGGCCAGGCTCTGGCCAACTACGCCTCCTTTTCGAAGCCAACTCTGCCTCCGTCCGTGCTGACACCGCTACCTCCGGCTTCGGCTCATCAAAGGGCGGCCGAGGGGTTCCTTTAACTAAGCAAGAGGGGCCTCGGACAGCAAGGCCGATCGAGCCGAGGGACTCCTACGCCTCCGGGATACGGATACCTCACTCGTCACCTTTGCACGAAGCAACTCACGCTCGGTGAAGTGGTAAAGATAATCGACAAGGCGAGTCTTAGTGCTCGAAATGAAGAAAAAACACCGGCATTCAAGGTGCCATTACAAACGGAGCTCCGGTTCCGTCTCCGTGGGAACGAACAACCCCCCAAGATTGGGGGACCCGCGGAGCAATTGAGGGCCGACGGGTGGCTCGCCGCCGCCCGATCCGGCAACAGCGACAACGACCTCCGCCCCAGGCGATGAAGCAGCTTCAGCAACGGCTTCGGGGCGGGTGCTACGGCAGGAGGGCTCTCGTTCACCGAGGACGAGAACCAGCCATTCAAGCCAGGAGACTGAGGCCCAGGGGTGCGGGCGGAGTTGGCCATCTCGTTGGCAGAGAAGCCTTCTCCGGCTGCCACCACCTCAACACCGCACCAGCGGGCGCCAGACGCTTCAAAGTGCTCCGGCAGGTCCTCGCCCTCGCCGGAGCCGCCCAGAACATGAGCGCCGCCCTCGCGACACACGACGTGCTGGGCGACCCACTGACGCAGCTGTCGGCGCGAGGAAGGCCTGGACGTGGCTGGCCCGCACGCGGCGCGACCATCGTCCGGACGGAGGACGGAATGCTGCACCCTGGCAGAGCAACGGCGGTTCGCCTACCCCGGCGTGGCTAAGGGAAGCCTCCGCGGAGCTGAAAGATGCCTTTCTCCCCCAGACACCGGGGGAGGAAAAGGGTTACCGACCCACGCGGAGGCGGCCCCCCGACTCACCCCACCCTCTGCCCCAGCAAGGATGATGAAGATCCTTGAAGCCGAGGGCGGGGCGGAGGCCGCAGCCCGGTTCGCTTCTCCCCACCATCAAGCTGGTGGTCACCGTCTTGGGTGACCACCGGCGAGGGGATGCAGCTGGGCTGCCTGATGAAAATCCTTGAAGCCGAACAATGGCCGAAAGGTACCAACTTCCACGAAGTTGCGTTCCTCCGACGACAAGGCGGAAGGATTCCGGGCGTCCCCCGCCCGAGGGCTCGGAAGGTGGAAAGACACGATGCATAAGGGAAGCGCGAAGACATGGTTGCCCTCCAAGGGGGTCGCCCCCCTTTTAAAGGCGACTCTCCCCACTTGCGCCCTCAACCGTTGTGGGTTGAGTCTTCTCCAACACGCTCCGAGATTCTCCCCCCCCCCCACGGCGCGGGGGCTGGGTCCCACACGTCATGCAAGCCGGTCTAGAGCAGAAGAAGCCAAACCGCCGCGCGTGGTGCATGCAACCGCCCAGCGGTTACAAGCAGTTCTCCACTTTTGCCTAGACCAGCGGGCGAAAGGGCGGGCAGCCATGCAGGCGACATGCAACCGCGCCAAGTGGACGCACCTCTCCGACTTCCAACGCGCCCAGCATGGAAGCCCACGCCCACGCGTCATGCAACCGGCGCGCCGGTCGCTACGTGCAAGCAACTGCACCGCCACTCACGCCACTACCGCGCCTCCTCGACTGTGGAGTCGATACCGCGACTCGAGGCAACCCTGCAGTGTCGGCCAAGCGCGACGGTCAAATACGGTCAAAATTGGGCCGGCAGTAATGGCGGTGACAGGCGGGCAGAAGCAGCGGTCACGTCGTCAGCCAAGCTCACGTCCCATCCAGGGGCAGCGGGGGAGCCCTCTCTCACGGCGTGAAGACGGCGCGCCCGTGATCCGTTCCTCGAACGGCTCGCACACGCGCAACGGCCGCCCCGTGAACCGCTCGCCCCGTCGCAATAACTCCGCGGCAGGACAGGCGGCGCCTCAGGCGGGAGAAGCAAGCGACGCTTCGCCTTCGCCATAATGACTGCGTCGAAAAAGGTACGCCACGTCGTTCGACTTCGTATCCTTTTCCTTTTCCTCTTTCTCTCTCTTACAACAGGGACCGGGAAAGGGGGATACCCCGAAAAGGACCCTTCTCCGTGAAGGAAACAGGCTCCGAGCCTCTCTACTGATCAGAGGTTCGAAGGTCGGCCCCTCGGAGGGGTTCAACGGCCGCCTCAGATCGATTGGGTTCTGCGCCCACTACTGGTCAGAGGTTCGATGACCGGCCCCTCGAAGGGTTCAACGGTCGCCTCAGGCCGCTCGGGCTCCGCGCCCACTACTGATCAGGGGTTCGTAGGCTGGCCCTCGAAGGGTTCACAGTCGCCTCAGACACAGAGCGAGGGATGACCATGGGTACGTTCGATACATAACCAAGGCTCGGGCTACGCTCCCGAGGTACCCTAGGACATTTCTGAGACCAGCGGGAACGATCTTGTAACGGAATCCCATCAAAGGGAGGCATCGAGCCCTCGGACCCCATCGACAGGGGACCGGGTCCAGCAGATCACCCGCAGGTACTTTTGGGCGCGCCTCTGGGCCTCTAGCCGACCCCTAACAAATGGGGCACGGACGTCCGCTCGGATTACCCGCCAGCAGCTCACCGGAGACACCATGTTCGGCGCCCTCCAAGGACAACATGGCGCTTTCCCCCCCTCCTCCTTGCGGAAAGGCGACGCAGGGGCGTATGTAAAAAAGACAAGTCTGTCCTTGACCGTCCTCTCGCCCTATGCAGAGGCTCGGGGGCTGCTCTCACAAACCCGGCTCCGGCCAAACCGTTGACAGCGTCAACATACCAGCCCGAGAACTTGGGACCCGACCGTGCACTCGGGCTATGGCCAGCTCGCATGAGGGAACAACTAGACCAGCCAAAGTGTTGCGAAACGCACTAAGACCTCGAAGGAGTAAAACTACTCCTCCGAGGCCTCGGGGGCTACACCCGGCGGGTGCGCTCGCGCGCACCCACCGGAACAGAATGCAACCGAAAAAGGCTGGTCCCCTTGCAAAAAAGTGCGGCAAAAGCCTCCAAGCGAGTATTAGTACTCCCTTGGGGGCTCGGGGGCTACTGTCGGGGACCATAATTAGGGGTACCCTCAAGGCCCCTAAATCTCAGCTGGTAACCCCCATCAGCACAAAGCTGCAAAGGCCTGATGGGTGCGATTAAATCAAAGATCGGTCAATTCAAGGGACACGATCGTGCCTCGCCCGAGCCTAGCCTCGGACAAGGGAAGCCGACCCCGGAGAACCTACGTCTCACCCGAGGACCCCCCTCCAGCAACGGGCACACTATCGGCTCGCCCGAGGCCCAGTCTTCACCGAGAAGCAACCTTGGCCACATCGCCACGCCGACCGACCAAATCGCAAGGGAATTTAATGCAAAGGTGGCCTGACACCTTTATCCTGACGCACGCCCTCCAGTCGACAGAGCCGAAGTGACCGCAGTCACTTAGTCACTCTACTGACCGGTCTGACAAGAGGACAGCGCCGCCTGCGCCGCTCCGACTGCTGAGCCACCCGACAGAGTGAGGCTGACAGCAGCCAAGGCCGGCCTTGGGCGTCATAGGAAACTCCGCCTCGCCCGACCCTAGAGCTCGGACTCGGGCTCAGCCCCGGAAGACGGCGAACTCCGCTCCGCCCGACCCAGGGCTCGGACTCGGGCTCAACCCCGGAAGACGGCGAACTCCGCTCCGCCTGACCCAGGGCTCGGACTCGGGCACAGCCCCGGAAGACGGCGAACTCTGCTTCGCCCGACCCAGGGCTCAGACTCGGGCTCAGCCCCAGAAGACGGCGAACTCCGCTCCGCCCGACCCAGGGCTCGGACTCGGGCTCAGCCCCGGAAGACAGCGAACTCCGCTCCGCCCGACCCAGGGCTCGGACTCGGGCTCAGCCCCGGAAGACGGCGAACTCCGCTTCGCCCGACCCAGGGCTTAGACTCGGGGCTCAGCCCCGGAAGATGACGAACTCCGCCTCGCCCGACCCCAGGGCTCGGACTCAGCCCTGGCCTCAGCCGACGGTCTCCGCCTCGCCCGACCCAGGGGCTCGGACTCGACCACGGCCACGGAAGACAGACTCAACCTCGACCTCGGAGGAGCCTCCACATCGCCCAACCTAGGGCGCGGACCGACCACGTCGACAGGAGGCTCCATCATTACCCTACCCCAAGCTGACTCAGGCTACGGGGAACAAGACCGGCGTCCCATCTGGCTCGCTCCGCCAGATAGGCAATGATGGCGCCCCGCACGCTCTGTGACGACGGCGGCTCTCGGCCCCCTTACGGAAGCAAGAGGACGTCAGCAAGGACTCGACGGCCCCGACAGCTGTCCTTCCGCCAGGCTCCAGCACTCCTCCGTCGGCCACGACACCACACGAACCGGGTGCCAAAACCTCTCCGGCTGCCACGACGGCATGTACTTAGGGCGCTAGCTCTCCTCCGCTAGACACGTAGCACTCTGCTACACCCCCCATTGTACACCTGGATCCTCTCCTTACGCCTATAAAAGGAAGGACCAGGGCCCTCTTACAGAGGGTTGACCCGCGCGGAGAAGGACGAGACGGCGCTCGCGCAAGGCTGCTCGCTCCCACTCCCGCGTGGACGCTTGTATTCCCCTACTGCAAGCGCACCCGACTCAGGCGCGGGGCTAACACGAAGGCCGCGAGATCCACTCTCTCACGCCTGCCTCCCTCCGGCTGCTTCCCTTCCCCCCTTCGCGTTCCGCCTCGCGTCGACCCATCTGGGCTGGGGCACGCGGCGACAATTCACTCGTCGGTCCAGGGACCCCCCGGGTTTCGAAACACATTCTACAATTCAAGTGTCCTCTGACCTATTTATGTCCTACACATTCTACAATTCATCTCCCGCATTTACACAATTTATACCTAAGGATTGACTAGTCTTTGTTTATCCTGTCCTTGTTCACCTATTTCGGTTGGATCATTTTTTGTTTAGCTCTATGCTAGCACTTTACTTTAATCAATGAACATGACGAGATTATTTATGATACGAGGTTTACTTTTGATTATGATGATGGCATTGTGACATTTATGGGGGCTCAAGCGGTTTCTCGAGTGCTTCTCCATAAAGATTGGTTTGTTGGATGACCACCCGGGAAAATAGTACAACCATGAGGGTGATATGGGACGCCCTTAGATAAAATAATTAGAGGAACTAAGGTTTAGTTTGCTTCGCTGTCGTGCCATTAATGGGGCTCGGTGTATGCGGCTCGCTCTATCGAGGGTGGTTTGCCCCTTGGGGAGGAGTGTGGTACATTTATAAAACCTAACGGGCGACTACAATCTCGGGGAACCTTTGTAAAGGCTACGTAGTGAAACCTTGTCTATTCACCTTAGTAGTGTTTAAGGGTTTCAACGGCCCGAGGCAAAAAGGAACCACGACTCGTGGGTAAAGTGTGCAACCTCTATAGAGTGTTATGAAACTGATATATCAGTCGTGCTCACGGCTATGAGTGGCCTTGAGAGCTCCATTGATTAGAGACACATTGATTAGAGATATTATGGTTACAAATGATAATGAGGATAATTATGGTTTTGAATTTTTGATGGTTATGATCGTGATTATGGTTTCTAGTATTCTTTCCGTTTGGAAGGAGTACTTTTGGGCTAATAACTTGGTTTAAAGCTAAAACCAGGCTCTCTACTAGTAATAATTACCTGAATAATTAAAAGCAACTGCTTGATCTTAACCCCACATAAAGCTAGTCCACCACAGCCAAACAAGACAATTACTGAGTATGTTGATGCGTACTCACCTTTTCTTTACACACCAAACCCTCCAGGTTGTCCACATTGTAACCACTGCTCGGGAGAAGATGAAGTCGTGATGGAGGATTTTTAGGAGTTCCAAGAGTATGATGAGTTCTAGGGGTGGGTTAGTGGCAAACCCCCAGTCGACTGCCTATGAAGGCCGTGTTTAGCTACGTTTCGTTTTCGCACTTTGATATATGTTAATGACTATGTCGATGTCTTGAACATCATGTAATCAGACTATTACCTCATTTATGTTATTATTTGAGTATTGTGTGATGACGTCCGGTTATGTAAATTGTTGTGTACGTTAATTGCTGATTCTGGCACGTACATGTTTCACATTCGATTTGCCTTCTAAAACCGAGTGTGACAAACTAGTTATTGGCCAATCAATGAGCTAATTATATCTAATTTAGACTAATTTTTAGTCTAAATTGGTAACGGGTTGTATACAAAAGTACATCCGCATATAAATCGGAAACCAGCGGACACCGTATAAATGGACTAACATGCATGGGATGATATCCCTAATTAAAAAAAACTAAGGACTTGTTTGTTTCCATTCATTCCGAGGAATTGGAATCTAACATATGAAGTAGGCTATTTTTTAGTATGTAACATTACATAATATTGGCGTTTGGACCTGTGAACCTAACCAACTAGTGCAATAGTGTTGCGTGACCAGACCCAGCTAGTGGTACGAGTTGATACAAGTGATTTATCCTGGTTTAGGCTACGAAGGGCCCAACTTCCAGCAGAGGAGGAATGAGACTTATATTACTCGCACCAAAGTGCTCACAGTAGGGGTTACAAGCATGACAGGAGAGGGGAGGACCCCAAGTCCTTGGAAGTGATTGAGGCAAGTTCCAATACCGAATGAAGGAGGAAACTGCCAAGTGTTCGCCCTGTCCTCCCCTTCGTGGAGCTATGGACTGTCCTGTTTATAGGACTAGGGAGAGCCGCCTTGTAGACGGGAGCCGACTACATGCTGTGAAGGGGTGTCTTCATGACCTGTACACAATATGTCCTACTACTTTGTTGTTGAATTGTGCTTTCTTGTTTTCCACTGAGAGCCGAGGCCGAAGCCGAGGGCTCGGTGACATATCCGAGCTCTTCTGGCATGGAGTTCCCGATACCGTAGTAGTTGACACAGTGCTCGTCATGGGAAAAAGGCTCTTATGGGGTGCGTCATCTCCATTGTTTTTATGACGTTGGGAAGTCCTGTGTCAGATATCGTGGTAAGAGCCGAGCTCGGGCGAGGCGGAGGTCTGTTCGAGGTTGTGACCGAGCCTTGTCTTGAGACTTTATGACGCACGCCACAGTCGACAGAGTGGCCTTCCATGGGATTCGCAGGGGAGCAGGTAGTCGAGGCCTGGTTCGGACGAGGCAGAGTTTGCGCCCGAGGTCGAGTTTAGTGTCGGGCGAGACGGAACTCGCGCCCGAGGTCTTGGTCCGCGTCTTGTCGTATTACGTGTCCCGTCAGGAGCTGTCAGGCGGCGTGCGCTCGCGTAATGATGAAGGTGAATCTTTGACAAGATCGCGGTCCTATTGAAAGATTTACCTGCAGCCCGACGTGAGGTAGGTGCGCACATTGAATGTGGTTGTCTCCCAACAGCCCTCGGGCAAGCTTTGTCTTTACCGCCTGAGGCGGGCTCGGACGAGACGAACATGGCCGCCCTGGGGTGAGGGAGCCTCGGCCGGGACGAAGATTCTCCCGAGCTTCCGTCCTGCCCGAGACAGGCCTCGGGCGAGGCAGAATTTTGGGAAGACCCCTGAGGTGGACTTCGGTCGAGGCAATGTTTTAGTAAGACCCATGAGGGGGACCTTGGGCGAGGCAGGGTTTTGGTTTTGTGCCCTCGAAGAACATATCTTGATGGAGTTCTTAGGATTTTAAGCGCGTTTTAGGGGATCTGGGTACCCCTAACTATCGTACCCAACACATAACTTTTTAAAGTTTATATATAAGACTATCTCAAATTCATAGGATTACAGATGAAAATTGATTCTATAGATTTACATGATATTTTTCTATTGTACAACTTATAGATACTCTCTTTTTTTTGCTTCTCTATAGTATAAATGTAGTGTATAACTTTCTCTCTCATATGATTTAGAATAATATATAAATATATTATATATATATATATATAAATATATTAACTTAATTAGTTTGTGTCTAAATTATGATTATTAGAATGAAATTCAATTTTAACGAAACAAACGGAGCTAAGAGAAAACATTACTCTCACATGGTTGTGTATATATGTACAGCACACCACAGGAAGGACGTGGCCACCACGTCTGGTGAGGGAGGGCACAACGCCGGTGTGGGGGAGGACGCAGCAGCAGTCGGCTCCGTCACAGCAACAATTTCATAATTATTTTCAGATTTTCAATTGGTATTCACGATAACTATTATCATCAGGTAGGGATTGACTTTGTAAACTACTATCAAAATTTCAAGCTTGTGTATTGATATAATACATCTGTTTGACTTGGTGAGCAAGAATGAAGTTCTTGATCTTGTGATTAGAAAATCAACTCCACTAATAAGCTTAAACTCCCCCTTGCTCACCAATGAGTGTAACTAGTTGTTCAATGTGCCAAGAGACTATCCATGGCTGATATATATAGAGGGTTATGAATAGCCTCAACGCCAAGAGCTAGCTGCTAGAATCCCACTAATAATACATAGAAATTGAGGTCATCAGATGATCTGGTGGCTATTTCAGAGGCGGATCGAGAGAGGAGGCAAAGTGGGCAATAGCCCCCTTCAATTTTGTAAACCCTTTTATACCTAATGATTATTTAGTATTAAATATAAAAAAATCAAAGTTTTAGATAGTATAAAGTTTTGTTCTAAATCTCTAAAACTAATAGCTAGTTGCTAAAATTAGCCGAGGGGTTTAGAATGGATCAACTAATTGTTAGCTATACCCCTCAAATAAGTATTAATTGTTAGATGCCCCAACCCAGCTAAAACCAGTTAACAGTTAGGTCTAGAGGTTTAGAACATGGCCTAAAACAACCATGTTATGAGCCTGCTCGCAGGATCCTCTCGGTTTAGTCCTTGCATCTACCAGTCTGACTCTAATCATCCCGACACCACCTAAACCAGTCCGCTCGCTGTCCTGTTTCCGCCGCCGACCCATTCCCGATACGACTCCACCCGACTTCGTCCCTTCCTAGCGCCTCCGTCCCTTGTCCTATTTTTCTCGTGACGTCGATCCGCTCGACAAGCTAGATCTCGCTCGTCGCAACGATATGACTTATATCTTACGATCGGTGGACTTGGCGAACTAGAAAATCATGGCTATCATGTGATTTTTTTGGCTCTCCCTGAATTTTCGTCCTATGTCCGCCGCTGAGCCATTTTTGAACATAGTACTAGACTAATTCGGTGCCTATCCAATAGCACAGTAGCGCATAGTCCGGTGCCTAGCAGTGGACTAATCCATTGACCATAAAACCTCTCCGTATACTCTCTGGGCAGCACCACACCAGGGATGTGCATGCCTGAGCACCAGATCAATCCGATGACTACGGAACCTCTGTGCATATATAGCCAACCCTAGCATAACGCTTACTCTAGTGAGTAATTCGGTGATCACTTCACAACTAACGCTAGCTAATAATCCTTGTACCGCATAATTTGGTGATTACTTGGCCACAACGCCGAATTAATCCGGTGGTACAGAAATATGCCCATTTACTTTTATTTCAGCATATCTGTGAGGGCATGTTCAGTTGTGTCGGGACCATAATTAGGGGTACCCTTAAGACTCCTAATCTCAGCTGGTAACCTCTATCAGCACAAAGCTGCAAAGGCCTGATGGGTGCGATTAAGTCAAGGATCGGTCCACTCAAGGGACACGATCTCGCCTCGCCCGAGCCCAGCCTCGGGCAAGGGCAGCCGACCCCGGAGGATTTACGTCTCGCCCGAGGACCCCCTCCAGCAACGGACACACCTTCGGCTCGCCCGAGGCCCAGACTTCACCAAGAAGCAACCTTGGCCAAGCCGCCACACCGACCGACCGTATCGCAGGAGCCTTTAATGCAAAGGTGGCCTGACACCTTATCCTGACGCGCGCCCTTTAGTCGACAGAGCCGAAGTGACCGCAGTCACTTCACCGCTCCACTGACCGGCCTGACAAGAGGACAGCGCCGCCTGCGCCGCTCCGACTGCTGTGCCGCTCGGCAGAGTGAGGCTGACAGCAGCCAAGTCCGGCCTCAGGCGCCATAGGAAAGTCCGGTTCGCCCGACTCCAGGGCTCGGACTCGGGCTCAACCCCGGAAGACGACGAACTCCACTTCGCCCGACCCTAGGGCTCAGACTCGGGCTCAGCTCCGCTATACACGTTAGCACACTGCTACACCCCCCATTGTACACCTGGATCCTCTCCTTACGCCTATAAAAGGAAGGTCTAGGGCCCTCTTACAGAGGGTTGGCCGCGCGGGGAAGGACGGGACGGCGCTCTCGTAAGCCTCTCGCTCCCTCCCGCGTGGACGCTAGTAACCCCCTACTGCAAGCGCACCCGACCTGGGCGCGGGACAAACACGAAGGCCGCGGGTTCCCCTTTTACGCCTGTCTCCCTCCGGCTTCTTCCCCCCTTCGCGCTCCGTCTCGCGCCGACCCATCTAGGCTGGGGCACGCGGCGATAATTTACTCGTCGGTCCAGGGACCCCCCAGGGTCGAAACGCCGACAGTTGGCGCGCCAGGTAGGGGCCTGCTGTGTGTTGACGAACAGCTTCCCGTCAAGCTCCAGATGGGTAGTCTCCAGCAACCTTTCCAGCCCGGGATGGTGCTCCGTTTCGGGAGTCTTGAGTTCATGTCCCTCGATGGCAGCTACGACATGATACTCCTTCCCCCGCCACGCGACAGCGACAATGGCGGTCGACAATCCGCCCGCCGGCGGCGGAATCGACGACGTCTTCCCCACGTGGCGGAAGAACGACATTCGAGCTTGTCCCGTCCCCTCCCCCGCCGACGGAGGAGGAGGCGGGGCAACCAAGGCCAAGCAGGAGGCGGCATCTCGTCGGCTGTCGAGTGAGTCGACGGCGCCGGCGCCCCAACGGGGGGCACGTCGGGCATCGACCTCGCGTCTGAGACGAAGACGAGCGCCGTCTCCCCGCAACACGCCAACTCCAAGCATACGGACGATGCCAGCACGCTCGCAAAGGACTTGCTGGGCGTCACCCTCGTACTTGAGACGACGGTGCAGTCTGCCCCTGACGCGACTTCGTCACCGCCCGTCGACCAAGAGGTACCGACCGACTCCCATCTCGTGCCTTTTGGATTCAGCCTCGACCCACCAAGCGACTTCGCTTCGGTGGACGCTCTCATAGAGGCGAGTCCAAACCCTCTGGGGTATTGTATGCGGTCACCCTGGGACCGGCTGACGGCCATCTCGACCTACAGGCCCTCGGGTACTGAGGAAGATGACGAGCCCGACTTTTGTTGGGATTTCTCCGGACTTGGTAACCCCAGTGCCATGCGGGACTTCATGACCGCATGCGACTACTGCCTTTCCGATTGTTCCGACGGTAGCCGCAGCCTCGGCGACGAGGACTGCGGCCCAAGTCGTGAATGTTTCCACGTTGATCTAGGGGGTCGCAGCGAAGGCAACCATCTTGGCACACCGGAAAACGGTGATCCCCCTAGGCCTACGCCTCGCGTTGACATCCTTCGGGAGCTAGCTGTGGTCCTCGTCCCGACGGGGGGTCATAACCCACAGCTTGAGCAAATCCGCGAGATGCAGGCCAGGCTCGACGAGGGAGCAGGAACACTTGAGCCATTCCGCCGAGACATCGGGCAGGAATGGGCAGGCCAACCTCCGGCCGGAGAAGCGCGTCATCTACCCCAGGGCATCCAGCACCGCATCGCCGACGATGTCAGGGCAAGGCCGCCACCGGCTTCCAGTGGGGTCGGCCAGAACCTGGCTGCAGCGGCAATACTTCTCCGCGCGATGCCGGAGCCATCTACCACCGAGGGGCGGCGTATCCAGGGAGAGCTCAAGAATCTCCTGGAGGATGCCACGGTCCGACGGGCCAAAAGCTCCGCCTCCCGAAGGCAGGGGTACCCCTCGGAACATCGCGCCGCGACTTCCCGATTCATGCGGGAAGCCTCGGTCCACACCGGGCGCACACGCAACACAGCGCCTGCGGCCCCGGATCGCCTCGACAACGGACACCCTCACCGCAACCGTCGAACCCACCTTGATGAGAGGGTGCGCCAAGGCTACCACCCCAGGCGTGGGGGACACTACGACAGCGGGGAGGATCAAAGTCCCTCGCCCAAACCACCCGGTCCGCAGGCTTTCAGCCGAGCCATACGACGGGCGCCGTTCCCGACCCGGTTCCGAACCCCGACTACTATCACAAAGTACTCAGGGGAGACGAGACCGGAACTGTGGCTCGCGGACTATCGGCTGGCCTGCCAACTGGGTGGGACGGACGATGACAACCTCGTCATCCGTAACCTCCCCCTATTCCTCCCCGACTCCGCTCGGGCCTGGCTAGAGCATCTGCCTCCGAGGCAGATCTCCAACTGGGACGACCTGGTCCAAGCCTTCGCCGGCAACTTCCAGGGCACGTACGTGCGCCCTAGAAACTCCTGGGATCTCCGAAGCTGCCGCCAGCAGCCGGGGGAGTCCCTCCGGGACTACATCCGGTGATTCTCGAAGCAGCGCACCGAGCTGCCCAACGTCACCGACTCGGATGTCATCGGCGCATTCCTCGCTGGCACCACCTGCCGTGACCTGGTGAGCAAGCTGGGTCGCAAGACCCCCACCAGGGCGAGCGAGCTGATGGACATCGCCACCAAGTTCGCCTCTGGCCAGGAGGCGGTTGAGGCCATCTCCCGGAAGGATAAGCAGCCCCAGGGCCGCCCACCGGAAGATGTCCCCGAGGCGTCAACTCAGCGCGGCACCAAGAAGAAAGGCAGGAAGAAGTCGCAAGCGAAAAGCGACGCCGCCGACGCGGACCTTGTCGCCGCTGCCGAGTACAAGAACCCTCGGAAACCTCCCGGAGGTGCCAATCTCTTCGACAAGATGCTCAAGGAGCCATGCCCCTATCATCAGGGGCCCGTCAAGCACACCCTTGAGGAGTGCGCCATGCTTCGACGCCACTTTCACAAGGCCGGGCCACCTACGGAAGGTGGCAGGGCCCACGACGACGATAAGAAGGAGGATCACAAGGCAAGAGAGTTCCCCGAGGTCCGCGACTGCTTCATGATCTACGGTGGGCCAGTGGCGAACGCCTCGGCTCGGCACTGCAAGCAAGAGCGTCGGGAGGTCTGCTCAGTAAAGGTGGCGGTGCCGGTCTACCTAGACTGGTCCGATAAGCCCATCACCTTCGACTAGGGCGATCACCCCGACCGCGTGCCGAGCCCGGGGAAATACCCGCTCGTTGTCGACCCCGTCATCGGCAACGTCAGGCTCACCAAGATCCTCATGGACGGAGGCAGCAGCCTCAACATCATCTACGCCGAGACCCTAGGGCTCCTGTGAATCGATTTGTCCTCGGTTCGGGCACGCGCTGCGCCTTTTCACGGGATCATCCCCGGGAAACGCGTCCAGCCCCTCGGACAACTCGATCTACCCATCTGCTTTGGGACACCCTCCAACTTCCGAAGGGAGACCCTCACGTTCGAGGTGGTCGGGTTTCGAGGAACCTACCACGCAGTGTTGGGGAGGCCATGCTACGCCAAGTTCATGGTCGTCCCCAACTACACCTACCTCAAGCTCAAAATGTCGGGCCCCAACGGGGTCATCACCGTCGGCCCCACGTATCGACACGCGTACGAATGCGACGTGGAGTGCATGGAGTACGCCGAGGCCCTCGCCGAATCCGAGGCCCTCATCGCCGACCTGGAGAGCCTCTCTAAGGAGGCGCCAGACGTGAAGCACCATGCCGGCAACTTCGAGCCGGCGGAGACGGTTAAGTCCGTCCCTCTCGACCCCAGCAACGATGCCTCCAAGCGGATCCGGATCGGCTCCGAGCTCGACCCCAAATAGGAAGCAGTGCTCATCGACTTTCTCCGCGCAAACGCCGGCGTTTTCGCGTGGAGTCCCTCGGACATGCCCAGCATACCGAGGGATGTCACCGAGCACTCGCTGGATATCCGAGCTGGAGCCCGACCCGTGAAGTAGCCTCTGCGTCGATTCGACGAAGAAAAGTGCAGAGCCATAGGCAAGGAGATCCACAAGCTAATGGTAGTAGGGTTCATCAAAGAGGTATTCCATCTCGAATGGCTTGCCAACCCTGTGCTTGTGAGAAAGAAAGGAGGGAAATGGCGGATGTGTGTAGACTACACTGGTCTAAACAAAGCATGTCCGAAAGTTCCCTACCCTCTGCCTCGCATCGATCAAATCGTGGATTCCACTGCTGGGTGCGAAACCCTGTCTTTCCTCGATGCCTACTCAGGGTATCACCAAATCAGGATGAAAGAGTCCGACCAGCTCACGACTTCTTTCATCACACCCTTCGGCATGTACTGCTATGTTACCATGCCGTTCGGGTTGAGGAATGCGGGTGCGACATACCAAAGGTGCATGAACCACGTGTTCGGCGAACACATTGGTCGAACGGTCGAGGCCTACGTCGATGACATCGTAGTCAAGACGGGGAAAGCCTCCGACCTCCTTTCCGACCTTGAAGTGACATTCCGATGTCTCAAGGCGAAAGGCGTAAAGCTCAATCCCGAGAAGTGCATTTTCGGGGTCCCCCGAGGCATGCTCTTGGGGTTCATCGTCTCTGAGCGGGGCATCGAGGCCAACCCAGAAAAAATCATGGCCATCACCAACATGGGGCCCATCAAGGACTTGAAAGGCGTACAGAGGGTCACGGGATATCTTGCGGCTCTGAGCCGTTTCATCTCACGCCTCGGCGAAAGAGGCCTACCTCTATACCGCCTCTTAAGGAAGGCCGAGTGCTTCACTTGGACCCCTGAGGCCGAGGAAGCCCTCGGGAACCTGAAGGCGCTCCTCACGAACGCGCCCATCTTGGTGCCTCCCGCCGCCAGAGAAGACCTCTTGATCTACGTCGCCTCTACCACTCAGGTGGTTAGCGTCGCGATCGTGGTTAAGAGACAAGAAGAAGGGCATGCATTGCCCGTCCAGAGGCTAGTCTACTTCATCAGTGAGGTACTGTCCGAGACCAAGATCCGCTACCCACAAATTCAGAAGCTGCTGTACGCGGTAATCCCGACGCAGCGGAAGTTGTGACACTACTTCGAGTCTCATCCAGTGACTGTGGTGTCATCCTTCCCCCTGGGGGAGATCATCCAGTGCCGAGAGGCCTTGGGTAGAATTGCAAAGTGGGCGGTGGAAATCATGGGCGAGACGATCTCGTTCGCCCCTCGGAAGGTCATCAAGTCCCAGGTCTTGGCGGACTTTGTGGCTGAATGGGTTGACACCCAGCTCCCGACAGTTCCGATCCAATCGGAACTCTAGACCATGTTTTTCGACGGGTCGCTGATGAAGACAGGGGCAGGCGCGGGCCTGCTCTTCATCTCGGCCCTCAGAAAGCACCTACGCTACGTGCTACGCCTCCACTTCCTAGCGTCCAACAATGTGGCCGAGTACGAGGCTCTGGTCAACGGGTTGCGCATCGCCATCGAGCTAGGGGTCCGACGCCTTGACGCTCGTGGTGACTCGCAGCTCGTCATCAACCAAGTCATGAAGAACTCCCACTGCCGCGACCCGAAGATGGAAGCCTACTGCGATGAGGTTCGGTGCCTGGAAGACAAGTTCTACAGGCTCGAGCTCAACCACATCGCCCAACGCTACAACGAGACTGCGGACGAGCTGGCTAAGATAGCCTCAGGGCGAACAATGGTTCCCCCGGACGTCTTCTCCCGAGACCTGCACCAACCCTCCGTCAAGACCGATGACACGCCCGAGCCTGAGAAGGCCTCGGCCCAGCCTGAGGCATCCTTGTCTCGGCCCGAGGCACCCTCGGCTCTGCCCGAGACACCCTCGGCTCGGCCCGAGGCAACCTCAGCCCCCAAAGATGAGGCACTGCACGTCGAGGAAGAGCGAAGCGGGGTCATGCCTAATTGAAACTGGTAGACCCCGTACCTGCAATATCTCCACCGAGGAGAGCTACCCCTCGACCGAGCCGAAGCTCGGCGGTTGGCGCGGCGCGCCAAGTCGTTCGTCTTGCTGGGGGACGGGAAGGAGCTCTACCACCGCAGCCCCTCAGGTATCCTCTAGCGATGCATATCCATCGCCGAAGGCTAGGAGCTCTTACAAGAAATACACTCGGGGGCTTGTGGTCATCACGCAACACCTCGAGCCCTTGTTGGAAACGCCTTCCGACAAGGATTCTACTGGTCGACCGCGGTGGCCGACGCCACTAGAATTGTGCGCACCTGCAAAGGGTGTCAATTCTACGCAAGGCAGACCCACCTACCCGCTCAGGCTCTGCAGACCATACCCATCACCTGGTCGTTTGCTGTGTGGGGTCTGGACCTCGTCGGCCCCTTGCAGAAGGCACCCGAGGACTACACGCACCTGCTGGTCGCCATCGACAAATTCTCCAAGTGGATCGAGGTCTGGCCTCTAAACAGCATCAGGTCCAAACAGGCGGTGGCGTTCTTCACCAACATCATCCATTGCTTTGGGGTCCCAAACTCCATCATCACCAACAACGGCACCCAGTTCACCGGCAGAAAATTCCTGGACTTCTGCGAGGATCACCACATCCGGGTGGACTGGGCCACCGTGGCTCACCCCATGACGAATGGGCAAGTAGAGCGTGCCAACGACATGATCCTGCAAGGGCTCAAGTCGCGGATCTACAACGACCTCAACAAGTTCGGCAAGCGATGGATGAAGGAGCTCCCCTCGGTGGTCTGGAGTCTGACGACAACGCCGAGCCGAGCCACGGGCTTCATACCGTTCTTTCTAGTCTATGGGGCCGAGGCCATCTTGCCCATAGACTTAGAATACGGTTCCCCGAGGGCGAGGGCCTACGACGATCAAAGCAACCGACCTAACCGAGAAGACTCACTGGACCAGCTGGAGGAGGCTCGGGACATGGCCTTGCTACACTCGGCGCGGTATCAGCAGTCCCTGCAACGCTACCACGCCCGAGGGGTTCGGTCCCGAGACCTCCAGGTGGGCGACCTGGTGCTTCGGCTGCGACAAGACGCCCGAGGGCGGAACAAGCTCACGCCTCCCTGGGAAGGGCCGTTCGTCATCGCCAAAGTTCTGAAGCCCGGGACGTACAAGCTGGCCAACAGTCAAGGCGAGGTCTACAGCAACGCTTGGAACATCCGACAGCTACGTCGCTTCTACCCTTAAGATGCTTTCAAGTCGTTCATACACCTCGTTCACACACAAAGTCTAACCATCAAGGAAGGGTCGGCCTTGCCTCGACAAAAAGCCCGACCCTCCCTCGGGGGCTAGAAGGGGGGAACCCCTCTGTGTCAAAATTTTTCCTCGGAAAAAGATCTTTTCTGCCAGAATATCTCTCGTGCTTTTCGACTACTTCGAAAGTGGATCCTGAAAACGACGGAGTACACGTAAGCAGCCAAGGCCGACCGAGCCGAGGGACTCCTACGCCTCCGGGATACGGATACCTCACTCGTCACCTTCTGCGATAAGTAACTCACGCTCGGATAAGCGATTCCGCTGATCGAACAAGTCCCAATGCTCGAAGACCCTTCTGTCGAAACGATTTTTCGGGCCTTCTCGACTACATCGATAGCAGAATCCGGTGGACGAGTAAGAGTACACGTAAGCGGCAAGGCCGACCGAGCCGAGGGACTCCTACGCCTCCGGGATACGGATACCTCACTCATCACCTTCCGTGAAAAGTAACTCTCACTTGGACAAACAACTCTGTTACCGACAAACAAGTCCAGATACTCAAAGCAAGGGGAAAAGACACGCAGCTTTACAACACGACGACAGTATGTTTGGGCCTCGGCGGCCGCAGAAAACATATGCACACTACAAGATAACCCGATCCTGCAGGCTCAGACCTTGACGGTTGAAGGGAGCAGCAGCACCCTCGGCGTCAACTACACCTTCGGCGCGGTCCGACCTAGCCTCGGACGGCGACGTGGTCGGAGGATCTCCACTTCGAAGGACGACATCAGCACCACGCCCGGGCCATCGCCGCCAGGGTCTCTTCCAGGAGTCCGGCTCGAGCAGACGGCTCGGCCGGTCACCCCGAAGCCTCAGCCAGCTGTCCCCCGAGGACATCAGCCCAGCTCGTGGCCTCGGCAACTCAACTCCGACGCTGGTCCCGCCAGTGGACGGCCCAGCCGGGCTCCGGCCGACGAAGTCTTCTTTTCGAGTCAACTCCGCCTCTGTCTGTGCTGACACCGCTACCTCCGGCTTCGGCTCATCGAAGAGCGGCCGAGGGTTTCTTTAACTAAGCAAGAGAAACCTCGGATAGCAAGGCCGACCGAGTCGAGGGACTCCTACGCCTCCGGGATAAGGATACCTCACTCGTCACCTTCGCACGAGGCAACTCACGCTTGGTGAAGCGGTTCAGATAGCCGACAGGCGAGTCTTAGTGCTCGGAATGAAGAAAAAACACGGCTCCGTGCCGAAAATACATACATGTTCAGGCCCCGACAGCCACAATGAACAGACTCAAGCACTCAAGGTGCCATTACAAACGGAACTCCGGTTCCTCCTCTGCAAGTACGAACAACCCCACACAGAAGGCCGACGGGTGGCACGCCGCCGCCCGCTCCAGCAGCGGCGACGACGACTTCTGCTCCGAACGGTCAAACAGCAGCAGCGATGACCTCAGGGCGATGCTGCTGCCATAAAGCCCTCTCCCACATCCCCACTCGGGGGGCAAGGACGAGCAGAAGGCCGTAGAGTTGGAGGTCAGTCCGTGGGCAGCACCGGCTATCTCGTCGGCGGAGAAACCTCTTCCGGCTGTCGTGGCGGAAGGTGGCACCGGAAGCGGCGCCGAAGCCGCTCGGGTCGAAGAGCCGGGCACGCGGCAGCTGCCAGTGCCACGAACGGCGAACGCCCTTCCCCCCGATCACTAAGGGAAGGAGCGGGCCGCTGCCCGCGCTGAGACCGACCCCAACTCGGCGCACTCCCCTCCCCAGCACTGATGATGAACATCCTTGAAGCTGAGGGAGGGGCGGAGGCCGCAGCCCGGCTTGCTTCTCCCCACCCAGGAGCTGGTGGTCACCGTCTTGGGTGACCATCGGCGAGGGGATGCGGCCGGGCTGCCTGACGAAAATCCTTGAAGCCGAACGATGGCTGAAAGGTACCAACTTCCGTGAAGTTGTGTTTCCCCAACGACGACAAGGCGGAAGAACCACGGGCGCCCCCCATATGGGGGCTCGAAAGGTGGAAAGACACGATGCATGAGGGGAGCGCGAAGACATGGTTGCCCTTCAAGGGGGTCGCCCTCCTTTTAAAGGCAACTCTCCCCACTTGCGTCCTCAGCCGTCGCTGGCTGAGTCTTCTCCAACACGCTCCAAGGTCCTCCCCCTACGACACGGGGGCTGGGTCCCACGCGTCATGCAAGCTGGCCCAGGGCAGAAGAAGACAAACCACCACGCGCGGCGCGCGCAACTGCCCAGCGGTTACAAGCATTCCCCCACTTTCGCCCAGACCAGCGGGTGAGAGGGCGGACCGCCGTGCAGGTGGCATGCAACTGCACCAAAGGGGCGCACCCTTTCGACTTCGACGCGCCCAGCATGGAGGCCCAGGCCCACACGTCATGCAACCGGCGCGCCGGTCGCAACGTGCAAGAAACCGCACCACCACTCACGCCACTACCGCGCCTCCTCGACTGCGGAACCAGTACCGCGACTCGAGGCAACCCTGCGCATGACCCAACAGTGCCAACCAGGCACATCGGTCATGGGCCAGTCAGCTGCAGGAGAAGGCGCGACGATCGATGCGGCCAGAAATGGGCCGGCAGTAATGGCGGTGGCAGGCGAGCGAAAGCAGCGGTCAAGTCGTCAGCCAAGCTCACGTCCCCTCCTGGGACAGCGGGAGAGCCCTCTCCCACGGCGTGAAGACGGCGCGCCCATGTCCCGTTTCTCGAACGGCTCGCGCACGCGCAACGGCTGCCCCGCGAACCACTCGTCCCGCCGCATTAACTCCGTCGCGGGACAAGCGGCACCTTTGGCGGGAGAAGCGGGCGACGCTTCACCTTCGCCATAATGACCACGTCCAAAAAGGTACGCCACGTCATTCGATTTCGTATCCTTTTCCTGTTCCTCTTTCTCTCTCTTACAACAGGGACCGGGAAAGGGGATACCCCGAAAGGGATCCTTCTCCGTGAAGGAAACGGGCCCCGAGCCCCCCTACTGATCAGAGGTTCGAAGGCTGGCCCCTCGGAGGGGTTCAACAGCCGCCTCAGAGCGCTCGGGCTCCGCGCCCACTACTGGTCAGGGGTTCAAAGGCCGACGCCTCGGAAGGGTTCAACGACTGCCTCAGGCCACTCGGGCTCCGCGCCCACTACTGATCAGGGGTTCGTAGGCTGGCCCTCGAAGGGTTCACAGCCGCCTCAGACGCGGAGCGAGGGATGACCCTGGGTACGTTCGATACATAACCAAGGCTCAGGCTACGCTCCCGAGGTACCCTAGGACATTTCCGAGACCAGCGGGAACGATCTTGTAACGGAATCCCATTAGAGGGAGGCATCGAGCCCTCGGACCCCATCAAAAGGGGACCGGGTCCGGCAGATCACCCGCAGGTACTTTTGGAGCGCGCCTCCGGGCCTCTAGCCGACCCCTAACAAATGGGGCACGGGCGTCCACTCGGATTACCCGTTAGCAGCTCACTGGAGACACCATGTTCGACGCCCTCCAAGGGCAACATGGCGCTTTTTCCCCCCTCCTCCTTGCGGAAAGGCGACGCAGGGGCGTATGTAAAGAAGTTGAGTCTGTCCTTGACTGTCCTCTCGCCCTGTGCGGAGGCTCGGGGGCTGCTCTCGCAAACCCGGCTCCGGCCAAACCGTTGACAGCGTCAACATACCAGCCCGAGAACTTGGGACCCGACCGTGCACCCGGGCTATGGGCAGCTCGCATGAGGGAACAACCAGACCGGCCGAAGCATTGTGAAACGCATTAAGACCTCGAAGGAGTCAAACCACTCCTCCGAGGCCTCGGGGGCTACACCCGGCGGGTGCGCTCGCGCGCACCCACCGGAACAAAATGCAACCAAGAAAGGCCGGTCCCCCTGCAAAAAAGTGCGACAAAAGCCTCCAAGCGAGTATTAACACTCCCTTCGAGGCTCGGGGGCTACTGTCGGGGACCATAATTAGGGGTACCCTTAAGACTCCTAATCTCAGCTGGTAACCCCCATCAGCACAAAGCTGCAAAGGCCTGATGGGTGCGATTAAGTCAAGGATCGGTCCACTTAAGGGACACGATCTCGCCTCGCCCGAGCCCAGCCTTGGGCAAGGGCAGCCGACCCCGGAGGATTTACGTCTCGCCCGAGGACCCCCTCCAGCAATGGACACACCTTCGGCTCGCCCGAGGCCATGACTTCACCAAGAAGCAACCTTGGCCAAGCCGCCACGCCGACCGACCGTATCGCAGGAGCCTTTAATGCAAAGGTGGCCTGACACCTTATCCTGACGCGCGCCCTTCAGTCGACAGAGCTGAAGTGACCGCAGTCACTTCGCCGCTCCACTGACCGGCCTGACAAGAGGACAGCGCCGGCTGCGCCGCTCCGACTGCTGTGCCGCTCGGCAGAGTGAGGCTGACAGCAGCAAAGTCCGGCCTCAAGCGCCATAGGAAACTCCGCTTTGCCCGACTCCAGGGCTCGAACTCGAGCTCAGCCCCGGAAGACGACGAACTCCGCTTCGCCCGACCCTAGGGCTCGGACTCGGGCTCAGCCCCGGAAGACGACGAACTCCGCTTCGCCCGACCCCAGGGCTCGGACTCAAGCTCAGCCCCAGAAGATGACGAACTCCGCTTCGCCCGACTCCAGGGCTCGGACTCGGGCTCAGCCCCGGAAGACGATGAACTCTGCCTCGCCCGACCCAGGGCTCGGACTCGGGCTCAGCCCCGGAAGACGACGAACTCCGCTTCGCCCGACCCCAGGGCTCGGACTCGGGCTCAGCCCCGGAAGACGATGAACTCTGCCTCGCCCAACCTCAGGGCTCGGACTCAGCCCTGGCCTCAGCCGACAGTCTCCGCCTCGCCCGACCCAGGGGCTCGGACTCGGCCTCGGCCTCGGAAGACAGACTCGACCTCGACCTCGGAGGAGCCTCCGCCTCACCCAACCTGGGGCTTGGACCGACCACGACACAGGAGGCGCCATCATTACCCTACCCCAAGCTAACTCAGGCTACGGGGAACAAGACCGGCGTCCCATCTGGCTCGCCCCGATAAACAAGTAATGATGGCGCCCCGCATGCTCCATGACGACGGCGGCTCTCAGCCCCCTTACGGAAGCAAGGAGACGTCAGCAAGGACTCGACAGCCCCAATAGTTGTCCTTCCACCAGGCTCCAGCGCTCCTCCGACGGCCACGACGCCACACGAACCGGGTGCCAAAACCTCTCCGGCTGCCACGACGGCATGTACTTAGGGTGCTAGCTCTTCTCCGCTAGACACGTTAGCACACTGCTACACCCCCCATTGTACACCTGGATCCTCTCCTTACGCCTATAAAAGGAAGGTCCAGGGCCCTCTTACAGAGGGTTGGCCGCGCGGGGAAGGACAGGACGGCGCTCGCGTAAGCCTCTCGCTCCCTCCCGCGTGGACGCTTGTAACCCCCTACTGCAAGCGCACCCGACCTGGGCGCGGGACAAACACGAAGGTCACGGGTTTCCCCTTTTACGCCTGTCTCCCTCCGGCTTCTTCCCCCCTTCGCGCTCCGTCTCGCGCCGACCCATCTGGGTTGGGGCACGCGGCGACAATTTACTCGTCGGTCCAGGGACCCCTCGGGGTCGAAACGCCGACAAGTTGTATATAGATCCAAGGGAGTTATAGGGATTAAATTTCTCTCTAGTTAAACTTTAATAGAATGAGATTTAATCTACTCAATCCACTTCGATCCGACGCAACCTAACAAGGTCTGAATGGGAACAATCTCACTTGACGGTCGTCCCGCGTCATTTTTTTACAAATAATCCCTCACAGATATTTCAAATTAATTCGATGCACGCTTATAGATGGCCAAAAGATGGCCCGGCACGGGCCAGACGCCCGCGGGCCATAACTCTGGACCAGGCACGTCTTGCCGGCCTGCTGACTGTGCTGGGCCAGCCCGTTAGCCCAGCGGCCCATTTGATCAAATCATCGTAAAATGTTAAAAAATAATGTAGGAGGTGGGGTTCGAACCTATGCCCTGATGAAAGAAGGGCAAGAGACACTAGTGGTGTGTTTGGTTGAATGTACAAGGAGAGATGGAATGAGACGTGTTGGTGACTTGTTCTCAAACGCTTCGGATTAAGAACAAGGCAACATAAAAAGTGTTAAATGATAAGTTCCTTCGTCCTTTGAAACATCATTTCCTTTCGGGATATAATGTGCTTCGGACGAAGGTCACAAATAATATATCTTCGTAAGTTATGACGAAGGATTTACACGCAACATAAAAGGTAATATAAACATTTAAATTTTATCACAATGTCATTTCTATTTTATTATCATATAACAATAGAAATGACTTCAAATTACAAGTGTACCTTCGGATTGCAGGAAGACAAAAGTACAAGGATGACGCAAAAGCGAATGCCAAGTCAGCGTGAACAGTACGGGAGTACTGTTCATCTATTTATAGGCGTGGGACGCAGCCCATGTAAAATTACATTCATGCCTATTACATTTGCTAACGACCTATGGGAGTCTGTCAAGGCCTAAGTAGTCTTTTCATCTTTAGGTCGGTTCCCCGTTCTGCTATCGCGACGAAGCTTTCCTGCGCATAGCTTCGGCTGCGCACCATCCTTCGTACAGCATGGTAACCAGCCCGTCCTTCATCTCAACCCCCTTTCGTCTGACTTAAGCTTCGTCCTGTCCGTACTCCATGTCCATAATCTGAGTCCGAAAATACCTGTTCACATAATTCACTTGGAAAACATTGTCAAGTCTTGTTTTTGAGGACCTTCGGAGGACGAAGGCCCCCAACAGTAGCCCCTCGCAATATTAATTTGTTAATGATAAATTCAGATTGCGATATGGACGAAGGCCTTAAGCCGAAGGTCCGAAAAAAACACCTTCCCTTTGCTAGAATAGCAACATTCACTGACAAGCGGGGTCTTTCAATTTTCAACGCACTGGGCGTATAAATAAGATCATACCGCAAACTCATTTGGTACGCTCACTTGCCATCTGCTTTCGCTCACTAAATTTTTAGCTCTTGCGCACTAAGATTTGCTGATCTTTTGGTTTTGAAGCTTCGGCCTTGAAAACAGTTTTTAGTGTTTCCGAAGATGTCTGGAGATAAGAAGGTCACTGCTGAGATGAAGCTGAGTCTCGACGAAGAGAAGAACTTGGGGTTCCTTATAGCGATGGCGGAGACCAATACGGAAAAAATCACCAAGGAGATTCTGGAAGGTTTGTCTGAAGATACTGGTGACAGCGACATTTATGATGCAGAAAGCTGTGGGGGAGAGTCCGAAGATCGACCATGGCGGCCAAGTCACACGGTTTTCGGGAAAACCACTGTCAAGCAGAGCCATATTGACAATATGAGGGGGAGATATTTTCGAGATATATCTATTGTGAGGGCTGATGCTGGAGAAAAAACTTCTCCCACCCCTGAAGAAGATGAAGTCGTAATCTTCCGAAGCTTTCTCAAGGCTGGGCTTCGATTCCCCCTAAGCAGCTTTGTTGTCGAAGTCCTGAAGACATTTCAAATCTACCTTCATCAAATTACTCCCGAAGCTATCATTAGAATGGGGATCTTTGTCTGGGCTGTAAGAAGCCAAGGTTTGGAACCAAATGCTAAAAGCTTTTGCAACATTCATGAGTTGTTATATGAGACGAAGCCCTGGGGGAAAGAACAATATCACAACAACTTTGGTTGTTACAGCTTCGGTGCCCGCACCGGGTCAAGCTGCCCCGTGCCAACCTTTCGGAAGAGGTGGCCCGGTGCCTGGATGACAGAATGGTTTTATGTAAAGAATGACTTGACAGCGCAGGAAGATATTAAAAGTATCATTATGCGTCCTATTTGGCAACGCTTCGGTCTCCGAAAACCGAAGATTGAAATGGATGAAGCAGCCGAAGAATGCCAGAGAGCCTTCGGCGTAGTCTGCTCTTTTATTGGGACAAGGGACTTGGTCCAAGAGCATATTGCCTTCAGGGTGTGGCCACTTGCAGGAAAGTGGGAAATGCCGAAGGAGATCATCAAAGAGTCTGACGAAGGCGGACTGGTCAGACTGAAATACACATTCAAATACGGGGATAAGTTTGTTGAACCTAATGACGACTGGTTAAAAAGCATTGAAACGTTAAGTGACGAACTGCTTGGGGCATATTCGAAGGCCGAGAACACTGCATTATCGGCAGCCTTCGGGGGCCGAAAGAAGAAAAGGCTCAACCGGGTATTTGATGCAGTCGGGTTTGTCTACCCTGACTATCACTATCCGGTATTGGGCCGCAAAAGAAAAAATACTTCTCCTGCGACAGAAGTTGCCACGAGTGCCACTAGTGAGCCAGCGCCGCAAAGAAAAAAGATGGAGGTGCTCACCCACCGGGCGCGTTTTATTGAGCCGGCCACAGTGCCTGAATTTATTGGTGAAGTCTCTTTGGCCACTGAAACTACAGAACCAGCTCCAGTGCCGAAGATAGAAGATAAAACTGAAGCGCCTTCAGCAGAGAAGGCAGAAAAACCGAGAATTGAAGGACAAAAAATATTGGAAATCTTAAGTCCTTCAGCAAATGTTGAAACAATAAAAAATCAAAAGGGCCCATCGGTGACCCCAAAAAGAAAAAGAATGGTGAACGTGCTAGATGTTTTGGAGACAATTAAATCTTCAAGTGTAACTCCAAAGAAGACTGCTGAACTTTCTGAAGTATCTGCTGAAGCTTCAGTTGCTGAAACTTCGAAGCAACAACCTGAAGCTGAAGCTGGGCCTCCAGAGCCCTCCAAGGAACAACCTTTGGAAGCCGAAGAAAAAATAAAAATGGCAGAGCCAATTTTGGTTGAAGAAATTGACACAGCGGCCCCCGAAGCACCTTCCGCCGCACGTGATTACATTGTGCGACATGCTTCGGGTAAAAAATTATCTGAAGAAGAGATTTATGAAGCCAATCACTATGCCAGAGAATTAAAATATCCGAAGGGGGCACTAGTGTTTAATGGGACAAACGAAGATGACTTCCTATACTGCCTCCCTGACAACAAAGAATTATCTGTCTGCCGGGAGATGGCTAGAAGTATGGGGTTTCCGAAGCTTGAAGCTGGATTATGTGCTATGACGAAGGAGGATCTCGCGGACAGTCTTGCGTACAATAGCCTAAAGGTATGGGAATTGGGCGCTTGAAAATTTTTTAATTCGTAACTCATTCTTTTATTCTTATATGGATTCTTTTTCGTATAGGGTTTAATTCTAAGCAACGCATTAAGAGCACAAAAGAGTGCCAAAGACGAGAGCTATGAAATTGCGTTCAACAATTTACGATCAGAAGTTATTAAACTGAGAAACGAAGCTCTAGAAAAAGATAAAATTCTGCTTACATTAGTAGACAAGATAAAAAAGGACGAAGCTGCTTCAAAGGTTCAGGCCGAAGCTCACAGACGCGAAATTAAAGATCTTCAGAAGCAATTGGCCCGGGCGAAAGAAGAACGCATACTTGAAGAAACAAGACGGGAATGTAGCGACCAATGGGCTGATCATTTGGAAGGAACCGTTGAAGAGCTTCGGTCTTCTAAGAAAAGATGCTACGAAAAATCCATGGAATGTGTAAAGAAAATAAAAACCAGCTTCGCCAGCGTTGGCGCATTCTCTAGTGAAGAGAATTTCTCAAGAGGCAATCCCGAAGGTCCATTGGAATGGATCGGTCACGAAGCAGAGGCCTTCGAGGAAATTCTGAGTAGCCGCGGTGACATCTGCGCTTTTTCGGGCACTAGAGGAGTTGCTACTGTTTTGGAGAGGAAAGGCTGCGATCATATTAAGCTTCTTGCGCAATCCGAAGCCACTTTATCCGCTGAAGATATTAAAGACCCCTCGCCCGAAGCTAGCCAGGTTGGTGGAAAATTTTTCACCGACGTCTGGGACAATGGTGGCCGAGAAATGGCCCAGGAAATTATTCGAAGAAGCGAGCAAGGTATCCACGATGCTAGGGAAGTAGCCAAGGCCGCTGAAAAAAGCGCAGAGCCCAAAAGCCAAATAGGTACCAACTAGTGGTTTTAGGTCTGTTTGATTTTCGAACTTGCTTATGGTTTGTAATAGTAACATAGACATATATTCTCTTCCCTCAGAACCTGCCGGATCGTCTGCTGTCCCTCACACGAAAGGGGATGACGAAATTAAACAAATGGCCGAAGCTATCATGGATAAAGTTATTGAACAACTTCTAAATGAGGCTGCCGAAGTAGTACTAAGAGAAGACTAGATGTTATTAGAAAAAACATTTGAAGTGTGATCTATGTAATATTTTGTACATTTGAATGTAATATACAAGTCTCTTTTCATTATTCAATTCTTTACGATGCATGAAATTCTACATACATACCATTTTTGAGCCTTCGGCGAAAAAACACCTTCCCTTCTTTTCATGCTTCGTGAAGAAGACATTCTCCTTTAATACTATTCTGATGAATCACGTCCACGCTTTGTGAAAATATTCTCCGAAGCTGTACAATTTCGATATTACTCTGATGAAGCATGTCCATGCTTCGTGAAAACATTCTTCGAAGCTGTATTCCGAAGATCAACATTGTATCCCCTCGCGACTTTGCACAATTTTCACTTTCTCAAAGCATCCTTTCGAATGTTGATACTGTGTCCCCTTCTTTTGCCATATGCAACATGATGTATGATGCTTATGCTATGCAAAATGATGTGATGATGCTATGTTATGTAGATGACATTTGTTCCGAAGATACACACATATCCCCGTAAAACACAAAATATCTTTGTATCAGCGCTGACTTTTCGCTGTAAGCTCTGCATTCCCTTAGGAACATCTTTGGAGCTTCTTCGCCTTTTACTTAGGCGGTATCAGCGTTGACTTTTCGCTGTAAGCTCTGCATTCCCTTAGGAACGACTTTGGAGCAGAAAACTTACACTGCGCTCCCTTTGGAACGGCTTTTTGTGAATTCAGCAACTTACTCTGCGTTCCTTAGAACGACTTTTTGTTGCTTCGAAGGATTTTTTATAATTCGAAGGTCCTCCTTGTTATCGCAAATTTTTAAGCTTCAGCAACTTAAGCCTGTGGAGAAAATAGGTTTTCCTCATGACCAATCACGAAGCTATTACATGAAAACTGAAATGTTCTTTATTACACAGAAAATAGAAAATGGAAAAGACTGCTATCAAGGTAGGATATTTGTCAATAAATGTGCTTCAACTCTGGCACAGTGCTATTGACTGTGCGAGCTTCAGATTGTTCTTTGAGATCCCTTTGGTGTGGAACATATTGGCTCCCTTCGGGCTGTTGGCCTTGTTGCAGCGGTGGTGGAGGCGGAGGCTGTTGCCATGAAGCTTGAGGTTGACTCGCCGAAGCTACAGAAACTGCAGGGTGGTTGCCCACGTATTCTGGGATGTAAGGCTGATGGTACGAAGCAGTATGCATGACCTGCTTCGGCTGGCCCTGTTGCGCTGCAGCTTCTGCTAGCTCCTTTTGCTTCTGGATGGTAACATGGCACATCCTGGTGGTATGACCCTTGTTTTCACCACAGAATAAGCAAAATACTCTCCTTGGTTGATCTCCAAATCTTCCGCCGAAGCCCCTGGCGCCTCTGCCTCTTGGAGCTGGTGGCCGAAAGAAACTTTGCTGTTGCCCCGAAGCTTGTGAGGAGCACTGCGGCCTGTTCTGCTGACTCCCCTTATCATCATTTTGAGTAGAGTTGTGGATGGACCTGACATGCCTCGGATAGAATCTTCCTCCGAAGCCCCTGGTCATTTCAGAAAATCTGAAAGCCTCCTCCCTTCTTTGGCGAAAATCATTGTCGGCACGAATGTACTCGTCCATCTTCTGGAGGAGCTTCTCCAAAGTCTGAGGAGGCTTCCTAGCAAAGTATTGAGCTGAAGGTCCAGGACGAAGCCCCTTGATCATGGCTTCGATGACAATTTCATTGGGCACCGTTGGTGCCTGCGCCCTCAAACGCAAGAACCTTCTGACATACGCCTGAAGGTATTCTTCATGATCCTGAGTGTACTGGAACAAGGCTTGAGCAGTGACCGGCTTCGTCTGAAACCCTTGAAAGCTGGTTAACAACATGTCCTTCAGCTTTTGCCATGAAGTGATCGTTCCTGGTCGAAGGGAGGAATACCAGGTCTGAGCAACATTCCTGACAGCCATAACAAAAGACTTTGCCATGACTGCAGCATTGCCACCATACGAAGACACTGTTGCCTCGTAGCTCATCAAAAACTGCTTCGGGTCTGAATGGCCATCGAACATGGGAAGCTGGGGTGGCTTGTAGGACGGAGGCCAAGGTGTAGCCTGCAGCTCAGCGGACAGGGGAGAAGCATCATCGAAAACAAAATTTCCATGATGGAAATTGTCATACCAGTCATCTTCGTTGAAGAAGCCCTCCTGATGAAGGTCTTTTTGTTGAGGCCTTCGGTTCTGCTCATCGTGAGTAAGATGGCGGACTTCTTCAGAAGCTTCGTCTATCTGCCTTTGCAGCTCAACTAGCCTGGCCATCTTTTCCTTCTTCCTCTGCACCTGTTGATGTAGCATCTCCATATCTCTGATCTCTTGGTCTAGCTCATCCTCCTGAAGCGTCGGGCTGACGGCCTTCCTCTTCTGGCTTCGGGCCTCCCGAAGAGAGACAGTCTCCTGGTTGGGGTCCAGCGGTTGCAGAGCTGCAGCCCCAGTCGCTGAAGCTTTCTTCGGCGCCATAGCGAGGGTCTATGGCTTCCGAAGGTGTTCAAAAAACTCAAAGTGGAAGTGAGTTCACCGGAGGTGGGCGCCAATGTTGGTGACTTGTTCTCAAACGCTTCGGATTAAGAACAAGGCAACATAAAAAGTGTTAAATGATAAGTTCCTTCGTCCTTTGAAACATCATTTCCTTTCGGGATATAATGTGCTTCGGACGAAGGTCACAAATAATATATCTTCGTAAGTTATGACGAAGGATTTACACGCAACATAAAAGGTAATATAAACATTTAAATTTTATCACAATGTCATTTCTATTTTATTATCATATAACAATAGAAATGACTTCAAATTACAAGTGTACCTTCGGATTGCAGGAAGACAAAAGTACAAGGATGACGCAAAAGCGAATGCCAAGTCAGCGTGAACAGTACGGGAGTACTGTTCATCTATTTATAGGCGTGGGACGCAGCCCATGTAAAATTACATTCATGCCTATTACATTTGCTAATGACCTATGGGAGTCTGTCAAGGCCTAAGTAGTCTTTTCATCTTTAGGTCGGTTCCCCGTTCTGCTATCGCGACGAAGCTTTCCTGCGCATAGCTTCGGCTGCGCACCATCCTTCGTACAGCATGGTAACCAGCCCGTCCTTCATCTCAACCCCCTTTCGTCTGACTTAAGCTTCGTCCTGTCCGTACTCCATGTCCATAATCTGAGTCCGAAAATACTTGTTCACATAATTCACTTGGAAAACATTGTCAAGTCTTGTTTTTGAGGACCTTCGGAGGACGAAGGCCCCCAACAAGACGGCCACGTTTTCTATAATGTTTGGTTGAGAGTCAAGCGGGGGTGAGGTGAATACCGGATTGATTTTTGGGGGCGACGTGATCCCAAAAAATCGAGAGGACGGTGTCGCCCCCGACTCATCCTACTTTGACCTCAAACCAAACACACTATAGGTGAAGTTGTCTAACCAGTAGAACATCATGCTTAAATATTTTTAATATTAAATATAAATTGTATATATATATACATTTTTTAAAAAATAAAAAATTGTGTCGGACCAGGTCAGCACTACGGGCCAATGCTACAGCCCAAGCATGGCACGTCGTTTTTGGCTCTTGCAAGCATTAGGTCGTTTCTGAGACCACATTGGCGCAATAGACTCCATGATGTTTAAGCTTGCTGAATTGGATGGAGCAACAATAATTTGTCACACTAACAGTAAAATGAAAGGTTATTTGTTGGTTTTAAACGTCAGTAATTGCTACGAAGTAGCATAATTTATATGGAGTGCATCCAGTTTTTATTGATGCCTGATTTTAGCAATCACTCCATATTTTGATCTATTTTTTTATAAGTTTGAGTTCATGTGACTTATTTTAGAAACTTGAACTCATAAACTTTCTCTTATTTGATATCTGTATGGTGGAATTATATCATTTTATAATCTGTGTTCGTTCAGTCAGTCGTTGTGAATTCTCTTCTAATCGCTTATTTTATTGGCTGTGTTGTACCAATACATATTGGATGGAGTAAACAATATCATCAGTAAGCCAATCAAAAAAATATATATTATATGGAGAGCGGGGACAATCAATAAAAAATCTTGAATTTTTTTTGATGGATAGTTTATATGGGTATTGTTGTAAGCCGTCGCAACGCACGGGCAACCGACTAGTTTGTATTAAGTTAATAGTTTATATCCTATTACGATTAAAAAAATAAATTCTTAAACTACTCTAAGTGTCCTCTAAATCCAATTATTACTTATATTAGTCTGCCCTTAATCTTATTTTCTATGCTTCGAAAAATGAGACGAATTCCATCAATTGATTGTTCAATCGCCAATCATTATTGTGACTTAACTTATAATATGTCCGCAAAACACATGTTAGTTATAATAACTATATCATCATTAATCATCGAGAATAAATTAGGGACTTAAATGTCTTCGAGTACTAGTACAAAAAATTGATCATTCTATTCGATTTCACTAATGGTCTCATGATGTATCACTCCATTAAAAAATGATTTCTGAAACCAAACACCGTGTTAGTTTCTTTGTCGATTCTAATGTACGTGATCAATATAATACATTAACGGGAGAACAAGGTTTTTTTATCAAACCTACGATGTTGTTTGGTTCATTTCATGGAATGGTAACGTTAATGTGAATGGATCACGCTGTTTTGTTTGGTTAGTTAACGTTTTCAATTCTCATTATCCGTTACTCCGGCACTCCACTGTGTTGTCGTCGTTGTAGCCTGGAACTTGTCTCTATCGATCGATCTTCCTCATCAGCTCCATCCCCGCAGTCCTCGCCCTCCTCGACGGCGACGAGCGCCACCTTCTCATCGGCATTCGACAAAGTGCATTCCAATGAACAGCTCGTCTGGCGTGGGAATAATAGTAGTGTCTCATCACCTTCTCTCCCTTGCAAGGACCGCCAGGGAAGCTAGCTAGCGCCGGGCGCTCGGCGCGTGGTACGTACCCTCCGGTGGGCTTCCTTCCACGGCGCCGGCGGGCCCCCTTCCTCGTCGCCTGGGAGAGTGCGCGCTGGTGTTTGCGGTGACCGGGAGTCATCTCCGCCGATGGCGAAGCTGAATCACGGGCGGATTCGTAAGGATAGTAGACTGCATTGTAAGTGTACTGCCCACACTGTCTCTTCCTCTCTCTGGACGGATTCTTCTTTGAGTATTTGGTGTTGCTTGGGTGAGATTGGTTCTAGTGGTTCTTCCGGTGGTTCTTTAACTTTCTCTGGGTGAATCTGCTTGTGCTCAAACTCAGATTCAGGCAGATTTTAAATCTCAATCACTGGATTTGGAACATTTTTCGATAAAGGAAGCTTTATATTAAAGGTTACCAAGAGCGATACATCAAGAGGATACATAGTCTTGGTACACAAACTTCCGGCCTCTGCCTAATGCACATAGCCAAACTAAAAAAACAAACAAACATAAACGCAACAACTTTCCCAGTCTAGCGACAGTCAATCCGAAGACTAGATCGCCACCCATGCACCCGGGAAAAAAAGACCGTGGCCGTTCGCACCAAGAGTCGCGAACCCTCCACAACCAACGGTCGCAGCTCCTCTCGCTGAAGGATGGCCCAACTTGATAGCTTCTGTGACGCCAAATGGATAACCTGCAAAGGAGAACACAAGATTTTTTTCTCAAAAACTAAGTCATTTCTACAGATCCAGATCGCCCAGCACAGCACCGCCGCTCCAAGTAGAAGCAATGGTTTCAGCACACTATTAAAACCTTGAAGCCAATCCCCAAACATATGGTCTACATTTTGTGGTTGGTTGATTCCGGTGGCCATCAGAAACACGCTCCAGACTGATCGGGCAAGCCGACAATCAAAGAAGAGGTGTTGAATGGTCTCTTCCTTGTGACAAGAGGTACATGACAAACTACCTTGCCAGTTTCGTTTAGCCAAATTGTCTTTTGTGAGAATTACGCCCTTACGCAAATACCATAGAAAAATTTTAAATTTCAGGGGGGCCTTTAGCTTCCAAAGCTCTTTATTAACATTAGGGATATTTCTGAGCATCAAAGCAGCGTAGTGCGATTTAACCGAGAATCTACCATTCATGGAAAGGGTCCAGCGGAAGGTGTCCTGTTCGTGGGACAGCTCCACACCTTGTATATGTGACAAAAGAGAAAGCCAATCGATCAAATTGGCTCCAAATAACTGTCTCCGCCAGGAAAAGTTCGGAGGCGAAACGCTCAAGGCTTCTGATATTGAAATGAATTTTTTCCTCGCAATGTTATACAGGGCTGGATATTGGTCTTTTAAAGAGGACCCATCCAACCAGGCATCCTCCCAGAACCTCACTTGAGAGCCATGGATTTGGAACATGTATGTCATTTGGTGAACGATTTCTTGCCCCCCTTTTTTTGCTAAGGACTTCGGTGATTTGGCTGAACAATCTGTTACTACAGCAAACACCTGGATGTTTTGCTAGTAAGGATGGTGGCAAGGGAATCATCGGCGGGGCTCCAAGGATGCCTCTGGGTAGACCCTTACCACAATATGCCATGGCGCGGGCTGCTGCCTCGGCTGAGGCCGGCAGCGGTGTTGACGCTTGAGGCCTTCATGCCAGTAATCCCATGCCGGACCCACAAGCCAGATTATCCTAGGGATAGGGGAGCTACTTCGAAAGTTATTGTGAAGGGGGTGCTGCCTCCCCGGGCATCGCGTTCGGTTAACCCAGCACCGGCGTGCGCTTTGGATTCTGCAGTGATTACATTAATTTCGAAGGCAAAAGCATATGGAAGGTCACGATATTGTTTGACTCAATTAATCATGGCAAGGCCATGGGAAAACTATCCCCGGCTGGGGGTTGATATATCTAGGACTCTCCAGGCGTCTCGCTTTCCTTCGTACGCTGAGATGGCTGCTCGTCCGCCTCCTCCATACAAGAAAGTGGGCGAAGGTGTTCACTGCCCCGACGCCCTCGGGGGAAGGGAGTTAGGGATGGTGGCTCCTAGATAGGGTAGGGGGTGGCGTGGTCGAGTCCCCAAGCGCAACGAAAATGGATTTGTTGCGCAGCCACTGCGTCAGGGGCTAGGACGGGGCGGGCTCCCGGGCAGGGACACACCTTTGGTCGTGGCGTGGCAGGTCATGGAGGTCGATTCCCACCACGGCCGCGGCTGCTCTAGAATAGTGAGCCTCTCGCGCCCAGCCTGCCGCAGGTGGACGGCACTTCTGCGAGCTCGGCTTGGGTGGCTAGAGATTCTGATCAGAAACTGCCGGGCGTAGCAATCCCAGGTACCTCTGCTAAAGCCAAGAAACCAAAATGTTCTTTGTACTTCTAGTGTAAGTTAAGTGGACACATTAATGATGAGTGCAAGGCAGATCTGAACTGTGTTGTTTGCAACAAGATGAATTCGCACATAGTGGCCAAGTGTCCCTTATTGAGATTGTCTAAGCCCGATGCCTCTTTCCTTGGATTCGGTAATAACGAATTATTGAAAAGGAAATGTGCCCTTGGGCCATTTCTAAGTATTTTGGTGATTGAGTGCCAACACATGTGCTTAATTGTGAATTTATGTACATGGGTGAACAAGGTGCAAATCATGAGATAAAGGTATGTTTCTAAGCCTTAGTACATTGGTTTTGTGTACTAATATATTTGTCTAAGTGATAGAAACAGGAAGAAGAAGAAAAGAAAAGAGGAGACAATGACTTGGCTGTGTGCAGCCAAGACCCAGCTCGGTCTGGAGCACCGGACTGTCCGGTGTGCACCGGACAGTGTCCGGTGCGCCAGGCCGACTCGGCACGAACTGCTCGCTCTCGGGAATTCGCCGACGGCGTACGGCTAAAATTCACCGGACTGTCCGGTGTGCACCGGACTGTCCGGTGAGCCAACGGTCTGCCGGGCCAACGGTCGGCCGCGCAATCTGCGCGGGACACGTGGCGGAGCCAACGGTCGGAAGACGGCACCGGACTGTCCGGTGTGCACCGGACATGTCCGGTGCGCCAACGGCTCCCAGATCTCCAACGGTCTGCAACGGTCGGAAGTGTCAGATATGGAAACAAATCGGGCACCGGACAGTGTCCGGTGTGCACCGGACTGTCCGGTGCCTCCGACGACAGAAGGCAAGGATGGCCTTCCGGATTTGCTCTCAACGGCTCCTAGCTGCCTTGGGGCTATAAAAGGAGCCCCTAGGCGCATGGAGGAGATACACAAGCAACCTTTGAGCATTCTTGATCATCCACACTAAGTCTCTGTGCATTCGTTTGTGTTTCTAAGTGATTCGAGCTCTGTTCTAAGTGAGAACTCTGAGATAGTCTTGTGAGCTCGATTCTTGGCTGTGTGTGTGCGCTTTTGCTGTGGATTTGTGTGTGTTGCTTCCCTCCCTTACTCTGTGCTTTCTTTGTGATCATATACTTGTAAGGGCAAGAGACTCCAATTTGTGGAGATTCCTTGCAAACGGGATAGTGAAAGGAAAAGCAAAACACCATGGTATTCAAGTGGGTCTTTGGACCGCTTGAGAGGGGTTGATTGCAACCCTCGTCCGTTGGGACGCCACAACGTGGAAGTAGGCAAGCATTGGCTTGGCCGAACCACGGGATAAACCACCGTGTCACCTCTGTGCTTGATCTCTTGTGGTATTGTGTTTTGTTGAGACTTCACCTTAGCCACTTGGCAATAATCGTGCTAACGCTTAACAAGTTTTTGTGGCTTAAGTTTGAAGTTTTTACAGGATCACCTATTCACCCCCCCTCTAGGTGCTCTCAATTGGTATCAGAGCCGTTCTATTCACAAAGGGACTAACCACCCGAATAGATGGATCCTAAGGGGAAGGGTATAGTGATCAACGACAAAGAGAAGGAGACCTTCGTCAACGAGCCGAAGGACGACAAGCCTACCGACTCTGGCTCGGGCCATAGATGGAAGGAAGGGAGGAAGAAGAAGACAAGGCGCATCAAGGAGATCGTCTACTACGACAGCGATGAGTCTACTTCCTCCCAAAAGGACGACCACAGCGACTACGAGAGGAAGAAATCGGTTAATTCGAACTTTTCTTTTGACTACTCTCGTATTCCGCAAAGTTCACATTCACATTTGCTCTCCATTCCACTCGGCAAGCCCCCACACTTTGATGGAGAGGACTACGGATTTTGGAGCCACAAAATGCGTAGTCACCTATTCTCTCTCCATCCTAGTATTTGGGAGATTGTAGAGAGTGGAATGCATTTTGATAGTTCGGATAGTCCCATGTTCATTAATGAACAAATTCATAAGAATGCACAAGCTACTACTGTTCTTCTAGCTTCCTTATGCAGGGATGAATACCATAAGGTGAGCGGCTTGGATAACGCCAAGCAAATCTGGGACACCCTCAAGATTTCTCATGAGGGGAACGACGTCACCTTGCTCACCAAGATGGAGTTGGTGGAGGGAGAGCTTGGACGGTTCGCGATGATAAGGGGCGAGGAGCCGACGCAAACATACAACCGGCTCAAGACCCTTATCAACAAGATAAGAAGCTACGGGAGCACGCGATGGACGGACCACGACGTCGTCCGCCTAATGCTCAGGTCATTTACCGTTCTTGATCCTCACTTGGTGAACAATATACGTGAAAATCCCAGGTACACCAAGATGTCGCCCGAAGAAGTTCTTGGGAAATTCGTTAGCGGGCGAATGATGATCAAGGAGGCGAGGTATGTGGACGACGCCTTGAACGGTCCGATCAACGAGCCGCAACCCCTTGCTCTCAAGGCAACACGAAGCAAGGAGGCACTACCCAGCAAGGTGGCACAGATTGAGGCGGCCGGACTCAATGATGAAGAGATGGCTCTCATCATCAAGCGATTCAAGACGGCGCTAAATGGTCGCAAGGGGCAGCCAAGCAAGACCAAGACCAAAGGGAAGCGCTCATGCTTCAAATGCGGTAAGCTTGGTCATTTTATCGCTAACTGTCCCGATAATGAAAGTGACCAGGAAAAGGGGAACAAAAGAGAGAAGAAGAAACAATACAAGAAGGCAAAGGGCGAGGCGCATCTAGGAAAGGAGTGGGACTCGGATTGCTCCTCCTCCGACTCCGACAACGAAGGACTCGCCGCCACTGCCTTCAACAAATCGGCTCTCTTCCCCAACGAGCGTCTCACTTGCCTTATGGCAAGGGAGAAGAAGGTGAGTACTCAAGACTCCACTTATGCTTCTTCTAGTGATAGTGAGTCTAGTGATGATGATGACATAGATTATTCATGCTTGTTCAAGGGCTTAGATAGATCTAAGATAGATAAAATCAATGAATTGATTGATGCATTGAATGAAAAGGATAGGCTTTTAGAAAAGCAAGAGGATTTATTGTATGATGAACATGATAAATTTGTAGAGGCACAAAAATCATATGCTTTAGAAGTGAAAAGAAATGAAATGCTTTCTAGTGAATTATCTTCCTGTCATGAAACCATTGCTACCTTAAGAAATGTTAATAATGATTTAAGTGCTAAACTAGAAGTAGCTAGTAAATCAAATTCCTGTGTTGAACATGTTGAAATTTGTACTAGGTGTAAGGATTTTAATGTTAATGCTTGTAGTGAACACTTAGTGTCAATTTCAAAACTAAATGATGAAGTGGCTAGTCTTAATGCCCAACTTAAGACTAGCAAGAATGAAGTTGATAAAATAAAATTTGCAAGGGATGCCTACACGGTTGGTAGACACCCCTCAATTAAGGATGGTCTTGGCTTCAAGAGAGAGGCCAAGAACTTAACAAGCCATAAGGCTCCCATCTTCGTCAAGGAGAAAGGGAAGGCCCCTATGGCTAGTAATGCTAAAAAGAACCATGCTTTTATGTATTATGATAGGAAAAATGCTAGAAATGCTTATAATGATTTTGATTCACATGTTTATGATTCTCATGCCATGTTTGCTTCTAGTTCCTCTTATAAGCATGATAGGGATATGTGTAGGAGAAATGTTGTACATATGCCTAGGAGAAATATTGCTCATGTGACTAGAAAGAATGTTATTCATGCTCCTAGGAAAGTAGTGAATGAACCTTCTACCATTTATTATGCTTGTAATGCTCCCTTTGCTATTTGTAGAAAGGGTAAGAAGGTAATTGCTAGGAAGTTAGGGGCTAGATGCAAGGGAGATAAATCTTGCATTTGGGTCCCTAAGAACATTTGTGCTAACCTTGCAGGACCCAACATGAGTTGGGTACCTAAGACCCAAGCCTAAATTTGCCTTGCAGGTTTATGCATCCGGGGGTTCAAGCTGGATTATCGACAGCGGATGCACAAACCATATGACGGGGGAGAAGAAGATGTTCACCTCCTACGTCAAAAATAAGGATTCCCAAGATTCAATTATATTCGGTGATGGGAATCAAGGCAAGGTAAAAGGGTTAGGTAAAATCGCAATTTCTAATGAGCATTCTATCTCAAATGTATTCTTAGTGGAGAGTCTTGGATATAATTTGCTATCTGTTAGTCAATTATGTCAAATGGGATATAATTGTTTATTTACAAATGTAGATGTGACTGTCTTTAGAAGATGTGATGGTTCACTAGCTTTTAAGGGTGTACTAGACGGCAAGCTTTATTTAGTTGATTTTGCAAAAGAAGAGGCCGGTCTAGATGCATGCTTAATGGCTAAGACTTGCATGGGCTGGCTGTGGCATCGCCGCTTAGCACATGTGGGGATGAAGAACCTCCACAAGCTTCTAAAGGGAGAACACGTGATAGGTCTAACAAATGTGCATTTCGAAAAAGATAGACCTTGTGCAGCTTGTCAGGCAGGTAAACAGGTGGGAGGAGCACATCACAGCAAGAATGTGATGACCACGTCGAGACCTCTGGAGCTGCTGCATATGGACCTCTTCGGACCCGTCGCCTATCTAAGTATAGGAGGAAGTAAGTATGGTTTAGTTATTGTTGATGACTTTTCCCGCTTCACTTGGGTGTTCTTTTTGCAGGATAAGTCTGAAACCCAAGGGACCCTCAAGCGCTTCCTCAGGAGAGCTCAAAATGAGTTTGAGCTCAAGGTGAAGAAGATAAGGAGCGACAACGGGTCCGAGTTCAAGAACCTTCAAGTGGAGGAGTTTCTTGAGGAGGAAGGGATCAAGCACGAGTTCTCCGCTCCCTACACACCACAGCAAAATGGTGTGGTAGAGAGGAAGAACAGGACGCTAATCGATATGGCAAGGACGATGCTCGGAGAGTTCAAGACCCCCGAGTGCTTTTGGTCGGAAGCCGTGAACACGGCTTGCCACGCCATCAACAGGGTCTACCTTCATCGACTCCTCAAGAAGACTTCGTATGAGCTACTAACCGGTAACAAACCCAATGTATCGTACTTTCGTGTATTTGGGAGCAAGTGCTACATTCTAGTGAAGAAAGGTAGAAATTCTAAGTTTGCTCCCAAAGCTGTAGAAGGGTTTTTATTAGGTTATGATTCAAATACAAAGGCGTATAGGGTCTTCAACAAATCATCGGGTTTGGTTGAAGTCTCTAGCGACGTTGTATTTGATGAGACTAATGGCTCTCCAAGAGAGCAAGTTGTTGATTGCGATGATGTAGATGAAGAAGATGTTCCAACGGCCGCTATACGAACCATGGCGATTGGAGACGTTCGGCCACAGGAACAAGATGAACGAGATCAACCTTCTTCCTCAACAACGGTGCATCCCTCAACTCAAGACGATGAACAGGTTCATCAAAAGGAGGCGTGTGATCAAGGGGGAGCACAAGATGATCACGTGATGGAGGAAGAAGCACAACCGGCACCTCCAACCCAAGTTCGAGCGATGATTCAAAGGGATCATCCCGTCGACCAAATTTTGGGTGACATTAGCAAGGGAGTAACTACTCGATCTCGATTAGTTAATTTTTGTGAGCATTACTCTTTTGTCTCCTCTATTGAGCCTTTCAGGGTAGAGGAGGCCTTGCTAGATCCGGATTGGGTGTTGGCCATGCAGGAGGAACTTAACAACTTCAAGCGCAATGAAGTTTGGACGCTGGTGCCTCGTCCCAAGCAAAATGTTGTGGGAACCAAGTGGGTGTTCCGCAACAAACAGGACGAGCACGGGGTGGTGACGAGGAACAAGGCTCGACTTGTGGCAAAAGGTTATGCACAAGTCGCAGGTTTGGACTTTGAGGAGACTTTTGCTCCTGTGGCTAGGCTAGAATCAATTCGTATCTTGCTAGCATATGCTGCTCACCATTCTTTCAGGTTGTACCAAATGGATGTGAAGAGCGCTTTCCTCAACGGGCCAATAAAGGAGGAGGTGTACGTGGAGCAACCCCCTGGCTTCGAGGATGAGCGGTACCCCGACCACGTGTGTAAGCTCTCTAAGGCGCTCTATGGACTTAAACAAGCCCCAAGAGCATGGTATGAATGCCTTAGAGATTTCTTACTTGCTAATGCTTTCAAGGTTGGGAAAGCCGATCCAACTCTTTTTACAAAGACATGTGATGGTGATTTGTTTGTATGCCAAATTTATGTCGATGACATAATATTTGGTTCTACTAATCAAAAGTCTTGTGAAGAGTTTAGCAGGGTGATGACGCAGAAATTCGAGATGTCGATGATGGGCGAGTTGAACTACTTCCTTGGGTTCCAAGTGAAGCAACTCAAGGACGGCACCTTCATCTCCCAAACGAAGTACACGCAAGATCTGCTAAATCGGTTTGGGATGAAGGACGCCAAGCCCGCAAAGACTCCGATGGGAACCGACGGACACACCGACCTCAACAAAGGAGGTAAGTCCGTTGATCAAAAAGCATACCGGTCAATGATAGGGTCTTTACTTTATTTATGTGCTAGTAGACCGGATATTATGCTTAGCGTATGCATGTGTGCTAGATTTCAATCCGATCCTAAGGAGTGTCACTTGGTGGCGGTGAAGCGAATTCTTAGATATTTAGTCGCTACGCCTTGCTTCGGGATCTGGTATCCAAAGGGGTCTAACTTTGACTTGATTGGGTACTTAGATTCCGACTATGCTGGATGTAAGGTCGATAGGAAGAGTACATCGGGGACGTGCCAATTCTTAGGAAGGTCCCTGGTGTCATGGAACTCCAAGAAACAAACCTCCGTTGCCCTATCCACCGCTGAGGCCGAGTACGTTGCCGCAGGTCAGTGTTGCGCGCAACTACTTTGGATGAGGCAAACCCTCAGGGACTTTGGCTACAATCTGAGCAAAGTCCCACTCCTATGTGACAATGAGAGTGCTATCCGAATAGCGGAAAATCCTGTTGAGCACAGCTGCACAAAGCACATTGACATCCGGCATCACTTTTTGAGAGACCACCAGCAAAAGGGAGATATCGAAGTGTTTTATGTTAGCACCGAGAACCAGCTAGCCGATATCTTTACCAAGCCTTTAGATGAGAAGACCTTTTGCAGGCTGCGTAGTGAGCTAAATGTCTTAGATTCACGGAACTTGGATTGAATTGTAGCATACATGTGTTTATGCCTTTGATCATGTTCATTCTGCATTTTGTTGCTTATTATGGTGCTCAAGTTGTACAAACACTCCCTGGACCTCACAAGTCCGCTGCAAGTGATGCACATGTTTAGGGGGAGATGTGTTACAACTTGATCCTTTGAGACTAACCATATGCTTGAGTTTGGTTGATTTAGTCAAAGGAGAATTGAAAGGAAAAAGGTGGACTTGGATCATGCAAGACTTCCACTGCACTCCGATGAGAGGGTAACTCATTCCAAGTCCATCTCATGAACTCTTATTGCCATTTGCTCTTAATTGAAGATTTTTGTGAGGCAATGGGGTTAAAGGGCCAAAATTGATCCCGTTTTGGTGCTTGATGCCAAAGGGGGAGAAAATAAAGGCCAAAGCAATAAATGGATCAGCTACCACTTGAGAGATTTTGAAAATAGTAGAATAGAGTTTTTGGTTTGTCAAAATTCTTATGTTGTCTCTCTTGTCAAAAGTTGGCTTCTTGTGGGGAGAAGTATTGATTATGGGAAAAAGATGTTGTCTCTCTTGTCAAAAGTTGGCTTCTTGTGGGGAGAAGTATTGATTATGGGAAAAAGGGGTTGGCTTCTTGTGGGGAGAAGTATTGATTATGGGAAAAAGATGTTGTCTCTCTTGTCAAAAGTTGGCTTCTTGTGGGGAGAAGTATTGATTATGGGAAAAAGGGGGAGTTTTTGAAATCTTTGATCAATCTCTTTTGGAATGACTCTCTTTATGCTTCAACATGTGTGTTTAACTTAGAGATAGAGATTTGAGTTTGATTTGCAAAAACAAACCAAGTGGTGGCAAAGGATGATCCATATATGCCAAAAATTGATTCAAAATAAATTTAAGTTTTATTTGAAGTGAGTTTGCACTTGTTCTAGTTGCTTTATGTTGTGTTGGCATAAATCACCAAAAAGGGGGAGATTGAAAAGGAAATGTGCCCTTGGGCCATTTCTAAGTATTTTGGTGATTGAGTGCCAACACATGTGCTTAATTGTGAATTTATGTACATGGGTGAACAAGGTGCAAATCATGAGATAAAGGTATGTTTCTAAGCCTTAGTACATTGGTTTTGTGTACTAATATATTTGTCTAAGTGATAGAAACAGGAAGAAGAAGAAAAGAAAAGAGGAGACAATGACTTGGCTGTGTGCAGCCAAGACCCAGCTCGGTCTGGAGCACCGGACAGTGTCCGGTGCGCCAGGCCGACTCGGCACGAACTGCTCGCTCTCGGGAATTCGCCGACGGCGTACGGCTAAAATTCACCGGACTGTCCGGTGTGCACCGGACTGTCCGGTGAGCCAACGGTCTGCCGGGCCAACGGTCGGCCGCGCAATCTGCGCGGGACACGTGGCGGAGCCAACGGTCGGAAGACGGCACCGGACTGTCCGGTGTGCACCGGACATGTCCGGTGCGCCAACGGCTCCCAGATCTCCAACGGTCTGCAACGGTCGGAAGTGTCAGATATGGAAACAAATCGGGCACCGGACAGTGTCCGGTGTGCACCGGACTGTCCGGTGCCTCCGACGACAGAAGGCAAGGATGGCCTTCCGGATTTGCTCTCAACGGCTCCTAGCTGCCTTGGGGCTATAAAAGGAGCCCCTAGGCGCATGGAGGAGATACACAAGCAACCTTTGAGCATTCTTGATCATCCACACTAAGTCTCTGCGCATTCGTTTGTGTTTCTAAGTGATTCGAGCTCTGTTCTAAGTGAGAACTCTGAGATAGTCTTGTGAGCTCGATTCTTGGCTGTGTGTGTGCGCTTTTGCTGTGGATTTGTGTGTGTTGCTTCCCTCCCTTACTCTGTGCTTTCTTTGTGATCATATACTTGTAAGGGCAAGAGACTCCAATTTGTGGAGATTCCTTGCAAACGGGATAGTGAAAGGAAAAGCAAAACACCGTGGTATTCAAGTGGGTCTTTGGACCGCTTGAGAGGGGTTGATTGCAACCCTCGTCCGTTGGGACGCCACAACGTGGAAGTAGGCAAGCATTGGCTTGGCCGAACCACGGGATAAACCACCGTGTCACCTCTGTGCTTGATCTCTTGTGGTATTGTGTTTTGTTGAGACTTCACCTTAGCCACTTGGCAATAATCGTGCTAACGCTTAACAAGTTTTTGTGGCTTAAGTTTGAAGTTTTTACAGGATCACCTATTCACCCCCCCCCCTCTAGGTGCTCTCAATTATGCTTTTTTTCGTATTCCAGAATTCGACTACAGACTTGAAACACCTAATCCTGTCCCAACTCTTTGATCAAAGTAATTGGGGGGAAACTGTCGGTTGCGGCTGTGCAATCTGAACTTGCTCGTTTCATTACAAAAGAGTGGGTGTGGGAGGCCCTCCCACACAGTGATGATTCATTCCTGGTGGTTTTCCCTTCAGTGGAAGAACTGAATAGGATGACAGATGTGGAGTTCAATCTTAAGAATCATGGAGTCACATTCACTATATCTGAATGGAAAGATGCTTGTGATGTAGAACCTAGCTATCAATTGGATGAGGTTTGGGTGCATGTCAAAGGCGTGCCTCATGCTTGGAGGCATTACCTGGGTTTTTGGAGCCAGCTTGAATGAATGGCTATCTTTATTGTCACGTATCCAAGGTTTGGAGTTGTCCCATGACACGGACTCCGTCTTCTGGAGCCTTGCCTCTAATGGTAGATTCTCAGTTAAATCACACTACGCGACCCTGATGCTCAGAAATATCCCTAATCTCAACAAAGATATCTAGAAGATAAAGGCACCTCTGAAATTTAAAATCTTCCTGTGGTATCTGCGAAGGGGGGTAATTCTTACAAAAGATAATCTGGCTAAGCGAAATTGGTAGGGAAGTATTATATGTGTTTTCTGTCACAAGGAGGAAACCATTAGCCATCTACTTTTCGAGTGTCGGTTAGCAAGGTCAGTTTGGAGTGTGTTTAGGTTTGCCACTGGAATTAATCAACCACAAAATGTGAACCATATGTTTGGAGATTGGCTCCATGGCTTCAACAGTGGGATAAAAATCGTGTTTCTACTAGGAGTGACTGTGATATGCTGGGCGCTCTGGATATGTAGAAATGATTTAGTTTTTGAGAAAAACATTTTGCTCTCCTTTGCAGGTTATCCATTTGGCGACTTAGAGGCTAACAAGTTGGGCCATTCTTCAGTGCGTGGAGGTGCGGCCATTGGTTGCGGTGGGATCGCGGCTCTTGGTGCGAATGGCCATGGTTGTCTTCTCTCGGGCGCATGGGTGGCGGTCTAATCTTCGGATTGATTGCCGCTAGATTAGGGAGGCTGATGTGTTATTCATCTTTATCTTTTCTTTGGTTAGGCCATGTGCGTTAGGCAGAGGCCAGGAGCTTGTACCAAGACTTTACATCTGCTTGATGTAATGTTGAAAGGGAAATGTGCCTTTGGGCCATTTCTATAATGTTTTGGTGATTAAGGGACTGTTTGGGATAGCTCCAGATCTAAGAAATTTGGTGGAATTGATGGAGTAGATCATTAGATACTCTAGAAAATCTTGGAGCCGGAGCTGTAACCCTTTAGAAGACATTTAGATAAGTCATTTTGTTTATTATTTAGATTAAAAATATTTGTTAGAAATATTTAAATTGATATTATAAACTATAGCTCTACACTAGAGCTAGAAACTGGAGCCATTCCAAACACCCCTTAAGTGTCCAACACATATTAAGTGAGTTGATTATGTGCCAAACAAGCAAGAAGCGTAAATCATGTAACAAGGTATGTTTCTAGACTTAGTACATTGTTTTGAGTACTAACATATATTGTCTAAGTGCTAGAAACAGAGAAAAGAAGAGAAGAAAAGAAATGCAAAAGACTTGGATTGGTACAGCCAAAGTCCAGCTTGGCTTGGCACACCGGACTGTCCGGTGGTGCACCGGACAGTGTCCGGTGCGCCAGGCCAGCCTCATGTGAACAGGCCACTCTCGAGAAAAATCGGCGGCGTACGACTATAATTCACCGGACTGTCCGGTGGTGCACCGGACTGTCCGGTGAGCCAACGGCCGCCAAGGCAACGGTCAGTCGCGCAATCCTCGGGTGATGTGTGGCCCGCGGCAACAGTCGGCAGGGGGCACCGAACTGTCCGGTGTGCATCGGACAGTGTCCGGTGCGCCAACTGCCACGAATCTGCAACGGTCGTCTGCGCTAGAATAGGAAAGAGATCGACACCGACCGTCTACAGTGACTGTCCGGTGGCGCACCGGACTGTCTGGTGCGCCACCCAACAGAAGGCAACTTTGGCCTTTCTTGTTGGTCTCCAACGGCTCCTAGCTGCCTTGGGGCTATAAAAGGGACCCCCTAGGCGCATGGAGGAGTCACCCAAGCTTACAAGAAACATTCTAAGACTCCAAGACTCCAACTTTGCGCATTTGATTCTTTGAGATAGTGACTTGAGCTCCATTTGAGTTGAGAACTCCGTGCGTTGTGTTTTGAGCTTGAGTTGTGACTTGTGTGTGTGTGACTGTGTTGTGATTTGAGTCTTGTGTGTGTTGCTCTCCCCTCCCTTACTTCTGTGCTTCTTTGTGATTATCATTGTAAGGGCGAGAGGCTACAAGTTGTGGAGATTCCTCGCAAACGGGAAAAAGTCTAAGAAAGGAAAAACCGTGGTATTCAAGTTGATCATCGGATCACTTGAAAGGGGTTGAGTGCAACCCTCGCCCATTGGGACGCCACAACGTGGAAGTAGGCAAGTGTTACTTGGTCGAACCACGGGATAAAAATCACGTGTCTCTTGTGTGCTTTCTCTTTGATTGTCTGTGTTCACAAGAGCTCGTTTCAAGCTACTTAGCCGTTCTAAATTAATAACTAAGTTTTGTGGCTATTAGTATTGAATATTGCAGGATCACCTATTCACCCTCTCCTCTAGGTGCTCTTAATTGGTATCGGAGCCGTTCTCTTCACGTAAGGGACTAATCGCCCGAAGAGATGGATCCTAAGGGAAAGGGATGGTGGTCAACGACAAGGAAAAGGAGTCCTTCCTCAACGAGCCTAGAGATGACAAGCCAACCGACTCAGGCTCGAGTCATAAGAAAAGAGATAGAAAGAAGAAGAGGCGCATCAAGAAGATCATCTACTACGACAGTGATGCCTCGTCTTCTTCACCACACGACGAAGACGACGACTCCTCTTCAAAGAAGAAAACGGTTAATCAAAATTATTCATTTGATTATTCTCGTATTCCTTTCAATTCCAATGCTCATTTGCTTTCAAATCCTCTTGGTAAACCTCCACACTTTGATGGAGAGGACTACTCTTTTTGGAGTCACAAAATGCGTAGTCACTTATTTTCTCTCCATCCTAGTATTTGGGAGATAGTTTAAAATGGAATGCATTTCGACAGTACCGATACCCCTGTGTTTATTAATGAGCAAATTCATAAGAATGCACTAGCTACCACTGTTTTGCTAGCATCTTTATGCAGGGATGAATACAACAAGGTGAGCGGCTTGGACAACGCCAAGCAAATTTGGGATACCCTCAAGATATCACATGAGGGAAACGACGCCACCATGATCACCAAAATGGAGTTGGTGGAAGGCGAACTGGGAAGATTCGCGATGATCAGGGGAGAGGAGCCAACACAAACATACAACAGGCTCAAGACCCTCGTCAACAAAATTAGGAGCTATGGAAGCACAAGATGGACGGACCACGACGTCGTCCGACTAATGCTAAGGTCATTTACGGTAATTGACTCCCATCTTGTCAACCTTATTCGTGAGAATCCCAGGTACACCAAGATGACGCCCGAGGAGATACTTGGGAAGTTTGTGAGTGGGCGCATGATGGTAAAGGAGGCTCGATATGTGGACGATGCTCTAAACGGTCCACTACCCGTCCACGAGCCTCAAACCGTTGCCCTCAAAGCAACCAGCAGCAGGGAGACGCTACCAAGCAAGGTGGCATAAGTGGAGGCCGCTAGCCTCAACGAAGATGAAATGACGCTAATCATCAAGCACTTCAAGACCGCATTAAAAGGACGCAAGGAGAATCCCAACAAGAATAAGACAAGGGGAAAGCGCTCCTGCTTCAAATGCGGTAAGACTGGTCATTTTATTGCACAATGTCCTGATAATGAAAATGACCAGGGGGAAGAAAGACATGGGAAGAAGGAGAAGAAGAAAAGCTATAGGAAGGCAAAAGGCGAGGCTCACCTTGGCAAAGAATGGGATTCAGACTGCTCTTCATCCGACTCCAACGATGAAGGACTGACAGCCTCGGCCTTCAACAAGTCCTCTCTCTTCCCCAACGAACGACACACTTGCCTCATGGCCAAGGAAAAGAAGGTAAGTGTTCGAGATACCCCGAAGTACACTACTTCTAGCGATAATGATTCTAGTGATGATGAAGTAGATTATACTGATTTATTTAAGGGTTTAGATAGAACTAAAGTAGATAAAAATGAGTTAATTGATGCTTTAAATGAAAAAGATAGATTGCTAGAGAAGCAAGAGGATATTTTATATGAGGAGCATGAAAAGTTTGTTAGTGTGCAAAAATCTCTTGTTTTAGAAACTAAGAGAAATGAAATGCTATCTTCTGAGTTATCTGCTTGCCATGAATCTATCTATAGTTTAAAAAATTTTGAATGATGATTTAAATGCTAAGCTAGAGGTAGCTAATAAATCTAGTTCATGTGTAGAACATGTTGTAATTTGCAATAGATGCAAGGATTTTGATATTGATGCTTGTGATAAACATCTTGCGTCTATTACCAAATTAAATGATGAGGTGGCAAGTCTTAATGCTCAACTTAAGACTTGCAAGGTTGATTTTGATAAGTTAAAATTTGCTAGGGATACTTACACCAATGGTAGACACCCCTCAATTAAGGATGGACTTGGCTTTCGAAATGAAGCCAAGAACTTAACAAGCCAAAGGGCTCCCATTACCAACAAGGAGAAAGGAAAGGCCCCTATGGCTAATAGTACTCAATGGAATCATGCTTTCATTTATTGAAAGGGAAATGTGCCCTTGGGCCATTTCTAAGTATTTTGGTGATTGAGTGCCAACACAAGTGCTTAAGTGAAAATCTATGCCAATTGATGGACAAAGTGCAAATCAAGTCTAAAGGTATGTTTCTAGACTTAGTACATTGTTTTGAGAACTAATGTATTGTGTCTAAGTGCGGGAAACAGGAGAAATCAATTTGGAGATGACTTGGCTCGTTCAGCCAAAGTCTGCTCAGTCTGGGTGCACCGGACTGTCCGGTGGTGCACCGGACAGTGTCCGGTGTGCCAGGCTGGCTCTGGAGAACTTGCTGCTCTCGGGACTTCGACGGCGGTGTACGGCTATAAATCACCGGACTGTCCGGTGGTGCACCGGACTGTCCGGTGAGCCATTCACAGGCGAAGTCGTCGCTCTCGGGAAGTGATTAACGGCGTACGGCTATAAATCACCGGACTGTCCGGTGGTGCACCGGACTGTCCGGTAAGCCAACAGTCGGTCGGGCCAACGGTCGGCCGCGCGATCTGCGTGGGACACATGGCCGAGCCAACGGCTAGAAGGGGGCACCGGACTGTCCGGCGTGCACCGGACAGTGTCCGGTGCGCCAACGGCTCTGAATCTTCAACGGTCGGCTTCGCCAAATAAGGAAAGAGATCCGCACCGGACAGTGTCCGGTGGTGCACCGGACTGTCCGGTGCGCCAGGCGACAGAAGGCAAGAATTGCCTTCCTAGAATGCTCTCAACGGCTCCTAGCTGCCTTGGGGCTATAAAAGGGACCCCTAGGCGCATGGAGGAGAACACCAAGCATCCTTTGAGCATTGTTGATCACTCACACTTCATTCTTGCGCACTTGTTCGACATTCTTAGTGATTTGAGCTCCGTTCTAGTGAGAACCTCGTGATATTCTTTTGAGCTCAAGTCTGGGTCTTGTGTGTGCGTATTTGCTGTGATTTTGTGTCTCGTGTGCGTTGCTCATCCCTCCCTTACTCCGTGCTTCTTTATGAACATCAAAGTGTAAGGGCGAGAGGCTCCAAGTTGTGGAGATTCCTCGCGAGCGGGATATAGTAAACAAAGCAAAACACCGTGGTATTCAAGTGGGTCTTTGGACCGCTTGAGAGGGGTTGATTGCAACCCTCGTCCGTTGGGACGCCACAACGTGGAGTAGGCAAGTTTGTACTTGGCCGAACCACGGGATAAACCACTGTGTCTATCTGTGTTGATCCTCTTGTGGTTATTGTGTTTTGCAAGAACTCCTCTCTGGCCACTTGGCCTTATTGTGCTAACGCTTAATCAAGTTTTTGTGGCTTTAAGTTTAAGTTTTTACAGGATCACCTATTCACCCCCCCCCCCTCTAGGTGCTCTCAATTGGATCGGAGTCGTTCTCTTCACGAAGGGACTAATCGCCCGAAGAGATGGATCCTAAGGGCAAGGGGATTGTGATCAATGATAAGGAGAAGGAGTCCTTCATCAACGAGCCGAAAGATGACAAGCCTACCGACTCGGGCTCGGGCCACAAACGAAAAGATGGGAATAAGAAGAAGACAAGGTGCATCAAGGAGATCGTCTACTACGACAGCGACGAGTCCTGTTCTTCCCAAAAGGACAACGATGACAACGACTACGAGAAAAAGAAAACGGTCAATTCGAACTTTTCTTTTGACTACTCTCGTATTCTGCAAAGTACCAATGCTCATTTACTCTCCATTCCACTTGGTAAACCTCCTCACTTTGATGGAGAGGACTATGGATTTTGGAGCCACAAAATGCGTAGTCACTTGTTCTCTCTCCATCCAAGCATATGGAAGATAGTCGAGAGTGGAATGAAATTTGATAGTACTGATAGTCCCATGTTTATAAATGAGCAAATTCACAAAAATGCACAAGCTACTACTGTTCTTCTAGCCTCATTGTGCAGGGACGAATACCATAAGGTGAGCGGCTTGGATAACGCCAAGCAGATTTGGGACACCCTCAAGATCTCACATGAGGGGAACGACGTCACCATGCTCACCAAGATAGAGTTGGTGGAGGGCGAACTTGGGAGATTCGCAATGATCAGGGGCGAGGAGCCAACCCAAACGTACAACCGGCTCAAGACCCTTGTCAACAAAATAAGGAGCTATGGAAGCACGCGATGGACGGACCACGACGTCGTCCGCCTAATGCTAAGGTCCTTTACCGTCCTTGATCCACATCTTGTGAACAATATTCGTGAGAATCCTAGGTACACCAAGATGACGCCCGAGGAGATACTTGGAAAGTTTGTAAGCGGGCGGATGATGATCAAGGAGGCAAGATACATCGATGATGCATTAAATGGCCCAATCCGAGAGCCTCAAACTATTGCTCTCAAGGCAACGAGGAGCAAGGAGGTGCTACCTAGTAAGGTGGCGCAAGTTGAGGCGGTCGGGCTTAATGATGAAGAGATGGCCCTCATCATCAAGCGCTTCAAGACGGCACTAAAGGGTCGCAAGGGGCATCTCAACAAGAACAAGACGAAGGGGAAGCGCTCATGCTTCAAATGTGGTAAGATTGGTCATTTTATCGCTAATTGTCCCGATAATGATAGTGACCAGGAACAAGGTAACAAGAGGGAAAAGAAGAAGTCTTACAAGAAGGCTAAAGGCGAGGCACACCTTGGCAAGGAGTGGGACTCAGATTGTTCGTCGTCCGACTCCGACAACGAAGGACTCGCCGCCACCGCCTTCAACAAGTTATCCCTCTTCCCCAACGAGCATCACACTTGCCTCATGGCAAGGGAAAAGAAGGTAAGCACTCGTAATACTAGTACTTATGCTTCCTCAAGTGATGAAGAATCTAGCGATGATGAAATAGACTATTCATGTTTATTCAAGGGCTTAGATAGAACTAAGGTTGATAAGATTAATGAATTGATTGATGCCTTGAATGATAAGAATAGATTATTAGAAAAGCAAGAGGATCTTTTGTATGAAGAACATGATAAGTTTGTAGAGGCACAAAAATCCCTGGCTTTAGAAATTAAAAGGAATGAAATACTTTCTTGTGAATTGTCTACATGCCATGACTCTATTTCTAGCCTAAAGAGCATAAATGATGATTTGAATGCTAAGTTAGAAATAGCTAATAAATCAACATCTTGTGTAGAACATGTTGCAATTTGCAATAGGTGTAAAGATTTCAATGTTGATGCTTGTAGTGAACACCTTGTTTCAATTTCTAAATTGAATGATGAAGTGGCTAGTCTTAATGCCCAACTTAAGACTAGCAAGAGTGAATTTGATAAAATAAAATTTGCAAGAGATGCCTACACGATTGGTAGACACCCTTCAATTAAGGATGGTCTTGGCTTCAAGAGGAAAGTCAAGAACTTAACAAACCATAAGGCTTCCATCTCCACCAAGGAGAAAGGGAAGGCCCCTATGGATAATAGTGCTCAAAAGAATCATGCATTTATTTATAAGAAATTTTCTAGAAATATTCATCATGATAGGAGTTGTAATGCTTATGATTAAAATGCAATATTTGCTTCAAGTTCTTCCTATATGCATGGTAGAGATATGCCTAGGAGAAATGTCATTCATGCTATGCCTAGAAGAAATGTTGTTCATGTTCCTAGGAAAGTAAACAATGAACCTTCTACAATTTTTCATACTTGCAATGCTTCCTTTGCTATTTGTAGAAAGGATAAGAAGGTGATTGCTAGGAAGTTAGGGGCAAGATGCAAGGGAGATAAAACTTGCATTTGGGTCCCTAAGACCATTGTGACTAACCTTGTAGGACCCAACAAGAGTTGGGTACCTAAAACCCAAGCCTAAATTTGCCTTGCAGGTTTATGCATCCGGGGGTTCAAGCTGGATTATCGACAGCGGATGCACAAACCACATGACGGGGGAGAAGAAGATGTTCACCTCCTACGTCAAGAACAAGGATTCCCAAGATTCAATCATATTCGGTGATGGGAACCAAGGCAAGGTGAAAGGGTTAGGGAAGATTGCTATTTCATCCGAGCACTCTATTTCTAATGTGTTTTTAGTTGAGTCACTTGGATATAATTTGTTATCCGTTAGTCAATTATGCAATATGGGATATAATTGTTTATTCACAAATGTAGATGTGTATGTCTTTAGAAGGTGTGATGGTTCACTAGCTTTTAAGGGTGTACTAGACGGCAAACTTTAATTAGTTGATTTTGCAAAAGAGGAGGTCGGTCTAGATGCATGCTTAATTGCTAAGACTTGCATGGGCTGGCTGTGGCATCGACGTTTAGCACATGTGGGGATGAAGAACCTTCACAAGCTTCTAAAGGGAGAACACGTGATAGGTCTAACTAATGTGCATTTCGAAAAAGATAGACCTTGTGCAGCTTGTCAAGCAGGTAAATAGGTGGGAAGCTCTCATCATGCCAAAAATGTGATGACCACATCAAGACCTCTGGAGCTGCTTCATATGGACCTCTTCGGACCCGTCGCCTATCTAAGCATAGGGGGAAGTAAGTATGGTTTAGTAATTGTTGATGATTTTTCCCGCTTCACTTGGGTATTCTTTTTGCAGGATAAATCTGAAACCCAAGGGACCCTCAAGCGCTTCCTAAGGAGAGCTCAAAATGAGTTTGAGCTCAAGGTGAAGAAGATAAGGAGCGACAACGGGTCCGAATTCAAGAACCTTCAAGTGAAGGAGTACCTTGAGGAGGAAGGGATCAAGCACGAGTTCTCCGCTCCCTATGCACCACAGCAAAATGGTGTGGTAGAGAGGAAGAACAGGACACTCATAGACATGGCGAGGACGATGCTTGGAGAGTTCAAGACCCCCGAGCGGTTTTGGTCGGAAGCCGTGAACACGGCTTGCCACGCCATCAACCGGGTCTACCATCACCGCCTCCTCAAGAAGACTTCGTATGAGCTTCTAACCGGTAACAAACCCAATGTGTCTTACTTGCGTGTATTTGGGAGAAAATGTTACATTCTAGTAAAGAGAGGTAGAAATTCTAAGTTTGCTCCCAAAGCTGTAGAAGGGTTTTTATTAGGTTATGACTCAAATACAAAGGCGTATAGAGTCTTCAACAAATCATCGGGTTTGGTTGAAGTCTCTAGCGACGTTGTATTTGATGAGACTAATGGCTCTCCAAGAGAGCAAGTTGTTGATCTTGATGATGTAGATGAAGAAGACGTTCCAACGGCCGCAATATGCACCATGGCGATTGGAGATGTGTGGCCACAGGAACAAAAGGAGCAAGATCAACCTTCTTCCTCAACAATGGTGCATCCCCCAACTCAAGACGATGAACAGGTTCATCAAGAAGAGGCGTGTGATCAAGGGGGAGCACAAGATGATCATGTGATGGAGGAAGAAGCACAACCGGCACCTCCAACCCAAGTTCGTGCGACGATTCAAAGGAATCATCCCGTCGACCAAATTTTGGGTGACATTAGCAAGGGAGTAACTACTCGTTCAAGATTAGTTAATTTTTGTGAGCATTACTCCTTTGTCTCTTCTATTGAGCCTTTCAGGGTAGAAGAGGCCTTGCTAGATCCGGACTGGGTGTTGGCCATGCAGGAAGAGCTCAACAACTTCAAGCGTAATGAAGTTTGGACACTGGTGCCTCGTCCCAAGCAAAATGTTGTGGGAACCAAGTGGGTGTTCCGCAACAAACAAGACGAGCACGGGGTGGTGACAAGGAACAAGGCTCAACTTGTGGCAAAAGGTTATGCCCAAGTCGCAGATTTGGACTTTGAGGAGACTTTTGCTCCTGTGGCTAGGCTAGAGTCCATTCGTATCATGCTAGCATATGCCGCTCACCATTCTTTCAGGTTGTTCCAAATGGATGTGAAGAGCGCTTTCCTCAACGGGCCAATCAAGGAGGAGGTGTACGTGGAGCAACCCCCTGGCTTCGAGGATGAACGGTACCCCGACCACGTATGTAAGCTTTCTAAGGCGCTCTATGGACTTAAGCAAGCCCCAAGAGCATGGTATGAATGCCTTATAGACTTCTTAATTACTAATGATTTCAAGGTTGGGAAAGCCGATCCAACTTTATTCACCAAGACTTGTGATGGTGACTTATTTGTTTGCCAAATTTATGTCGATGACATAATATTTGGTTCTACTAACCAAAAGTCTTGTGAAGAGTTTAGCAGGGTGATGACTCAGAAGTTTGAGATGTCGATGATGGGCGAGTTGAACTACTTCCTTGGGTTCCAAGTGAAGCAACTCAAGGACGGCACCTTCATCTCCCAAACGAAGTACACGCAAGACTTGCTAAAACGGTTTGGGATGAAGGACGCCAAGCCTGCAAAGACTCCGATGGGAACTGACGGACACGTCGACCTCAACAAAGGAGGTAAGTCCGTTGATCAAAAAGCATACCGGTCTATGATAGGTTCCTTGCTTTATTTATGTGCTAGTAGACCAGATATTATGCTTAGTGTATGCATGTGTGCTAGATTTCAATCTGATCCAAGGGAGTGTCACTTAGTGGCCGTGAAGCGAATTCTTAGATATTTAGTCGCTACGCCTTGCTTCGGTATCTGGTATCCAAAGGGGTCTACCTTTGACTTAATTGGATATTCAGACTCTGATTATGCTGGATGTAAGGTCGATAGGAAGAGTACATCAGGGATGTGCCAATTCTTAGGAAGGTCCCTGGTGTCATGGAGTTCTAAGAAACAAACCTCCATTGCCCTATCCACCGCTGAGGCCGAGTATGTTGCCGCAGGACAGTGTTGCGCGCAACTACTTTGGATGAGGCAAACCCTCCGGGACTTTGGCTACAATCTGAGCAAAGTCCCACTCCTATGTGATAATGAGAGTGCTATCCGCATAGCGGATAATCCTGTTGAGCACAGCCGCACAAAGCACATTGACATCAGGCATCACTTTTTGAGAGACAACTAGCAAAAGGGAGATATCGAAGTGTTTTATATTAGCACCGAGAACCAGCTAGCTGATATCTTTACCAAGCCTTTAGATGAGAAGACCTTTTGCAGGCTGCGTAGTGAGATAAATGTCTTAGATTCGCGGAACTTGGATTGATTTATAGCATACATGTGTTTATGCCTTTGATCATGTTCCTTATGCATTTTGTTGTTTACTTATGGTGCTCAAGTTGTACAAATACTCCCCGGACCTCACAAGTCCTTTTGCAAGTGATGCACATATTTAGGGGGAGATGTGCTACAACTTGACCCTTTGAGACTAACTGTGTGCTTGAGTTTGCTTGATTTAGTCTCAAAGGTGGATTGAAAGGGAAAGGTGGACTTGGACCATGCAAGACTTCCACTGCACTCCGATGAGAGGGTAACTTACTCCAAGTCCATCTCAATATCCTTATTGCCTTTATACTCTTATTTGAAGATTTTGGTGAGGCAATGGGGTTCAAGGGCCAAGATTGATCCTGTTTTGGTGCTTGATGCCAAAGGGGGAGAAAATAAGGCCAAAGCAATAAATGGATCAGCTACCACTTGAGAAATTTTGAAAATAGTAGAATAGAGCTTTTGGTTTGTCAAAACTCTCTTATTGTCTCTCTTGTCAAAAGTTGGCCTCTTGTGGGGAGAATGGTTGATTATGGGAAAAGGGGGAGTTTTTGAAATCTTTGATCAATTTCTCTTGGAACAACTCTCCTTATGTCTCTACAATTGTGTTTGAATTAGAAATAGGAGATTGAGGTTGATTTGCAAAAACAAAACCAAGTGGTGGCAAAGAATGATCCATATATGCCAATTTTGAATCAAAACAATTTTGAGTTCTCATTTGTATTGATGTTGCACTTCTTTTAGTTGCTTTTTGTTGTGTTGGCATAAATCACCAAAAAGGGGAGATTGAAAGGGAAATGTGCCCTTGGGCCATTTCTAAGTATTTTGGTGATTGAGTGCCAACACAAGTGCTTAAGTGAAAATCTATGCCAATTGATGGACAAAGTGCAAATCAAGTCTAAAGGTATGTTTCTAGACTTAGTACATTGTTTTGAGAACTAATGTATTGTGTCTAAGTGCTGGAAACAGGAGAAATCAATTTGGAGATGACTTGGCTCGTTCAGCCAAAGTCTGCTCAGTCTGGGTGCACCGGACTGTCCGGTGGTGCACCGGACAGTGTCCGGTGCGCCAAGCTGGCTCTGGCGAACTTGCTGCTCTCGGGACTTCAACGGCGGTGTACGACTATAAATCATCGGACTGTCCGGTGGTGCACCGGACTGTCCGGTGAGCCATTCACAGGCGAAGTCGTCGCTCTCGGGAAGTGATTAACGGCGTACGGCTATAAATCACTGGACTGTCCGGTGGTGCACCGGACTGTCCGATGAGCCAACAGTCGGCCGGGCCAACGGTCGGCCGCGCGATCCACGCGAGACATGTGGCCGAGCCAACGGCTAGAAGGGGGCACCGGACTGTCCGGTGTGCACCAGACAGTGTCCGGTGTGCACCGGACAGTGTCCGGTGCGCCAATGGCTCTGAATCTTCAACGGTCGATGTTGGGGACTTGTTCTCAAATGCTTCGAATTAAGAACAAGGCAACATAGAAAGTGTTAAAATGTTAAACTCCTTCGTCCTTAAAAACATTATATCCCTTCGAATATAACGAATCTTGGACGAAGGTTACAAAGAAAAGGATCTTCATAAGATTGATTAATGTTAAAAAAAGAACATATATGCATAATATAAATGATGGTATGAGTGTTATCATCCACTTATCTTTATTGCCAAATTCATGAAAACAAATTACAAGTGTACCTTCGAATTGATAGAAAGTAAAGAAGCAGACGTGATGTGAAAAAAGCGTATGCCCAGTCAGCGTGAACAGTACGGGAGTACTGTTCATCTATTTATAGGCACGGGACGCAGCCCGTGTAAAATTACATTGATGCCCTTTACATTTGACAATAACTTTATAGCAATCCTTCGAAACTTGACTTTTCATCTTTAAGTCGGCTCCTCCTTTCTGCCGTCATGCCGAAGCTTTTCTGCACGTAGCTTCGTGATCGTTTCATCCTTCGTTGTGGTCGCTTTCCGCCCCAATCAAGCTTCGTCTTGACCATGCTCTTGTACACCCACAACCTGACTCCGAAGATGCCTGTTCACATGTTTCACTCGGAAAATATTGTCAAATCATGTTTTTGAGGACCTTCGGGAGCCGAAGGCCCCCAACAGTAGCCCCTCGCAATATTAATTTACTGTAATGATAAATTCATATTGCGACATGGACGAAGGCTTTAAGCCGAAGGTCCGAAAAACACCTTGACACACTGGGTGTATAAATAAGGGCTCACCACAAGTTTATTTGGCACGCTCTTTTGCCATCTGCTTTCTACTCACCCAGCTTTTCAGCCTACGCGCGACAGCACTTGCTCGGCTTTAAATTTTTAAGCTTCGGTTTCGAGTGTGGTTTGTCAGCATTTGCGAAGATGCCTGAGGATAAGAAAGTTGCTGGTGCTTCAAAGCTAAGCCTTTCTGAGGAAATGCACCTGGGTTTTCTTGAATCGATGTCGAAGACTAATACGGAGAAGATTACTAGGGAGATTTTGGAGGGTTTATCTGAAGATACTGGCGACAGTGATAGTTACGATGTGGATAGTGGTGGTGAAGATTCCGAAGATCGACCCTGGCGACCAAGCCATGCAGTTTTTGGTAAGTCCAGCATTAAGGAAAACCATCTTGTCAATATGAGAGGGAGATACTTTCGGGACTTGTCTGTTGTGAGGGCTGACGAAGGAGAGAAGACTTGTCCAACTCCCGAGGAGAATGAGGTCGTGATATTTCGAAGCTTCTTGAAAGATGGATTACGATTTCCCTTGAGTAGTTTTGTCGTGGAAGTATTGAAGATATTTGAAATCTACCTTCACCAACTTATCCCCGAAGCAATCATAAGAATGAACATCTTTGTGTGGGCCGTGAGAAGCCAAGGTTTGGAACCTAACACAAAAAGCTTCTGTAGCATACACGAGCTATTGTATGAGACAAAACCCTGGGGCAAAGAGCAGTATCACAACAACTTTGGCTGCTACAGCTTCGGCGCTCGGTCGGGGTCAAGCTGCCCTGTGCCAACCTTTCGAAAGAGGTGGCCCGGTGACTGGATGACAGAATGGTTTTACGTGAAAAATGACCTGAAGTCACGTGAAGATATCAAGGGTATCATTATGCGCCCTATCTGGCAACGCTTTGGCCTCCGAAAGTCGAAGGTGGAAATGGATGAAGCAGCCGAAGAATGCCAGAGAGCCTTCGGCGTGGTTTGCTCTTTTATTGGGACAAGGGATTTGGTCCAAGAGCATATCGCCTTCAGAGTTTAGCCACTTGTAGAAAAGTGGGAAATGCTAAAGGAGACCGTCAAGGAACCTGACGAAGGCGGGCTAGTTAGGCTAAAATACACATTCAAATACGGAGATAAGTTTGTTGAACCAGATGATGACTGGTTGAAAAGTATTGAGGCCATAAGTGACGAATTGCTTGGGGTATACTCGAAAGCCGAAGATACTGCGCTATCAGTGGCCTTCGGAGGCCGAAAGAAGAAGAGGCTTAACCGAGTATTTGATGCAATTGGGTTTATCTACCCTGACTACCATTACCCAGTGCGAGGCCCAAAAAGGAAAAATACTTCTCCTACAAAGGAAATTGCTTCAGCTACTCCTAGTGAGCCAGCGCCGAAGAGGAAAAAGGTAAAGGTGCTCACACACCCTCCACGTTATATTGAGCCGGCCACAGTGCCTGAATTTATTGGTGAGGCCTCTTCGGCCACCGAAGCCAGAGAACCAACTCCAGTGGCAAAAATCGAGGAAATGGCCGAAGTACCAGCAACAGAGAAAACAGAAGAACCGAGGACTGAAGAAGCAAAAACATTAGAAATTTTAAGTCCAACAAAAATCCAAAAGGGTCCAGCAGGGACCCCAAAAAGAAAAAGGATGGTTAATGTGCTGGATGTTTTGGAAACAATTAAATCTTCGAGCATAACTCCGAAGAAAACTGTTGAAGCTTCTGAAGTGTCTACTGAAGCCTTTGTTGCTGAAGCTTTGAAGCAACAATTTGAAACTGAAGCTGGGCCTTCAGAGCCCACCAAGGAAAAACATTTGAAAGCTGAAGAAACAAAATTGACAGAGGCAACTTTGGAAACCGAAAAAATAAAAATGACAGAGCCGATTTTGATTGAGGAAATTGACATTGCCGTCCTCGAAGCATCTTCCAAAATACATGATTATATTGTGCGACATGCTTCGGGAAAGAAATTATCTAAAGAAGAGATTTTTGAAGCTAATCACTATGCCCGAGAACTGAAGTATCCGAAGGGGGCCGTAGTGTTCAATGGGACAGACGAAGATGACTTCCTATACTGTCTCCCAGACAATAAAGAATTATCCGTCTGCCGGGAGATGGCTAGAAGCATGGGATTCCCGAAGCTTGAAGCTGGCCTTTGCGCCATGACGAAGGACGATCTTGCGGATAGCCTTGCGTATAATAGTCTGAAGGTAAAAATTGGAAATTTTGAAGTTTATGAATTTTAAATTAATCTTTTGTTCTTATGTTAATCCATTCATTCTTTTGAATAGGGCTTAATACTTAGCAATGCCTTAAGGGCACAAAAGAATGCTGAAGATGGGAGCTGCACTATTGCTCTTAACAACCTTCGGACAGAGGTTATCAGGCTAAGAAACGAAGCCTTGGAAAAGGACAAAATCCTGGTTACATTAGTGGATAAGATAAAGGAAAACGAAGCTAATTCTAAAATTCAAGCCGAAGCTCAGAAGCGCGAAATCGAAGATCTTCGGAAACAACTAGCCCGAGCTAAAGAAGAACGCATTCTTGAAGAAACAAAATGAGAACTAAGTGATCAATGGGCAAATCATTTGGAAGTAAATATTGAAGTGCTTCGTGCTTCGAAGAAAAGGTGTTATGATAAATCCATAGAGTGTGTTAAGAAAATAAAATCCAGCTTCGCCAGCGTTGGCGCATTCTCTAGTGAAGAAAATTTCACAAGGGGGAATCCAGAAGGCCCGATTGAATGGATCAGTCACGAAGCTGAGGCCTTCGAGGAAATCTTGAATAGTCGCGGGGACATTTGTGCTTTTTGGGGCGCCAGGGGAATTATTACTATTTTAGAGAAGAAAGGGTGCGATCATGTGAAATCTTTAGCACAGTCTAAAGCTGCTTTATCCTCTGAAGATATCAAAGACCCTTCAGCCAAAGCAAGCCAGGTCGGTGGAAAATTTTTCACCGACATTTGGGACAATGGCGGCCGAGAAATGACTCAAGAAATCATTCAAAGAAGCGAAAAAGGCATCCATGATGCTAGGAGGGTAGCAGAGGCTGCTGAGAAAAGCTCAGGGCCTGAAGGGCAAATAGGTATTAACTAGTGGTTTTTATTGTGTTGTAATTTTTGATTTCAAACTTTATTCACGGTTTGTAATAGTAATATAGCTGTATCCTCTCCTCCCTCAGAACCTGTTGAGACGTCTCCGGGCCCCCACCCAAAGGGAGACGATGAAATTAGAAAAATGGCCGAAGCCATCATGGACAAAGTTGTCGATCAGCTACTGAACGAAGCTGCAGAAGTAGTTCTTAGAGAAGATTAAATACTATTGTAAAAATATTTGGAATGTAACATGTGTAAAACTTTGTAACTTTGAATGTAAAATATAATCTATTTATGGTTCAATTCTTTACGATGCATGAAATTTTGCATACATACCGTTTTTTGAGCCCTCGGCGAAAAAACACCTTCCCTTCTTTTCATGCTTCGTGAAGAAAATCCTTTATGTATCACAAGAATTTCCATACTTCGTGAAAACATTCTTCGAAGCTATAAAAAAGTTTTATGTTGTCTCTCTATTGAAGCTACACTTTTTCTCAATTTATCTTGTGCCTCAGCACGATTCTCTTTCTCAAAACATTCTTCGAAGATCAATACTGTGTCCCCTTTTTGTTCTACATGCGATATGATGTATGATGTTTATGTTATGCAAAATGATGTGATGATGTTATGCTATGCAAAGTGATATTTATGCCGAAGATACACACATCCCTGCAATAGAGCACATGATCTTTTTATCTCAGCGCTGACTTTTCGCTGTAAGCCTCCCTTAGGAGCTTCTTCGCCTTTTACTTTCAGCGGAATCAGCGTTTATTTTTCGCTGTAAGCCTCCCTTAGGAGCTTCTTCGCCTTTTACTTTCAGCGGAATCAGCGTTTATTTTTCGCTGCAAGCTCTGCATTCCCTTCGGAACGACTTTTGAGCAGAAAACTTACACTGCGCTCCCTTAGGAACGACTTTTTACTACTTCGAAGAAGTTACGGTGCGTTCCTTAGAACAAGTTTTTGATAATTCGGAGGTTCTCCGTGCCACCATAAATTCTTGTGCTTCAGCAACTCAAGCCTATGGAGAAGATATATTTTCATTATGATAATAAGCTAAACTGTTACAAGAATTTGAAAAACCGATAAAAGACATTTAAACTTCCCATAATTGTTTTTTACTACAAAGAAAGTAAAACTGAATGCGAAAATGCAAAAAGCTGCTATCGAGGTAGGATATTTTCAGTAAATGTGCTTCGACTCTGGCACAGTGCTATTGACTGTACGAGCTTCGGACTCCTCTCTGAAGTCCCTCTGGGGATGAGAATGATGGCTCCCTTCTGGCTGCGGAGCTCATTATATTGGTGGTGGCGGTGGAAGCTGTTGCCATGAAGCTTGGGGTTGGCTTGCCGAAGCAACAGAGGCTGCAGGGTGATTGCCTACATATTCTGGAATGTAAGGCGAATGGTACGAAGCAGTATGCATGACCTGCTTCGGCTGGCTCTGTTGTGCTGCAGCTTCTGCTAGCTCCTTTTGCTTCTGGATGGTAATATGGCACATCCTGGTGGTGTGGCCCTTGCCTTCACCACAGAATAGGCAGTAAATTTTCTTGGTTGATCTCCAAATCTTCCCCCGAAGCCCCTGGCGCCTCTGCCCCTTGGCGCTGGCGGCCGAAAAGAGCTTTGCTGTTGCCCCGAAGCTTGCGAGGAGCACTGTGGCCTTTGCTGTTGACTCCCTTTGTCGTCATTTTGAGTAGAATTGTGAATTGACCTGACGTGCCTCGGATAAAATCTTCCTCCGAAGCCCCTAGACATTTCAGAGAACCTGAGAGCTTCCTCCCTTCTTTGGCGAAAATCATTGTCAGCTCGAATGTACTCGTCCATCTTCTGGAGCAGCTTCTCCAAAGTTTGAGGAGGCTTCCTGGCAAAGTACTGAGCTAAAGGTCCTGGTCGAAGCCCCTTGATCATGGCCTCAATGACAATTTCATTGGGCACTGTTGGTGCCTGTGCCCTTAGACGTAGGAACCTTCGGACATATGCCTGAAGGTATTCTTCGTGATCCTGGGTGCACTGGAATAAAGCTTGAGCAGTGACTGGCTTCGTTTGAAACCCTTGGAAGCTGGTTATCAACATATCCTTCAGCTTTTGCCATGAGGTGATTGTCCATGGCCTAAGAGAGGAGTACCAGGTTTGTGCCACACTCCTGACAGCCATGACGAAAGACTTTGCCATGACCGTTGTGTTGCCACCATACGAAGATATGGTTGCATCATAGCTCATCAGGAATTGTTTCGGATCTGAATGCCCATCGTACATGGGGAGCTAGGGTGGCTTGTAAGATTGTGGCCAAGGAGTAGCCTGTAGTTCTGTTGACAGGGGAGAAGTATCATCAAAAGCAAAATTTCCGTGATGGAAATCTTCATACCAGTCACCCTCGTTGATGAAGCCCTCTTGAGCAAGATGTCGAAGCTCTTCAGAGGCTTCGTCTATCTGCCTTTGAAGATCAGCAAGGCGAGCCATCTTCTCCTTCTTCCGTTGGACCTGTTGATTGATCCTCTCCAAATTTTGGATTTCTTGATCCAAGTCGTCCTCCGGAGGCGTTGGACTGGTGACCTTCCTCTTCTGGCTCCGAGCCTCCCTAAGAGAAACGACATCTTGATTGGGGTCTAGCGACTGCAGAGTGGCAGCCCCTGTCGCTGAAGCTTTTTTAGGCGGCATGACGAAGGTGACGCTTGCCGAAGATGTTCAAAACTTCAGAAAATGGACGTGAGTTCACCGGACGTGGGCGCCAATGTTGGGGACTTGTTCTCAAATGCTTCGAATTAAGAACAAGGCAACATAGAAAGTGTTAAAATGTTAAACTCCTTCGTCCTTAAAAACATTATATCCCTTCGAATATAACGAATCTTGGACGAAGGTTACAAAGAAAAGGATCTTCATAAGATTGATTAACGTTAAAAAAGAACATATATGCATAATATAAATCATGGTATGAGTGTTATCATCCACTTATCTTTATTGCCAAATTCATGAAAACAAATTACAAGTGTACCTTCGAATTGATAGAAAGTAAAGAAGCAGACGTGATGTGAAAAAAGCGTATGCCCAGTCAGCGTGAACAGTACGGGAGTACTGTTCATCTATTTATAGGCACGGGACGCAGCCCGTGTAAAATTACATTGATGCCCTTTACATTTGACAATAACTTTATAGCAATCCTTCGAGGTTTAACTTGACTTTTCATCTTTAAGTCGGCTCCTCCTTTCTGCCGTCATGCCGAAGCTTTTCTGCACGTAGCTTCGTGATCGTCTCATCCTTCGTTGTGGTCGCTTTCCGCCCCAGTCAAGCTTCGTCTTGACCATGCTCTTGTACACCCGCAACCTGACTCCGAAGATGCATGTTCACATGTTTCACTCGAAAAATATTGTCAAATCATGTTTTTGAGGACCTTCGGGAGCCGAAGGCCCCAACAATCGACTTCACCAAATAAGGAAAGAGATCCGCACCGGACAGTGTCCGGTGGTGCACCGGACTGTCCGGTGCGCCAGGCGACAGAAGGCAAGAATTGCCTTCCTGGAATGCTCTCAACGGCTCCTAGCTGCCTTGGGGCTATAAAAGGGACCCCTAGGCGCATAGAGGAGAACACCAAGCATCCTTTGAGCATTGTTGATCACTCACACTTCATTCTTGCGCACTTGTTCGACATTCTTAGTGATTTGAGCTCTGTTCTAGTGAGAACCTCGTGATATTCTTTTGAGCTCAAGTCTGGGTCTTGTGTGTGCGTATTTGCTGTGATTTTGTGTCTCATGTGCATTGCTCATCCCTCCCTTACTCCATGCTTCTTTGTGAACATCAAAGTGTAAGGGCGAGAGGCTCCAAGTTGTGGAGATTCCTCGCGAGCGGGATATAGTAAACAAAGCAAAACACCGTGGTATTCAAGTGGGTCTTTGGACCGCTTGAGAGGGGTTGATTACAACCCTCGTCCGTTGGGACGCCACAACGTGGAGTAGGCAAGTTTTGTACTTGGCCGAACCACGGGATAAACCACTGTGTCTATCTGTGTTGATCCTCTTGTGGTTATTGTGTTTTGCAAGAACTCCTCTCTAGCCACTTGGCCTTATTGTGCTAACGCTTAATCAAGTTTTTGTGGCTTTAAGTTTAAGTTTTTACAGGATCACCTATTCACCCCCCTCTAGGTGCTCTCATTTATAATTATAGAAAATTTTCTAGAAATGCTCATTATAATAGGAGTTATGATGCGTATAGTTCACATGCTATGTTTGCTTCTAGCTCTACTTTTGTGCATGGTAGAAGTAAGCCTAGGAGAAATCATGTTGTGCATCATGTGCCTAGGAGAGTATGTAATGAGCCTTCTACCATTTACCATGCTTGCAATACTTCATTCGCGCTCTTATGTAAAAATGATAAAGTAGTTGCTAGAAAGTTGGGATCCAAATGCAAGGGAGACAAGATTTGTATTTGGGTTCCAAAGGCTATTGTGACTAACCTTGTAGGACCCAACAAGAGTTGGGTACCTAAAACCCAAGTGTAAATTGCCTTGCAGGTTTATGCATCCGGGGGCTCAAGCTGGATTATCGACAGCGGATGCACAAACCACATGACGGGGGAGAAGAAGATGTTCACCTCCTACGTCAAGAACAAGGGTTCCCAGGATACGATTATTTTTGGAGATGGGAACCAAGGCAAGGTGAAAGGTTTGGGAAAGATAGCCATCACAAGCGAGCACTCTATTTCAAATGTATTCTTAGTAGAGTCATTAGGGTATAATCTCCTGTCTGTAAGTCAATTGTGCTACATGGGCTACAATTGTTTGTTTACAAATGTTGATGTTTCTGTCTTTAGAAGGAGTGATGGTTCATTAGCATTTAAGGGTCTATTAGACGGCAAACTCTACTTAGTTGATTTTTCGAAAGAGGAGGCCAATCTAGATGCATGCTTAATAGCTAAGACTAGTATGGGCTGGCTGTGGCATCACCGTCTAGCACATGTTGGGATGAAGAACCTTCATAAACTTCTAAAGGGAGAACATGTGTTAGGACTAACAAATGTTTGTTTCGAGAAAGATAGACCTTGTGCAGCTTGCTAGGCGAGAAAACAAGTGGGGAACACTCATCACAACAAGAATGTGATGACAACATCAAGACCACTGGAGCTACTACATATGGACCTCTTCGGACCCATTGCCTACCTTAGCATCAGGGGAAGTAAGTATGGTCTTGTTATTGTTGATGATTTTTCCCGCTTCACTTGGGTGTTCTTTTTGTAGGATAAATCAGAAACCCAAGGAACCCTTAAGCGCTTTCTAAGGTGGGCTCAAAACGAATTTGAGCTCAAGGTGAAAAAGATAAGAAGCGACAACGGGTCCGAGTTCAAGAATCTGCAAGTGGAGGAGTACCTTGAGGAAGAAGGCGTCAAGCACGAGTTCTCCGCTCCCTACACACCACAGCAAAATGGTGTGGTAGAGAGGAAGAACAGGATGCTTATTGACATGGCGAGAACGATGCTTGGAGAATTCAAGACGCTCGAGCGGTTTTGGTCGGAAGCTGTGAACACAGCTTGCCACGCCATAAACCGGCTCTACCTACATTGCCTCCTCAAGAAGACCTCGTACGAACTTCTTACTGGTAACAAACCCAACGTCTCATACTTTCGTGTATTTGGGAGCAAATGTTACATTCTAGTGAAGAAAGGTAGAAATTCTAAATTTGCTCCCAAGGCAGTAGAAGGGTTTTTACTAGGGTATGACTCAAATACAAGGGCGTATAGAGTCTTCAACAAATCATCGGGTTTGGTTGAAGTCTCTAGCGATGTTGTATTTGATGAGACTAATGGCTCTCCAAGAGAGCAAGTTGATCTTGATGACATAGATGAAGATGATGTTCCAACGACCGCGATACGCACCATGGCGATTGGAGATGTGTGACCACAGGAACAACAAGAGCAAGATCAACCTTCTTTCTCAACAATGGTGCATTCCCCAACTCAAGATGATGAACAGGTCCCTCAAGAAGAGGCGCGTGATCAAGGGGGAGCATAAGAAGAACAAGTTATGGAGGAAGAAGCACCATTGGCTCCTCCAACTCAAGTCCGAGCGACGATTCAAAGGAATCACCCCGTTGACCAGATTATGGGCGACATAAGCAAGGGAGTAACTACTCGCTCAAGTTTAGCTAACTTTTGTGAGCATTACTCGTTTGTCTCTTCTATTGAGCCTTTCAGGGTAGAAGAGGCCTTGCAAGATCCGGACTGGGTGTTGGCCATGTAGGAAGAGCTCAACAACTTCAAGAGGAATGAAGTTTGGAGCCTGGTGCCACGTCCAAAGCAAAATGTTATGGGAACCAAGTGGGTGTTCCGCAACAAACAAGACGAGCACGGGGTGGTGACAAGGAACAAGGCTCGACTTGTGGCAAAAGGTTATGCCCAAGTCGCAGGTTTGGATTTCGAGGAGACTTTTGCTCCTATGGCTAGGCTAGAGTCTATTCGAATATTGTTAGCCTATGCCGCTCACCACTCTTTCAGGTTGTTTCAAATGGATGTGAAGAGCGCTTTCCTCAACGAGCCAATCAAGGAGGAGGTATACATGGAACAACCCCCTGGCTTTGAGGATGACAAGTATCCCGACCACGTTTTTAAGCTCTCTAAGGCGCTCTATGGACTTAAGCAAGCCCCAAGAGCATGGTATGAATGCCTTAGAGATTTCTTAATTGATAATGCTTTCAAGGTTGGGAAAGACGATCCTACTCTTTTCACTAAGACTTGTGATGGTGATCTTTTTGTGTGCCAAATTTATGTCGATGACATAATATTTAGTTCTACTAACCAAAAGTATTGTGAGGAGTTTAGCAGGGTGATGACTCAAAAGTTTGAGATGTCAATGATGGGCGAGTTGAACTACTTCCTTGGGTTCCAAGTGAAGCAACTCAAAGACGGCACCTTCATCTCCCAAACGAAGTACACTCAAGATCTTCTCAAGCGGTTTGGGATGAAGGACGCCAAGCCCGCGAAGGCACCAATGGGAACCGACAGACATGTCGACCTCAACAAAGGAGGTAAGTCCGTTGATCAAAAGGCATACCAGTCTATGATAGGGTCATTACTTTATTTATGTGCTAGTAGACCGGATATTATGCTTAGCGTATGCATGTGTGCTAGATTTCAATCTGACCCAAGGGAATGTCACCTTGTGGCCGTTAAGTGGATTCTTAGATATTTAGTTGCTACGCCTTGCTTCGGGATCTAGTATCCAAAGGGGTCTACCTTTGACTTAATTGGATATTCAGACTCCGATTATGCTGGATGCAAGGTTGATAGGAAGAGTACATCAGGGACGTGCCAATTCCTAGGAAGGTCCCTGGTGTCTTGGAGTTCAAAGAAACAAACCTCCGTTGCCCTATCCACCGCTGAGGCCGAGTATGTTGCCGCAGGACAGTGTTGCGCGCAACTACTTTGGATGAGGCAAACCCTCCAAGACTTTGGCTACAATCTGAGCAAAGTCACACTCCTATGTGACAAAGAGAGTGCAATCTGCATGGCGGATAATCCTATTGAACACAGCCGCACAAAGCACATAGACATCCGGTATCACTTCTAAGAGACCACCAGCAAAAGGGAGATATCGAGGTGTTCCATATTAGCACCGAGAACCAGCTAGCTGATATCTTTACTAAGCCATTAGATGAGAAAACCTTTTGTAGGCTGCGTAGTGAGCTAAATGTCTTAGATTCGAGTAACTTGGATTGATCTATAGCATACATGTGTTTTATGCTTTTGATCATGTTACTTATACATTTATGCAATTTGTTGCTTATTTATGGTGCTCAAGTTGTGCAAGGGATCCCCGGACCTCACAAGTCCATGTGTGAATGATGCACATATTTAGGGGGAAAAGTGCTACAACTTGACCCTTTGAGACTAATCCTTGTGTTTGAGTTACTTAATGTAGTCTCAAAGGTGCATTGAAAGGGAAAGGTGAACTTGGACCATGCAAATACTTCCACTGCACTCCGGTATTAGTGTACTCACCTCCAAGTTCATTCTTATGCTCTTATTGCCTTTTGCTCTTAATTGACAATTTTTGGTGAGGCAATGGGGTTAAAGGGCCAAAAATGATCTCGTTTTGGTGCTTAATGCCAAAGGGGGAGAAATAAAGGCCAAAGCAAATGGATCATCTACCACTTGAGAATTTTGAAAATAGTAGAGTTAGAATTTTTGATTTGTCCAAAATACTCTTATTGCAAAATTTGGTCTCTTGTGGGGGAGAATTTATGATTATGGGAAAAAGGGAGAGTTTTTAGCTCTTGATAAATTTTTCCATTGGAATATCTCTCTTTGTGTCCAAACAAGTGAGTTTGACTTAGAGATAGGAAAATGAATTTGATTTGCAAAAACAAACCAAGTGGTAGCAAAGAATGATCCAAATATGCAAAATTAGAGTCAAAAACAATTTGGTCCTTATTTGCATCGATGTTTCACTTATTTGTGTTGCTTTTTGATGTGTTGGCATAAATCACCAAAAAGGGGGAGATTGAAAGGGAAATGTGCCTTTGGGCCATTTCTATAATGTTTTGGTGATTAAGTGTCCAACACATATTAAGTGAGTTGATTATGTGCCAAACAAGCAAGAAGTGCAAATCATGTAACAAGGTATGTTTCTAGACTTAGTACATTATTTTGAGTACTAACATATATTGTCTGAGTACTAGAAACAGAGAAAAGAAGAGAAGAAAAGAAATGCAAAAGACTTGGCTTGGTACAGCTAAAGTCCAACTCGGCTTGGCACACCGGACAGTGTCCTGTGCGCCAGGCCAGCCTCCGGTGAACAGGCCACTCTCGGGAAAAATCGGCGGCGTACGGCTATAATTCACCGGACTGTCCGGTGGTGCACCGGACTGTCCGGTGAGCCAACGGCCGCCAGTGCAACGGTCAGTCGCGCAATCCTCGGGTGATGTGTGGCCCGCGGCAACGGTTGGCAGGGGGCACCGAACTGTCCGGTGTGCATCGGACAGTGTCCGGTGCGCCAACTGCCACGAATCTGCAACGGTCGTCTGCGCCAGAATAGGAAAGAGATCGGCACCGACCGTCTACAGTGACTGTCCGGTGGCGCACCGGACTGTCCGGTGCGCCACCCTACAGAAGGCAACTTTGGCCTTCCTTGTTGGTCTCCAACGGCTCCTAGCTGCCTTGGGGCTATAAAAGGGACCCCTAGGCGCATGGAGGAGTCACCCATGCTTACAAGAAACATTCTAAGACTCCAAGACTCCAACTTCGCGCATTTGATTCTTTGAGATAGTGACTTGAGCTCCATTTGAGTTGAGAACTCCGTGCGTTGTGTTTTGAGCTCGAGTTGTGACTTGTGTGCGTGGTTGTGCTGTGATTTGAGTCTTGTGTGTGTTGCTCTTCCCTCCCTTAATTCTGTGCTTCTTTGTGATTATCATTGTAAGGGCGAGAGGCTCCAAGTTGTGGAGATTCCTCGCAAATGGGAAAAAGTCTAAGAAAGGAAAAACCGTGGTATTCAAGTTGATCATCGGATCACTTGAAAGGGGTTGAGTGCAACCCTCGTCCATTGGGAGGCCACAACGTGGAAGTAGGCAAGTGTTACTTGGCCGAACCACGGGATAAAAATCACGTGTCTCTTGTGTGCTTTCTCTTTGGTTGTCTGTGTTCATAAGAGCTTGTTTCAAGCTACTTAGCCGTTCTAAATTAATAACTAAGTTTTGTGGCTATTAGTATTGAATATTGCAGGATCACCTATTCACCCCCCTCTAGGTGCTCTCAAATGTTCTTGGTAACTTTTATCTATAAAGCTTCCTTTATCCAAAAAGTCCACATGCAAGGAGATGAAATATCATGCCACCAACGTATTAGCATTGCGTGCGCAGCGAGAGAAATGACAGCGTCATAAGCGCTCTTAAGAGCAACTCCAAGAGATTGCTAAAATATTGATTCTAAAAATCTTATTTTGGGGGCTGGTGAAAAAACACGTAAAAGGTTCTTGACAGCACAGCAGTATGCTAAAATGTGCACCCTCAAAATTTTGAATCGTTCTGCATGGGCTAGCTTCTTGTAAATGGGCCTAGGGCTGCCAAATCTTAAACTTCAGCAACTACTCTTACGCTCAGGTTCTGTTTGATTTCCAATTTTGTTTGTCACTGCGTCGTCGGAGACAAGAGCCAGGCGTCCAGCACAGGCGTTGCTCCATGATACATCCTTGGACATGAAGCTTTGCTCATTGTTTGTGCTCGACGCATGCATTGGATTTCACTTTCTTCTTTTTTGAGATTCCACTAGTGCTGATAGATATTGCTCCTCTGCTAGTAGGTTTATTTTTAACTTTACCGATTATTTGAAAGCATTGTTAGACTAAGTACGCAATGAGTCGACGAAGCCTGTCAATGCACCTGGTGCTGGATTCGTCATCAGATGATGATAACAATGAATTCTTTGTCTCTGTTACTCATATGGCCATGAACGCAGATGACTCAGATAACAAAACAATACATCGTGGTAATTTCAAATGCAAGGGACAGAGACAACTGAACAAAATAAGCATAAATTGTTACCGACCACAATATGGTACTGAAAACAATATGCTTCATATATGTAGGTTCCACTAAGCAGTGAGAACTGAACAAAATAAGCATAAATTGTTACTGCATATATCTGCATAAAATCAGAACATATATGCTAGGACTGTTAGACTGCTAAATGAACACAATGAGTACTCCTGTTGGAGTGACAACTGAACATATATGCAAAATTCAGAGAATAACTTAAAAGCTTCTTCAGGAAGACTGTGGGCTTCTCAGAACTCAGATTCCGCACCCAAAGAGACTAAATCAACACCCTGTATGTTCCTGCTCATATCTATCTCATTCCCACATTTAATGGTTGAAGCATTTCACATGTCTTATTTTTCCTCTTTCTGTTCTTAATATACTGAAGCTAGCAGGTGGGTCCCAAGCACACCACAAAGGGCTAGAGTTAGCTCCAATAATAGATCTGTTGGAAATTCAGCTTTTCAATCTTAAAGAGAAGTTTGTTGCGGAGTAACAGTTACTCTAATGTTCACAATTTCAGTAAAGCTGATGTACTGCCTGTCATTATTCTCAAACTAGCTCAGGAGGGGAATGTTAGACAAATAAAGTGCTGAGCACCATGTAATCTTGTTGGAATCAGTATTTACGCTTTCAGTTTTGTTTGCCGTAGTTTCATGGGTGGCTGGAACGCGCATAGACCATGCCATGACCGCCATGTGGGTTACCCCGTCGCGACGTCGTGTTTGCGTTGTGCACGTCTCTCTGATCCGAAATTACAGGAGACGTGGAGCCTTCGTGCGACGGGGAAACGGCTATAAGCCGGATGTATCTCGTTCATTATCGTGTAGAGAATAAACCCAGAAAAGCTGCAGCCATCAGTCTGCAGGCCAAAAATTCTCTCGTGTGATATTCATCCAGGTGTGTGTCTGTGTGTACCGGAGCTCAGGCGCCGGCGTGGTAATCGCACGTCTCGCCGCTTGCAGACGCCGGCTGATCCAAGAACCCGCAGCAGTGCTTGGGTTCCAACAACTGGTATCAAAGCCGGTTGATGTTCTACGGTGGGTCGGTCAGTCCACCGCGAGAACCACCGAAGAAGAAGCGCGTGATTCCTCAACGTTCGTCATCGACGTCGGCAGAGATGGGGGACACGCGGACAAGTACGAGTTCGGCATCTGCTGGGATCAAGGAAAGCACACTGGTATGGCCAATGCTTACTCGATCTAATTATGCGGAGTGGGCGATGTTGATGCAAATAAACTATGAGGCAATGGAGATCTGGGAGGTGATAGATCCTGGCACTAATCCAAAATGTGCTCAAGATCGACAGGCCATGGGGGCTCTGTTGAGATCAGTACCCAAGGAGATGTGGGGTACCCTTGGTGCTAAGAATACTGCTAAGGAAGCCTGGGAGGCAGTCATGACCATGAGAATTGGTGCTGACCGAGTGAAGGAGGTGAATGTGCAGAAGCTGCTAAAAGAGTTTGAGAATATAGAATTCAGAGAAGGTGAAATAGTTGAAGATTTTGGCATGAGAATCACCAATCTAGTGGTAAACATCAAGTCACTAGGTGAGACAGTGGAAGACACTCGAGTGGTGAAAAAATTTCTGCGTGTAGTTCCACCTCGCTTCAACCAAATTGCAGTTTCCATTGAGATGTTTTGTGATATGAAGACTCTCACAGTTGAAGATTTAGTGGGGCGTCTTCGTGCTGCAGAAGACCGGCTGGAAGATAAAATGGCTCATATTACGGATAAAACTGGCCGTCTGTTACTTGCTGAAGATGAGTGGCTTGAGAGACACAAGCACCGTTTCCAAACTAGCTCACAGAAAGATGAAGGCAGTGCAGGTAGCAGTCAGTGGAAGGCCAAGAATCAACACCGTTCAGACAGTGGCAGTTTAGGCAGTGTCAGTAAGGGAAAATTCACTTCCCAAGGGACACCGAGAAGGAAGGGTAGATGCAGAAATTGTGGCATATATGGACACTGGGCTCAGGACTGTAAACGTCCAAAAAAGGATAAGAAGGAGCAGAAGCAACCCGAGGTAAATGTTGCTGTTGGGACAGAAAATGCAGCACTCCTGCTGACTGAAGTTGAAGAGATAAAAAGTTTGTCACCACAGTTTGTCCATTTATCAGAAAACAGAGTGGTGCCCATGATTTGTGCTGCTGATGAGTGGGTACTAGACACTGGAGCTAGTAACCACATGACAGGTACTCAATCTGCTCTATCATATCTTGATGATACTGTTAGAGGGTCTGTGAGGTTTGGAGATGGATCCACTGTTAAAATTTGTGGGTTAGGTTCTGTGGTTGTTCAAGGAAGGCAGGACCAACACAAAGTGCTCACAAATGTTTACTACATCCCAAAGCTAAAGAGCAATATTATCAGCCTTGGTCAGTTAGAAGAGGTGGGTTGTGATATAAGACTGTTCAACGGTCGTCTAAAGGTGTTTGATCCTGAATGCAACCTACTAGTATGTGCTCCCAGGGCTAGAAATAGACTGTACACAGTAAAATTGGGCATAACTGCTCCCGTTTGTCTTCTGACAAGAATGGACGATTTGGCCTAGAAGTGGCATGCCAGATATGGGCACTTAAATTTCAGAGCACTTCGAGACCTAGGGGAGAAAAATATGGTTGAAGGTATGCCTACTGTAGATCGTGTGGAACAAGTGTGTGATGGCTGTACTCTGGGAAAACAGCATAGGTCACCATTCCCAAAGGTGTCACCTTATAGAGCCAAAAAGGGTTTGGAATTGTTCCATGCTGATCTGTGTGGGCAAGTAAGACCACAAACAGTGGGTGGAAAATCCTATTTTCTACTTGTAGTGGATGATTTCAGTCGATACATGTGGATAGAATTGCTAAGATCTAAGGATGAGGCATTGTTGTCCCTGAAGAAGATCAAGCAAAGGGTTGAGACTGAAAATGAGGGTAAGCTAAAGGCTATAAGAACTGATCGAGGGGGTGAGTTCAATTCAGCTACCTTCACCATTTTCTGTAATGAACAAGGCATCAAGCACTATACAACCACCCCATATTCACCTCAGCAAAATGGTGTGGTTGAGCGTCGAAACCAGTCAGTGGTGGAGATGGCCAGGTGTATGCTAAAGAGTAAAAGAATGCCACAGAAATATTGGGGAGAGGCAGTCACAACAGCAGTATATCTACTGAACCGATCTCCAACAAAAAGTGTTCAAGGTAAAACACCATTTGAAGCTTGGCATGGCACAAAGCCCCGAGTTGATCACCTGAGAACGTTTGGCTGCATAGCTCATGTGAAGAAGACTGGTCCAGGTGTTGGGAAGTTGTCAGACAGGTCCTCCAAGATGGTACTGCTGGGGTATGAACCAGGAACAAAAGGCTACCGGCTGGTTGACCCTACCACTGAAAAGCTACATATTAGTCGAGATGTAGTGTTCGAGGAGCATGAAGCGTGGGACTGGAACAATCATAACACAGTTCAGCAATCTGAAACTGAGGGGTTTATTGTGGATTTTCAGTACACTGTACCTGGTTCGGAAATAGAAATTTTAGCTGAGACAGATACTGGTAGTGGAAATTCAGGGGGTGAAAATTTATCACTTCAATCTCCACAGTCATCAACAGCATCTATGGTTCCTCATGGACAATCCTCCACAGGCTTTGTAACTCCACAGGCCCAACCATCTGCAACACCTATGACTCCAGCTGCTCCACATGCTCAAGCCCAAATTCCTGTTTCAACTTCAGGCTCAAGTGGGAACACAGATGGTGTGCCAGTGAGATATAGAACACTGACTGATCTATTTGATGCAACTAAAGAAATCCATGATTTTGAATACAGTGGTCTGTGTTTGCTTGCAGCAGAAGAACCTGCGAATGTGGAGAGTGCCTTATCCAATCAAAATTGGAAAAATGCCATGGATTCAGAACTGCAGGCTATAGAGAGTAACAATACCTGGGAGTGGTCTGATCTACTAATGGGACATAAAGCAATTGGTCTCAAGTGGGTGTTTAAGGTGAAAAAGGATGCAGCTGGGAATGTTGTGAAACACAAAGCAAGGCTAGTGGCTAAAGGGTATGCTCAAAGAGAAGGAGTAGACTTCGATGAAGTGTTTGCACCTGTAGCTAGACTAGAAACAGTGAGAGTGTTGATTGCCTTAGCTGCTCATGAAAATTGGGAACTACATCACATGGATGTAAAATCTGCTTTTCTGAATGGATACCTCAAAGAAGAAGTGTATGTCTCACAGCCACCAGGATTTCAGAAACCAGAAGTGGATTCAAAAGTTTTGAGGTTGAACAAGGCCCTGTATGGTCTGAAACAAGCTCCCAGGGCTTGGAATTCAAGACTAGACTCTGAGCTGATTCTGTTGGGGTTTGCAAAATGCAGTGTGGAGCATGCAGTTTATAGGAAGGGCTCTGGTGAATCTTTGTTGATAGTAGGTGTCTATGTGGATGACTTGATTATCTGTGGCCCTTCAGTAAAAGAAATTGCAGAGTTTAAGAGGAAAATGAAGCAGTCGTTTGACATGAGCGATCTGGGCTTGCTAACTTATTATCTGGGGTTAGAAATCAGACAGACAACAGATGAAATCACCTTCTGTCAGAAGGCGTATGCAGCAAAATTAGTGGAGTCTTTGAATATGACTGGTTGCAATCCAAGTGACACTCCAATGGAACAAAGAATTAGGCTAGTAACAGCAGAAAAGGGAACTAAAAGGGATCAAACAAAATATAGAAGTATTGTTGGGAGCCTGAGATACCTCGTTAATTCTAGACCTGATATATGTTTTGCTGTTGGCATGGTCAGCAGGTTCATGGAGTCACTTGGAGTAGACCACTGGGCTGCAGTAAAAAGAATTGTTAGATATGTTTCTGGAACTTTGGGTTATGGAGTTAGACTCAAGAAAGGCGGAGGAACAAAGTTGTCATTGCTCGGGTATACTGACAGTGACTGTTCAGGGGACCTTATTAAGAGAAAGAGCACCTCTGGGATTCTGTTTCTGCTCGGCATGAATCTAATAACATGGTCTTCACAAAAACAAAGAGTAGTTGCTCTCTCATCTTGTGAAGCTGAATATGTGGCTGCTGCACTTGGAGCCTGTCAAGGAGTCTGGCTGAGCATGCTAGTGGCAGATATACTGAACCGCACTGTCCAAAAGTTCAGGTTGTTGATAGACAACAAGTCAGCCATTGAACTAAGCAAGAATCCAGTACATCATGACAGGAGTAAGCACATTGATACAAGATATCATTATATCCGAGATTGCATCGAGAAAGAAGTGGTTGATGTGGAACATGTGGGTACAGACAATCAGCTGGCAGACATATTGACAAAGCCACTTGCAAGGCTTAAGTTTGTCGAGCTGAGAACCAGGCTGGGAGTGGTTCAAGTTCAACAAGATTAAGGGGGTGTTTTGTTAGACAAATAAAGTGCTGAGCACCATGTAATCTTGTTGGAATCAGTATTTACGCTTTCAGTTTTGTTTGGCATAGTTTCATGGGTGGCTGGAACGCGCACAGACCATGCCATGACCGCCATGTGGGTTACCCCGTCGCGACGTCGTGTTTGCGTTGTGCACGTCTCTCTGATCCGAAATTATAGGAGACGTGGAGCCTTCGTGCGACGGGGAAACGGCTATAAGTCGGATGTATCTCGTTCATTATCGTGTAGAGAATAAACCCAGAAAAGTTGCAGCCATCAGTCTGCAGGCCAAAAATTCTCTCGTGTGATATTCATCCAGGTGTGTGTCTGTGTGTACCGGAGCTCAGGCGCCAGCGTGGTAATCGCACGTCTCGCCGCTTGCAGAAGCCGGCTGATCCAAGAACTCGCAGCAGTGCTTGGGTTCCAACAGGGAAATCTACTCCACCTCACGTCCAGCACACACGGATAAGGTACCTCCGTCGTCAAGGTCGAGTTCTCCGCCGGTCACCTGCATTTGGGGCAATCTGCCGCCGATGGAGTTCGCTGGCTCATTCGAAGGAGCAAATCCACCAGACCGCATCTCCAACTGTCAGTACTCGTCGCCGCCTCGGCTGCCTCCTCCACCGCCACTCAATCCTCCCCCGCTGCCGCTCAAGCCGAACGACATGAACGCTTACCGCGCCCGCGTGCAGCTCCAACAGACCCTTGCACGGGCAATTTTTCGCGGGGCTCGCAATTTTCGCGCGCGCACTGCCGATTGGGGAGGAATCGTCGAGGCGAAAAAATGCGGGGAGGAGGAGCTCGTATTCGGGATGAGATCTTTTTGGGAAGAAATTGGGGAGACTGTTAGAGGGCTAAAAACGTGAAGTTTTATCAAAATATACTTTTCGGGGTGTTTTAAGTGATCTCTTGGAGATGCTCTAACTATAGGGCGAGAGACGGTAGTGGCTAAGACAATCTCTGAAACACACAAACTCCGTCTTATATATAGACTCTTACTAATGAGTTTTTACTCTAAAGGTTTATTGTCGTTCTCATGGATCATAATTTTCTATAGAGCATATATTTGATAAGAGCTGTAGCAGATATGCCCTTAGTGAGATAAGAAGCAAAAATAAAGAACGTTCAACAACAGTAAATTATCGATGCCTCCTGTGATGCTTGATGCTTCTATCTCGTGCGATGCTGCCATTGTTCGTCCCTCGGACGATGGTTTAAGTTGTGTATAGTATACCTATGGTTGAAAAACTTCGTCAGGTCATTCGAGTGTTAAATATCTCAAATATGCTAGCATCATGAGTCCCTTGTTTAATCAGGCATAGTTGTGCGTGGGAAGTTTCAGGCATAGTTCTTTGCCATCATTGGAGTTCTCACTAGCTACCCCATATAGAGCCGCCCAGCTCTACGGTTAAAACAACAATACAAACCTAAAGCCTTTCATCTGACCAATGGAGTTGGAGGTGCTTACGAGTTACGATCGTTGGCAATGCGAACAAAAGGTGGAGTCCCTTGTTTAATCAGGCCAGTTGGTGCACACGCAATTGCACGAGCTGACCGCTCAGTAATATTAATTACTGTATTAGTTAGTGCATAAATTACGTCGCCATTGCCCTGTCCGTCCCGCCGTCCGGTCCCTTAAATCTTCACCATCCACCACCTTCAGGCCACCCCTTCTCGCCCCTAGTTGAGACTAGGAGAGCACACAGCTCTTGGTTCTTTGGGAAGGGCCGCCCCCATGCCTCCTCCTCTCCTCCCCCCCGGATGCCTCACTTCAGCTAGCTAAAACTTCCTTCCTTCGATGCTTTGCTACCACCTGCTGCAACAATCTCTGCTCTCGTCCGCCAAGCTCTGTGCTATGTCGCTCACGGAGGTCAGCCTCCACTTCTGCTACCTCCACTCCCTCTCCATCGTGCTTCTCCACTTCCTCTACGTGATCTCCTGATCGGCCGCCTCCCGCCAAGTTCCGATCGAACAAAGCTTTGGTTTGATTCAGAATCAGAGCCGAAGCTTTGGTCGTTCCAGCAAAAAATTACTTAGTATTAATTAATTACTCGGTGATTGTTCCTCTTCGTTCCATGATCTTGTCCCGTTCCTCTCTTGCTTTGCTGCTAAGTTCCGTGCGTCTCCTAACGCGAACTCCTGCACTCGACCAATCAATACGACTAGGAGCAGCTAGCGGCAGTGTTCCAAGCAGCTGGTAAGTGCTTCACTTCTCAAGTAGTAGGATGGCTCCACCGGCGGCCGCCCAGAGAGCGCGCCGCGCCGCGGCGATCACGGAGGAGGAGCGGCGGCGCAACCGCATGGCCTCCAACAGGCTGTCGGCGCGCAGGTCCCGCATGAAGCAGCAGCAGCACGTCGACAACCTGACCGCGGTGGCGGAGCGCCTTCGGCGCGAGAACGAGGCGATGCGCGCCGGCGTCGGCGGCGTCGTGCGGCAGAGCATAGAGCTCGAGCAGGAGAATCGGGTGCTCGCCGCGCACGCGCGCCAGCTGTGCGCCACGCTCCTACTGCGGAACTCCCAGCTCCGCCTGCTCGGTGACGTGGCCGGCCTACCGCTCGACGTGCCGCTCGTGCCCGACCACCTCGTGCAACTCTACGGTATGCTCGAGTTCTGAGGTGTGACGTGAGTGCATGAACTATTTATTGTTATCGTGTGAATTCTGCTCTGTCGTTGGTGTTGCGCTATGTTTGCTGTATGTATCCTGTGTTGTGCTGCTGTATCATCCGTGTATGTTTGTCATGTGAACAACGTACTGTAAGTGTGATGTGTTAATGCCGTTTGTGGTCGCATAAAGAATGTATGATATGTTATATTTATGTATGTAACTATGTATAAATAAGGCATGCACACCTAAAGATATGCAGAAGATTCACACTAGAGCTTGTTCGGTTGTGTCTAGTTGTTAGGTGTTGGCACTCCTTGTGCCCTTTCTTCTCCACCTTCCCATTGCTCCAAATTAAGGAAAAAGTTAAGCATTATATTCATTGATTCAGTGGTTATTAACCAGAAAACAGTTTAAGACTTCCGTGAGGAAGTCATAAAACGATTGTTCATTTTTTACACAAACAACCTTATATACAATATGTACTTCTTCCTTACAATTTTAAGTTAATATTCACTATCTTTTCGTAGGCTCGAAGCCGTACCTAATCTAACTAAATATGTAGTCTATTTTACTCTTCCTTTTTTTATAACATTTCTAGAGCTTTCATTGGATAGTTCTAATGATTTCAATGGATCAAGGAATTGTACATATCTTTGACTCCTTGACGAAGACATTCAAATACTTACAAGAAACCATGGACATCCTTAATGAGTAATCTTTACCATTTGAATATGTTGGGGATTTGTTCTCAAATGCTATGAGTTAAGAACAAAGGCAACACAAAATGTTAATGGTTAAGGTCATTCGTCCTTCGAAGCATTATCTCCCTTAGGATATAATGATCTTCAGACGAAGGTCACGAAGAACGTACCTTCATCATCGCAGCATATATTAATGAAAAAAGAATCATATGAAACATGAAAAATGACATGAACAACCATATGACATTGTTGATATATCTTTTTTATATCATCATTAATGAACATGAACAATATTGAATTACATTTGTACCATCGGCTTGACAGAAGGCAAAAGTCCAAGCGTGACACACGAGTGAATACAAGTCAGCGTGAACAGTACGGTGCTACTGTTCATCTATTTATAGGCACAGGACGCAGCCTGTGTAAAATTACATTTGTGCCCTTCATGTTCACTATTGAATTAAGGACAATCTATCGAGGGCTAACTAGCATTTTCCTCTTTAAGTCGGTTCCTTTTTCTGCTGCTGAGCCGAAGCTTCCTTGTGCATAGCTTCGGAGCTGGATCAACCTTCGTCCCAACCATGTTTTTCCTATTATGTACAGCTTCATTCCGAGTCCAAAGGTTCCTGTACATATATTACACTTGGGAAACATTGTTAATCTTGTTTTTGAGGACCTTCGGAACACGAATGCCCCTAACAGTAGCCCCTCGCAGTATTAATTTGTTATAACAACGAATTTAGACTGCAACGTGAACGAAGGCCTTAAGCCGAAGGTCCGAAAAAACACCTTCCCTTTGCTAGAATAGTAACAGTCAATGACAAACGGGGTCCACCAAGTTGCAAAGCACTGGGCGTATAAATATGAACCATAGCGACAGCATCTGATATGCCACTTCTGCCATTTACGTTATTTTCTCAAACTTTTAGCTCTTGCCTGATTTTCGAGTTTTTAGAGCTTCGGTTTAAAGACATGTATGCTCCAAATTTAAAAAGAAGAAGATGAGTAGAGAGAAGAAGATGACTGAAGAGAAGAAAACAACCGAGGAGACGAAGCTGTTTGAAGAGAAAAAAGTTGCAGATCCTTTCATTGCTGGATTTATTGAGTCCATGGCAAAAACAAATATAGAGAAGATTACTAAGGAGATCATGGAGGGTTTATCCGAAGATTCTAATGACAGTGATAGTTATGACGTAGAAAGTGGGGATGAAGATTCTGAGGATCGGCTGTGGAGCCCAAGCCATACTATCTTCGGAAAATCGACTATCAAGCAGAGTCATATCGCTGCCATGAGGGGGAGGTATTTTCATACATGTCTATTGTCAGAGTTGGAGGAGACAGTACTGCCCCTGCCTCGGAGGAAAACGAAGTTGTTATATACCAAAGCTTCTTAAAGGCAGGTCTTCGGTTCCCGCTGAGCAAGTTTGTGGTTGAGGTGCTGAAGATATACTAGATCTTCCTTCATCAGATTACCCCCGAAGCTATAAGTAGGATGGAGATTTTTGTCTGGGCTGTAAGGAGTCAGGGGCTAGAGCCAAGTGTGAAGTGCTTCTACAGTATGCACGAGCTTTTATATGAGACGAATGCTACTGGCAAAGAACAGTACCACAACAACTTCAGTTGTTATGGATTTATTGCTCGCCCCAATGCAAGCCACCCAGTGCCAACATTCCGGAAAAGGTGGCCCGGGGCCTGGATGGAGGAGTGGTTTTACTTTAAAAATGATTTAAAGGCAAGGGAAGACATCAAAGGAATCATTCAGCGCCCATCTGGTCTCACTTCGGCCTCCGAAGGCCGAATGTGGAAATTGATGGCAATGTTGAAGCATGTCAGAAGGCCTTCAGCACTATGTGTGCCTTCATTGGCACGAGGGATTTGATTCAAGATCATATAGCCTTCAGGGTATGACCACTTGTGGAGAGCTGGGATATGCCGAAGGAGACCACCGCTGATTCCAGTGAGGGTGGTCTGGTCTGATTGAAGTATACCTTCAGGTTTAGGGAGAAGTTTGATGAGCCAGACGATGACTGGCTGAAGTGTATTGAAGCTACCAGTAATGAGTTACTCAGGGCATACTCTAAGGCCGAAGATAATGCTCTATCCATAGCTTTCGGGGGTCGGGACAAGAAAAGATTGTGTAACACCTACTTGTAAATAGCTAGAAAAAAAATAAATACCAATAGAGAAAACAATTTCTCTTTTTGTGAGTTTGACCTCTATACATCATCACATGTGAACACTAAATTCAAAAAAACAAATAAGTAATAAAAGGATATACCATTAAAGTTTATGCATCATGCTGAGTTTTTATTTGGATGTGCATTTGTGCTTAATAAAATAAATATACCATTAATAGCATCTCAATGGATCCATAGAATTTAAAGTTTAACTTGAAAATAAAACCATGAAAATAGGGAAGAGAAAGGAATATTATTCAATCCAAATAAAATTATCATTAAAATATCTGCACCACAGTTGATATGATCAAAATAAATAATTAGCCAGGATACAAAGTGCCACAAAGTTTGAATTTGAATTGAAGTTTGAATTTGAAAAAGAAATGAAACAGAAAATAAAAAGAAAAAGAGAAGAAACCTTACCTGGGCCGTGAATACCCATTTCGGCCCACTCCTACTTTCCTCAGCGCGTGCAGCCCATCTCAATCCCGCGCCCACTCCTCCTTTCGCTGACAAATGGGCCCCACGCGTCATTCGCTGGTTGGCGTCCACGTTGAATCGTCCCCTCGCGCTCACCCTCACTGATCCGTGGGTCCGCTGCGCCAGCCGCATCTTGCTGCTGCCCGCGCGCTGACAGAGGCTGCGTCGCGGGGCCCTCTTGTCATCCCGGACCCAACGAACTCGACCGCGTCCCTCGCCTAGCCATCGGGCGAACTCCGGTATCTCCGGCGAACCTCCCCGCCAGAATCGGACCACGCGGACCGCGCTGTGGTGCTTAAAAGCTTCGGTCGCCGACTCATTCCACTCATCCCCCCCTTTTCCCCGGCTCCTTCCGTCTCCTCGCGCGAGTTTCGCCCGCCATAGCCCTCTGTCGCCGCCACCGTCGACTTCACCCCTCCGCCTAAGTTTTTGTTCCCCGATTGTGTACCGGAGCATCGCCTGTGAGTGGGGAGTGGGGTGTTGTGCTCAATTTGGGGATAGCTTCGCTGCATCGACGCCAATTCCTCGCCGGTGTGGGCGCACCACCGTCAATCCGCGCCGCGCCGTGGGATTGGGCCTCTGCGACAGCCGGAGCCTCAAGGTTAGCACCGACCCCTTCTCTGGAGTTGTTAGAAGGTAGTAGAAGTAGCGCCGCGGGGAAACCTCGGCGTGTGCCCCCGGAATTTCACACCGGACCACCGTCGGCCGCCCTATATCGCGAAGCACCGTGGACCGGGGGTCTGCGTTGTGTAGCGATAGAAATTGAGGGGAGAATTGGGTTCGGGATGTCTCGAATCTCGCGAGGGTCGGGCGAATTGGAGTTTGGCGCTCGAATTGGGCGGATGCGAGGGCTCCGGTGAACCCACCGTCGTGCGGTGGCCTGCTCGCCGTGAGCTAGTGCCTGGGGAAGGAGGGCGACAGCCGGGGGCCATCGGATCCGGCTTGATCGGCTAGGATCTCTCCAAGCGTATCGGTTCTGCGTGGATGCGGGTGCGCCGTTCGATCGAGATCGGAGGGCTCTAGGTTGGATCCGCGATAATTAAATCTAGACCGTAGATTGTTGATCCAAGGACTCCTATAGCGTACCGGTTCGGGATTGGTTAAATCTAATCCCACGCGTCCATCCGTGATCGCACGGCCAGAGTTAGTCCATACCCCCTTCGCGGGCGCGATTTTGCATTTTGACCCCTCTGTTTTTATATAATCAACCTGCAGTCCATCGTGGCTGTGCGATGTGCCTTAGAAATGTTACCCCGAGCCCCCTGCGCTTTTCAGGATTTGAGGCCCAGTCCATAGCTCTTTAAATTCAGTTATTTAATTATAGAAATTACTTTTTAATACAAAAATATATGCTAGAACTTCAATAATTCATAGAAAATGCATATGAACTCCAAATTACTCCATTCCACTTTCTAAATTTTTGTAATTTAATTCTCTATCACTTAGAGCCTCTGTTTTATCATGACAACAGTAAGAAGATTAATCCCACACTTAATCCTATTTAAAACACATGAAACCTTTGAAAATTCATAACTTAAATTCTATAACTCCAAAAATTATGATTCCTGTTCCTAGAATTTTATTTTAATGTGTAGATTATTACTGTGTATTTTGTTTATATGTTTGGTGTAATGTTAATTTCTCTATATGCACTGTGCTTGTTTGTATTGTGGCGAGTAGAAGAGCCCGTTGCTGAGGATCCTGGTGAGCAGCAGGTTGAAGTAGCTGAGCAGGAGCTCATTGAAGGCAAGTTGTGCCCTTGACCACTTTTTACCTAATAATGTTCTTTAATATCACTTATCCATGCATAGGTTAATTTTGATGGGACCCAATAGGTCACCCTAGATTGTTTATCTCATTACCTTGTTTACCCCTGAATCACTTGGGTAGTTTGCTATTGCTTTACCTGGTTTTGGGATAATCATTTATTACCTCTATGTTCCAATTCTGTTGTTATTCTATTTATGTTCATGTCAAGTTCATTAATGTTAATTGGAACATAGAGCTTAACGAGAACCACGTGCCACCACAAGGGTTTAATGGGACGCCCTTGGCTGACTAATTAGGAAAGCTAGTGGAAGACTACCTTACCCGAAAGGGGCAAGGGCAGTAGGGGAGTGGTCAGTGTAGGGAGGTCCTTGGTTGATTTTGCTGCGATGGCGGTCAGCCAAGAACCCTGCATTGGAACTTCCTATAAACTGTAGCGGGTTTTCGGAAGCTAGTGGAACTTTATAAAGGCCTCGTAGTGTTGCCCTGCCGCGCTTCCTAGGTAGAGGTGTATGGGACTCGCGACCCCTTGGCAGATGGGTAGCATGACTTGTGGGTAAAGGGTACAACCTCTGCAGAGTGTAAAACTGGTATACTAGCCGTGCTCGCGGTCATGAGCAGCTCAGGACTCTCTGATGTTTAAATTATGGAACTTAAATTTAATTTTGTCATTTGCATTGCATGGGTTTATTATTAAATTTGTTCTATTATTTTATCTATGGTTTGGTATTTACTTACACTTTGTAATTGCTAATAAAATTTGGACCAACTACTTAAAAGCAATGCTCAGCTTTAACCCCTATCATTGATTAATCTTACACATCACATGAACTCACACCTTTGTGAGTTTATGTCCACTGGTTCCCCACAACTTGTTGAGCTATGATCATGTGTGAGCTCACCCTTGCTGTCTCACACCCCCCCACAAGAGAAGAACAGGTGGTTCAGGAGGAGCCACAAGGCGAGGAGTTTGATCTGATCTAGGTGGCGTTTCTCAGTTGACATTGGCGCCGACGATCCTTAGTTCGTTTTATATTCATTATTTTATTTTGTAATAAGTCTTCCGCTATGTAATAAATACTCTGATGTTTTATGACATTTATCTCTATACACTTTGTTATTATATGTGATGTCTTCTTGGCGCATGTATGAGATGCACCCGGCTTTGTCCTTTAAAACCGGGTGTTACAGATTGAACAGGGTATTTGATGCTATTGGCTTCGTATATCCTTATTACCATTACCCGTTACGAGGGCAAGAGAAAAAGAGAAAGACTGTCGCTTCGGCTATTGCAACTAAGCCGAAGGGCAAAAAGATGAAGGTTCTGACTCACTGGCCGCATTACATTGAACATGTTGTGGTACCTAAATTTGGCGCGGGGACCTCCTCAGCTGCCGAAGCAAAGCACGCTGCTCCGATTGTGCATAGTACTGAAGAGCCGATTGTAGTGCCAAAGATGCCTACAGTCGGGCCAGCCGAAGCTAGAGATGACAAGGCTGAAGAACCACAAGTGGAAAAGGTGATAAAAATGCCAGAAATCTTGAGCCCACCGACAGAGGCAGATTTGCTAAAGATGCAAAAAATTCCTGCTGCCACTCCCAAAAGGAGGAGGATGGCTAGCCTATTAGACGCTGTTATAGAGACTACGAAGGCCTTGAGCCCTGCTCCTAAGAAAATTATCGAAGCTACGAAAGTTTAGGCCGAAGCCGAAGCTAGGCCTTCAGTGCCCACCGAGACGGAGCCTGCCGCGCTTGAGGACAAAACAGCAGGGCAGATTGTACCAGAGAAGACCGAAGCTCCTGCTCCCGAAGCTTCGAATGAAGATGTTGGCTACATTATTCGGCATGCTTCGGGGAAGAAATTATCCCAGGAAGAAATCTTGGAGGCCAGACACTATGCCCAAAGGCTGAAATATCCAAAAGGGGCCTTAGTGTACAATGGTGCCAATGACGATGATTTCCTGTACTGTCTCCCAGATAACAAAGAAATATCCGTGTGCCGGGAGATAGCTAGGAATATGGGATTTCCGAAACTGGAAGAAGGTCTTTCGGTTCTATCAAAAGATGAACTTGTTGATAGCCTAGCGTATAATAGCATAAAGGTATAAAAGTTGACTTTGAAGTTAGAAATGAAGTATTTTATTGTCATACTTAACTCTTTCTTCTTTTGCAAGGCTTAATTCTTAGTAATGCCATGAGGGCACAAAAGAATGCTGAAGACGAGGGTTGTACCATAGCTCTCAACAACCTTCGTTCAGAGGTGATTGAGTTGAGAAACGAAGGCTTGGAAAAAGATAAAATTTTGATTTCATTGGTGAACAAAGTAAAGGAGGACGAAGCTAATTACAAAGCTCAGACCGAAGCCCAGAAAAACGAAATTGAAGACCTTCGGAGACAACTGGCCGAAGCTAAGGAAAATTGCGCGCTTGCACAGGCTAATCAAGAAATCAGTGAATATTGGAAAAATAAACTAGAGAAAAATGTTGAAGAACTTCGCGAATCCAAGGAAAGGTGCTTTGAGAAGTCCTTGGATTGCGTGAAGATATTAAAAACTAGCTTCGCCAAAATGGGTGCCTACTCTGCTGAAGAAAACTTCATACGAGGCGACCCCGAGGGCGTTGTTGAATGGATAAGTGGAGAAGCCGAAGCCTTCGAGGAAATTTTGAGTGATCGCGGGGACATTTGCGCGTTTTCCGGTGCGCGGGAAATCTCAACTATTCTGGAGAAGGCCGGATGTGATCACGTTAAGACCATAGCTCAGGCCGAAGCTGCCTTCTCCATAGAAGATACGAAGGATCCTTCAGCCGAGGCAACTTTAATGGGCGGGAAATTTTATAACGATGTCTGGGTGAACGGTGGCCGAGAGCTGGCCCACGAGATTATAAAAAGAGTGAAAAAGACACCCACGACGCCCGGGCAGAAGCAAAGTGAGCTGAAGAAGCTGCAGAACGCGAAAGGCGTATAGGTACTGTTCCTTAATTATTTAGCTTCGATACTTGCTTTATGGCTTCGAACTAATATGTTTACCTACTTCAGCTGAACTATCCCCGCCACCGGAGCCGTACGATCCCTTAGCTAAGCCAGAGATGAAGGAATCATTGGACATCATATATATATATGGCTGAATCCATTATCGACGAAGTCGTCAACAAATTACTGAACGAAGTTGCAGAGAAAGTCCTTAGAGAGGAATAGGCTTTTTGTAATAATCATTTTGAAAAGCTTGGTGTATAGAACTAATGAAGGGAGATTAGACCTCATTTGTAATGAAACTATGTAACATTTGATGTATGTAATATTGAATCGAATATGTAAATTATTATAATTTATTTCTTTGCGATGCATGAAATTTACACACATACCGTTTTTGAGCCTTTGGCAAAAAAAACACCTTCCCTTCTTTTCATGCTTCGTAAAGAAAGAGATCCCTTCTTATGACAAGCCTGATAAAACTGTATTTTCCAAAGCTTACTTCGTGCCTTAGCACATTCTCATTTTGACGAAGCATTTGCCAAAAGATTGGCTTCGTATTCAATTCTTGTGCCGGTAATGCAATATGATGTATGATATAATGCTATGCGAAATAATGTGATGATATGATGCAAAATGATGAGGATGCCGAAGACACACACCCACACACCCACACTGGAACACACAAGCTCTGCATCCCCTTAGGAACGACTTTTGAGCTACTTCACCTTCTATTTCGGTGATATAAGTTCTGCATCCCCTTAGGAACGTCTTTTGAACTTCTTTGCCTTCTATTTCGGCAGTATAAGTTCTGCATCCCCTTAGGAACGACTTTTGAACTTCTTTGCCTTATATTTCGGTGGTATTTGGCTCTGCATTCCCTTTGGAACGACTTTTGAGCAAAAGACTTACGCTGCGCTCCCTTAGGAATGACTTTTTGTAGCTTCGTCAATTTTAGCTCTGCATTCCCTTAGAAACGACTTTTGAGCTTCGTAAATCTGTGAAGAAGATATATTTCATTCTGGTAGAGGCAGAATCATTTCAAGAAATTAAAACTAAGTTTTCATTGCTTGTTCCTTATATAGAAAGCAAAAATGGCATAGAAAATAAAAGTATTTCAGAAGCAGGATATTGCTCAATATATGTGCTTTGATTCTGGTACAGTGCTGTTGACTGTATGAGCTTTGGACTCCTCCTTGAAGTCACGTTGTTGTTGGGAGTTCTGGCGCCCTTCTGGCTGCTGGCTTCGGGTATAAGCAGGTTGCAATGGTGGTGGCGGTGGAAGCTGAGGCCAGGAAGCTTGTGAATGGCTTGCCGAAGCAACAGAAGCTACAGGTTGTTGATTGCCCACATATTCTGGTATGTAAGGGGAGTGGCACGAAGCAGTATGTAGGACCTGCTTCGGCTGATTCTGTCGGGCTTCTGCTTTAGCAATTTCTTTTTGCTTCTGAATGGTGATTTGACATGTTCTTGTAGTATGGCCCTTGTCCTCACCACAGAATAAGCAATAGATTTTCCTGGGCTGATCCCCATATCTTCCTCCGAAGCCCCTGCCGCCTCGGCCCCTTTGAGCTGGTGGTCTGAAGAAGCTCTACTGCTGTCCTGAAGACTGCGAGCTGTGTTGTGGCCTCTGAAACTGACCTCCTTTGTCATCGTTTTGACTGGAGCTGTGGATAGATCTGACATGCCTAGGGTGGAATCTTCCTCCGAAGCCCCTAGTCATCTCAGAAAATCTGTAAGCTTCTTCCCTTCTTTGGCAGAAGTCATTGTCGGCCTGGATATACTCATCCATTTTCTAAAGCAACTTCTCCAGAGTCTGGGGGGTTTTCTAGCGAAGTATTGAGCCGTAGACCCTGGTTGAAGACCCTTGATCATGGCCTCAATGACGATTTCATTGGGCACCATAGGTGCTTGTGCTCTCAGGCGCAAGAACCTTTGGACATATGCCTGAAGGTATTCCTCATGGTCTTGAGTGCACTGGAACAAAGCCTGAGCAGTGACTGGCTTCGTCTAAAACCCTTGAAAGCTGGTGACCAACATGTCCTTAAGCTTCTGCCACGATGTAATTGTCCCTGGTCGGAGAGAAGAGTACCATGTCTGAGCCACACTTCGGACTGCCATGACGAAGTACTTCGCCATGACTGCGGTATTGCCCCCGTACGAAGATATAGTTGCTTCGTAACTCATCGGGAACTGCTTCGGGTCTGAGTGCCCATCATACATGGGGAGCTGAGGTGGTTTGTATGATGGAGGCCATGGGGTTGCCTGTAGTTCTGTTGATAGAGGAGAAGCATCATCAAAAGCAAAATTTCCATAATGGAAATCATCATACCAATCATCGTCATTGTAGGAATTATCTTGACGAAGCTCTCTTTGTGGAGGTCTTCGGTCTTGGTCATCTTGAGTGAGATGACGTATTTTTTCTGCAGCTTCATCGATCTTCTTCTGTAGATCGGAAAGTCGAAGCATCATCTCTCTCTTCCTTTTGACCTGCTGATGGATAGCTTCGAGATCCCTTATCTCTTGGTCCAGCTCCTCCTCCTGGGGTGTCGGACTCGTAGCCTTCCTCTTTTGAGTTCGAGCTTCGCGCAATGTGTCCTGGTTGACGTCGAGTGGCTGCAGTGCAGCCCCTAGCCCTGAAGAAGTTTTCTTCGACGTCATGAAGAAGGTCACAGCTTGCCGAAGGTGGTCGATTGAGTTCACCGGAGGTGGGCGCCAATGTTGGGGACTTGTTCTCAAATGCTATGAGTTAAGAACAAGGCAACACAAAATGTTAATGGTTAAGGTCCTTCGTCCTTCGAAGTATTATCTCCCTTAGGATATAATGATCTTCAGACGAAGGCCATGAAGGACGTACCTTCATCATCGCAGCATATATTAATGAAAGAAGAATCATATGAAACATGAGAAATGACATGAACAACCATATGACATCGTTGATATATCTTTTTTTATATCATCATTAATGAACATGAACAATGTTGAATTACATTTGTACCTTCAGCTTGACAGAAGGCAAAAGTCCAAGCGTGACGCACGAGTGAATACAAGTCAGCGTGAACAGTAGGGTGCTACTGTTCATCTATTTATAGGCACAGGACGTAGCCTGTGTAAAATTACATTCGTGCCCTTCATGTTCACTATTGACTTAAGGACAATCTATCGAGGGCTAAATAACATTTTCCTCTTTAAGTCGGTTCTTTTTTCTGCTGCTGAGCCAAAGCTTCCTTGCGCATAGCTTCGGAGCTGGTTCAACCTTCGTCCCAATCATGCTTTTCCTATTATGTATAGCTTTATTCCGAGTCCGAAGGTTCCTGTACATATATTACACTTGGGAAACATTGTTAATCATGTTTTTGAGGACCTTCGGAAGACGAAGGCCTCCAACAGAATATATTTTTCTAAAGCTCTAAATGTTTGAATCACACATGCACTAAGGAATTATTATTTCCATTCTACAGGGTATGTAGGAAACTTTTAGGATTAGGCCCAAGCTTCCTATATGTATGAAGCTTGCATATTTCACAAGTTATTTGTCAATAGTAATCCATAACTTTTTCTCGACTTTAGTGTTTAACATGAAAAAGAGAACAACTTGTGTGGATACTATATTTGTGAATTTATTCACATCTTCGTAGGTAACAAGTTAATGGAAAAAGCTATCAATGTATGTCAACAATTTCTACAGTATTAATGTTGATTTCATGATAATAAAGTGTCTCAACTTTTAGTTTAATATAATAATACATTTTATTAATGCTTTTGGCAAATCACAGTTGATAAAGATGAAGGAAGAACTACTTCCTTTGAACAAGATCCAAGTAATTCAAAAACAACTTATAGGGTGTGTATATAAAGTAACTGTAACCAAAGATGGAGAGTATATATATGACGGATGAAATCTCTCCGTCCCGTCAAAAGACGTAGACAATGAATATTGAGAATATAGAAATAAAGATATGTACAGTAGGTAGGAGACTTCATATACATTGGTGTATACATCACTATTAATATTCATTTTAATGTGCATATGCTTTTGTATATATATTAATGGACACATGTACACATATATACATATATAAATTAGTTTGTCAATATACACATGTACACATATACAAATATTTTAATTATTGTACGCATGCACATATCAATTATAAAATAAATATAATAAAAGCTTCTCGGTTCTAATCAAGAACCGGTAAAAGTCCATCTTTAGTAGTGGTTCATATTTAGAACACGTACTAAAATTTCATCTTTAGTATTGGTTCGAGTCTACAACTGGAAAGTGAGACATTTTAGTACCAGCTCGAGCCAAGAATCGGTATATTAGTATCGGGTCATGCAATCGAGTAAAGTTTGACGTCTTTAGTACCGCTTGGGAATCCAATACTATAGCTGGTTCCAACCGGCCGGCGGTACTAATTTAATAGCTCGTCTAGAAATGTAGGAGTAATAATGTGATCATTTGTTCTAGGTCTAAAAGTTTCGTAGGCGTTGGAGAACCTTTAGTTACGATTGACAACACCGTCCAAAGTAATATTTATTCACGTTATTAAATTGGACTAAAGAGTAAAGTATCAGTCCTGATTGGTAAGGAGTATCGATTGGTATTACTAATCGGGACTAAAGGACCATCCACGGGTTAGATTGAAAGAAAAATGTTCTATAAACGAATTCTCATAAACGAGAAGCTTTGTACCAATTATTTTTTTTCCACCTGTAGATCTAACCCGTATTAAAACTTTAAGAGGAACTAAAGCATCTGATTTTCATTAGTCCCAGTTGAAAAAAAACGGGACTATAAATATATATATATATATATATATATATATATATATATATATATATATATTTTACCTGTGAACGCTGCATCAGTCTACCACACCCTGGCACACACGGTGATGACAATTCCTTGTATACTTTCACCCCTAGGGTGACGAGGCGCGTTAAACTGGACAACAGCTACGAGCGCGAGATATGACTAGACGTCGAATCGGACCGACATTCTTCCATGCATGCCGTCCTCGTCGCTCTAACAATTCCATGCATGAAAGCTAGGTCTGACAGCAGAGAGAGCGAGACCGAGCTGACGGCAACTGACCGAGACCGGGGGCCGCCAGCTGCCACTACGTGGTTTTTGGCGTGTACGTACATGACGGCGATCATCCTCTCGATCGGGCATTTCAAATCGACGTCGACCTTGTTGGACAAAAGAAAGACGCGTTGCTGGCGACTTTGTTTGGTTGGTTCTTTCCCCTGGCACGCCACGGAGCTATCGTACGACTGGTCAGGTGTTCATGGGCCACGTAAAACGAAAATGATGTCCACCTTAAACAAAAGCTACGGCGCTATAGGCCGCTAAACGCCAATTTGGGCGGCCTCAGAGGCTGAGACTAGGACTTGCCAATTAGCTGAGTCCAACTGAATTTAATGGGTTATTAGGTTTTTAAGGGTTTGTTTGGTGATAAAGAAATTAAAGGAGATTGGAGGAGAGTGAGGGCTGGTTTAGTGAGTAAGGATCACGATGGGATCTATGCAGGAGGAATCCCCTTGCTATTGTTGAATTTTTGAATACCAACAAGATTCATCCTCCATCGATCTTCTTGTGATTTTGGTCACCAAATCAGCCACGAGAGAAAATTAGTTTATTTCTTCTTCAACCCCACAATTTTCTTATCACCAAAGGAGCTCTAAGTGGTGCACTTTAGATTAATGGAACAGATGACCATGAAGAAATTCTAGAAACAGAGAGGGCTTTTAAAGTTAATTACTTCTTAGTTGTAATTGATATGGCAATCACATCACTGAAAAGTAGATTTGAAGAACTTCAAGCATTCAAAAGTATATTTGGTTTTCTATTGAGCTCATCTACCTTGAAGTCATTGAAAGATACTGAACTTGAGGATTGTTGCACTAAATTTGCAAAAATATTTTCTTCAAATGGTTCATCTGATGTTGAGTTAAACAATCTAATCTCTGAGTTGAGAGTTTTGAAGTTGAGCCTTCCAGAAGCACCTATGTTTTCCATGGAGATTTTTGAGTATGTAAAAAGGATGGATTCATATCCTAATGTTTCTATAGCTTATCGGATCTTATTCACTGTACCTGTTACGGTGGCATCAGCTGAAAGGAGCTTCTCGAAATTGAAATTATTGAAGAATTACTTGAGGTCTATAATGTCACAAGAACGACTGAATGGCTTGGCCACTTTATGTATTGAGAAGAAACTTTTAGATGAGATCGATGTCAACAAGATCATTGATGAATTTGCTTCAAGAAATGTTAGAAGAAATTTTTAAGGTATTGTAAATTTTATTTAGTATATTTTTTTAGATATTATATTACTTGTTATAAATAAAAAAAATATGTATTATAGAAGAATATATATTTATATAATATAAGGGGGCCTCATTTCTGTGTTTGCCCCGGGCCACCAAAATCTCAGCTCCGGCCCTGATAGAACTCTGGACCACCAAACCATTCGACGCTCACACGACATACCATACTGCACGATTCGATAAGACACTACGACAATTGTGGTACTACTGTGTCAGGACTAGCTAGTTGTTTCAATTATTATCATGAGTGTATGGTCTGAACACCATCAGACCAATCCGACACCCGCAAAACCCTCTCTTGTCACTAAATAGAGGTTGTTAGATCCAACTTGTTGGCCTAACATGGCCATCGTTCATAAGGTCCGACGATCCTATAAAAGGAACTCTAACTCAAATAGTTGTGCCATATGGTCTCGATGCTCATCGTAGGAATAGTATGACATGCTCTGGAACTCACAGAATGTTGAACCCAACTCACTGGTCCAACGCTCTATTATTCAAAGGGTTCGATGATTAAGCTCTCTCGGGCTATCTATGTGGAGCCATTGGACAAATCAACTATCGTCGGACGACCCTGAAACATAGGGTCTGATGTCTTATAAACCTCTCAAACTTATCCAAATTCAAAATTTGAAAATGACTTTTAATCCATACTTATTTTGGGCCTCTCCTAAGCCATCTAGAGGTAAAGACAACTAATGTACAACATGTTAAACTTATTAGATTTATATAGGTCAAACTACTAGTTGATACCCCTTTATAGTTTGTGTCGGCGTTTCAACCCCGGGGGGTCCCTGGACCGACGAGTAAATTGTCGCCGCGTGTCCCGGCCCAGATGGGTCGGCGCGAGACGGAGCACGAAGGGGGGTAGAAGAGAGGGAGAAAAGGGGAAAACTCGCGGCCTCCGTGTTGTCCCGCGCCCAGGTCGGGTGCGCTTGCAGTAGGGGGTTACAAGCATCCGCGTGGGGAGAGCGAGGGACTCTACGCGTCGTCCCGTCCTCCCGCGTGGCCAACCCCTTTGTAAGAGAGCCCTGGACCTTCCTTTTATAGGCGTAAGGAGAGGGTCCAGGTGTACAATGGGGGTGTAGCAGTGCGCTATCGTGTCTAGCAGAGAGGAGCTAGTGCCCTAGGTACATGCCGTTGTGGCAGCTAGAGAGGTTTTGGCACCCTGTTCATGTGATGTCGTGGCCGTCGGAGGAGCGTTGGAGCCTTGCGGAAGGACAGCTGTCGGGGCTGTCGAGTCCTTGCTGACGTCTCTTTGCTTTCGTAAGGGGCTGAGAGCCACCGTCGTCATGGAGCACGTGGGGCGCCATCATTATCTGTTTACCGGGGCGAGCCGGATGGGACGCCGGTCCTGTTACCCGTAGCCTGAGCTAGCTAGGGATAGGGTAATGATGGCCCCCCCTGTGACGTGGTCGGTCCGAGCCCCTGGTCGAGCGAGGCGGAGGCTCCTCTGAGGTCGGGGTCGAGTCGGTTTTCCGAGGTCGAGGTCGTGTCCGAGCCCCGGGTCGGGCGAGGCGGAGTTCGTCGTCTTCCGGGGCCGAGCCTGAGTCCGAGCCCTAGGGTCGGGCGAGGCAGAGTTCGTCGTCTTCCGGGGCTGAGTCCCGAGTCCGAGCCCTAGGGTCGGGCGAAGTGGAGTTCGTCGTCTTCCGGGGCCGAGCCCGCGTCCGAGCCCTGGGGTCGGGCGAAGCGGAGTTCGTCGTCTTCCGGGGCCGAGCCCGAGTCCGAGCCCTGGGGTCGGGTGAGGCGAAATTTCCTATGGCGCCCGAGGCCGGACCTGGCTGCAGTCAGCCTCACTCTATCGAGTGGCACAGCAGTCGGAGCGCCGCAGGCGGCGCTGTCTTCTTGTCAGGCCGGTCACTGGAGTGGCGAAGTGACTGTGGTCACTTTCGGCTCTGTCGACTGAAGGGCGTGTGACAGGATAAGATGTCAGGCCATCCTTGCATTAAATGCTCCTGCGATTCGGTCGGTTGGTGTGGCGATCTGGCCAAGGTTGCTTCTTGGCGAAGACTGGGCCTCGAGCGAGCCGAAGGTGTGTACGCCGCTTGAGGGGGTCCTTGGGCGAGACGTGGATCTTTCGGGGTCAGCTGCCCTTGCCCGAGGCTGGGCTCGGGCGAGGTGAGGTCATGTCCCTTGAGTGGACCGAGCCTTGGCTTAATCGCACCCATCAGGCCTTTGCAGCTTAGTGCTGATGGGGGTTACCAGCTGAGATTAGGAGGCTTGAGGGTACCCCTAATTATGGTCCCCGACAGTAGCCCCCGAGCCTCGAAGGGAGTGTTGATACTCGCTTGGAGGCTTTTGTCGCACTTTTTTGCAAGGGGACCGGCCTTCCTCGGTTGCCTTTTGTTCCGGTGGGTGCGCGCGAGCGCACCCGCCGGGTGTAGCCCCTGAGGCCTTGGAGGAGTAGTTTGACTCCTTCGAGGTCTTAGTACGTTTCGTAATGCTTCAGCCGGTCTAGCTGCTCCCTCATGCGAACTGGTCGTAGCCCGGGTGAACAGTCGAGTCCCAAGTTCTCGGGCTGGTATGTTGACGCTGTCAACGGTTTGGCCGGAGCCAGGTTTGCGAGAGCAGCCCCTGAGCCTCCGCACAGAGCGAGAGGACGGTCAGAGACAGACTCGGCTTTTTACATACGCCCCTGTGTCGCCTTTCCGCAAGGAGGAGGGGGGAAAGCGCCATGTTGCCCTCGGAGGGCGCCGAACATGGTGTCTCTAGTGAGTTGCTAACGAGTAATCCGAGCGGACGCCCGTGCCCCATTTGTTAGGGGTCGGCTAGTGGCCCGGAGGCGCGCCCCAAAAGTACCTGCGGGTGACTTGCCGGACCCTGTCCCCTTTTGACGGGGTCCAAGGGCTCGATGCCTCCCTCTGGTGGGATTCCGTTACAAAATCGTTCCCGTTGGTCTCGGACATGTCCTAAGGTACCTCGGGAGCACAGCCCGAGCCTCGATTATGTATCGAACGTACCCATGGTCATCCCTCGCTCTGCGTCTGAGGTGGCTGCCGAACCCTTCGGGGGCCAGCCTTCGAACCCCTGATCAGTAGTGGGCGCGGAGCCCGAGTGGCCTGAGGCGGCCGTTGAACCCTTTCAAGGGGCCGGCCTTTGAACCTCTGACCAGTAGTGGGCGCGGAGCCCGAGCGCTCTGAGGCGGCTGTTGAACCCTTCCGAGGGGCCAGCTTTTGAACCTCTGATCAGTAGGGGGGGCTCGGGGCCCGCTTCCTTCGCGGAGAAGGATCCCTTTCAGAGTATCCTCTTTTCCGACCCCTGAGGTAAGAGAGAGAAAGAGGAAATGAAAAGGATACGAAGTCGAATGACGTGGTGCACCTTTTTGACGCGGTTATTATGGCGGAGGTGAAGCGTCGCTTGCTTCGCCTGCCAAAGGTGCCGCCTGCCCTGCCGCAAAGTTAATGCGACGGGACGAGTGGTTCACGGGGCGGCCGTTGCACGTGCACGAGCCGTTCGAGGAACAGAACGCGGACGTGTCATCTTCCGTCGTGGTTCTTTCGCTATCCCAGGAGGGGACGTGAGCTTGCTGACGACTCGACTGCCGCTTCCGCCGGCCTGCCACCGCCATTACTGCCGGCCCATTTCTGGCCATATCGACTGTCGCGCCCTCTCCCGCTGCTGACCGGCCCGTGACCGATGTGCCCGGTTGGCACTGTCGGGTCATGCGCAGGGTCGCCTCGAGTCGCGGTACTAGTTCCGCAGTCGAGAAGGCGTGGTACTGGCGTGAGTGGTGGTGCAGTTTCTTGCACGTAGTAACCGGCGCGCCGGTTACATGACGTGTGGGCCTGGGCCTCCATGCTGGATGCGTCGAAGTCGAAAGGGTGCGTCCCCCTGGGTGCGGTTGCACGCCGCCTGCATGGCGGCCCGCCCTTTCACCCACTGACCTAGGCGAAAGTGGAGGAATGCTCGTAACCGCTGGGCAGTTGCGCGCACCGTGGGCGGCGGTTTGGCCCTGTCTGCCCTGCGCCAGCTTGCATGACGCGCGGGGCCCAGCCCCTGTGTCGTAGGGGGAGGACCTTGGAGCGTATTGGAGAAGACTCGGCCCGCGACGGCTGAGGACGCAAGTGGGGAGAGTTGCCTTTTAAAAGGAGGGTGACCCCCTCGAAAGGCAACCATGTCTTCGCGCTCTCCTCATGCGTTATGTCTTTCCACCTTTCAAGCCCCCAGATGGGTGGTGCCCGTGGTTCTTCCGCCTTGTCGTCGTTGGGGGAACGCAACTTCACGGAAATTGGTACCTTTCAGCCATCGTTCGGCTTCAAGGATTTTCGTCAGGCAGCCCGGCTGCATCCCCTCGCCGGTGGTCACCCAAGATGGTGACCACCAGTTCAGTGGTGGGGAGAAGCGAGCCGGGCTGCGATCTTGGTCCTGCCCTCAACTTCAAGGATCTTCGTCACCCTGGCTGGGGCAGAGAGCGAGGCGAGCCGGGGCTCTACCTCCTGCACGGGTCGGGTGGCTACCTCTTCTTCCAGTTTCTGGTGGTGGAAACCATCCTCCAGCTCTGCGGAGGAGGTGTCCTCCAGCCATGTCAAGGAAGGCGAACTGTTGCTGCCCAGTTAGGATGCAACATTCCGTCCTCTGTCCTTGCTTTCGTGGCGAGGACGGGAGTGAGGGCCTGCCGGTGCGCTTTGGAGCGGCCCGCGCTTGCTGGTGCAGCGTTGGTGGACAGGCGGACGCCGCCGTCGGTGTTGACGTGGTGGCAGCTGGAGAAAGCTTCCCCATCGTCGAGGCCGTCAGCGCCGCCTATGGACCGACCTCTGGCTCTTTTGGCTTTAATGTCCGGTTCGCGTCCCTTGAGTGGGGACGCGAACGAGAGCCTTCTGGTGGTTGCGTCCGTCCTGGGACCATGGCTGCTGCTGCAGAGGTCGCTGGCGAGTCGCCCGGAGCTTGTCGCCCCGCAGGCTCTCCGGTGTGGAGGTTGTTCATACCCGCGGGGGCAGAACCGGAGTTCCGTTTGTAATGGCACCTTGAGTGTCGGTGTTTGTCCATTGTGGCTGTCGGGGCCTGAACATGTATGTATTTTTTGGCGCGAAGCCATGTTTTTTCCTCATTCCGAGCACTAGGACTCGCCTGTCAGCTAACTGAACCGCTTCACCGAGTGTGAGTTGCCTCGTGCGAAGGCGATGAGTGAGGTATCCGTATCCCGGAGGCGTAGGAGTCCCTCGGCTCAGTCGGCCTTGCCGCCCAAGGCTTCTCTTGCTTAGTTAAAGGAAACCCTCGGCCGCTCTTTGATGAGCCGGAGCCGGAGGCAGCGGTATCAGCGTGGACAGAGGCAAAGTTGGCTCGGAAAGAAGACTTCATCGACCGGAGCCTGACCGGGCCATCCACTGGCGGGACCGGCGCCGGAGTCGAGTTGCCAAGGCCATGGGCCGGGCTGATGTCCTTGGGGACTGCTGGCCGAGGCTTCGGGGCGACCGGCCGAGCTGTTTGCTCGAGCCGGACTCCTGGAGGAGACCCTGGCGGCAATGGCCTGGGCGTGGTGCTGACGTCGTCCTTTGGAGCGGAGATCCTCCGACTGTGTCGCCATTCGAGGCTCGATCGGACTTCGTCGAAGGTGGTGTTGACGCCGAGGGCGCTGCTGCTCCCCCTCCATCGAGGTCCGAACCTGCAGGGTCGGTTTACCTTGTAGTATGCGTATGTTTTCTGCAGCCGCCGAGGACCAAACATACTGTTGCTGTGTTGTAAAGCTGCATCTTATTTTTCCTCTGTCTCGAGTATCAAGACTTGTTCGTCGGTAACAGAATTGTTTGTTCGAGCAAGAGTTACTTTTCACGAAAGGTGATGAGTGAGATATCCGTATCCCAGAGGCGTAGGAGTCCCTCGGCTCGATCAGTCTTGCCGCTTACGTGTACTCTTACTCGTCTGTAGGATTCTGCTAACGATGTAGTCGAGAAAACCCGAAAAGCCGTTTCGGCAGAAAGGTCTCGAGCATTAAGACTTTTTCGATCGGCGGAATCGCTTATCCGAGCGTGAGTTACTTATCACAGAAGGTGATGAGTGAGGTACCCGTATCCTGGAGGCGTAGGAATCCCTCGGCTCGGTCGGCCTTGGCTGCTTACGTGTACTCCATCGTTTTCAGGACCCCACTTTTGAAGCAGTCAAAAAGCACGAAGGACGTTCTGGCAGAAAGAATTTTTCCAAGGCAAATTTTGACGCAGAGGGGATTCCCCCCTTCTAGCCCCCGAGGTAGGGTCGGGCTTTGCCGAGGCAAGGCTGACCCTTCCTTGATGGTTAGACTTTGAACTTGAACGAGGTGTACGAACGACTGGAAAGCATCTTAAGGGTAGAAGCGACGTAGCTGTCGGATGTTCCAAGCGTTGCTGTAGACCTCGCCTTGGCTGTTGGCCAGCTTGTATGTCCCGGGCTTCAGAACCTTGGCGATGACGAATGGCCCTTCCTAGGGAGGCGTGAGCTTGTGCCGCCCTCGGGCGTCTTATCGCAGCCGAAGCACCAGGTCACCCGCTTGGAGGTCTCGGGTCCGAACCCCTCGGGCGTGGTAGCGTCGCAGGGACTGCTGGTACCGCGCCGAGTGTAGTAAGGCCATGTCCCGAGCCTCTTTGAGCTGGTCCAGTGAGTCTTCTCGGTCGGTCTGGTTTCTTCGGTCGTCGTACGCCCTCGTCCTCGGGGAACCGTATTCTAAGTCCGTGGGCAAGACGGCCTCAGCCCCATAGACTAGAAAGAAAAGAAAGAACGGTGTGAAGCCCGTGGCTTGGCTCGGCGTTGTCCTCAGACTCCAGACCACCGAGGGGAGTTCCTTTATCCATCGCCTGCCGAACTTGTGGAGGTCGTTGTAGATCCTCGGCTTGAGTCCTTGCAGAATCATGTCGTTGGCACGTTCCACCTGCCCATTCGTCATGGGGTGAGCCACGGCGGCCCAGTCCACCCGGATGTGGTGATCCTCGCAGAAGTCCAGGAACTTTCTGTCGGTGAACTGGGTGCCGTTGTCGGTGATGATGGAGTTCAGAACCCCAAAGCGATGGATGACGTTGGTGAAGAATGCCACTGCCTGTTCGGACCTGATGCTATTCAGGGGTCGGACCTCGATCCACTTGGAGAATTTGTCGATGGCGACCAGCAAGTGCGTGTAGCCCCCGGGTGCCTTCTGTAAGGGACCGACGAGGTCCAGTCCCCACACAGCAAACGACCAGGTGATGGGTATTGTTTGTAGAGCCTGAGCGGGTAGGTGTGTCTGCCTTGCGTAGAATTGACACCCTTGGCAGGCGCAGACAATCCTAGTGGCGTCGGCCACCGTGGTCGGCCAGTAGAAACCTTGTCGGAAGGCGTTTCCAACAAGGGCTCGGGGCGCTGCGTGATGACCGCAAGCCCCCGAGGCCCCGAGTGTATTTCTCGTAAGAGCTCCTGGCCTTCGGCGATGGATATGCACTGCTGGAGGATGCCGGATGGGCTGCGGTGGTAGAGCTCCTTTCCGTCACCCAGTAAGACGAACGACTTGGCGCGCCGCGCCAGTCGCCGAGCCTCGGCTCGGTCGAGGGGCAGCTCTCCTTGGTGGAGATATTGCAGGTACGGGGTCTGCCAGTTTCGATTAGGCTGGACCCCACTCTGCCCTTCCCCGACGCGAAGTGCCTCACCCTCGGGGGCCGAGGGTGCCTCGGGCCGAGCCGAGGGCGCCTTGGGCTATGCCGAGGGTGCCTCAGGCTGGGCCGAGGCCTTCTCGGGCTCAGGCGTGTCGTCGGTCTTGACTGAGGGTTGATGTAGGTCTCGGGAGAAGACGTTCGGGGAACCGTTGTCCGCCCCGAGGCTATCTTAGCTAGCTCGTCCGCAGTCTCGTTGTGTCGTCGGGCGATGTGGTTGAGCTCGAGCCCGTAGAGCTTGTCCTCCAGGCGCCGAACCTCATCGCAGTAGGCTTCCATCTTCAGGTCGTGACAGTGGGAGTTCTTCATAACTTGGTCGACGACGAGCTGCGAGTCGCCGTGAGCGTCGAGGCGTCGGACCCCTAGCTCAATGGCGATGCGCAACCCGTTGACCAGAGCTTCGTACTCAGCCACGTTGTTGGACGCCGGGAAATGGAGGCGCAGTACATAGCGTAGGTGTTCCCCGAGGGGCGAGATGAAGAGCAGGCCCGCGCCTGCCCCTATTTTCATCAGCGACCCATCGAAAAACATGGTCCAGAGTTCCGGCTGGATCGGAGCCGCCGGGAGCTAGGTGTCGACCCATTCAGCCACAAAGTCCGCCAAGACTTGGGACTTGATGGCCTTCCGAGGGGCGAACGAGATTGTCTCGCCCATGATTTCCACTGCCCACCTTGCAATCCTACCCGAGGCCTCTTGGCATTGGATGATCTCCCCCAGGGGGAAGGATGACACCACAGTCACCGGATGAGACTCGAAGTAGTGTCGCAACTTCTGCCGCGTCAGGATCACCGCGTACAGCAGCTTCTGAATTTGCGGGTAGCGGATCTTGGTCTCAGATAGTACCTCACTGATGAAGTAAACCGGCCTCTGGACGGGCAATGCATGCCCTTCTTGTCTCTCAACCACGATCGCGGCGCTGACCACCTCAGTGGTAGCGGCGACGTAGATCAAGAGGGCTTCTCCGGCGGCGGGGGGCACCAAGATGGGCGCGGTCGTAAGGAATGCCTTCAGGTTCCCGAGGGCTTCCTCGGCCTCGGAGGTCCAAGTGAAGCACTTGGTCTTTCTTAAGAGGCGGTACAGAGGTAGGCCTCTTTCGCCGAGGCGCGAGATGAAATGGCTCAGAGCCGCAAGGCATCCCATGAGCCTCTGTACGCCTTTCCAGTCCTTGATGGGCCCCATGTTGGTGATGGCCACGATTTTCTCTGGGTTGGCCTCGATGCCCCGCTCGGAGACGATGAACCCCAAGAGCATGCCTCGGGGGACTCCGAAGACACACTTCTCGGGATTGAGTTTTACGCCCTTTGCCTTGAGACACTGGAATGTTGTTTCAAGGTCGGAAAGGAGGTCAGAGGCTTTCCTCGTCTTGACTACGATGTCATCGACATAAGCCTCGACCGTTCGACCAATGTGTTCGCCGAACATGTGGTTCATGCACCTTTGGTACATCGCACCCGCATTCCTCAAACCAAATGGCATAGTAACATAGCAGTACATGCCAAAAGGTGTGATGAAAGAAGTCGCGAGCTGGTCGAACTCTTTCATCCTGATTTGGTGGTTGAAAGGGAATTAGGCTTACACCTAGTTCCTAAAATAATTTTGGTGGTTGAATTGCCCAACACAAATAATTGTACTAACTAGTTTGCTCTAGTGTATAAGTTATACAGGTGCCAAAGGTTCACACTTAGCCAATAAAAAGACCAAGTATTGAGTTCAACAAAAGAGCACAGGGGCAACCGAAGGCACCTCTGGTCTGGCGCACCGGACTGTCCGGTGCACTAGAGGACTCCAACTCAAACTCGTCACCTTCGGGAAATTCCAGAGGCAACTCCGCTATAATTCACCGGACTGTCCGGTGTACACCGGACAGTGTCCGGTGCTCCAGGGAAGAGCGGCCTCAGGAACTCGCCAGCCTCGGGAATTCATTTCGGCTGCTCCGCTATAATTCACCAGACATGTCCGGTGTACACCGGACTGTCCGGTGTATCTGCGGGGCAACGGCTACCTGCAGCGCATTTATTGCGCGCCAGCGCGCGCAGAGGTCAGGCACGCCCATGCTGGCGCACCGGACACTCTACAGTGCATGTCCGGTGCGCCACCGGACATCCAGGCGGGCCCAGAAGTCAGAGCTCCAACGGTCGGAACCCAACGGCTTTGGTGACGTGGCTGTCGCACCGGACATGTCCGGTGCGCCATTCGACAGACAGCCTCACCAAACGACTAGTTTGGTGGTTGGGGCTATAAATACCCCAACCACCCCACATTCAAGTTATCCAAGTTTTCCACTTCTCAACCACTTACAAGAGCTAGGCATTCAATTCTAGACACACTCAAAGTAATCAAATCCTCTCCAACTCCACACAAGGCTTTAGTGATTAGCGAGAGAGATTTGCCGTGTTCTTTTGAGCTCTTGCGCTTGGATTGCTTCTTTTCTTTATCACTTGTTCTTGTGATCAAAACTCATTTGTAACCGAGGCAAGAGACACCAATTGTGTGGTGGTCCTTGCGGGGAAGTTTTGTTCCCGGTTGTGATTTGAGAAGAGAAGCTCACTCGGTCCGCGGGACCGTTTGAGAGAGGGAAAGGGTTGAAAAAGACCCAGCCTTTGTGGCCTCCTCAATGGGGAGTAGGTTTGCAAGAACCGAACCTCGGTAAAACAAATCATCGTGTCTCACTCCGCATTTGCTCACGATTTGTTTTGCGCCCTCTATCGAACTCGTGTTTATCTCTAACGCTAACTCGTCTCGTAGTTGTGTTTATATTTGTAAATTTCAGTTTCGCCCTATTCACCCCCCTCTAGGCGACTTTCAATTGGTATCAGAGCCCGGTGCTTCATTAGAGCCTAATCGCTCGAAGTGATGTCGGGAGATCACACCAAGAGGGAGATGGAGACCGGCGACAAGCCCACTACGAGCCACGGGAGCACTTCATCGGAAGAATCCCGCACCAAGAGGAAGGAGAAGAAGAAGGACTCCTCCAAACCAAAGGAGAAAATATCTTCTTCTTCTCACCACAAAGAGAAGAAGGAAAAATCCTCTTCCCACAAGCCGCATCGGAGTGGGGACAAGAAAAAGAGGATGAGGAAGGTGGTCTACTACGAGACCGACACTTCATCAACATCGACCTCCGACTCCGATGCACCGTCTGTAACTTCTAAGCGCCAAGAGCGCAAGAAGTTTAGTAAGATCCCCTTACACTACCCTCGTACATCTAGATATACTCCATTACTTTCCGTTCCATTAGGCAAACCGCCAACCTTTGATGGCGAAGATTATGCTAGGTGGAGTGATTTAATGAAATTTCATCTAACCTCACTCCACAAAAGTATATGGAATGTTGTTGAGTTTGGAGCACAGGTACCATTCATAGGGGATGAAGACTATGATACGGACGAGGTGGCCCAAATCGAGCACTTCAACTCTCAAGCTACAACCATACTCCTCGCCTCTCTAAGTAAGGAGGAATACAACAAGGTACAAGGGTTAAAGAATGCAAAGGAGATTTGGGACCTACTCAAGACCGCGCACGAGGGTGATGAACTCACCAATATCACCAAGCGGGAAACGATCGAGGGGGAGCTCGGTCGTTTTCGTCTTTGCCAAGGGGAGGAGCCACAAGACATGTACAACCGGCTCAAAACCTTGGTGAACCAAGTGCGCAACCTCGGGAGCAAGAAGTGGGACGACCACGAGGTGGTTAAGGTTATTCTAAGATCTCTCATTTTCCTTAACCCCACTCAAGTTCAATTAATTCGTGGTAATCCTAGATACACACTAATGACTCCCGAGGAAGTAATCGGGAATTTTGTGAGCTTTGAATGTATGATTAAAGGATCAAAGAAGATCAACGAGCTTGATGAACCCTTCACGTCCGAAGCACAACCAGTGGCATTTAAGGCGACGGAGGAGAAGAAGGAGGAGTCTACACCGAGTAGACAACCAATTGATGCCTCCAAGCTCGACAATGAGGAGATGGCTTTAATCATCAAAAGCTTTCGCCAAATCCTCAAGCAACGGAAGGGGAAGGATTACAAATCCCGTTCCAAGAAGGTTTGCTACAAGTGTGGTAAGCCCGGTCACTTTATTGCTAAATGTCCATTATCAAGTGACAGTGACAGGGATAACGACAAGAAGGGCAAGAGGAGAGAAAAGAAGAGGTACCACAAGAAGAAGGGCGGCGATGCCTACGTGTGTCGCGAGTGGAACTCCGACGAGAGCTTCGCCGACTCCTCCTCCGACGACGAGGACGCCGCCAACATCGCCGTCTCCAAGGGACTCCTCTTCCCCAACGTCGGCCACAAGTGCCTCATGGCAAAAGATGGCAAAAGGAAGAAGGTTAAATCTAAATCCTCCACTAAATATGAATCCTCTAGTGATGATAATGCTAGTGATGAGGAGAATAACTTGCGTACTCTTTTTTCCAACCTTAACATAGAACAAAAGGAAAAACTAAATGAGCTAATTAGTGCCATCCATGAAAAGGATGATCTCTTGGACAGTCAAGAGGACTTCCTAATCAAGGAAAATAAAAAACATGCTAAGGTTAAGAATGCTTATGCTCTAGAGGTAGAAAAATGTGAGAAATTATCTAGTGAGCTAAGCACATGCCATGACACTATTGCCAACCTTAGAAATGAAAATGCTAAATTAATTGCTAAGGTTGATTCTCATGTTTGTATTTCCAATCCTAGAGATGATAATGTTGATTTACTTGCTAGGATTGATGAGTTGAATATTTCTCTTGCTAGCCTTAGAGTAGAAAATGAAATTTTGATTGTCAAGGCTAAAGATATTGATGTTTGCAATGTTACAATTTCCGATCTTAGAAATAAAAATGATATATTACATGCTAAGATTGTTGAACTTAATTCTTGCAAACGCTCTACACCTACCGTTTAGCATATGTCTATTTGTGATAGATGTAGAGATGTTGATATCAATGCTATTCATGATCACATGGTCTTAATTAAACAACAAAATGATCATATAGCAAAATTAGATGCTAAAATTGCCGAGCATAACTTAGAAAATGAAAAGTTTAAATTTGCTAGAAGTATGCTCTATAATGAGAGACGCCCTGGCATCAAGGATGGCATTGGCTACCAAAGGGGAGACAATGTCAAACTCAGTGCCCCTCCTAAAAGATTGTATAATTTTGTTAAGGGCAAGGCTCCCATGCCTCAGGATAACGAGGGTTACATTTTGTACCCTGCCGGTTATCCCGAGAGCAAAATTAGGAAAATTCATTCTAGGAAGTCTCACTCTGGCCCTAACCATGCTTTTATGTATAAGGGTGAGACATCTAGCTCGAGGCAACCAACCCGTGCCAAGTTGCCTAGAAAGAAAACTCCTAGTGCATCAAATGATCATAGCATTTCATTTAAAACTTTTGATGCATCTTATGTGCTTACTAACAAATCCGGCAAGGTAGTTGCCAAGTTTGTTAGGGGCAAACACAAGGGCTCCAAGACTTGTGTTTGGGTACCCAAAGTTCTTGTTTCTAATGCCAAAGGACCCAAAACCATTTGGGTACCTAAAGTCAAGAACTAAAATTGTTTTGTAGGTTTATGCATCTGGGGGCTCAAGTTGGATACTCGACAGCGGGTGCACAAACCACATGACAGGGGAGAAGAAGATGTTCTCCTCATATAAGAAAAACCAAGATCCCCAACAAGCTATCACATTCGGGGATGGAAATCAAGGTTTGGTCAAAGGATTGGGTAAAATTGCTATATCACCTGACCACACTATTTCCAATGTTTTTCTTGTAGATTCTTTAGATTACAATTTGCTTTTCGTTTCGCAATTATGTCAAATGGGCTACAACTGTCTATTCACTGATGTAGGTGTCACTGTCTTTAGAAGAAGTGATGATTCAATAGCTTTTAAGGGAGTGTTAGAGGGTCAGCTATACTTGGTAGATTTTGATAAAGCTGAACTCGACACTTGCTTAATTGCTAAGACTAACTTGGGTTGGCTCTGGCACCGCCGACTAGCCCATGTTGGAATGAAGAATCTTCATAAGCTTCTAAAGAGAGAGCACATTTTAGGACTAACAAATGTTCATTTTGAGAAAGACAGGATTTGTAGCGCATGCCAAGCCGGGAAGCAAGTTGGCACTCATCATCCACACAAGAACATCATGACAAGTGACAGGCCACTGGAGCTCCTACACATGGATTTATTCGGTCCGATCGCTTACATAAGCATCGGCGGGAGTAAGTACTGTCTAGTTATTGTGGACGATTATTCTCGCTTCACTTGGGTGTTCTTTTTGCAGGAAAAATCTCATACCCAAGAGACCTTAAAGGGATTCTTGAGACGAGCTCAAAATGAGTTCGGCTTAAGGATCAAGAAAATTAGAAGCGACAATGGGACGGAGTTCAAGAACTCACAAATAGAAGGCTTCCTTGAGGAGGAGGGCATCAAGCATGAGTTCTCTTCTCCCTACACCCCACAACAAAATGGTGTAGTGGAGAGGAAGAATCGAACTCTATTGGACATGGCAAGAACCATGCTTGATGAGTACAAGACACCGGATCGGTTTTGGGCCGAGGCGGTCAACATCGCCTGCTACGCCATCAACCGGTTATATCTACACCAAATCCTCAAGAAGACATCCTATGAACTCCTAACCGGTAAAAAGCCAAATATTTCATATTTTAGAGTTTTTGGTAGCAAATGTTTTATTCTTGTCAAAAGAGGTAGAAGATCTAAATTTGCTCCTAAAACTGTAGAAGGCTTTTTACTAGGATATGACTCAAACACAAGGGCATATAGAGTCTTTAACAAGTCCTCAGGACTTGTTGAAGTTTCTTGTGATGTTGTGTTTGATGAGACTAACGGCTCTCAAGTAGAGCAAGTTGATCTTGATGAGATAGGTGAAGAACAGGCTCTGTGCATCGCACTAAGGAACATGTCCATTGGGGATGTGTGCCCTAAGAAATCCGAAGAGCCTCCAAATGCACAAGATCAACCATCCTCCTCCACGCAAGCAACTCCACCAACCCAAAATGAGGACGAGGCTCAAGTTGATGAAGTAGAAGATCAAAGAAATGAGCCACCTCGAGATGTTGGCAATGATCAAGGGGGAGATGCAAACAATCAAGACAAGGAGGATGAACAACCAAGGCCGCCACACCCAAGAGTCCACCAAGCAATACAACGAGATCACCCCGTCGACACCATCCTCGGCGACATTCATAAGGGGGTAACCACTAGATCTCGTATTGCACATTTTTGTGAGCATTACTCTTTTGTTTCCTCTATTGAGCCACACAAGGTAGAGGAAGCACTACAAGATTCGGATTGGGTGATGGCGATGCAAGAGGAGCTCAACAACTTCACGAGGAACGAGGTATGGCATTTAGTTCTACGTCCTAACCAAAATGTTGTAGGAACCAAGTGGGTCTTCCGCAACAAGCAAGACGAGCATGGTGTGGTGACAAGGAACAAAGCCCGACTTGTGGCCAAGGGATACTCCCAAGTCGAAGGTTTGGATTTCGGTGAAACCTATGCACCCGTAGCTAGGCTTGAGTCCATTCGCATATTATTAGCCTATGCTACTTACCATGGCTTCAAGCTTTATCAAATGGACGTGAAGAGTGCCTTCCTCAATGGACCAATCAAGGAGGAGGTCTACGTTGAGCAACCTCCCTACTTTGAAGATAGTGAGTACCCTAACCATGTCTATAGGCTCTCTAAGGCGCTTTATGGGCTCAAGCAAGCCCCAAGAGCATGGTATGAATGCCTTAGAGATTTCCTTATTGCTAATGGCTTCAAAGTCAGCAAGGCCGATCCTACTTTGTTCACTAAAACTCTTGACAATGATTTGTTTGTATGCCAAATTTATGTTGATGATATTATTTTTGGGTCTACTAACGAATCTACATGTGAAGAATTTAGTAGGATCATGACACAAAAATTCGAGATGTCCATGATGGGGGAGTTGAAGTATTTTCTAGGATTTCAAGTCAAGCAACTCCAAGAGGGCACCTTCATTTGCCAAACGAAGTACACTCAAGACATTCTAACCAAGTTTGGAATGAAGGATGCTAAGCCCATCAAGACACCCATGGGAACCAATGGGCATCTCGACCTCGACACGGGAGGTAAATCCGTGGATCAAAGGTATACCGGTCGATGATTGGTTCCTTACTCTATTTATGTGCATCTCGAACGGACATTATGCTTTCCGTTTGCATGTGTGCAAGATTCCAAGCCGACCCTAAGGAATCACACCTTACGGCCGTAAAACAAATCTTGAGATATTTGGCTTATACTCCTAAGTTTGGGCTTTGGTACCCTCGGGGATCCACATTTGATTTGATTGGTTATTCGAATGCCGATTGGGCAGGGTGCAAAATCAATAGAAAGAGCACATCGGGGACTTGCCAGTTCTTGGGAAGATCCTTGGTGTCTTGGGCTTCAAAGAAGCAAAATTCGGTCGCTCTTTCTATCGCCGAAGCCGAGTATATTGTTGCAGGTCATTGTTGCGCGCAATTGCTTTGGATGAGGCAAACCCTGCGGGACTATGGTTACAAATTAACCAAAGTTCCTCTTCTATGTGATAATGAGAGTGCAATCCGCATGGCGGATAATCCCGTTGAGCACAGCCGCACTAAACACATAGCCATTCGGTATCATTTTCTTAGGGATCACCAACAAAAGGGGGATATCGAGATTACATACATTAACACTAAAGATCAATTAGCCGATATCTTTACCAAGCCACTTGATGAACAAACTTTTACCAAACTTAGGCATGAGCTCAATATTCTTGATTCTAGGAATTTCTTTTGCTAATTTGCACACATAGCTCATAAGTATACCTTTGATCATGTCTCTTTTATATATGCTATGACTAATGTGTTTTCAAGTGTATTTCAAACCAAGTCATAGGTATATTGAAAGGGAATTGGAGTCTTCGGCAAAGACAAAGGCTTCCACTCCACTCTACTACTCATCCTTCGCCGTCGCTCCGCTTCACTCTCCATCTTTGGTATAATCTTCACTCATATGTTTTATTTGCCAAAGGGGAGAAAGTAGTTAGATAAGGGCCTATATTTCACTCAAAGTATCCGTTTTTTGGCGATTCATGCCAAAGGGGGAGAAAGTATGAGCCCAAAGCAAAAGGACCGCATCACCACCCTAATTTTAAAAAATTAATGATTTTCAATTGGTAAATTTCAAATTGATATCTCTTTATGTTCTAAAGGGAGAGCAAGTAGTATTTTCGAAATTGATGTCTTAAAACCCTCTTGAACACTAAGAGGAGAATTTATTTGAGGGGGAGTTTTATTTAGTCAAAGGAAAAGCATTTGAAACAAAGGGAGAAAATTTCAAACTTGAAAATGCTTCGCAAAAAATCTTACTCATTTACCTTTGACTATCTTGCAAAAGGACTTTGAAAAGAATTCACAAAAGAATTTGCAAAAACAAAACTTGTGGTGCAAGCATGGTCCAAAATGTTAAAAATGAAGAAACATGAAAGGGAATTAGGCTTACACCTAGTTCCTAAATAATTTTGGTGGTTGAATTGACCAACACAAATAAATGGACTAACTAGTTTGCTCTAGTGTATAAGTTATACAGGTGCCAAAGGTTCATACTTAGCCAATAAAAAGACCAAGTTTTGGCTCTAGTGTATAAGTTTTGGGTTCGACAAAAGAGCAAAGGGACAACCGAAGGCACCTCTGGTCTGGCGCACCGGACATGTCCGGTGCACCAGAGGACTCCAACTCAAACTCGTCACCTTCGGGAAATTCCAGAGGCAACTCCGCTATAATTCACCGGACTGTCCGGTGTACACCGGACAGTGTCCGGTGCTCCAGGGAAGAGCGGCCTCAGGAACTCGCCCATACTGGCGCACCGGACACTCTACAGTGCATGTCCGGTGCGCCACCGGACATCCAGGTGGACCCAGAAGACAGAGCTCCAACGGTCGACCCCAACGGCTTTTGGTGACGTGGCTGTCGCACCGGACTGTCCGGTGCACCATCGAACAGACAGCTCCACCAAACGGCTAGTTTGGTGGTTGGGGCTATAAATACCCCCAACCATCCACCATTCATGGATCCAAGTTTTCTCCTTCCCAACTACTTACAAGAGCTCTAGCATTCAATTCTAGACACACCAAAGAGATCAAATCCTCTCCAAATTCCACACAACGCCCTAGTGCTTAGAGAGAGTGATTTGCTTGTGTTCCTTCGAGCTCTTGCGCTTGGATTGCTTTCTTCTTTCTTGATTCTTTCATTGCGATCAAAATCACTTGTAATTGAGGCAAGAGACACCAAACTTGTGGTGGTCCTTGTGGGAACTTTGTGTTCCAAGTGATTGAGAAGAGAAAGCTCACTCGGTCTGAGGGACCGTTTGAGAGAGGGTAAGGGTTGAAAGAGACCCGGCCTTTGTGGCCTCCTCAACGGGGAGTAGGTTTGTGAGAACCGAACCTCGGTAAAACAAATCCACGTGTCTCAGTCTTTATTCGCTTGCGATTTGTTTTGCACCCTCTCTCGCGGGCTCAATTATATTTCTAACGCTAACCCGACTCGTAGTTATGTTTATTTTGAGAATTTCAGTTTCGCCCTATTCACCCCCCTCTAGGCGACTTTCAATTGGTATCAGAGCCCGGTGCTTCATTAGAGCCTAACCGCTCGAAGTGATGTCGGGAGATCACACCAAGAGGGAGATGGAGACCGGCGACAAGCCCACTACGAGCCAAGGGAGCACTTCATCGGAAGAGTCCCGCACCAAGAGGAAGGAGAAGAAGAAGGACTCCTTCAAACGGAAGGAGAAAAGATCTTCTTCCTCACACCACAAAGAGAAGAAGGAAAAATCTTCTTCCCACAAGTCGCATTGGAAAGGCGACAAGCAAAAGAGGATGAGGAAGGTGGTCTACTACGAGACCGACACTTCATCAACATCAACCTCCGACTCCGATGCGCCGTCCGTAACTTCTAAGCGCCAAGAGCGCAAGAAGTTTAGTAAGATCCCCTTACACTACCCTCGTACATCTAGACATACTCCATTATTTTCTGTTCCATTAGGCAAACCGCGAACTTTTGATGGCGAAGATTACGCTAGGTGGAGTGATTTAATGAAATTTCATCTAACCTCACTCCACAAAAGTATATGGAATGTTGTTGAGTTTGGAGCACAGGTACCATCCGTAGGGGATGAAGACTATGATACGGACGAAGTGGCCCAAATCGAGCACTTCAACTCCCAAGCTACAACCATACTCCTTGCCTCTCTAAGCAAGGAGGAATACAACAAAGTGCAAGGGTTGAAGAATGCAAAAGAGATTTGGGACCTACTCAAGACCGCGCACGAGGGTGATGAACTCACCAAGATCACAAAGCGGGAAACGATCGAGGGGGAGCTCGGTCGTTTTCGTCTTCGCCAAGGGGAGGAGCCACAAGATATGTACAACCGGCTCAAAACCATGGTGAACCAAGTGCGCAACCTCGGGAGTAAGAAGTGGGACGACCACGAGGTGGTTAAGGTTATTCTAAGATCTCTTATTTTCCTTAACCCCACTCAAGTTCAATTAATTCGTGGTAATCCTAGATACACACTAATGACTCCCGAGGAAGTAATCGGGAATTTTGTGAGCTTTGAATGTATGATTAAAGGATCAAAGAAGATCAACGAGCTTGATGAACCCTCCACGTCCGAAGCACAACCGGTGGCATTTAAGGCGACGGAGGAGAAGAAGGAGGAGTCTACACCGAGTAGACAACCGATTGACGCCTCCAAGCTCGACAATGAGGAGATTGCTTTAATCATCAAAAGCTTTCGCCAAATCCTCAAGCAACGGAAGGGGAAGGATTACAAATCCCGTTCCAAGAAGGTTTGCTACAAGTGTGGTAAGCCCGGTCACTTTATTGCTAAATGTCCATTATCAAGTGATAGTGACAGGGACAACGACAAGAAGGGAAAGAGGAGAGAAAAGAAGAGGTACCACAAGAAGAAGGGCGGCGATGCCCATGTGTGTCACGAGTGGGACTCCGACGAGAGCTCCACCGACTCCTCCTCCGACGAGGACGCCGCCAACATCGCCGTCACCAAGGGACTCCTCTTCCCCAACGTCGGCCACAAGTGCCTCATGGCAAAAGACGGCAAAAAGAAGAAGGTTAAATCTAATTCCTCCACTAAATATGAATCCTCTAGTGATGATAATGCTAGTGATGAGGAAAATAATTTGCGTACCCTTTTTGCCAACCTTAACATGAAACAAAAAGAAAAATTGAATGAATTAATTAGTGCTATTCATGAAAAGGATGACCTTTTGGATTCCCAAGAGGACTTCCTAATTAAGGAAAACAAGAAACATGTTAAGGTTAAGAATGCTTATGCTCTTGAGTTAGAAAAATGTGAGAAATTATCTAGTGAGCTAAGCACATGCCATGAGACCATTAACAACCTTAGAAGTGAAAATGCTAAATTAATTGCTAAGGTTGATTCCCATGTTTGTATTGATTCAACTTCCAATCCTAGAAATGATAATATTGATTTACTTGCTAGGATTGATGAGTTGAATATCTCAATTGCTAGCCTTAGAAATGAGAATGAGAAATTAATTGCTAAGGCTAAAGAATTAGATGTTTGCAATGTTACAATTTCCGACCTTAGAACTAAGAATGATATGTTGCATCCTAAGGTTGTAGAATTAAAATCTTGCATACCCTCTACATCTACCGTTGAGCACACTTCTATTTGTACTAGATGTAGAGATGTTGATATCAATGCTATTCATGATCACATGGCTCTAATTAAACAACAAAATGATCATATAGCATTATTAGATGCTAAAATTGTCGAGCATAACTTGGAAAATGAAAAATTTAAATTTGCTAGAAGTATGCTCTATAATGGGAGACGCCCTGGCATCAAGGATGGCATTGGCTTCCAAAGGGGAGACAATGTCAAACTTAATGCCCCTCCAAAGAATTTATCTAACTTTGTTAAGGGTAAGGCTCCCATGCCTCAGGATAACGAGGGTTACATTTTGTACCCTGCCGGTTATCCCGAGAGCAAAATTAGGAGAACTCATTCTAGGAAGTCTCACTCTGGCCCTAATCATGCTTTTATGTATAAGGGTGAGACATCTAGCTCTAGGCAACCAACCCGTGCCAAGTTGCCTAGAAAGAAAACTCCTATTGCATCAAATGGTCATAGTATTTCATTTAAAACTTTTGATGCATCTTATGTGCTGACTAACAAATCCGGCAAAGTAGTTGCCAAGTTTGTTGGGGGCAAACACAAGGGTTCCAAGACTTGTGTTTGGGTACCCAAAGTTCTTGTTTCTAATGCCAAAGGACCCAAAACCGTTTGGGTACCTAAAATCAAGAACTAAAATTGTTTTGTAGGTTTATGCATCCGGGGGCTCAAGTTGGATACTCGACAGCGGGTCCACAAACCACATGACACGGGAGAAGAAGATGTTCTCCTCATATGAGAAAAACCAAGATCCCCAACGAGCTATCACATTCGGGGATGGAAATCAAGGTTTGGTCAAAGGATTGGGTAAAATTGCTATATCACCTGACCATACTATTTCCAATATTTTTCTTGTAGATTCTTTAGATTACAATTTGCTTTCTGTATCCCAATTATGTCAAATGGGCTACAACTGTCTATTCACTGATGTAGGTGTCACTGTCTTTAGAAGAAGTGATGATTCAATAGCATTTAAGGGTGTGTTAGAGGGTCAGCTATACTTGGTAGATTTTGATAGAGCTGAACTCGACACATGCTTAATTGCTAAGACTAACATGGGTTGGCTCTGGCATCGCCGACTAGCCCACGTTGGGATGAAGAATCTTCATAAGCTTCTAAAGGGAGAACACATTTTAGGATTAACCAATGTTCATTTTGAGAAAGACAGGATTTGTAGCGCATGCCAAGCTGGGAAGCAAGTTGGCACGCATCATCCACACAAGAACATCATGACGAGTGACAGGCCACTGGAGCTCCTACACATGGATTTATTTGGCCTGATTACTTACATAAGCATCGGCGGGAGTAAGTACTGTCTAGTTATTGTGGATGATTATTCTCGCTTCACTTGGGTATTCTTTTTGCAGGAAAAATCTCATACCCAAGAGACCTTAAAAGGGTTCTTGAGACGGGCTCAAAATGAGTTCGGCTTAAGGATCAAGAAAATTAGAAGCGACAACGGGACAGAGTTCAAGAACTCTCAAATTGAAGGCTTTCTTGAGGAGGAGGGCATCAAGCATGAGTTCTCTTCTCCCTACACTCCACAACAAAATGGTGTAGTGGAGAGGAAGAATCGAACTCTATTGGACATGGCAAGAACCATGCTTGATGAGTACAAGACACCGGATCGGTTTTGGGCCGAGGCCGTCAACACCGCTTGCTACGCAATCAACCGGTTATATCTACACCGAATCCTCAAGAAGACATCCTATGAACTCCTAACCGGTAAAAAGCCCAACATTTCATATTTTAGAGTTTTTGGTAGCAAATGCTTTATTCTTGTTAAAAGAGGAAGAAAATCTAAATTTGCTCCTAAAACTGTAGAAGGCTTTTTACTAGGATATGACTCAAACACAAGGGCATATAGAGTCTTTAACAAGTCCTCAGGACTAGTTGAAGTTTCTTGTGACGTTGTGTTTGATGAAACTAATGGCTCTCAAGAAGAGCAAGTTGATCTTGATGAGATAGGTGAAGAACAGGCTCCATGCATAGCGCTAAGGAACATGTCCATTGGGGACGTGTGTCCTAAGGAATCCGAAGAGCCTCCACATGCACAAGATCAACCATCCTCCTCCACGCAAGCATCTCCACCAACTCAAAATGAGGACGAAGCTCAAGTTGATGAAGGACAAGATTAAGAAGATGAGCCACCTCAAGATGACGGCAATGATCAAGGGGGAGATGCAAATAAAGAAGACAAGGAGGATGAAGAACCAAGGCCGCCACACCCAAGAGTCCACCAAGCAATCCAACGAGATCACCCCGTCGACACCATCCTCGGCGACATTCATAAGGGGGTAACTACTCGATCTCGGGTTGCACACTTTTGTGAGCATTACTCTTTTGTTTCCTCTATTGAGCCACACAGGGTAGAGGAAGCACTACAAGATTCGGATTGGGTGATGGCAATGCAAGAGGAGCTCAACAATTTCACGAGGAACGAGGTATGGCATTTAGTTCCACGTCCTAACCAAAATGTTGTAGGAACCAAGTGGGTCTTCCGCAACAAGCAAGACGAGCATGGTGTGGTGACTAGGAACAAAGCTCGACTTGTGGCCAAGGGATATTCTCAAGTCGAAGGTTTGGATTTTGGTGATCGGGTAATTCGGGTACGGATATATCGGGTACGTGTTCGGGTAAATCGGATTTGGGTAATGGGTAACGGGTTTTTTGCCCACTCCTAGTGAAACCTATGCACCCGTAGCTAGGCTTGAGTCAATTCGCATATTATTAGCCTATGCTACTTACCATGGCTTCAAGCTTTACCAAATGGACGTGAAGAGTGCCTTCCTCAATGGACCAATCAAGGAGGAGGTCTACGTTGAGCAACCTCCTGGCTTTGAAGACAGTGAGTACCCTAACCATGTCTATAGGCTCTCTAAGGCGCTTTATGGGCTCAAGCAAGCTCCAAGAGCATGGTATGAATGCCTTAGAGATTTCCTTATTGCTAATGGCTTCAAAGTCGGCAAAGCCGATCCTACTTTATTCACTAAAACTCTTGACAATGATTTGTTTGTATGCCAAATTTATGTTGATGATATTATATTTGGGTCTACTAACGAATCTACATGTGAAGAATTTAGTAGGATCATGACACAAAAATTCGAGATGTCTATGATGGGGGAGTTGAAGTATTTCCTAGGATTCCAAGTCAAGCAACTCCAAGAGGGCACCTTCATTTCCCAAACAAAGTACACTCAAGACATTCTAACCAAGTTTGGAATGAAGGATGCCAAGCCCATCAAGACACCCATGGGAACAAATGGGCATCTCGACCTCGACACGGGAGGTAAGTCCGTGGATCAAAAGGTATACCGGTCGATGATTGGTTCATTACTCTATTTATGTGCATCTCGACCGGACATTATGCTTTCTGTTTGCATGTGTGCAAGATTCCAAGCCGACCCTAAGGAATCACACCTTACGGCCGTAAAACGAATCTTGAGATATTTGGCTTATACTCCTAAGTTTGGGCTTTGGTACCCTCGGGAATCCACATTTGATTTGATTGGTTATTTGGATGCCGATTGGGCGGGGTGTAAAATCAATAGGAAGAGCACATCGGGGACTTGCCAATTCTTGGGAAGATCCTTGGTGTCTTAGGCTTCAAAGAAGCAAAATTCAGTCGCTCTTTCCACCGCCGAAGCCGAGTATATTGCCGCAGGCCACTGTTGCGCGCAATTGCTTTGGATGAGGCAAACCCTGCGGGACTACGGTTACAAACTAACCAAAGTTCCCCTTCTATGTGATAATGAGAGTGCAATCCGCATGGCGGATAATCCCGTTGAGCATAGCCGCACTAAACACATAGCCATTCGATATCATTTTCTTAGGGATCACCAACAAAAGGGGGATATCGAGATTTCATACATTAACACTAAAGATCAATTAGCCGATATCTTTACCAAGCCACTTGATGAACAAACTTTTACCAAACTTAGGCATGAGCTCAATATTCTTGATTCTAGGAATTTCTTTTGCTAAGTTTGCACACATAGCACACAAGTATACCTTTGATCAAGTCTCTTTTATATATGCTATGACTAATGTGTTTTTCAAGTGTATTTCAAACCAAGTCATAGGTATATTGAAAGGGAATTGGAGTTTTCGGCGAAGACAAAGGCTTCCACTCCACTCTACTACTCATCCTTCGCCGTCGCTCCGCATCACTCTCCAACTTTGGTATAATCTTCACTCATTTATTTATGACCAAAGGGAGAGAAAGTACTTAAAAAAAGGGCCTATATTTCATTCCAAGTATCCGTTTTTGGCGATTCATGCCAAAGGGGGAGAAAGTATTGGCCCAAAGCAAAAGGACCGCACCACCACCCTAATTTTTAAAATTAATGATTTTCAATTGGTAAATTTCAAATTGGCATCTCTTTGTGTTCTAAAGGGGGAGCAAGTAGTATTTTCAAAACTTGATATCTTAAAACCCTTTTGAACACTAAGAGGAGAATTTATTTGAGGGGGAGTTTTGTTTTGTCAAAGAAAAGCATTTGAAACAAAGGGAGAAAATTTCAAATCTTGAAAATGCTTCGCAAAATCTTATTCATTTACCTTTGACTATCTTGCAAAAAGACTTTGAAAAGAATTGACAAAAGAATTTGCAATAACAAAACATGTGGTGCAAATGTGGTCCAATATGTTAAAAACAAAGAAACAATCCATGCTCATCAGGTAAGTATTTATATTGGCTCAATTCCAAGCAACCTTTGCACTTACATTATGCAAACTAGGTCAATTATGCACTTTTACATTTGCTTTGGCTTGTGTTGGCATCAATCACCAAAAAGGGGGAGATTGAAAGGGAATTAGGCTTACACCTAGTTCCTAAATAATTTTGGTGGTTGAATTGACCAACACAAATAAATGGACTAACTAGTTTGCTCTAGTGTATAAGTTATACAGGTGCCAAAGGTTCATACTTAGCCAATAAAAAGACCAAGTTTTGGCTCTAGTGTATAAGTTTTGGGTTCGACAAAAGAGCAAAGGGACAACCGAAGGCACCTCTGGTCTGGCGCACCGGACTGTCCGGTGTGTCACCGGATATGTCCGGTGCACCAGAGGACTCCAACTCAAACTCGTCACCTTCGGGAAATTCCAGAGGCAACTCCGCTATAATTCACCGGACTGTCCGGTGTACACCGGATAGTGTCCGGTGCTCCAGGGAAGAGCGGCCTCAGGAACTCGCCCATACTGGCGCACCGGACACTCTATAGTGCATGTCCGGTGCGCCACCGGACATCTAGGCGGGCCCAGAAGACAGAGCTCCAACGGTCGACCCCAACGGCTTTTGGTGACGTGGCTGTTGCACCGGACATGTCCGGTGTGCACCGGACTGTCCGGTGCACCATCGAACAGACAGCTCCACCAAACGGCTAGTTTGGTGGTTGGGGCTATAAATACCCCCAACCATCCACCATTCATGGATCCAAGTTTTCTGCTTCCCAACTACTTACAAGAGCTCTAGCATTCAATTCTAGACACACCAAAGAGATCAAATCCTCTCCAAATTCCACACAACGCCCTAGTGCTTAGAGAGAGTGATTTGCTTGTGTTCCTTCGAGCTCTTGCGCTTGGATTGCTTTCTTCTTTCTTGATTCTTTCATTGCGATCAAAATCACTTGTAATTGAGGCAAGAGACACCAAACTTGTGGTGGTCCTTGTGGGAACTTTGTGTTCCAAGTGATTGAGAAGAGAAAGCTCACTCGGTCTGAGGGACCGTTTGAGAGAGGGTAAGGGTTGAAAGAGACCCGGCCTTTGTGGCCTCCTCGACGGGGAGTAGGTTTGTGAGAACCGAACCTCGGTAAAACAAATCCACGTGTCTCAGTCTTTATTCGCTTGCGATTTGTTTTGCACCCTCTCTCGTGGGCTCAATTATATTTCTAACGCTAACCCGACTCGTAGTTGTGTTTATTTTGAGAATTTCAGTTTCGCCCTATTCACCCCCCCCCCCTCTAGGCGACTTTTAAAACAATCCATGCATATCTTGTAAGTATTTATATTGGCTCAATTCCAAGCAACCTTTGCACTTACATTATGCAAACTAGTTCAATTATGCACTTTTACATTTGCTTTGGTTTGTGTTGGCATCAATCACCAAAAAGGGGGAGATTGAAAGGGAATTAGGCTTACACCTAGTTCCTAAAATAATTTTGGTGGTTGAATTGCCCAACACAAATAATTGGACTAACTAGTTTGCTCTAGTGTATAAGTTATACAGGTGCCAAAGGTTCACACTTAGCCAATAAAAAGACCAAGTATTGAGTTCAACAAAAGAGCACAGGGGCAACCGAAGGCACCTCTGGTCTGGCGCACCGGACTGTGCGGTGTGCCACCGGACATGTCCGGTGCACCAGAGGACTCCAACTCAAACTCGTCACCTTCGGGAAATTCCAGATGCGACTCCGTTATAATTCACCGGACTGTACGGTGTACACCGGACAGTGTCCGGTGCTCCAGGGAAGAGCGGCCTCAGGAACTCGCCAGCCTCGGGAATTCATTTCGGCTGCTCCGCTATAATTCACCAGACATGTCCGGTGTACACCGGACTGTCCGGTGTATCTGCGGGGCAACGGCTATCTCGGCGCCAACGGCTACCTGCAGCGCATTTATTGCGCGCCAGCGCGTGCAGAGGTCAGGCACGCCTATGCTGGCGCACCGGACACTCTACAGTGCATGTCCGGTGCGCCACCGGACATCCAGGCGGGCCCGGAAGTCAGAGCTCTAACGGTCGGAACCCAACGGCTTTGGTGACGTGGCTGTCGCACCGGACATGTCCGGTGTGCACTGGACTGTCCGGTGCGCCATTCGACAGACAGCCTCACCAAACGGCTAGTTTGGTGGTTGGGGCTATAAATAACCCAACCACCCCACATTCAAGTTATCCAAGTTTTCCACTTCTCAACCACTTACAAGAGCTAGGCATTCAATTCTAGACACACTCAAAGTAATCAAATCCTCTCCAACTCCACACAAGGCTTTAGTGATTAGCGAGAGAGATTTGTCGTGTTCTTTTGAGCTCTTGCGCTTGAATTGCTTCTTTTCTTTCTCACTTGTTCTTGTGATCAAAACTCATTTGTAACCGAGGCAAGAGACACCAATTGTGTGGTGGTCCTTGTGGAGAAGTTTTGTTCCCGGTTGTGATTTGAGAAGAGAAGCTCACTCGGTCCGCGGGACCGTTTGAGAGAGGGAAAGGGTTGAAAAAGACCCGGCCTTTGTGGCCTCCTCAACGGGGAGTAGGTTTGCAAGAACCGAACCTCGGTAAAACAAATCATCGTGTCTCACTCCGCATTTGCTCACGATTTGTTTTGCGCCCTCTCTCGAACTCGTGTTTATCTCTAACGCTAACTCATCTCGTAGTTGTGTTTATATTTGTAAATTTCAGTTTCGCCCTATTCACCCCCCCCCCTCTAGGCGACTTTCAGTGGTACCCTGAGTAGGCATCGAGGAAAGACAGGGTTTCGCATCCCGCAGAGGAATCCACGATTTGATCGAGGCGAGGCAGAGGATAGGGAACTTTTGGGCATGCTTTGTTTATACCAGTGTAGTCTACACACATCCGCCATTTCCCTCCTTTCTTTCTCACAAGCATGGGGTTGGCAAGCCATTCGGGATGGAATACCTCTTTGATGAACCTTGCGGCCATCAGCTTGTGGATCTCCTCGCCTATGGCTCTGCGCTTTTCTTCGTCGAATCGGCGCAGAGGTTGCTTCATGGGTCAGGCTCCAGCTCGGATATCCAGCGAGTGCTCGGCGACATCCCTCGGTATGCCAGGCATGTCCGAGGGACTCCAGGCGAAAACTTCGGCGTTTACGTGGAGAAAGTCGACGAGCACTGCTTCCTATTTGGGGTCGAGCTCGGAGCCGATCCGGATCTGCTTGGAGGCGTCGTTGCTGGGGTCGAGAAGGACGGACTTAACCGTCTCCGCTGGCTCAAAGTTGTCGGCATGGCGCTTCACGTCTGGCGCTTCCTTGGGGAGGCTCTCCAGGTCGGTGATGAGGGCCTCGGATTCGGCGAGGGCCTCGGCATACTCCACGCACTCTACGTCGCATTCGTACGCGTGTCGGTACGTGGGGCCGATGGTGATGACCCCGTTGGGGCCCGGCATCTTGAGCTTGAGGTAGGTGTAGTTGGGGACGGCCATGAACTTGGCGTAGCATGGCCTCCCCAGTACCATGTGGTAGGTTCCTCGGAACCCGACCACTTCGAACGTGAGGGTTTCCCTTCTGAAGTTGGAGGGAGTCCCGAAGCAAACGGGTAGATCGAGTCGTTCGAGGGGTTGGACGCGTTTCCCGAGGATGATCCCGTGAAAAGGCGCCGCACCGGCCCGGACCGAGGACAGATCGATCTGCAGGAGCTTGAGGGTCTCGGTGTAGATGATGTTGAGGTTGCTGCCTCCGTCCATGAGGACCTTTGTGAGCCTGACATTGCCGATGACGGGGTCGACAACGAGCGGATATTTCCCCGGGCTCGGCACGTGGTCGGGGTGATCGCCCTGGTCGAAGGTGATGGGCTTGTCGGACCAGTCTAGGTAGACTGGCGCCACCACCTTTACCGAGCAGACCTCCCGATGCTCTTGCTTGCGGTGCCGAGCCGAGGCGTTCGCCACTGGCCCACCGTAGATCATGAAGCAGTCGCGGACCTCGGGGAACTCCTCTGCCTGGTGATCCTCCTTCTTGTCGTCGTGGGGGGCCCTACCACCCTCCGCAGGTGGCCCGGCCCTGTGAAAGTGACGCTGAAGCATGGCGCATTCCTCAAGGGTGTGCTTGACGGGTCCCTGATGATAGGGGCATGGCTCCTTGAGCATCTTGTCGAATAGATTGGCGCCTCCGGGAGGTTTTCGAGGGTTCTTGTACTCAGCGGCGGCGACAAGGTCCGCGTCGGCGGCGTCGCGTTTCACTTGCGACTTCTTCTTGCCTTTCTTCTTGGTGCCGCGCTGAGCGGATGCCTCGGGAACATCTTCCGGCTGGCGGCCCTGGGGCTGCTTGTCCTTCCGGAAGATGGCCTCAACCGCCTCCTAGCCAGAAGCGAACTTGGTGGCGATGTCCATCAGCTCGCTCGCCCTGGTGGGGGTCTTGCGACCCAGCTTGCTCACCAGGTCGCGGCGGGTGGTGCCTACGAGGAACGCGCCGATGACATCCGAGTCGGTGACGTTGGGCAGCTCGGTGCGCTGCTTTGAGAATCGCCCAATGTAGTCCCGGAGAGATTCTCCCGGCTGCTGGCGGCAGCTTCGAAGATCCTAGGAGTTCCCAAGGCGCACATATGTGCCCTGGAAATTACCGGCGAAGGCTTGGACCAGGTCATCCCAGTTGGAGATCTGCCCTGGAGGCAGATGCTCCAGCCAGGCCCGAGCGGAGTCGGAGAGGAACAGGGGGAGGTTGCGGATGACGAGGTTGTCATCGTCCATTCCACCCAGTTGGCAGGCCAGCCGGTAGTCCACGAGCCACAGTTCCGGCCTTGTTTCCCCCGAGTACTTGGTGATGGTAGTCGGGGTTCGGAACCGGGTCGGGAACGGCGCCCGTCGTATGGCTCGGCTGAAAGCCTATGGGCCGGGTGGTTCGGGCGAGGGGCTCCGATCCTCCCCACTGTCGTAGCGTCCCCCACGCCTGGGGTGGTAGCCTCGGCGCACCCTCTCGTCGAGGCGGGCTCGATGGTTGCGGTAGTGGTGCTCGTTGCCGAGGCGTCCCGGGGCTGCAGGCGCTATGTTGCGCGTGCGCCCGGTGTGGACCGAGGCTTCCCGCACGAATCGGGAAGTCGCGGCGCGGTGCTCCGAGGGGTATCCCTGCCTTCGGGAGGCAGAGCTCTCGGTCCGTCAGACCGCGGCATCCTCCAGGAGATTCTTGAGCTCCCCCCGGATCCGCCGCCCTTCGGTGGTTGATGGTTCCGGCATTGCGCGGAGAAGTATCACTGCCGCAGCCAGGTTCTGGCCGACCCCACTGGAAGCCGGTGGTGGCCTTGCCCTGACATCGTCGGCGATGCGGAGCTAGATGCCCTGGGGTAGATGACGCGCTTCTCCGGCCGGAGCTTGGTCCACCCATTCCTGCCTGATGTTCTGGCGGAGCGGCTCAAGTGTTCCTGCCCCCTCGTCGAGCCTGGCCTGCATCTCACGGATTTGCTCGAGCTGTGCGTCCTGACCCCCCGCAGGGACTGGGACCACAGCTAGCTCCCGAAGGATGTCAACGCGAGGTGCAGGCCTAGGGAGATCACCGTTTTCTGGTATACCAAAATGGTTTCCTTTATCGGGACCCCCTAGATCGACGTGGAAACATTCACGACTTGGGCCGCTGTCTCCATCGCCGAAGCTATGGCTACCGTCGGAACAATCGGAAAGGCAAGTAGTCGCATGCGGTCATGAAGTCCCGCATGGCACTAGGGTTACCGAGCCCGGAGAAATCCCAACCAAAGTCGGGCTCGTCATCTTCCTCGGAACCCGAGGGTCCGTAGGTCGAGACGGCCGTCAGCCAGTCCCAGGGTGACCGCATATGATACCCTGGAGGGTTGGTGCATGCCTCTATGAAGGCTTCCACCAAAGCGGGGTCGCTTGGTGGGTCGAGGCTGAATCCAAAAGACATGAGACGGGAGTCGGTCGGTACCTCTTGGTCGACAGGTGGTGACGTTGTCACGTCAGGGGCGGACTGCACCGTCGTCTTAGGTACAAGGGTGACGCCTAGCAAGTCCTTCGCGAGCGTGCTGGCGTCGTCCGTCCGCTTGGAGTTGGCGTGTTGCGAGGAAACAGCGCTCGTCTTCGTCTCAGACGCGAGGTCGGCGCCCGACGTGTCCCCCATCGAGGCGCCGGCGCCGTCGACTCGCCTGACGGCCGATGAGGCGCCGCCTCCTGCTTGGCCATGGTTGCCCTGCCTCCTCCTCCTCTGGTGGGGGAGGTGACGGGACAAACTCGGACATCGTTCTTCCGCCTCGTGGGGAAGACTTCGTCGATTCCACCGCCGGCGGGCGGGTCGTCGGCCGCCATTGTCGCCATCGCGCGGCGGAGGAAGGAGTATCATGTCGTAGCTGCCGTCAAGGGACATGAACTCAAGGCTCCCGAAACGGAGCACCGTCCCGGGTTGGAAAGGTTGCTGGAGACTATCCATCTGGAGCTTGACGGGGAGCTGTTCGTCAACACGCAGCAGGCCCCTACCTGGCGCGCCAACTGTCGGCGTTTCGACCCCGGGGGGTCCCTGGACCGACGAGTAAATTGTCGCCGCGTGTCCCAGCCCAGATGGGTCGGCGCGAGGAGGAGCACGAAGGGGGGTAGAAGAGAGGGAGAAAAGGGGAAAACCCGCAGCTTCCGTGTTGTCCCGCGCCCAGGTCGGGTGCGCTTGCAGTAGGGGATTACAAGCGTCTGCGTGGGGAGAGCGAGGGACTCTACGCATCGTCCTGTCCTCCCGCGCGGCCAACCCCTTTGTAAGAGAGCCCTGGACCTTCCTTTTATAGGCGTAAGGAGAGGGTCCAGGTGTACAATGGGGGTAGCAGTGCGCTATTGTGTCTAGCAGAGAGGAGCTAGTGCCCTAGGTACATGCCGTCGTGGCAGCCAGAGAGGTTTTGGCACCCTGTTCATGTGATGTCATGGTCGTCGGAGGAGCGTTGGAGCCTTGCGGAAGGACAGCTGTCGGGGCTGTCGAGTCCTTGCTGACGTCTCTTTGCTTCCGTAAGGGGCTGAGAGCTGCCGTCGTCATGGAGCACGCGGGGCGCCATCATTCACTATACCATGTCACAAAATTAGCGGCAAACATCTGTCGGTAAAAATAGGCTTTTGGCGACAGCCAGTCTGTCGCAACATATTACCATCACAGTATCCGTCGGTATTTAGTATTTTGGTGTCAACCAAACTGTCGGCAAAAATGTCGAGCTATTGTGATAGACTATTTGTCGGTATAAATGATTAATCGTGACACAAAGTCTGTCGGAAACAATTGCATCGGATCATTTATTGGCAATTGGGTTAGGACTTAATTACAAAAAAGACCCATATTAGCTCACATGACCCACCATCAACAGTAGGTCCGTTGTCACATATGCTTTTAATGTTTAACATGTTACCACACATGGCAATACGAATACCACAATCAATTATCAATTTATTTTTTATAAAAAATAAATTTCAAATTTAAAAATACAATACGAAAGCACATGAATATTATATAAATATATTAACCTACATCTTACAAGAGAAAAAAATTGAGCACGCACAAAATCAAGACAGGAATATTAAGCACGCACAAAATCGAGCTAGACAAAATAAGGAGATAAAAATTTGAGCACATAAAAAAAGACATAAAAGAGGTTTTGATCGTGAGAACTTTTGATCCTAAGCCAATCTAAGTACATTAAGCCCATTAGCCCAATAGGTCATATTTCTTTAATACGCTCTCACACTCCCAGCCTGGCATCTTCCCTCTCCACGCCACACACACGGCTCCATCCTTCTGTCCATGCTCGCGCCGCCAGGGCGCTCGAGCTCGCCGTCGTCATCTCGTCGGGCCGCCGCCTCGCAGCTTCGCCCGTGGCTCTGGTCCGCGCCCCGCCAAGGCCCAGCCCCAAGCTGCCAGCGGCCTCCGGCGTTGCTCGCCGCTCACTGCGCGCCGTCTCGCGTTCTCGCGCCCTCGCCCAGTCCTGCTCTCCCTTCGTCGCTCCGTGGCTCCGCCGGCGTCTGGGCATCCGGCCTCTGGGCTTTGGTGGCGCCCCCACCGGCCCACCCCAGCGGGCAGCGGCCTGCGGCTCTGCCAGGAACAAGGAGGAGCAGTGGCGATTCTGCCAGGGACAGGGAGGAGCAGTGGCAGGCAACGTCCTTCCTTTTGTTTCGCCCGGGGCTTCGGAATTATCTGGATCCGCTACTGCCCCCAGCGTTCGGACTCCCGGGTCGCAGGCAGCCATGTCTCGTCCTGGCTCTGGGCTCGCCGCGTTATCATCTCGGCCATTCGCTCCGACGTCCGTCTTCAATAGATTTGCCCTACTCGTGACCACGAGAATCCGGCGAGGAGGGAGACCGCTCGTGCGGAGTCTATAATGGCTGACGGGCAGCATATTCAGGTTGGTGTCTGGTTCCCCCAGCTGTGAACCTCGTGTTTTTGATAACCTCCTGATTGTTCTCCTAGTAAATATGTTTAATCATAGTTGTGGCATGAGCTATTTGTATGCATAACCATAACACTTACCTCAATGAAATTCAAGGTTCTTTTCTGTCTAAGTTAACTTGTAAAAAAAATTGAGTTTAGTCAATTTGTAGGAGAGAGGACGCCATACATCAAAGATGACTAAAGAAGAGGAAGATGAAGAATACCTCGAAGAGGAAGAAGATGCCCTTGCTAGTGCAGGGGGAACACATTTAGTTTCACAACCTTCATGTGAGCCCTTTGCTGACTATTTGTTACTACCTTGACATATGCTATTTCCTTGCTTTAATAACTACCTCAAGTTGACGGAAGAATTACTTGTTAAATAGATGTTTTTCTTTGTTGCCATAAAATTATTTCAACGCTATTTATAAAGCAAACTGAACCTAGGTAAATTGAGTCTTGCACTGGCTTTGAAAGTGAATAAGTGATTCGGGTGAGGTGCAAACTAAAACAATATTATTAAGTATACTGATTCGGGTGAGGTGCAAATTGAACCAACATTATCCCATAAGGCCATAACTGATTTTTATATTTAAGTTCTATAACTAAGATGACGTGGAACCCTAAAATGAATGCTAACCTATTTTGCCCAATAACTACTACTCAAGAAATGGCATGGTGTGTTTGCCTTTGTTGGGAGTGGCTATAGTAACAATCTGACCGGCGTTTCCTATGGATGAATTTTGGTCGTGGAGTAGATCTGTGCACTGATGTGTGGTTGTTGTAGGCTCTTAACCCCTCTGATCCCGGTGCGTGGTGGATTAGACTCTGATGGGGAAGTCTCTAGCGAGGTGGATCAAGTTCGTGCTCTTTAGGAAGAAGTCGTCGTCCAGGTCCAGCTCCACCAAGGCCAAGAATTTATCGATAAGAATGCTGTTATGATTTGTAATTTACTTTCAATGATCAAACAAGCTCTGTATAAAGACAAAAAAAGAAACTTCAGTGATCGACTGAGTATGCTTGCAGAGGCTGCATGCGAATCCGCAGCTCTATTCAGTCTTATTTTTTGTCATCCTTTACATGAAATATTTTGTGGTTTACTTTCATCTGCAGTATCATCGAACTTTTTGCAATTTAATACTTTTATTAAACTTTCAGTTTGTATTTTTTATTGGGAGTTTATAGACCTGTTGATATAGTAATTGACAAATTATCAAAATATGTTGTAGGGAAGAGGTGCTGGAAGCAAGGATCAGAGTGCTTGAAGTGTGTGAAAAAATGATTATTCGGAGGCATGCTAGCCGTTGGCGTAACACCCAGCTGATGGAGAGATTTTAGTTTGCTAGATGAGTCTTTAGACTTTGCATGTAATAGAACTGAAAGATCACTTCAGAATTTAGAAAACATGTATGCTATTATTTTTATATGTTCATCACACAAATTGTGTTCCAAAACAATATATGTTGGAATTCAAAGTCAAAGATTGATCTCTTTCTTTTAGTAATCAAATTTCATATATTCTGAGCTACATATTATTCAAGTTGTCTTGCAATGTGCATCATAATCAGTTTATTATTTGTTTCATTAGCATATATTTGTATACATGATTTTTTTTAAACTGCACATAGGGAATAACATCAGACAATTTGTCGGTATGTAGACTTTTAGCGACACACAAGCCGTTGACACAAGAATATGTTGGCAAAAATTTGTCCGACGGCAAAGATATGTCTGTCGGCAATAACATAAACATTGCCGACACATAGTCTGTCGGTAGATCTATGTCTGCCGGTAAAGGTTATTGCCGACAAGACCTTCGCCGACACACATTATCTATCGGCAAAGCTCTTTACCGACGGACTGTGCGACGCTATTCAGGTGTTTTACCATCAGACAATTCGTTGGCAATATTGTGTCATGGTGTAGTGATTACCTGTTTACCGGGGCGAGCCAGATGGGACGCCGGTCCTGTTACCCGTAGCATGAGCTAGCTAGGGATAGGGTAATGATGGCCCCCCCTGTGACGTGGTCGGTCCGAGCCCCTGGTTGGGCGAGGCGGAGGCTCCTCTGAGGTCGGGGTCGAGTCGGTTTTCCGAGGTCGAGGTCGTGTCCGAGCCCCGGGTCGGGCGAGGCGGAGTTCGTCGTCTTCCGGGGCCGAGCCCGAGTCCGAGCCCTAGGGTCGGGCGAGGCGGAGTTCGTCGTCTTCCGGGGCTGAGTCCCGAGTCTGAGCCCTGGGGTCGGGCGAAGCGGAGTTCGTCGTCTTACGGGGCCGAGCCCGAGTCCGAGCCCTGGGGTCGGGCGAAGCGGAGTTCGTCGTCTTCCGGGGCCGAGTCCGAGTCCGAGCCCTGGGGTCAGGCGAGGCGGAGTTTCCTATGGCGCCCGGGGCCGGACTTGGCTGCTGTCAGCCTCACTCTGTCGAGTGGCACAGCAGTCGGAGCGACGCAGGCGGCGCTGTCTTCTTGTCAGGCCGGTCAGTGGAGCGGCGAAGTGACTGCGGTCACTTTCGGCTCTGTCGACTGAAGGGCGTGTGACAGGATAAGATGTCAGGTCATTCTTGCATTAAATGCTCCTGTGATTCGGTCGGTTGGTGTGGCGATCTGGCCAAGGTTGCTTCTTGGCGAAGACTGGGTCTCGGGCGAGCCGAAGGTGTGTACGCCGCTTGAGGGGGTCCTTGGGCGAGACGTGGATCTTTCGAGGTCGGCTGCCCTTGCTCGAGGCTGGGCTCGGGCGAGGCGAGGTCATGTCCCTTGAGTGGACCGAGCATTGGCTTAATCGCACCCATCAGGCCTTTGCAGCTTAGTGCTGATGGGGGTTACCAGCTGAGATTAGGAGTCTTGAGGGTACCCCTAATTATGGTCACCGACAGTATGATTGAAGGATGTGAACACAAGGTTGAATTGTCCTTTATGACTCGGGTTGATGATGAGTGATTGTCAATGAGTAGCACTCTGGCAGCAAAATTTGATTGACTGCCATTCACCCCTCTGATCGTCTCATGGTCATGGGTCAGTTAAAGGAAAAACAAAGTCCTAAACTATTCCAAATGTCTCTCAACTCTAAACGATACTTAGACTAGTACATACTTAACCTTGTCTTCCATTCTTTTAGAATCGAATGGAAATCCATAATCAAAGGCATAAAAATCATAGATTGCCCAAAACACTCTCTGTCATTATGACCTAACTTCAATTTATCGCGCGAAACACGTATTAGTCATAATAATTTTACATTACGATTAATCACCAAAACTATTGAGTGTCTAGATACTTTCATTAGAGGGATAATATTTCTATAAAACTATTTCAAAGGTCGTCAAAATAAAAACCGTTTCTGGAAGGAAAAAAATCATGAAACCTCAAAAAAAATCTATAGCAGTACGAGTAGTGGTGAACAATGACAAGAGGTTAAGGGCATATCTGTAAATACAGATCGCTAGCAACGTGTCCTTCATTCCCTTATCCTTGATTAATTTTTCAAAAAAGGCCTTATTTTATTTCGTAGTTCAAATTTAAAAAACATAAAAGGTTCAATCCATACACTCGATCAAAGCAGACAAGCCAAATTTAGATTAACTTATATATTTCAAAGTATCAAATCACAAAACGTGGCTTTAAGGTCAAAATCTAGCCATCATGAGTGTCACTTATAATCATTCTACCCCTCCATTATTCATACAAAAAGAAAAAGGATAAATTATACAAATTTTAATCAGCAATTAATTTAGGGCACAAAAGTATATAACTTATATCATTTAAAATGCCGCTAATGTGATATTGATTTTTCAATAATCAACAATATCTTATAATAAAAAATTATGGTTAAATTTAATTTTATTATTTTTCTATGGTCAGATGTATTTATCATAAAGAATTATAGATGTATTTATTACTTTTGAACGGAAGGAGTACTTACTACTGTAAAAACTTGGCCATCAAATAATAGAATAACTTAACAACGAGCATCTTCAACATATTCTAAAAATAAATTTCCTTATACCTGAGTATTGGGAGCTTCTTAAAAGTCTTAGAGCAACTCCAGTAGTTCTCTAATAGACTTCCTAAATCAATAATTTAAGTAGTTAACACAAAAACTCATCTCCAACAGTTCTCTAAATGAACTTTCTAAATTTAACAACTTCTCATCTAACCTCATTTCCTCTCTACATTTGTCAACCATTTAGCAACTCCTTAAACAAAAATATTAACTGCATTATGACTTTATTTTTTATGTGGATAGATACAAAACAAAACTACAACCTATATTTAGAGAACTATTGGAGAACTCACATTTTTTTACTCCCAAAGTTATTTAGCAACTTCTTAAATCTGTGATTTAGAGAGTTAAAATTTACATAACTATTGGAGTTGCTCTACCAAAAATAAAGTCCTTACTCCAATAACTCCTTTTATTTTGTCTAAAATACTATGAGTAGTTTAATATTTCATTTTAGACTCATTTGGTTTAAGGGACTAATCTATTTTAGTCACATTTAGTCCCTAAATTGCCAAACGATGAGGCTAAAACTGAGACTAAACTGTTTTAGTCTCTAGTCCCTCAAGGGGTGACTAAAAGGGACTAAACCATATAAATTCCACTTTTGCCTCTGTTTATTTCGGTTGTACTAATGGCGGGAGAATGCTGAGAAGTATTTTAGTACTCTTATAATTTATTTAATGTGTTTTGAATAGTTTTAGTTCCTAGAACCAAACAGAGTAAGGACTAAACTTTAGTCTCCTAACTAAACTTTAGTCTTTGGACTAAAGGAACCAAACGGGACCTTATATGTCAAATCATCTCATACTTAGACCACGTTTGGTTCCTTTAGTCCAGGGACTAAAGTTTAGTTATGACACTAAAGTTTAGTCTCTATCATGTTTGGTTCTAGAAAATAAAACTATTCAAAACACATTAAATAAATCATAAAAGGACCAAAATACCACTTAGCATTCTCCCGCTATTAGTGCAACTGAAATAAAGGAGTGGCAAAAAGTCAAATTTATATGGTTTAGTCCATTTTAGTCACCTCTTGAGGGACTAAAGACTAAAACAGTTTAGTCCCAGTTTTAATCCAACCGTTTGATAATTTAGAGACTAAATATGACTAAATGGAGGGACTAATCTTTAGTCCCTCAAACCAAACGGGACCTTAGCCATCGTACAAAAATAAAAATAACTTTGCAGCTGGTACATCAGTAGTATGGAAATAAAAGGGGTAGACACCACACACAATAACAAAAAAAAGTGGATGGGATTGGGACATTAGCAGCAGGGAAATGAAATGATAAAGAGGCAACAGGAAATGAAAACTTGCATGCACGCGTCAAAATGAAAAAGGAGGAACGAATATTGGGGACAATCCAGGATAAAATGAGAGCGAGAGTATATTAGTAAGAACGAGCCCTAAAATGTTAAAACGAGAGCATGTAAGTTAGATTGAGTAGGAGACGTAATGGTGAAAATTTTCTAATAAGGTGACTATCCTTGTATAATTTACTTCTACCGGAACTAATAAGGTGACTATTCTTGTATAATTTCTAAGTAGAATTGGTGTAACTAATAATTCGAGTGTGCGGAACAAATTCCCTACTCGTAGGGTTGAAAACGGACGAAAAAAATCTCATCCCAATTTATACTGTTTTATATATTTGACCTGTCTATTTTTGTATTTGTGGAAAAAGGGAAACGAGACGAAAATGGAAGAGGGTCGATTCCGTCTGTTTTTGCGGGATCATTTTTTTCTGAATTCAACCGTATTTATTCCGTATTTAAGAAATCAGGTTGAGCCCAATATGTATTAGTGCACAATCTAAAGCCTCATATTTTTAAGTGATATATCTCTACTGATCCATACGTACGGATTGTGGGCGTCCACCTAGCTTCGCCGTGCCTCCGCCCTTCCACACCGCCCACGGTGCGCAGTTCCCGCTACGGCTCCTCACCCACAACGCGCCCTTCCCCACCGCCCATGGCGCGCAGTTCCCGCTATGGCTCCTCGCCCTCGACCATCTGCCTCCCCCACAACGCGCGTCTTTCCCCGCAGCGAACATGACCGCGCGCGCCCCCCAAATCCTGCCATGGTCCAGGGCTTCCGAAAGTGCGCGACCCCAAATCCCGCCATGGTCGAGCGTCGACAACACCGACCTCGCCTCAGTTCGATAGCGCCAACATCACCCCAAATCCCAACATCACCGATAGCGCCGACCTCACCCAAATCTCGGCAGCGCCGACATCGCTGACAGCACGCGGCCCCCGAATCCCGCCATCGCCTTAGATCGACGATAATCTGGCAGCCCACAACCCCGTCATCCCCGACCATGGCCCTAAACCTCGCCCCAGATCGACGCAGACCTACCATCGACGCCGATTTGGGTCCTCCTTAAAGACCATGGCGGGACGCTCCTAATCCTCGTCGTCTTTGGCTCTCCAAGGAATATTGTTGTTGCGGCATCAACATTCCAAGGTAATGTCTCTGTACTGTTTGCGATTCTAGCACTGTTGTAAACATAATTTATCAGTTCAGACAGAATGACTACGTAAACATAATGTCTCTGTGTGCTTGATTATTTCTGGATTGACTGGACTCCTTAAAGACCATGTTTTTCATACCCCGCGGAGCGATCATCCCGATTTTAATGCTTTCTGTTCTGTCTCAAGCCTTTTCCAAGCAAAACACTGATGATAACCTCAAAATTTTCTCCATTGTGGACAGCAACTATTGAGCAGCCAAGATATCAACAACAAAGAATAACCAATTTCGAATTCACATCAATCAACAATAGGTATGCACCACTGCTCTCAGGCCATTTTCTATCATCATTTTTCTCTCATTTTTATAATGGGACAACTATGAAAACTGAAAATACAAAACTGGAAATGGATTAGTTTGCTGGAATATTAAGTTAATGATTATTTTTCTGAACACACAATGTTTGTAGATTGTCTGTTTATATGAAGGTAGCAGCACTCTGCTAAAATCCTGCTGCCAGTTTTACAAATATATTCAGTTTAGTCTGTTTGCTGAAACACACCAATCTAATCCTGCTATCCAGTTTTGCTGAAATAATGTGAGCCAGTTTTGCTAGAATCCTGCTGTCCAGTTTTGCCATGTCCTTACAATTGAACTGAAATTATTAAAGTGAGATAGTGTTGTATGTGAGTTTAGTCTTATGCTCTTACTAGCTGAATGCCCGTGCGTTGCAACGGGAATATATAATACTAGTATACTACGATAACTTATATACAAAATGTGTGTTATATTGTTATGCGAAAATGTTTCATAATCAATTTGTGATCCTAGTCATACATAAATTTTGTTATTTTAATCTAGTTATTTCACCACTACATTGCAACCATCAGTATCATGCAGACTTTGATATATGCCATGATTTGTATGGTCTCATCATTAAAGAGCACGTTCCACACATGCCGGAAAAATTCCCCCGTACATCATTAGTCATCAGACACGCACCACCATATGCTCTTGCTTAAACAAAAAGGTAAGTGTGTATGTGTTTGCGAAGAGAATTAAAGGCAGGCCGACACAAAAGCTACCCTGACGGTGGCGAGGATGACGAACTGGTCACTGTTGTCGATCCTCCTCTGTGTCACCTCCGGCGCCAAGATGACGCCACAATCCTCGATATAGTAGTCATCGAACGCACGCGACATGACGAGTACCGATGACTCTTGGTTGGGCTGCCAAACGAAGTGCACCCCGGGCTCATCAGCGAGGTAGTACCCCTGGCCGTTGCACCACCGGATGCGCTATTCCACTACATACATCATGTTCGAGGACACTCACACAACGTCAGCAACGTCCATCGTCCCAGCGCACAAGAATTCATGTCCGGTCAGTAGCGACTTACGTGGCAGGTTGGGCTTCAGGTGGACGATGAGCTGGACGGCGTGATGGCATCGTCGTCGGATGCGGTGTCCAGAACAACCCGAGAGTCATCGACGTTGGCGACAACCATGAGGCCCCCCTGCTTAAAGATGGACAACACGGTGCAGCTGCTCTGGACCGCGTCCAAGCGGCGGCTTCGCGGGAGCTTGTCGTACACAGCAGCGCATGCGACCACGTAAGACTGCTTTTAGAGGTCGAACTGACAGTTGCCAAGCTTCTTCTCGTCATCGATGAGCGACGACAACGCGAGTGCCTCCTGCTCATGGAGTTTGTTCGGGGTTTGAAGTAGGAAACATGGATTCATGCTTGGCGTTGGTTTATGAAAATGACTCACAAGTCTGATCCATGGAAAAAAATATTACGAAGAAAAAATGTCACACATGCAAAAAAGGGAATTTAAGTATAATGCATTATTCAAACAAAAGAAATAGCATTCAAAGCTCTTCTTTAAATAATATTACCTTCATCCAAAAATATAATTCAAGAATCTCGGTGATACTTATCTACTACTACGCATTGTGCAATGGTAGCAAGTGAGCTTAGAGAGAGATGTAGTAGATGTGTTTCCTGTCATAGATGTAGACATAAACACATATAGGTGGGTGTCCGTGCGTTGCAACAGAAACATTTAATATCATGATAACTTATGAACAAATGTGTGTTATACTGTTATGTGAAAATGTTTCGTAATTAATTTGTGATCCTAGCCATACATAAATTTTGTTATTTCAATCTAACTATTTCATCACTACATTGCAACCAACAGTACCGTGCAGACTTCTATACATGATAGCTGAATGCCCGTGTGTTGCAACGGAAATATATAATACCAGTATACTACGATAACTTATATACAAAATATGTGTTATACTGTTATGAGAAAATGTTTCATAATCAATTTGTGATTCTGGCCATACATAAATTTTGTTATTTATAATCTATCTGTTTCATCACTACATTGCAACCATCAGTATCATGCAGACTTCGATATATGTCACGATTTGCATGGTCTCATTATTGGAGAGCACGTTTCACACATACCGGAAGAAATTCCCTCGTACATCGTTAGTCATCGGACACGTACCACCATACGCTTTTGCTTAAACAAAAAGGTAAGTGTGAGTTTGCAAGACTAATGGTCAAACATCGTATAACCATAAAGTTAGAATACTATATTAATATATTAAATAAATTAATCCAATAGACATAGATTAACCCAATTAACATAGGATAAATAAATATCTAATTATAAAAGTATGAAACATGATATAATCAATGTTGTTACTGTGTAGTAAATATTCATACGAGACTAACACAACTGGAACGGTTCAATTTGGAATTAAAATGGGGAAGTTACGAATTTCCAAAGTTTCTATGTATTTGATATAGGATTAATTAGGAAATCAATTTTATTGTTGTTTTCATGACAAAACAGAGGTATTATGTGATAAAAATAATATTATAGAATTATAGAAATTGGAATGAACTCATTTGGATTTAATATAAAATTTCCATGAATTAAATGGGTTTCTGCAATTATTTTTAAACTAAAAATCAATTTCTAAACTCCTTTTCCCTATTTTCTTTATTTCATGGACTGCATCCCAAATTCCAGAAAGATCAGGGGCTAAGCTATAAATGTTTTTCTAGACTCAGTGAACATACAGAGTGGACGACGGGTTAAACACAAAAGACGTCTTAGTTGAAGCTGTACACAATTCAACATGAGTCATGTTGGCTAGAGGGTGGAAGGCTAGGTATTCTGCTCAATAGATCCAAGGTTCGATTCCTGAGCAGCCACGGTTTGATTTTTTTTCTGCGCGCGGAACGGGGGAGGGTAGAACGGCAGACTACTATTGCTTACTTAATAAGTAGTAGAGATATCTGATTGTCTGTTCTGATGAAGACCACTCTTGTATCTATGTGATATATGATACAATACTATAGTCTTGTTTTTTAAATGGTAGTTACATGAAGACGACATCTCTAATATTGTTCTTACTTCACTTTTTTGTAATATTCAGTAAACTGTTTGTTTCGTATTTCAAAGAACATGTTTATTAACACCCGAATCCCATTTTCTTAATAGACACATGTCTTCCATCTGGCGCTTTATGTCGTCTTCTATTTTCAATTGATAGTGTCAAATCCTATTATTTTAGATGAGGCTGATAACTATTAATTATAGTAGTAGATATTTGTGTGGTGTTCACCTGTATCTTGTCTATGTCTAAATTTTGCGCATCCACCATTTATCATTAAATAATTCATACCTTTAGTTCTTTCTTACACTTATCATATGGTCATCCATATCACCTTATAATTTTAGCTGTGTCTCCATCTATATACAGAGAACACCATCGAAAGGATTCTGAATCTCTACCAGGGATCTCTAGAAACAACTCATCGATAGGTAACAAAAATCTTTTTGGTTCTTCCTCAATTTTGTATTTTTTGTTCATTTTGGCACATGCACGCTTATTCTTTTTACCTTATCAATAGACTAGGTGAGTGATCGTGCGTTAAAACGGGGACCTATAATACCACGATAACTTATGTATAAATAGGTTTATGCTCGTGCGATGCTACGAGGAAACACATGGAATCGTTATCTATGTGGTACCGCAAATCAAACAAAGCATAAAATTTATACACGTGACACGACACCGTAAATCAAACAACATATCATAACATGAGACTTCTCGACCTAAATTAGATATATATAAATTTTACATGATCTTAAACAACACAGTGTTTCAATCCACTCATCATAACCACTACAAAAATTAAAAATAACCACAACAACTTTCATCAAAAGATAGATACAAGTAGACTTGCCGGTGGGTACCCAACACTCGTATCATAACCACTACATTTGAGTAGAATATGGAATACAAAAGATTATACATTCATATTTAAAATAGACGTAAATATGGGATACAAATATATGATACATCCATTCAATTAATTTTTATGCACCACGATGTATATTTTCTATTGATGTGGCCATTTACTTGACCAATGTCGTATTGACAGGCCACATATGCCCGTTTGCTTTACCACCGCAGTTGGCAATAGTTATCTAAACATGTCACGTAAAAATAACAACAAGCTCTAGCTAGATAGTATAAATTTGGTAAGAAAAAGACGTAAATGAAGCTCAAATCGAATATCATGATAGCATGCACTAGGATTTTTTCTCAGAGAGAATAATCCTTGCTAAAAAAGAGAGAGAACAGAACACACATGGAGACATGTATAGCATTTTGACCAAATTAGTGCGTCAGAAAATAAAATTATTAGGATGGGGCCAGTGTGATTTTTCATACTGATAAATGATTGCTCTTAATTGGTGCCTCTCAGTCTAGAAATGACAGATGGTAAAAACACACTATGAAAGAAACCAATATTTGTGGTAGATGAGCAGTTGTTTTATGTTTCTCGATCAGAAGGGTTTACAATTTTCTAGTGCTTGAGATGGTAGCATCCACTAATAATGCATCATCTTACAATGTAATTGGACGACAACAAAATAATTTGAAACTACCAATGTTTGACACACCTTGTAAGCACGACAGTTGGGTTGCATTGCTCAACAAAAATTAAATGATCATCTATCACCATTCTATTTTCAACTTATACAACAAGTCGACATCATTGGAAAAAATAAAGGCGCAATGCTTTTACATATTTGAAAAATAGATGGTTGATAATTGATACTTACCTTCGTTTTTCCTATGCCAACACCATGAACCCAAGCTGGAACACATGAAGGTGAGTTGGGAGCCACAGTGTTGCCTTACCCGCCTTGGCCTGCCGCTCTCCCCTTTGTGCCCTTACCACCGAGCCGCTACTGATCCTAGTTAATACAATGTATAAAAATCAAATGGAGGTTAGAGCATATATCTTGAAATTAATAGGATTTGTAAAACAATAACCATAGTTGGATAATTCATAACATGGGAAATATTTTCCACGCTTCCCCACCACGAGTACTTTAGATGATGCTCCTCAACGCACGAGCGTACCACAACGTCAGCTCCGGTGGCACAGAGCACGGTGCGACCGTTGGCGCTGGTAACAGCCTGATCCGCCAAAGCAGCTCCTCACCGGCTTCCTCACCAACGGTAATTGGTGGCCTCTGCCTTGTCTTGTAGTACTGCTACCGAAATACAACATGCTGATCATAGAGAAGGAAGAGATTCATTGAAAAACTAAGCCACAGAACTGCACATGTTAAAAACAATCCATTAATAAGATATCTATCAATCAGCTATTCACCCAATACAACAATTCATGAACTATTAAGTCAACCTATTCTAAGGGCAAACAACAATTAAACCTTAAATTGAATGAATATACCTCAGTCGCATCCTTCTTAGCGTCAGGCACCTTCTTTTTCCTACCGATGTCCACTCCATAGTGAGTGAGGTACCACTGCTTGAATGGTGCAGCATCAACTTGTACAATGGCGCTCTTCACAAGAGTCTGAGTCCTCACAAGCTCATTGTTTGATGCATTATAGACCACATAAGCAAGGGAGACAAGGTCAAATGAATCTGAAGACAGCCCGATCGCTTCACCATTGGCATGAACCCAGCAAATAGGCTTTGGCCGTGACAGTTTTTCTTCCTTTTGTGCCTCCACAACAAGAAAGTACGGTGATAGGTCGAGCCCTTGCATCATTCAGAAACACTACTACAGTTTACTCTTTTGGTGAACATTGGTTGCTTGTGAATGATCCATGCACAGAAGGAGATTTCGGGGCTTACAACAGCTTGAGCTGATGGGAACTTCTCGGTGAGGTATCTGGTGCTTACTCCAATAGAGCAGCCAATGTCCAAGATGTCGTTTACCTGAGAGTTCCTCGAGTACTTCAGATGATGCTACTCAATTACATTCAGCCATTTGCTGCGGACTTACAACAGCCAGTTTCCATTATGAGCAAGTTTACATACGAGTTGAATATTTTTAGAAGCCCATCCATCGCGGAACCACCTATCTGTAAGCTAACCAGTGGTCCAACATCCTCAAAGAAATCCTGCATTTCAATGTTACATTGAAATATAATAAGCAAATAATGTATTGAGTCCCAGAGCAAAATGGAAATAAATTATACATGTTGCATAAAAATGCACAAAACTAAGAGTGTCTAAAAAATGGCATATGCATATTGAATTCCGCACCTCACATAATTAAAGAAAATGTGGGTAAAGAAAAAAGGAAACCTAAAAGTTTTTTTTAAAAAAAGTAGATACTCCCTCCTGTTTTGCATGTATGATGTTAGTACAAGCTAGTTAGTTCAAAAACACATCGTATATTGGAAAATCGAGATAGTAATAGCAGAGAGGCTACAATTATTTTCTTATTAATTCAATGATGATAAGCAGATATTGCATGTTGGAGAAATAAGAGGCTGCAGTTACAATTGCTGGAATCATTTTTCATTTGTTCAAGCAATAACATTACCTGAACCATTGAATTGAAACGGTGAGCACTGCTTGAGAGCTTCAGCTGGAGTGCCAGATTACCAGATGATCTAGCCAGTGGACGTATACCCGTTGGAGGATATGTGAGTATCCAGTCATCAGCTGCATCTAAAGCAGCAGTACTCTCTTCATTTCTCCTCAAATTGGAATCTAATGCTTGCTCAACAGAGGGTCTGAATTGCTTCATCAGAACTGACGAAAGTGATAGACCACGAGCTTCCAGCAAGTCCGAATAACCAATCGCTATCTTAACACATTCTGCAGCAGTTCTTAATCCCCCACCAGCAGCACGAGAGGCTAAAGTATGCCTCTTTACAAGAAGCGAAAATGACATTGCCTGCTTAGTAGCCCAAAATTTCAGGGCTTACAACAGCTTGAGAGATTTCAAAATTTATTTGATCTATTCATGCAAATACACAAAACTCTGAACTCTAAACTTAAGATTAGTACCATCTATGTACCATGGTACCAAATTGGATTAGATTTGGATTTTGTATCCATGCAAGAATTTTAACAATGAGACCCATAAGTTAAGAAATCGTTTTCCTTGTGGGCCATGAACCAGCCTAACAACTGAGCTTTATTCATTGACTGGTCGACCATATAGTTTGGTTGAGTGGACAATGACACCATGCCCTGCTGAATAGAAAAGGAGGAAGGTTGCTTCTCTAGAAGGCAATTTGGACTTAACAACCCCTTCAATCAAGCCTATGTATGGTGCCAAATTGAACCGACAGTGGTCCACATTCAAGGTTGCATTGCAAGGAACTAATCAACCAAAGTCCACAGCGAACCATCATTGCTCGTACCATATAGAAGAAGGGGAAAAGGAAATATAATTGTAGCAGCTTTCGGTCACCTGAGGTGAGGAGGAGAAATCGTCATGAAGAAGATGGACGTTCGGGCAGGATCGATGTTGTCATTGAGCCAATCAGACCATGTCTTGAACACATGGCCATACACCTCAATCCTGGGAACCTCATCGTTGTCAGACCAGTACCTCGAATTGGGTCTCCTGCAAAAATGGATCCAGCGATTTCAGAACACGATCCCATCGCTTGTTTACAGAAAAGACGCAGAGAAAGAAGTTACGCATTCCCAGTCAAGGAGTCAGATGTAGGTGCTGACCTGACTTTGATGTCGATGTTGTTCATCCACCAGATGTAGGTGTTGAAGATGAGGTAGTCAACATCCTTCCAGTTCTTGGCGTGCGCCTCGATCCGCTCAGGACTGACGATCCGTTCCTTGGTACTATGGAAGTTGGGGTTGTCAGAGTTGGACTCGACGAGGAAGGGCGCCCAGTAGAACTCGAGTGTGGCGCGGTACTCCTTGGCGTAGAAGGTGTTGAAGGAACCCTGCTTGACGATCTTCTTCCTGCCCTTGGACACAAAGGAACGCAGCGAAGCACTCGGATCTAGCAAGTTATGTTGGCGCTACTGGAATCTGATCGGGAAGTGACTGGTAGAGATCCAGGCGATGGTAAGGTCAGGACTGTCCCCCTGCGTGTCCAGGCGACGACGCCATGGATTTGAACGATGTGAGAGTGAAAGGGGTACTCGAATCCAGATCCACCGAGGGAAGAGGAGGAGTGGATCGGGGTGGGCTCACCTGTGCTTGCGCTGAATGCGAAACCTAAAGGAGGAATTAGGGATTAGAGATGGAGCACGCTGGCGGAGCGAATGGTCACTGCCGATGACGAGGGCCACCAGCAGCTCTCCCTCGTTCGCGGCTTCGCGCGCGGGCTTCGAATGGCAGTAGAGGGAGTCAAGATGGGCCGACGGCGAGCAGGAGGGCGCGGACCTCGTGCGATGGGGGAGACGAAGACAAATGGGAGTAGATCTCGAAGGGGTTGGTTGTGGAGAGGGTAGACGACCGCGGGCCGAGGAGGTGGCGGACCTTCCATGGACGTCGTGACGCCTGCCCGAAGTACCAAGTGAATCGCGGTACCATGGCATTGATTGCAGCGGCGATGGGGAGGAGGGTGGGGATCCGCGGGCGTTGAAGGCAGAACCGTGCACCTCTACTGTGGACGCCTACAGTAGAGGCTTAAGGAGTAGTAGAGATATATCTCTACTATATAAATTTGTTCAAAATATATGCTTGCTATAATTTTCTTCATATAACTTTGTTCCATGTTTATAATATTAATATTAACAAGCATATATTGATTAAAATTGTAGTCAAATTATAAATTAACTTCACTTAGGTTAAGCAATAACATATTGCCAAAATGATGTGTGTTGGGGGTATTGATTGGGGTATAAAGTTAATATGTGCTTCTACTATAAAGAAGTCCATGCTAATGTATAAAATAGATAGATGGAAGGATTAGATGGTAGTATGCTTTTTGTAGTATGCACTTACATCCGTCGCCATTTCACTCTCGCTTTCACCTGCTAGATGTAAGGATTTTATCAAGTAAATACCATTGTGTCATTTCCACTATGTTCATCTTTTAGGCATAATCATGTTTGATACAATCATACAATACTGGTATTATACAACCTCATCACAATCTAAATTGATAAAACAAACTGATGAAAGTATCTCTGCATAAAAAGATGTTTTTTGACTTGCACAACATCTCTTTGCTGTTGATGCAAGATATTGACGGGAAGATCTAGGAAGGAAGCAAATCTGATAGCTTCCGAGCCAACTGTAGTTGATATTTATGGTACTTGTTCTAGATATTAAAACAAGACCTAAATAAGTAACATATAATTTAGTAAAATGTATTGCCATTATGGCTTTGTGTGGATCTTGGTTTGAGTTCATACTTCGATGCCATCAGGGAACTATGCGGTTGTGGCTGGAAAGCCTTAAATTTATGTAGAATGTGCAATAGCTACTTTAACCTATATGAAATGTGATGGTGGTGTTGTAATTTTTGCATGAATATTTGGCTTATTCTGGACTATTTTTTCATGCGAATAGTTCCTAACTTATGTTTGTTCCATCTATGCAGAAATAAAACCAAGATAGTTCTTCTTGACTTGTTGCAGAACTCACCGTACTCAAGATCAAAGTTGCAGGTAGACACGATCGAGAACACCGTGACCAATATTGCTTCCCAAATAAATGGCGAAGACCGTGGTGGCAAATGGAAGAAGATGCTTGTTGAGATGGTGAAAGTCAACATGGAGCAAAGCCGGAGGCATGTGTGACAATTGGGGTTGGGAGGAAATGACAAATAATATCAGGCACATCATCACCCCTTAAGGGAATGAGAACAACAACATAAGTGGGACAATACCTCCTGAACTGGAGAACCTGACTAACCTGGTCAGTTGTATATTGCCCTTTTTTGTTAGAGAATAAAGATATCCAAATAACCTGAAATACACTGTATCTACTTTATTATTTGGTTTTTATAATGAAAACTTACCTTTTCTTTATTGGTTTTATTGTGGCTGCAGTATGAGGTAGTGTGGGCTCTCTCAAACATTGTCTTTAATTTGCATAGGACACCATTGCCGGTTGTAAATATTGGTGTCGTCCCTATCGTGGAGAAGCTTCTCACTTCACCAAATGAATATACTCGTAAACAAGCATGTTTGGAACAAATTATCACTATTTGAACCGCGCACACATTTCATGGTATTAGTGGGAATTTGTGAGATATTGGTGTTGATGATATATATGTCATTTGTTTTAATGTAATCGCCATGCACTAACATTTATTGAGTAATTTGTACGTCGTCGCAACGCACGGGCATGTACCTAGTTATAGCATAAGTGATCATTTTAGCCACCGGCTCTCCTCAATGACAAGTGGTCTAAAGGCTTAAATAGCATCGACCGTAGCTAAATGTACACCATTAGCAAGCAAACAACAATAAAATATTGTCTTTCTATATCTATTTGTTTTATGTTATTGTCCTACTAGTCAGTCTCAATATCATGTGTGCTTGTATTAAATTATGAGTTCCCGCTTAATATTTCCGCTACCGTTCGTTTTCGTACACCCGTTTATCACGCTCCTGTTTCCTTTCCGACTATTCCGGACCCAATCCCGTTTACGGTGATAAAATGCGGGAACGGAAATGGGAGAGAGGTTTTTCCGTTCGTTACAACACATTTAGGTAGTGTTTGGTTCCGGAGTCAGTTAGAATGGACCGGCTCCATGTCAGGGAGCGACTCTGTTCGAGAGATTTTAGAAAGTCGGATGGTTCAATATTTAAGCATAATTTTTTTTTCTTTTTGGAGTCACTTTGTGCTACATGGAAACAATCCAAATAACAACAAATTAAGAGCGGAGCGGCTCCGTTTCATAATACTCCCACAATACTCCAGTACCAAACATTACCTTAATCTACTTGTAGAATCTCTCTACAACGTCTAGTTTTTTTATCATAGCATGCTTACAAAAATTGAGGTAAGATGGAGATTCACCTGTGCATGATACACCAAATCTGATCGGATCCCACATGGCAGCATCATATCAGTCCTTTCTGAACCGGCAGCGGAAAATCGGAAAATACTGTCACGCGAAAACCAAAGATAGGAATAAGGTGACATGGGGAAAACCTGGGTCTGAGCCCGAAGCACCATTTATTTCGTTCGATTATTTGCGTAGATGTTTGGACTCAGAGAACACGCTGGTAATTAGGACCGAGAAGAGCTCATATCCCAGAAACCAATTTCCAGCTCGAGTACCCGGACGAAGGCCTCTTCAGCACTCTGGACAGCATCAGCCGGTGCGTTAGCCAAGCAGCGATCCACGATGCTCTGCAGAGACTGGCAGTACTGTCTGAACCCGGCGCTGCCCCATCTCTGGCAGGTGCCCAGGAGCTCCGGCGGCGTCTTGTTGCCGTCTTGTATGCAGAAACCAAAGCTGTCCTGGTACACGGTTTCGATCGTCCAGAAGGTAGTTACAGCAACAGCATAGCTAATCTCTGGCTCAGTAAGGCTCCGGAGAAACCTGGCAACAAGGTCATTGCCGGTTATAGATCTTCAGTCATGCTCATGCTACCGTGTGGGAACTTTTCGAATGTACGGACGAGACGAACCTGTGGTACTCTAGATTGGCTTTTAAGGGGGAAACACTTGCTAGATCGATGCCCCATATGGTAGCTTCGTTCTTGAACCAAGAGATCTCGTCGCTGATAGACGCTACTCCACCCAGGATGATTTCCATGTCCGAGCTGTCTTCTTGCTTGCAGCATTTGAGCAGTACACTTGCTATGAATGCAACAAATTCCCTTACAAACAGATAGTCCTGGCTCTGCATATGACGAAGAAACGAGTCTGTTTATTTTGTTTCCCCACTCATGGTACTCATAACCAAAATGAAATTTATTTAAGAAAATCATGGAAAGAAAATTAGCCAGCACATATTGATCATTGTATAGACATCTGTAATTATGACCAACCAAAATGCTTTCAACTAGAAAAAGAACCCAAGATCATATAGAGTAACTATTTTTTTTAAAAAAAATACAGAATACTATGCTCCACTAGGAGTTGAGTTCTTTTTTGCACAGTTCTCTGAACAAGATCCTTCATCACCTTATACTATCATAATCGGACAGTGTCAACTAAGAGCCAATTCTATTCTGGAGTTATTTTTGTCAACCAGAAGCAACAGCAGAATAACCACATTCAGACATTCAGAGTGACTAGTCCACTGGAAACACAAGATCTTCACACACGCAGTATCAGTCTATGCCTATAAAGATCCTTTGCCTTCACGCTTTCAGGTTCAATTTTAAATTCACAGTTCTCCCAGAAACACCTCTGACTCGAATCACGCAACTAGTCACTCAATTTCATAGCCGTCCACACTATTTTTGTTAACTTGGTAGCAACTCCAAGACTTCTTGGTAGTATTTAGATTGATGTACAGATCTCGACGCCCCGACCCCACGAACCAAGAATCAGATATGATAAGGTCAAAGCTTAGCCACTTCAATTTTCTGCAGTTGAAGGTGTTACACGACGAGAACATCACTGCATCAGTTGTTGGGGGAAATAGAGGGACTGAGACTGACCAGCCAGCGCTTGAAGGCAGACATGTCGACGGTACCGTCGCGGATGGAGACGGTGAACGGGTGCCGGGTGGCCCGCTCGTACATCTGCCGGTGCTTCTCCATCCAGGCCGCCGTCGTGGCCGTATCGACCCCGCTGCCGTCCATCGCCGCTCTGCGATTGCTGAACCGGTGCTCTCAAGGTTTAACCAACGAAGCAATGACCATTGACCACAGGCAAAACTGCAGCCGAGCCCTTTTAGATATCCACACTTTATCTTGCAGTCCTCCAACTCAAGTACAAAAGGCCGCTGAAAAGTTGTATAATACAACCCTGAACCTAATATAAATATAGTTAAAAAGCAATATATATGAAAAGTTGTACAGAAACATATTCTACGCTAAGAGCCGTTTCTTAATTTTTTTATTTACTATTGCTCACTTACTTTTGATTGTATATGTTATTAAAAATAAGACACACAAGTATTAAAATGTAAGTGACAAAGAAGGTATAACAATGTATATAAATGACAATGTTTTACATTAATAACAAACTAGTCGGTTGTTCGTGCGTTGCGACCGCTCACAACAATACCCACGTAAACTATCAACCAAAAAGATTTCAAATTTTTTATTGATTGTCTCCGCTCTCCGCATAATATTTTTTGATTTGAATAACTGATGTTGTAGTTTACTCCATCTAATATATCTTGGTACAACACGGCCAATGAAGGAAGCGACAAGAAGAGAGTTCACAACGACTGACTGAACGAACAGAGATTATAGAATGACATAATTGCACAGACCAAATAAGAGGAAGTTTGCGAGTTCAAGTTTCTAAAATAAGTCACATGAACTTAAACTTATAAAAAAAGATAGATCAAAATATGGAGTGGTTGCTAAAGTCAGGCATTAATAAAAACTAGATGTGCTCCATACAAATTATGGTACTTCATAGCAATTACTAACATTTAAAACCAACAAATAACATTTCCTTTTATTGTTAGTGTGACAAATCATTGTTGCTCCATCCAATTTAGTAACCTCAAACACCATAGAGTCCATTGTGCCAATGTGGTCTCAGAAACGACCTAATGCTTGCAAGAGCCAAGAACACAAGGGACAAGCACCTTGTGGTAGTGCCCGCATGGATCTCCAAATCCTAACACATATTTTGCAGGATCCATAAGCCATCATCAGAAGAACACAAACCATGTGCAGACAATAAATAAAGTATTAACACACCCAAATTATGTTCAGACCTTAGCACAACAAAAAACTAACACCCAAAACAACAGAGGAACAACACAATAATTTTTGCAATGACAGAAGGATGGGTGACAGGCAGGGGTGGATTCAAGCCTGTGGCCACTAGGGCCTAGGCCCTACTCTTGGGCCGACTAATTGTGTAATAGCAACCCAAAAAATATGAATTGTAACAGCGAACAGCCCAACTAGTTCAGTTTAGGGTTTGGGACTTTGGAGCTTGGGGCGGCGGTCGTCGGGCTGTGCCTGTGTGGCAGCTGCGGGTCGCCTTCACTGCTCCGCTCGACTGCTCGCGTCCAAGTCCCAACTAGTTCCGCCGCCAGCGCAGCAAGCAGCGCAGGCGTGCAGCAACCAGCAAGAATGCAAGCTGCGCAGCAGCGTAGGGGCCACACGCAGCGCGGCAAGCAAGAAAGCAAGCAAAGCAAGCAAGCAAGCAAGCAACCGAGCAGGCAAGCCGCGTAGCTGCATAGGGGGCGGCCGGCCGGGCAGGCAAGCAGGCGCAGCGGCGCAGCAAGCAGGAGCAGCGCAGGAAGCAGAGCAACGCAGCAAGCAAGCAGAGCAAATACCAAAGACAAGTAAGAGTGGTATATTTAGTTCAAACAATTCTATACTTTATAGTTTGTTTTCTTTGATTACTTATGTAATAACGTAATGTCATTCAATTTCAGGAAATGTTTATATTGTTGATGAAATCAACCTAAGTAAATGATGAATTGGTCATTGAGACAAAGATATATCATTTTCTTAATTAGGTAACTGAAAGGGAAATAGGGTCAAACCTTTCCCTATAAATGATTTTGGTGGTTGAATGCCCAACACAAATATTGAACTAACTAGTTTACTCTAGATTATGTATTCTACAAGTGCATAAAGGTTCAACACAAACCAATAAAAAGATCAAGTTAGGGTTCAAAAGGAAGGAGCAAAAGAAACCGAAGAGAACCCTGGTCTAGCGCACCGGACTGTCCGGTGTGCCACCGGACAGTGTCCGGTGCACCACCGGATAGTGTCCGGTGTACCAGGAGCCGTATAGTCTGAACTCTTCACCTTCGGGTTTCTCAGGCGCCGCTCCGCTATAATTCACCGAACTGTCCGGTGCACCGGCGGAGCAACGACTACTTCACACAACGGTCGCCTACAAAAGCTGAAATCCAGATGAACAGTGTGCAAACAGTGCGCGGCAGAGCAGCGCAGCCGTTAGAGGCACACCGGATAGTGCACAGTACCTGTCCGATGCGGCACCGGACTGTCTAGTGCCGCATGAAGACAAAACTCCAACGGTCGAAACCGCCAGAACCCTAACGGTTTGGTGACGTGGCTGGCGCACCAGACAGCGTCCGGTGGCGCATCGGACTGTCCGGTGCGCTCATCGACAGCAGCCTTCCCAACGGTTGAATTGGTGGTTGAGGGCTATAAATACCCCCCAACCACCACCACTCCAACCATCCAAGCATTCACAACAGTGCATTCAATACAAGAGCAAAGTACAACACTCCAAGACACAAATCAAAGCCTCCGATCCAATCAAAGTCCCCAAATCAATTCTAGTGCTCTAAGACTTGTGAGAGGATCGCTTGTGTTTTTTTGTTGCTCTTGTTGCTTGGTTGGCTTTCTCCTTCCTCTTTCTTGTTCTCAAGCAATTTGTAATCAAAGCAAGAGACACCAAGTGTGTGGTGATCCTTGTGGGGTCTAAGTGACCCGTTTGATTAAGGAGAAAGCTCACTCGGTCTAGGTGACCGTTTGAGAGAGGGAAAGGGTTGAAAGAGACCCGGTCTTTGTGACCACCTCAACGGGGACTAGGTTCTCAAGAACCAAACCTCGGTAAAACAAATCACTGTGTCATCCACCTTATTTCTTGGTTGATTTGTTTTCGCCCTCTCTTTCGGACTCAGTTTTAATTCTAACGCTAACCCCGGCTTGTAGTTATTGTTTTAAGTTATAATTTTCAGATTCCACCTATTCACCCCCTTCTAGGCGACTTTCAATTGGTATCAGAACCCGATACTTCATCAGAGTCTAACCACTCGAAGTGATGTCAGGAGATCACGCCAAGAGGGAGATCGTGACCGACGAGAAGGCCACAAGCCACGGGAAGGCTCCATCAAGGGAGTCCGGCAACAAGCTAAAGGAGGGATCACCTCCTCACAAGTCGCATCGGAGTGGCAACAAGAAAAAGAAGATGAAGAAGGTGGTCTACTACGAGACCGATTCTTTGTCGCCATCCACCTCCGGCTCCGACGCGCCGTTCATCACTTCTAAGCGCCATGAGCGCAAGAAGTATAGTAAGATGCCACTTCGTTATCCCCGAATTTCTAGACGCACTCCTTTACTTTTCGTCCCACTAGGCAAACCACCGGTTTTTTATGGTGAAGATTATTGTATGTGGAGTGATAAAATGAGGCATCACCTAACCTCACTCCATGCTAGCATATGGGACATTGTTGAGTTTGGAGCGCAGGTACCATCGTGGGGGGACGAAGGCTATGATTCGGATGAAGTCGCCCAAATCAAGCACTTTGATTCCCAAGCAACTACTATACTCCTCGCGTCTCTATGTCGAGAGGAGTATAATAAGGTGCAAGGGTTGAAGAGTGCCAAAGAGATTTGGGACGTACTAAAGACCGCGCACGAAGGAGACAAGGTGACCAAGATCACCAAGCGGGAAACGATCGAGGGGGAGCTCGTCGGTTCGTCCTCAACCAAGGAGAGGAGCCACAAGCCATGTACAACCGGCTCAAGACCTTGGTGAACCAAGTGCGCAACCTCGGGAGCACCAAGTGGGATGACCATGAAATGGTCAAGGTTATTCTTAGATCACTTGTTTTTTGTAATCCCACTCAAGTTCAATTAATTCGTGCTGATCCTCGATATAAGTTAATGTCTCTCGAGGAGGTTATAGGGAAGTTTGTGAGCTTTGAATTAATGATCAAAGGCTCCAAACAAATCATCAACTTGGAGCAAGACGGCACCTCCACACCTGAGGTGCAACCCGTCACATTCAAGGCGACGGAGGAAAAGAAAGAAGAGTCTACATCAACTAGGCTCCCCATCGACGCCTCCAAGCTTGACAATGAGGAAATGACGCTTATCATCAAAAGCTTTCGCCAAATCCTCAAGCAAAGGAAGGGGAAGGACTACAAACCCCGTTCCAAGAGGGTGTGATACAAATGTAGTAAGCCCAGTCATTTTATTGCTAAATGTCCATTATCTAGTGATAGTGACAGGGGCGACGACAAGAAGGGAAAGATGAAGGAAAAGAAGAGATACTACAAGAAGGAGGGCCGCGATGCCCATGTGTGTCGGGAATGGGACTCCGATCAGAGCTCCACCGACTCCTCCGATGACGAGGACGCCGCCAACATCGCCATCAACAAGGGACTCCTCTTCCCCAACGTCGGCCACAAGTGCTTCATGGCAAAGGACGACAAAAAGAAAAAGGTAAAATCTAGAGCCTCTACAAAATTCACAACATCTAGTGATGAGGCTAGCTCTAGTGATGACGAGGATGATTTGCTTACACTTTTTGCCAACCTTAACATGCAACAAAAAGAAAAATTGAATGAATTGAGAGGAGCCATTCATGAGAAGGATGAACTCTTGGATAGCCAAGAGGAATTATTTATTAAGGAAAATAAAAAGCATGTTAAGGTGAAGAATGCTTATGCTTAGGAAATAGAGAAAAATGAAAATTTGACTAAGGAGCTTAGCATTTGCCATGACACCATTTCCAACCTTAGAACTGAGAATGCTAGTTTTATTGCTAAGGTTGAGAAGTTAAATGCTTGTAATGATTCAATTATCAATCTTAAGAATGAAAATGATACTTTAATTGCTAAGATTGATAAATTGAATGAATCCATTTCTAGCCTTAGAACTGAGAATGACAATTTAATTTCCAAGGCTAAAGATTTGAATGTTTGCAATGTTTCTATTTCGAATCTTAGAAATGAGAATGCTATTTTACATGCTAAGATTGATGAACTAAATGCTTGCAAACCCTCTACATCCACTGTTGATCATGTTACTATTTGTACTAGATGTAGAGATGTTAATGTTGATGCAATTCATGATCACCTTGCTTTAATTAAACAACAAAATGATCACATAGCTCAACTAACTGCTAAAATCAATGAGCATGAAATTGAAAATGAGAAATTTAAATTTGCTAGGAGCATGCTCTATAATGGGAGACGCCCTGGCATTAAGGATGACATTGTGAGAGCACCTAGAGGGGGAGGGTGAATAGGTGATCCTATAAAAATCAAATACTTGTAGCCACAAAACTTGGTTAAGTGTTAGCTCAATAGAATCAAGTGGCTACGGACCAAGCTCTTGTGAAACACAAAGATCACGAAGAACACAAGCACAAGAGACACGGTGATTTATCCCGTGGTTCAGCCAAGTATAACACTTGCCTACTCCACGTTGTGGCGTCCCACTGGACAAGGGTCACACTCAACCCCTTTCAAGTGATCCAATGATCAACTTGAATACCACGGTGTTTTTCTTTCTTTTACTATCTCCCATTCGCGAGGAATCTCCACAATTTGGAGCCTCTCGCCCTTACAAATGATGATCACAAAGAAGCACGGAAGTAAGGGAGGGGAGAGCAACACACATAAGACTCAAAGCACGAGCACAAACACGCACACAAGCCACAACTTGAGCTCTCAACACAATGCGGGGAGTTCACTACTCAACTAGAGCTCAAGTCACTATAAAAAATAATCAAATGCGCGAGAATGGAGTCTTGGTGCTTAGAGATGATCAAAGAATGCTTGGGTTACTCCTCCATGCGCCTAGGGGTCCCTTTTATAGCCCTAAGGCAGCTAGGAGCCGTTGGAAGCAATCTAGGAAGGCAATTCTTGCCTTCTGTCGGGTGGCGCACCGGACAGTCCGGTGCACCACCGGACAGGTACTGTTCATAGTCCGGTGCAGATCTCCTTCCAAAAATAGCACAGTCGACCGTTGCAGAATTGTAGCCGTTGGCGCACCGGACACTGACCGGACAGTCCGGTGCCCCCTGCCGACCGTTGGAGCGGGCCACGCGTCGCCCGCGGATTTGGCAGCCGACCGTTGCGCTGGCGGCCGTTGGCTCGCCGGACAGTCCGGTGCACCACCGGACAGTCCGGTGAATTATAGCCTTACGCCACTGACGAATTCCCGAGAGTGGCCAGTTCGCCAGTGCCAGCTTGGCGCACCAGACACTGTCCGGTGCACCACCAGACAGTCCGGTGTGCCAGACTGCGCTGAGTCTTGGCTGTTCCAGCCAAGTCTTTTTCCTTCTCTCTTTTCTCTGATTCTAGCACTTAGACAAACATATTAGTACACAAAAATCAATGTACTAAGTCTAGAATCATACCTTCTTGTTGATTTGCACTTCATCCATCATTTGGCATATAATTACTCATTTAATACGTGTTGGGCACTTAATCACCAAAATAAACTAGAAATGGCCCAAGGGCACATTTCCCTTTCAATCTCCCCCTTTTTGGTGATTTATGCCAACACATCAAAAACAACAAATAGAAGTGCAACATCAATGCAATTGAGAACCATAAAATTGTCTTTTAAAAGATTTGACATATTTGGATCGTTCTTTACCACCACTTGGTTTGTTTTTGCAAATCAAATTCATTTTCCTATCTCTAAGTCAAACTCACTTGTTTGGGCATAAAGAGAGATAATCCAAGAGAGAAAATGATCAAGATCCAAAAACTCCCCCTTTTTCCCATAATTATAAATTCTCCCCATAGGAGACCAAATTTTGACAATAAGAGTATTTTGACAAATCAAAAGTTCTAACTCTACTATTTTCAAAATTCTCAAGTGGTAGCTGGTCCATTTGCTTTGGCCTTAATTTCTCCCCCTTTGGCATTAAGCACCAAAACAGGATCATTATTGGCCCTTAAACCCCATTGCCTCACCAAAATCATCAATTAAGAGTAAAAAGGCAATAAGAGCATGGAGATGAACTTGGAGTAAATTACCCTCTCATCGGAGTGCAGTGGAAGTCTTGCATGGTCCAAGTTCACCTTTCCCTTTCAATCACCCTTTGAGACTAAAATGAGTAAACTCAAGCACACAGTTAGTCTCAAAGAGTCAAGTTGTAGCATTTCTCCCCCTAAATATGTGCATTATGCACACATGGACTTGTGAGGTCCGAGAATCCCTTGCACAACTTGAGCACCATAGATAAGCAATAAAATGCATAAAGGAACATGATCAAAGATATAAAACACATGTATGCTATAGATCAATCCAAGTTACGCGAATCTAAGACATTTAGCTCACTACGCAGCCTGCAAAAGGTCTTCTCATCTAAAGGCTTGGTAAAGATATCGGCTAGCTGGTTCTCGGTGCTAACATAAAACACTTCGATATCTCCCTTTTGCTGGTGGTCTCTCAAAAAGTGATGTCGGATGTCTATGTGCTTTGTGCGGCTGTGTTCGATAGGATTGTCCGCCATGCGGATTGCACTCTCATTGTCACATAGGAGTGGGACTTTGCTCAGATTGTAGCCAAAGTCCCGAAGGGTTTACCTCATCCAAAGTAGTTACGCGCAACACTGTCCTGTGGCAACATACTCGGCCTTAGCAGTGGATAGGGCAACGGAAGTTTGTTTCTTTGAACTCCACGACACCAGGGACCTTCCTAGGAATTGGCACGTCCCTGATGTACTCTTCCTATCAACCTTGCATCCAGCATAATCGGAGTCTGAATATCCAATTAATTCAAAGGTAGACCCCTTTGGATACCAGATCCCAAAGCAGGGCGTAGCAACTAAATATCTAAGAATTCGCTTAACGGCCACAAGGTGACACTCCCTTGGGTCGGATTGAAATCTAGCACACATGCATACGCTAAGCATAATATCCGGTCTACTAGCACATAAATAAAGTAAAGACCCTATCATAGACCGGTATGCCTTTTGATCAACGGACTTACCTCCTTTGTTGAGGTCGACATGTCCGTCGGTTCCCATTGGAGTCTTTGCGGGCTTGGCGTCCTTCATCCCGAACCTCTTGAGCAAGTCTTGCGTGTACTTCGTTTGGGAGATGAAGGTGCCATCCTTGAGTTGCATCACTTGGAACCCAAGGAAGTAGTTCAACTCACCCATCATCGACATCTCAAATTTCTGAGTCATCACCCTGCTAAACTCCTCACAAGACTTTTGGTTAGTAGAACCAAATATTATGTCATCGACAAAAATTTGGCACACAAATAGGTCACCATCACAGGTCTTAGTGAAAAGAGTTGGATCGGCTTTCCCAACCTTGAAAGCATTAGCAATTAGAAAATCTCTAAGGCATTCATACCATGCTCTTGGGGCTTGCTTAAGTCCATAGAGTGCCTTAGAGAGCTTACACATGTGGTCGGGGTACCGTTCATCCTCAAAGCCAGGGGGTTGCTCCACGTACACTTCCTCCTTGATTGGCCCGTTGAGGAAAGCGCTCTTCACGTCCATTTGGAACAACCTGAAAGAATGGTGAGCGGCATAGGCTAACAAAATGCCAATCGACTCTAGCCTAGCTACAGGAGCAAAAGTCTCTTCAAAGTCCAAACCTGCGACTTGGGCATAACCTTTTGTCATAAGTCGAGTCTTGTTCCTTGTCACCACCCCATGCTCGTCCTGTTTGTTGTGGAACACCCACTTTGTTCCCATAACGTTTTGCTTGGAACGTGGCACCAGTGTCCAAACTTCATTTCGCTTGAAGTTGTTGAGCTCTTCCTGCATGGCCAATACCCAGTCCGGATCTAGCAAGGCCTCTTCTACCCTAAAAGGCTCAATAGAAGATACAAACGAGTAATGCTCACAAAAATTAGCTAGACGTGAACGAGTAGTTACTCCCTTGCTTATATCACCCAAAATCTGGTCGACGGGATGATTCCTTTGAATCGTCGCTCGAACTTGAGTTGGAGGGGCCCGTGGTGCTTCTTCCTCCACAACTTGATCTTCTTGAGCTCCCCCTTGATCACACGCCTCCTCTTGAGGAACCTGTTCTTCATCTTGAGTCGGGGGATGCACAATCGTTGAGGAAGAAGGTTGATCTTGCACTTGGTGTTCTTGTGGTCACACATCTCCAATCGCCATGGTGCGAATTGCATCCGTTGGAACATCATCTTCATCTATATCATCAAGATCAACTTGCTCTTTTGGAGAGCCATTAGTTTCATCAAATACAACGTCGCTAGAGACTTCAACCAAACCCGATGATTTGTTGAAGACTCTATACGCCTTTGTATTTGAGTCATAACCTAGCAAAAACCCTTCTACATCTTTGGGAGCAAATTTTGAATTCCTACCTTTCTTCACTAGAATGTAACATTTACTCCCAAATACACGAAAATAAGACACGTTGGGTTTGTTACCGGTTAGAAGTTCATACGATGTCTTCTTGAGGAGGCGATGAAGGTAGACCTGGTTTATGGCGTGACAAGCTGTGTTCACAGCTTCCGACCAAAACCGCTCGGGTGTCTTGAATTCTCCAAGCATCGTCCTCGCCATGTCTATAAGCGTCCTGTTCTTCCTCTCTACCACACCGTTTTGCTATGGTGTGTAGGGAGCGGAGAACTCGTGCTTGATTCCTTCCTCCTCAAGGAACTCCTCCATTTGAAGGTTCTTGAACTCGGACCCGTTGTCGCTTCTAATCTTTTTCACCTTGAGCTCAAATTCGTTTTGAGCTTGCCTTAGAAAGTGCTTGAGGGTCCCTTGGGTTTCTGATTTATCCTACAAAAAGAATACCCAAGTGAAGCGGGAAAAATCATCATCAACAACAAGACCATACTTACTTCCTCCTATGCTGAGGTAGGCGACGGGTCCAAAGAGGTCCATGTGAAGTAGCTCCAAAGGTCTTGATGTGGTCATCACATTCTTGCTGTGATGAGCGCTTCCCACGTGTTTGCCTGCTTGACAAGCTGCACAAGGTCTATCTTTTTTGAAAAACACATTTGTTAGACCTAACACATGTTCTCCCTTTAGAAGTTTGTGAAGGTCTTTTATCCCAACATGTGCTAGACGGCGATGCCACAGCCAGCCCATGCTAGTCTTAGCAATTAAGCATGCATCTAGATCGGCCTCCTCTTTCGAAAAATCCACTAAATAGAGTTTGCCATCTAGTACACCCTTAAAAGCTAGTGAACCATCACTCCTTCTAAAGACAGACACATCTACATTTGTAAATAGACAATTATAACCCATGTGGCACAATTGACTAACAGACAACAGATTATAGCCTAGCGAATCTACTAGAAATACATTAGAGATAGAGTGCTCATTAGTGATGGCTATCTTGCCTAAGCCTTTGACCTTGCCTTGATTCCCATCTCCAAATATGATTGTATCTTGGGAATCCTTGTTCTTGACGTAGGAGGTGAACATCTTCTTCTCTCCCGTCATGTGGTTTGTGCATCCGCTATCGATAGTCCAGCTTGAGCCCCCGGATGCATAAACCTGCAAGGCAAATTAGGCTTGGGTTTTAGGTACCCAACTCTTGTTGGGTCCTACAAGGTTAGTTATAATAGTCTTTGGGACCCAAATGCAAGTCTTGTCTCCCTTGCATTTGGCCCCCAACTTCCTAGCAATCACTTTCTTATTCTTACAACAAATTGCAAAAGAAGTATTGCAAGCATGGTAAATTGTAGAAGGTTCATTACGTACTTTCCTAGGCATATGAACAACATTTTTCCTAGACATATTTCTACCATGCACATAAGAAGAACTTGAAGCAATCATAGCATGTGAATCATAAGCATAACTCCTATGAGTATTTCTAGAAAATTTTCTATCACTATAGATGAAAGCATGATTCTGTTGAGCACTATTAGCCATAGGGGCCTTCCCTTTCTCCTTGGCGGAAATGGGAGCCCTTTGACTTGTTAAGTTCTTGGCTTCCTTTCGAAAGCCAAGCCCATCCTTAATAGAGGGGTGTCTACCAACAGTGTAGGCATCCCTTGCAAATTTTAGTTTATCAAAGTCATTTTTGCTAGTCTTAAGTTGGCATTAAGACTAGCCACTTCACCATTTAATTTTGTAATAGAAGTAAGGTGTTTAACACATGCATCAACATCAAAATCCTTACATCTATTACAGATAACAACATGCTCTACACAAGAACTAGATTTATTAACAATTTCTAGCTTAGCATTTAAATCATCATTAATACTTCTTAAGCTAGACACAGTCTCATGACAAGTAGATAATTCGGAGGAAAGCATCTCATTCCTTTTTACTTCTAAAGCAAGAGATTTTTGCACACTAATGAATTTGTCATGCTCTTCATATAAAATATCTTCTTGCTTCTCTAACAATCTATTCTTCTCATTTAAAGCATCAATCAATTCATTGATCTTATCAATTTTAGTTCTATCTAAACCTTTGAATAAACTTGTGTAGTCTACTTCATCATCACTAGATTCATCATCACTTGAAGAAGCATACGTAGGAGTATCTCGAGCGTTTACCTTTTCTCTTTTGCCATGAGGCAGGTGTGGCGCTCGTTGGGGAAGAGAGACGACTTGTTGAAGGCCGAGGCGGCGAGTCCTTCGTCGTCGAAGTCAGACGAAGAGCAATCTGAATCCCACTCCTTGCCAAGGCGCGCCTCGCCCTTCGCCTTTTATAGGACTTCTTTTTCTCCCTCTTCCCGCTCTTTTCTTGTCCCTGGTCACTATCATTATTGGGACAGTTAGCAATAAAGTGACCAGTCTTACAAAACTTGAAGCAGGAGTGTTTTCCCTTTGTCTTCTTTTTGTTGGGATGCTCCTTTCGTCCTTTTAGTGCCGTCTTGAAGCGCTTGATGATGAGGGCCATTTCATCCTTGTTTAGCCCGACCGCCTCAACTTGCGCCACCTTGCTAGGTAGTGCCTCCCTGCTGCTTGTTGCTTTGAGAGCAACGGTTTGAGGCTCGTAGATAGGCATTGGGCCATTCAATGCCTCATCAACATACCTTGCCTCCTTGATCATCATATGCCCGCTTACAAACTTTCTGAGTATTTCCTTGGGTGTCATCTTTGTGTACCTAGGATTCTCACGGATTGAATTCACAAGATGAGGATCAAGAACAGTGAAGGACCTGAGCATAAGCCGGACGACATCGTGATCGGTCCATCTAGTGCTTCCATAGCTCCTGATTTTATTGACCAGGGTCTTGAGCCGGTTGTACGTTTGCGTTGGCTCCTCTCCCCTGATCATTGCGAACCTCCCCAGTTCGCCTTCCACCAACTCCATCTTGGTGATCATGGTGGCGTCGTTCCCCTCATGAGAGATCTTGAGGGTGTCCCAAATTTGCTTGGCGTTGTCCAAGCCGCTCACCTTATTGTACTTGTCCCTGCACAAGGATGCTAACAAAACAGTGGTAGCTTGTGCATTTTTATTAATTTGCTCATTAATGAAAATGGGGTTGTCAGTACTATAAAAAAGCATTCCGTTTTCAACAATCTCCCAAATGCTTGGATGGAGATAGAATAGGTGACTACGCATTTTGTGACTCCAAAATGGGTAGTCTTCTCCATCAAAGTGCAGAGGTTTCCCAAGTGGAATTGAAAGTAAATGGGCATTAGAGTTAAATGGAATACGAGAATAATCAAAAGCAAAGTTTGAGTTGACCGTTTTCTTTTTCTCGTCGTAGTCGTCGTCTCTTTGGGAAGAAGAAGACTCGTCGCTGTCGTAGTAGACGATCTTCTTGATGTGCCTCTTCTTCTTCCCGTCCTTCTTCTTATGACTCGAGCCAGAGTCAGTAAGTTTGTTGTCCCTTGGCTCGTTGATGATGGATTCCTTCTCCTAATCGTTGACCACCATCCCCTTTCCCTTAGGATCCATCTCTTCGGGCGATTAGTCCCTTTTGTGAAGAGAACGACTCTGATACCAATTGAGAGCACCTAGAGAGGGGGGTGAATAGGTGATCCTGTAAAAATCAAATACTTGTAGCCACAAAACTTGGTTAAGTGTTAGCTCAATAGAATCAAGTGGCTACGGACCAAGCTCTTGTGAAACACAAAGATCACGAAGAACACAAGCACAAGAGACACGGTGATTTATCCCGTGGTTCGACCAAGTATAACACTTGCCTATTCCACGTTGTGGCGTCCCACTGGACGAGGGTCGCACTCAACCCCTTTCAAGTGATCCAATGATCAACTTGAATACCATGGTGTTTTTCTTTCTTTTACTATCTCCCGTTCCCGAGGAATCTCCACAATTTGGAGCCTCTCGCCCTTACAAATGATGATCACAAAGAAGCACAGAAGTAAGGGAGGGGAGAGCAACACACACGAGACTCAAAGCACGAGCACAAACACGCACACAAGCCACAACTTGAGCTCTCAACACAATGCGGGGAGTTCACTACTCAACTAGAGCTCAAGTCACTATCACAAAGAATCAAATGCGCGAGAATGGAGTCTTAGTGCTTAGAGATGATCAAAGAATGCTTGGGTTACTCCTCCATGCGCCTAGGGGTTCCTTTTATAGCCCCAAGGCAGCTAGGAGCCGTTGGAGGCAATCTGGGAAGGCAATTCTTGCCTTCTGTCGGGTGGCACACCGGACAGTCCGGTGCACCACCGGACAGGTACTGTTCATAGTCTGGTGCAGATCTCCTTCCAAAAATAGCACAGTCGACCGTTGCAGAATTGTAGCCGTTGGCGCACCGGACACTGTCCGGTGCACACCGGACAGTCCGGTGCCCCCTGCCGACCATTAGAGCGGACCACGCGTCGCCCGCGGATTTGGCGGCCGACCGTTGCGCTGGTGGCCGTTGGCTCACCGGACAGTCCGGTGCACCACCGGACAGTCCAGTGAATTATAGCCGTATGCCGCCGACGAATTCCCGAGAGTGGCCAGTTCGCCAGAGCCAGCCTGGCGCGCCGGACACTGTCCGGTGCACCACCGGACAGTCCGATGTGCCAGACTGCACTGAGTCTTGGCTGTTCCAGCCAAGTCTTTTTCCTTCTCTCTTTTCTCTGATTCTAGCACTTAGACAAACATATTAGTACACAAAAACCAATGTACTAAGTCTAGAATCATACCTTCTTGTTGATTTGCACTTCATCCATCATTTGGCATATAATTACTCATTTAATACGTGTTGGGCACTTAATCACCAAAATAAACTAGAAATGGCCGAAGGGCACATTTCCCTTTCACATTGATTTCCAACAGGGAAGCAATGTCAAGCTCAATGCCCCTAAGAAATTGTCTAACTACTTTGTTAAGGGGAAATCTCCCATGGTTTAGGATAACGAGGGTTACATTATATCCTGCTGGTTATCCTAAGCATAAAATTAGGAGAATTCATTCAAGGAAGTCTCATTCTATTTCTCATCATGCTTTTATGTATAAAAATGAGGCTTCTAGCTCTAGGCAATCAACCCATGTTAAATTGCCTAAAAAGAAATCTCCTGCTGCATCAAATGAGCCTAATGTTTCATTTAAGACTTTTGATGCATCTTATGTGCTTACTAACAAATCAGGCAAAGTAGTTACCAAATATGTTGGGGGCAAACACAAGGGCTCCAAGACTTGTGTTTGGGTACCGAAGGTGTTTGTTTCTAAAGTGAAAGAACCCAAGACTGCTTGGTTACCTAAGAACAAGGCCTAAATTGTTTTGCAGGTTTATGCATCCGGGGGCTCAAGTTGGATCATTGATAGCGGATGCACAAACCACATGACAGGGGAGAAAAGGATGTTCTCCTCCTACAAGAAAAACGAAGATCCCCAAAGTGCTATCACATTTGGGGATGGAATTGAAGGTTTGGTCAAAGGACTTGGTAAAATTGCTATATCACCTGACCATTCTATTTCCAATGTTTTTCTTGTAGATTCTTTATATTACAATTTGCTTTCAGTATCTCAATTATGCAAAATGGGTTACAACTGTCTTTTTAGTGATATAAGTGTTACTGTCTTTAGAAGAAGTGATGATTCAGTAGCTTTTAAGGAAGTGTTAGAGGGTCAGCTATACTTAATTGATTTCAATAGAACTGAACTTGACACTTACTTAATTGCTAATACTAATATGGGTTGGCTCTGACATCGCCGACTAGCCCATGTTGGAATGAAGAATCTTCACAAGCTTCTAAAGGGAGAACACATTTTGGGACTAACAAATGTTCATTTTGAGAAAGACGGGGTTTGTAGCGCATGCCAAGCAGGAAAGCAAGTTGGTGCCCATCATCCACACAAGAACATAATGACAACGGATAGGCCGCTCGAGCTAATCCACATGGATTTATTTGGCCCGATAGCTTACATAAGCATCGACGGGAGTAAGTACTGTCTAGTAATTGTGGATGATTATTCTCGCTTCACTTGGGTGTTCTTTTTGCAGGAAAAATCTCAAACCCAAGAGACCTTAAAGGGATTCTTGAGACGGGCTCAAAATGAGTTCGGATTAAGGATCAAGAAAATAAGAAGTGATAATGGAACGGAGTTCAAGAACTCACAAATTGAAGGCTTCCTTAAGGAGGAGGGCATCAAGCATGAGTTCTCTTCTCCCTACACACCTCAACAAAATGGTGTAGTGGAGAGAAAGTAGAACTCTATTGGACATGACAAGGACCATGCTTGATGAATACAAGACTCCGGACCGGGTTTGGGCTGAGGCGATTAACACCGCCTGCTACTCCATCAACCGACTCTACCTTCACCGAATCCTCAAGAAGACTTCTTATGAACTCCTAACCGGTAAAAGCCTAATGTTTCATATTTTAGAGTCTTTGGTTGCAAATGTTTTATTCTTGTTAAAAGAGGTAGAAAATCCAAATTTGCTCCTAAGGCTGTAGAAGGCGTTTTACTAGGATATGATTCAAACACAAGGGCATATAGAGTCTTTAACAAGTCCACTGGACTAGTTGAAGTTTCTTATGACATTGTGTTTGATGAGACTAATGGCTCCCAAGTGGAGCAAGTTGATCTTGATGAATCAGATGATGAAGAGGCTCTGTGCGTAGCGCTAAGGAAAATGTCCATTGGGGATGTGTGTCCTAAGGAATCTGAAGAGCCCATTCAAGCACAAGATCAACCGTCATCTTCCATCAAGCATCTCCACCAACCCAAGATGAGGAATAGGCTCAAGGTGATGAAGAAGAAGATCAAGAAGATGAGCCACCTCAAGAAGAGGGCAATGATCAAGGGGGAGATGAAGTTGATCAAGACAAGGAAGATGAGCAAGAAGTACAAGGTCAAAGACCACCACACCCAAGAGTCCACCAAGCAATTCAACGAGATCACCCCGTGAACCCCATCCTCGGCGACATTCATAAGGGGGTAACCACTAGATCTCGTGTTGCTCATTTTTGTGAACATTACTCTTTTGTGTCCTCTATTGAGCCTTACAGGATTGAGGATGCACTAAGAGATTCGGATTGGATGCTGGCAATGCAAGAGGAGCTCAACAACTTCACGAGGAATGAGGTATGGCATTTGGTTCCATGTCCTAATCAAAATGTTGTAGGTACCAAATGGGTATTTCGCAACAAGCAAGATGAGCATGGTGTGGTGATAAGGAACAAAGCCCAACTTGTGGCCAAAGGTTATTCATAAGTCGAAGGTTTGGATTTTGATGAAACTTATGCACCCGTAGCTAGGCTTGAATCAATTCGTATATTACTTGCCGATGCTACTTACCATGGCTTCAAGCTTTATCAAATGGACGTGAAGAGTGCCTTTGTCAATGAACTAATCAAGGAAGAGGTCTATGTTGAGCAACCTCTCGGCTTTGAAGATAGTGAGTACCCTAACCATGTGTATAAACTCTCAAAGGCGCTTTATGGGCTCAAGCAAAGCCCAAGAGCATGGTATGAATGCCTGCGAGATTTTCTAATCACTAATGGCTTCAAAATCAGAAAGGCCGATCCTACTCTCTTTACTAAAATTGTTGCAAAAGATTTGTTTGTATTCCAAATTTATGTAGATGATATTATATTTGGGTCTACTAACAAATCTACTTGTGAAGAGTTTAGTAGGATTATGGTTCAAAAAATCGAGATGTCAATGCTGGGGGAGTTGAGATACTTCTTCGGATTTCAAATCAAGCAACTCCAAGAGGGCACCTTCATCAGCCAAACAAAGTACATTCAAGACACACTTACAAAGTTTGGAATGAATGATGCCAAGCCCATCAAGACATCCATGGGAACAAATGGGCATCTCGACCTCGACACGGGAGATAAATCCGTAGATCAAAAGGTACACCGGTCGATGATAGGATCTTTACTCTATTTATGTGCATCTCGACCGGATATCATGCTTTTCGTATGCATGTGTGCAAGGTTCCAATCCGATCCTAAGGAAGTTCACCTTAGGGCCGTGAAGCGAATCATGAGATATTTAGTATACACTCCTAAGTTTGGGCTTTGGTACCCCAGGGGGTCAACCTTTGATTTGATAGGATATTCCGATGCCGATTGGGCAGGATGTAAAATTCTGATGCCGATCAGGGACTTGTCAGTTTCTAGGGAGATCCTAGGTGTCTTGGGCTTCAAAGAAACAAAATTCAGTAGCCCTATCAACCGCCGAAGCCGAGTACATTGTCGCAGGCCATTGTTGTGCGCAATTACTTTGGATGAGGCAAACCCTTAGGGACTATGGCTACAAATTGAGCAAAGTCCCTCTCCTATGTGACAATGAGAGTGCTATCCGCATGGTGGAGAATCCCGTTGAACACAGCCGCACTAAGCACATAGACATTCGGTATCACTTTTTGAGGGATCACCAACAAAGGGGGGATATCGAGATAGCCTATATTAATACCAAAGAACAATTAGCCGATATCTTTACCAAACCTTTAGATGAGAAAACCTTTACCAAACTTAGAAATGAGCTAAATATACTTGATTCTCGGAATTTTGATTGATACTTTGCACACATTGCTCATTTATATACTTTTGATCTTATCTCTTTCACTTGCTACGACTAATGTGTTTCCAAGTGTATTTTTATGCTAAGTCGTAGATTGAAAGGGAAATGGAGTACTCGACGAAGACAAGGCTTCCACTCCACTCTCTACCGATATCACTTACCCTTCGTCATTACTTCACCTCACTCTCCAATTTGGTATAATCTTTCACTCATATGTTGTTTACCAAAGGGGGAGAAAATATAGAAAGGGGCTCTCAAAGTCTCCGTTTTTGGCGATTAATGCCAAAGGGGGAGAGAGTATTAGCCCAACGCAAAAGGACCGCACCACCACCAATTTCAAAATTTTAGAAATAAAGTTTTCAAATTGGTATCTTTCAACTTAGTATTCCCCTAGAAATTATATCTCAATTGGATCTATATTTCAAATTGACATATATCTCAAAACCCTCTTGAAAGCTAAGAGGAGAATTTCATTCAGGGGGAGTTTTGTTTAGTCAAAGGAAAAGCATTTGAAACAGGGGGAGAAAATTTCAAATCTTAAAAATGCTTCTTGCAATCTTACTCTTACGCCTTTGACTATTTGCAAAAAGGATTTTGAAAAGACTTTCCAAAAATTTTGCAAAAAACAAAACAAGTGGTGCAAACGTGGTCCAAAATGTTAAATAAAAGAAAGCAATCCATGCATATCTAGTGAAATTATAAATTGGTTTAATTCTAAGTAACCTATGCACTTACATTATGCAAACTAGTTCAATTCTGCACTTATACATTGTTGGGGGCCTTCGGCTCCCGAAGGTCCTCAAAAGTAGAGTTTGATAATATTTTCCAAGTGTAACATGTGAACAGGCACCTTCGGAGTAAGCACCTTCGGAGTCAGGTCGCGAATATACAAGAGCATGGTTAAGACGAAGCTCGACTGGAATGAAAAACGATCATGACGAAGGATAAGGAGATCACGAAGCTATTTGCAGAAAGGCTTCGGCACAACAGCAGAAAAGAAGAACCGACTTAAAGATGAAAAGCCAAATTGGACCTCGAAGAATTACTGTAGTTATTGATAAATGTAAAGGGCATCTATGTAATTTTACACGGGCTGCGACCCGTGTCTATAAATAGGTGAACAGTATTCCCGTACTGTTCACGCTGACTTGGCATACGCTTCTTTGCATCACCTTTGTACCTTTACTTTTCATCAATCCGAAGGTACATTTGTAATTCATTTTTATAAATTTAATAATGGAAATATATCGATGATAATACTGGTATTATCACTTGTACATTATGTATACTTGCTCTATTTTAATCATTTGTCAACCTAACGAAGGTCTTTTCTTTTGTAACCTTCGTCCGAGATTCGTTATACCCAAAGGGATATAACGTTTCTAAGGGCGAAGGAGTTCGACATTTAACACTTTTATGTTGTCTTGTTCTTGATTCATAGCATTTGAGAACAAGCCCCCAACATTGGCGCCCACCTCCGGTCAACTCACTTCCACTCTTTCGGTTTTGAAAAACTTCGGCAAGCGTCACCTTCGTCATGCCGCCTAAAAAAGCTTCAACGACAGGGGCTGCCACTCTGCAGCCGCTGGACCCCAATCAGGATGTCGTCTCTCTCAGGGAGGCCCGAAGCCAGAAGAGGAAGGCCATCAGTCCAACGCCTCCGGAAGACGATTTGGACCAAGAAATACAAAAAATGGAGATGCTCCATCAACAGGTTCAACGGAAGAAGGAGAAGATGGCTCGTCTAGCTGATCTTCAAAAACAGATAGATGAAGCCTCTGAAGAGCTTCGACATCTCGCTCAAGATGACCAAAATCAAAGACCCCCGCGCAGAGAGCTTCATCAAGAGGGTTTCTACAACGAGGATGACTGGTATGAAGATTTCCATCACAAAAATTTTGCTTTTGATGATGCTTCTCCCTTGTCAACAGAACTGCAGGCTGTTCCTTGGCCATAATCTTACAAGCCGCCTCAGCTCCCCATGTACGATGGTCATTCAGACCTGAAACAATTCTTGATGAGCTATGAGGCAACTATATCTTCGTACGGTGGCAACGCGGCGGTCATGGCAAAGTCCTTCGTCATGGCTGTCAGGAGCGTTGCACAAACTTGGTACTCTTCCCTTAGGCCAGGGACAATCACCTCATGGCAAAAGCTGAAGGATATGCTGATAACCAGCTTCCAAGGGTTTCAGACGAAGCCAGTCACTGCTCAAGCTTTATTCCAGTGCACACAGGATCACGAAGAATACCTTCAGGCATATGTCCGAAGGTTCCTACGTCTGAGGGCACAGGCACCAACAGTGCCCAATGAAATTGTCATTGAGGCCATGATCAAGGGGCTTCGGCCAGGACCTGCAACTCAGTACTTTGCCAGAAAGCCTCCTCAAACTCTGGAGAAGCTGCTCCAGAAGATGGACGAGTACATTCGGGCTGACAATGATTTTCGCCAAAGAAGGGAGGAAGCTCTCAGGTTCTCTGAAATGACTAGGGGCTTTGGAGGAAGATTTTATCCAAGGCACGTCAGGTCAATTCACAATTCTACTCAAAATGACGACAAAGGGAGTCAACAGCAAAGGCCACAGTGCTCCTCGCAAGCTTCGGGGCAACAGCAAAGTTCCTTCCGGCCGCCAGCGCCAAGGGACAGAGGCGCCAGGGGCTTCGGGGGAAGATTTGGGGATCAATCAAGAAAAATATACTGCTTATTCTGTGGTGAGGGTAAGGGCCACACCACTAGGATGTGTCACATTACCATCCAGAAGCAAAAGGAGCTAGCAGAAGCTGCTGCACAACAGAACCAGCCGAAGCAGGTCATGCATACTGCTTCGTACCATTCGCCTTATATTCCAGAATATGTAGGCAATCACCCAGCAGCCTCTGTTGCTTCGGCAAGCCAACCCCAAGCTTCCTGGCAACAGCTTCCACCGCCACCACCAATACAACGAGCTTCGCAGCCAGAAGGGAGCCAGCACTCTCACCCCCAGAGGGACTTCAGAGAAGAATCCGAAGCTCGCACAGTCAATAGCATTGTGTCAGAGTCGAAGCACATTTATTGATAAATATCCTACCAAAACAGCAGTTTTTTCGCATTTTTACATCCAGTATTACTTTTTTGTTAATAAGGAACCATTATGGGAAGTTTAAGTGTCTTTTATCGTTTTTCAATTTCTTGTAACACTTTCTCCATAGGCTTGAGTTGCCGAAGTATACGAATTTATGGTGGCATGAAGGACCGTTGTATTGTCAAAAGTTTTTTATAACGGACACAGTGCAAATTGTTCGAAACAGTAAAAAGTCGTTCCTAAAGGAGCGCAGAGTAAGTTTTCTGAGCTTACAGCGAAAAGTCAGCGCTGATTCCGCCGAAAGTAAAAGGCGAAGAAGCTCCTAAGGGAGGCTTACAGCGAAAAATAAACGCTGATTCCGCTGAAAGTAAAAGGCGAAGAAGCTCCTAAGGGAGGCTTACAGCGAAAAGTCAACACTGATATAAAAAGTGTGTGTGCTCTATTACAGGGATATGTATCTGTGGCACAAATGTCATTTTGCATAACATAACATCATCACATCATTCTGCATAACATAAGCATCATACAACATATTGCATGTGAAACAACAAGTGGATACAATATTGATCTTTGGAGAATATTTTGGAAAAGAGAAAATCATACTAAAACACAAGGCAAGTCGAGAAGAAGTGTAGCTTCACTAGAGAGGCAACAAAAAAACTTTTCTATAGCTTCGGAGAATATTTCATGAAGCTTGGATAATCTTCACCAGCGAAGTATGCAATTTCTTGTGATATAAGATATTCTTCATGAAGCATGAAAAGAAGGGAAGGTGTTTTTTCGCCGAAGGCTCAAAAAATGGTATGTATGCAGGATTTCATGCATCGTAAAGAATTAAAACTGTACATGGTTTATATATTACATTCAAAGTTACAATATATTACATACGTTACGTTCCAAATGTTTTTACAGTAGCATTTAATCCTCTTTAAGAACTATTTCTGCAGCTTCGTTCAGTAGCTGGTCAACAACCTTGTCCATAATGGCTTCGGCCATTTTTCTAATCTCATCGTCCCCTTTCGGGTGGGGGCCCGGAGATGCCTCAGCAGGTTCTGAGCGAAGAGAAGATACGGCTATATTACTATTATAAACCGTGAACAAAGTCTAGAATCAAAAATTACAACATAATAAAAATCACTAATTAATACCTATTTGCCCTTCGGGCTCTGTACTCTTTTCGGCAGCCGCCGCTACTTGTCTAGCATCATGGATGCCTTTTTCACTCTTTTGAATAATTTCTTGCGCCATTTCTCGGCCGCCGTTGTCCCATATATCGGTGAAAATTTTTCCGCCGATCATGCTTGCTTCGGCTGAGGGGTCTTTAATGTCTTCAGAGGACAAAGTAGCTTCAGATTGCGCTAAAGATTTTACATGCTCACAACCTTTCTTCTCCAAAACAGTAGCAATTCCTCTAGCACCCGAAAAAGCACATATGTCTCCGCGGCTATTCAGGATTTCTTCGAAGGCCTCAGCTTCGTTACTGATCCATTCCATCGGACCTTCGGGGTTGCCCCTTGAGAAATTCTCTTCGCTAGAGAATGCGCCAACGTTGGCAAAGCTGGATTTTATCTTCTTAACGCACTCTATAGATTTAACATAGCATCTTCTCTGAGAAGCACGAAGCTCTTTAACATTAACTTCCAAATGATCTGCCCATTGATCACTTAACTCTCGTTTTGTTTCTTCAAGTGCGCGTTCCTCTTTGGCTCGGGCTAGTTGTTTACGAAGATCTTCGATTTCACGCCTCTGAGCTTCGGTTTGAGTTTTAGAGTTGGCTTCGTCCTCCTTCATTTTTTCCACTAATGTAAGCAAAATTTTGTCCTTCTCCAAGGCTTCGCTTCTTAGCCTAATAACCTCTGTTCGAAGGTTGTTGAGAGCAATGGTGCAGCTCTCGTCTTCAGCATTCTTTTGTGCCCTTAAGGCATTGCTGAGAATTAAGCCCTATTCAAAAAGAATGAATGGATTAACATAACAGTAAATGACTCATTCGAAATCTACAAAATTCAAAATTTACAATTTTCGTACCTTCAGACTGTTATATGCAAGACTATCCGCAAGATCCTCCTTCGTCATGGCGCAAAGGCCAGCTTCGAGTTTTGGGAACCCCATGCTTCTAGCCATCTCCCGGCACACGGATAATTCTTTATTATCTGGGAGACAGTACAAGAAGTCATCTTCGTCTGTCCCATTGAACACTACGGCCCCCTTTGGATACTTCAGTTCTCGGGCATAGTGATTGGCTTCAAAAACCTCTTCTTCAGATAGTTTCTTCCCCGAAGCATGTCGCACAATATAATCATGTATTTTGGAAGATGCTTCGGGGGTGGCAGTGCCAATTTCCTCAGTCAGAATCGGCTCTGCTATTTTTGCTTTTTCAGTTTCTAAAATTGCCTTCAAAGGTTGTATCTTGGTGGATTCCGAAGGCCCAGTTTCAGTTTCAAACTGCTGCTTCGAAGTTTCGGCAGCAAAGGCTTCAGTAGACACTTCAATAGTTTTCTTTGGAGTTGTGCTTGAAGATTTAATTGTCTCCAAAACATCCAGCACATTAACCATCCTTTTTCTTTTCGGGGTCGCTGCTGGCCCCTTCTGGCTTTTAGCTGTCTCAACTTTTGACGAAGGACTTATAACATCTAGTGTTTTTCTTTCTTCAGATTTCTCTTTTCTTATTACTGGTGCTTCGGCCATTTTTTCGGATTTTGGCGCTGCAGTTGGTTCTCTGGCTTCGGTGGCCGAAGAGGCCTCGCCAATAAACTCGGGCACTGTGGCCGGCTCAATACAGCGTGGAGGGTGTGTGGACACTTTTACCTTCTTCCTCTTCGGCGCTGGCTCCCCGGGACCAACCGAAGCAGTGTCCTTTGCAGGAGAAGTATTTTTTCTCTTTTGACCTCGCATTGGATAATAGTAGTCGGGATAGATAAATCCAATTGCATCAAATACTCGGTTGAGTCTCTTCTTTTTTCGGCCTCCGAAAGCCGCTGATAATGCAGTGTTTTCGGCCTTCGAATATGCCTCAAGCAATTCATCACTTACATTTTCAATGCTTTTCAGCCAATCATCATCCGGTTCAACAAACTTATCTCCATACTTGAATGTATATTTCAGCCTGATTAGTCCACCCTCGTCAGTTTCTTTAACGGTCTCCTTCGTCATTTCCCAGTCATCTACAAGTGGCCACACTCTGAAGGCAATGTGTTCTTGCATTAAATCCCTGGTCCCAATAAAAGAACAGACTACGCCGAAGGCCCTCTGGCATTCTTCAGCTGCTTCGTCCATTTCTACCTTTGGTTTTCGGAGTCCGAAGCGCTGCCAGATAGGGCGCATGATGATATCTTTGATATCTTCCCGAACCTTCAAGTCGTTCTTCACGTAGAACCATTCCTTCATCCATTCCCCGGGCCATCTCTTCCGAAAGGTTGGCACGGGACAGCTTGACCCAGAGCGGGCACCGAAGCTATAGCAACCAAAATTATTATGATATTGCTCCTTACCCCAGGGTTTAGTCTCATATACCAGCTCGTGTATATTGCAAAAGCTTTTCGCACTTGGCTCCAGGCCCTGGCTCCTCACCGCCCAGACGAAGATTCCCAATCTTATCACTGCCTCGGGGGTAAGTTGATGAAGGTAAATTTGATATATTTTTAGAACTTCTACCACAAACCTGCTCAGAGGGAATCGCAACCCAGCCTTTAAAAAGCTTCGGAAGATCACGACCTCATTATCTTCGGGGGTCGGCGTAGTTTTTTCTCCGTCATCTGCCCTCACGATGGATATATCTCGAAAATATCTCCCCCTCATATTTTCAAGGTGACTCTGCTTTATAGTTGATTTTCCGAAGTTTGAGTGACTAGGTCGCCACGGGCGATCTTCGGAGTCCTCCCCACCACTATCCACATCATAGCTATCACTGTCGCCAGTATCTTCAGATAAACCCTCCAAAGTTTCCTTGACAATCTTTTTCGTATTGGTCTTCGACATTGACTTAAGAAAACCCAGGTGCATTTCCTCCGAAAGGCTTAGCTTCGAAGCACCAGCAACTTTCTTATCCTCAGACATTTTCGTGGAGGATGGCAAACCAGACTTGAAACCGAAGCTTAAAAATTTAAGACCGAGCAAATGTTGTCGCACGCAGGCTGAAAGCTGGGTGTGTAGGCTAGAAGCTGGGAGAGTAAAAAGCAGGTAGCAAATGGGCGTGCCAAATAAACCCGCGGTGGGCTCGTATTTATACACCCAGTATGTCGAAAACTGGAGGGCCCCGCTTGTCAATGACTGTTGCTATTCTAGCAAAAAGAAGGTGTTTTTCGGACCTTCGGCTTAAAGCCTTCGTCCATGTCGCAATATGAATTTATCTTTACAATAAATTGACATTGCGAGGGGCTACTGTTGGGGGCCTTCGGCTCCCGAAGGTCCTCAAAAGTAGAGTTTGATAATATTTTCCAAGTGTAACATGTGAACAGGCACCTTCGGAGTAAGCACCTTCGGAGTCAGGTCACGAATATACAAGAGCATGGTTAAGACGAAGCTCGACTGGAATGAAAAACGATCATGACGAAGGATAAGGAGATCACGAAGCTATTTGCAGAAAGGCTTCGGCACAACAGCAGAAAAGAAGAACCGACTTAAAGATGAAAAGCCAAATTGGACCTCGAATAATTACTGTAGTTATTGATAAATGTAAAGGGCATCTATGTAATTTTACACGAGCTGCGACCCGTGTCTATAAATAGGTGAACAGTATTCCCGTACTGTTCACGCTGACTTGGCATACGCTTCTTTGCATCACCTTTGTACCTTTACTTTTCATCAATCCGAAGGTACATTTGTAATTCATTTTTATAAATTTAATAATGGAAATATATCAATAATAATACTGGTATTATCAGTTGTACATTATGTATACTTGCTCTATTTTAATCATTTGTCAACCTAACGAAGGTCTTTTCTTTTGTAACCTTCGTCCGAGATTCGTTATACCCAAAGGGATATAACGTTTCTAAGGGCGAAGGAGTTCGACATTTAACACTTTTATGTTGTCTTGTTCTTGATTCATAGCATTTGAGAACAAGCCCCCAACATACATTTGCTTTGGTTTGTGTTGGCATCAATCACCAAAAAGGGGGAGATTGAAAGGGAATAGGGTCAAACTTTTTCCTATAAATGATTTTGGTGGTTGAATGCCCAACAAAAATATTGAACTAGCTAGTTTGCTCTAGATTATGTATTCTACAGGTGCATAAAGGTTCAACACAAACCAATAAAAAGATCAAGTTAGGGTTCAAAAGAAAGGAGCAAAAGAAACCGAAGAGAACCCTGGTCTAGCGCACCGGACTGTCCGGTGTGCCACCGGACAGTGTCCGGTGTACCAGGAGTCGTACAGTCTGAACTCTTCACCTTCAGGTTTCTCAGGCGCCGCTCCGCTATAATTCACCGGACTGTCCGGTGCACCAGCGGAGCAACGGCTACTTCGCGCAACGGTCATCTGCAAAAGCTAAAATCCAGATGAACAGTGCGCAAACAGTGCGTGGCAGAGCAGCGCAGCCGTCAGAGGTGCACCGGACAGTGCACAGTACCTGTCCGGTGCGGCACCGGACTGTCCGGTGCCACATGAAGACAAAGCTCCAATGGTCGAAACCGCCAGAACCCTAACGGTTGGGTGACGTGGCTGGCGCACTGGACAGCGTTCGGTGGCGCACTGGACTGTCCGGTGCGCCCATCGACAGCAGCCTTCCCAACGGTTGAATTGGTGGTTGAGGGCTATAAATACCCCCCAACCACCACTACTCCAACCATCCAAGCATTCACAACAGTGCATTCAATACAAGAGCAAAGTACAACACTCCAAGACACAAATCAAAGCCTCTGATCCAATGAAAGTCCCCAAATCAATTCTAGTGCTCTAGGACTTGTGAGAGGATCGCTTGTGTTTCTCTGTTGCTCTTGTTGCTTGGTTGGCTTTCTTCTTCCTCTTTCTTATTCTCAAGCAACTTGTAATCAAAGCAAGAGACACCAAGTGTGTGGTGATCCTTGTGGGGTCTAAGTGACCCGTTTGATTTAGGAGAAAGCTCACTCGGTCTAGGTGACCGTTTGAGAGAGGGAAAGGGTTGAAAGAGACCCAGTCTTTGTGACCACCTCAATGGGGACTAGGTTCTCAAGAACCGAACCTCGGTAAAACAATTCATCATGTCATCCGCCTTATTTCTTGGTTGATTTGTTTTCGCCCTCTTTTACGGACTCGGTTTTAATTCGAATGCTAACCCCGGCTTGTAGTTATTGTTTTAAGTTATAATTTTTAGATTCCGCCTATTCACCCCCCCTCTAGGCGACTTTCAGTAACCACTTGTTTTAGTTAATTTTACGTTAAATTATAATTGTTGTGTTCATATGAAGTTTATGTGTTATTATTTATGCATTTTTATGGTTTAAAATTTTTAGCTGATACAAATATTTTTTAGTGTTATCTTCGGCCCTACCCTTAGAAGTATCCTGGCTCCGCCACTGGTGACAGGTACATAGAAACGGTAGAAGCATACCGAGTCGACACCGTGGTAAGGAAAAGACCATGTAGATAGGCGATATCGAGTCATTGAACGAATACCATAGGCAGCAAATCAGTGACCCCCTCCATCGCCTCCCCACTTCCAAGGTTTCGTAGATTAGGACAGAAAGGGTAGAGGCAGGCATACCTGTTCGTTGCCAAAGAAGGACACGACGAAGACCTGGACATCTAGAGGTGACATAGGTAGTATACCGCCAGATACATATAGGGAGAGAGCACATAAGCGGAGAAAGAAGCCCAGCTGGAGCAGCTCCAAACCGAGAGGCACCCGCACCAGGCGTCGGTCCGAGAAGGGCAAGACAATGCGAGTGTCTTCCCAGCCCTGGACCCGCCGAGGAGACAAAACACCACCACCATATGTCGACTATTACCGCGCTACGGGTCTTGGTTGTCCAATATCTCAGACCTAGACTCCTCATCGCCAAGACAACCTAAGCGTGGCAGGCACCACCGTGTCCTCCTTGGCGGCACGTATAAAGAAAAGCCAGGAGCAAGACTGACTCGCCCCATACCCGCGTCGAAGAGCATCGATCGGCTCGTGGCTACGACCGTCGGCGGGGGCAGTAGGTTGGGGAGGAAGAACAGGGCGAAGGGCGGAAAGACGAATGGGACATCCGACGATGGCGAAAACGATGGTGCGCGCATACTGTGAAACGTCCTCCGGGACGTGCAATAGCCACTGTGCGGGTCGGTGTCGGGGCTGGTGTTGGACGAATACGGGGAGGAGACGCCTGCTCCCACGCCCTCTGTCGAGAATGGGGTGGCGCGGAGGCGGAGGCATGAAGAAAGAGTGAAAAGAAGCATGATGACGAACGAGGTGGAGGCAATTGAGGCGAAGACCATCATTATCGTGCGGAGGTATAGATGACCAAATGAACCGTGTCTGACGGGCCGGCCCGAGGCATGACCCATTTAATAGTGTCTGGGCCAGCCCGGTACGAGCGTTGTGTCGTGCTTGGACCGTAGCCTCGGTCCGGTCTGATACGATTATATTTTTTATTTAAAAAAAACGTATATAAATATGTACGATTTATATTCAATATTAAAAACATCTGATCTGATGTTCTACTGGTTAGACGGTTTCACCTAATATCTCTCGCCCTTCTTTCCATTAGGGCGTGGATTCGAACCCTACCTCCTGCACCGCTCGGGCCAATGGGCCGACCCGGCACAATCAGCAAGCCGGTATGTCATGCGTGGGTTAGAGCTGTGGCCCACGGGCATCGGGCCTGTGTCGGGCCGCTGTTTGGTCATCTATATGCGGAGGTGTGTTTTAGGATGTGGAGGTTGGTTGCGTGGAGCGGACGGGCGTGCAGCGGATTAATTTGAAATAGATGCGAGCAGGGGCGAATCTATATATAATTTAGGGGGTGCACATGCACCCTCTAAAATATACTGAACTAGTTATAAAGAGCAAATTTTTACCTTATATGCACCACCATCACATAATGTCTATGCACCCACAAGGCAATTGCAACACCCTAAAATTTGCTCTAGCTTCGTCACTGGATGTGGGGAGTTATTTGTAAAAAGATGACGCGGGACGATTGTTAAAACTGATGTTTTAATATAGTATAAAAATAACGTATATTCTAATTATAATTTAAACTGGGATAGAGATCTCCGCGGAAAATATAGTTGGAGAAGAAATATTCTCTATAATTGTTTGTGAGGATATGTGTGGGAAATTTTTCGTCGCGCAGACGGGATGGTAGAATTCCCCAATCCCTTGTTCCCTACTCAGCTACCGAGGAATCGTACGAACTGTATTGCATGTGTTGGCTGCGGGGCTGTTATATGCGTATGCGCTGGTCAGTGCGGGCACTTCCGTCTGATGGACGCATGATGCGTATGCGCTGGAGGCTTGCATGCGTATGCATGCGCGCGCATATGCTGCCTTAATAAGATGGAGCGATGAATTAATTAATTATATTTATGGTCTATGCATTTTTTATTTTTATTTAAATTGTGTTATTTTATTTTATTTTATGAATTATACAATTTTATTTCTTATAATTGGATGTATATTTATTTTAATAAAATAACATCTTTCAAGTTAATAAAATTCTATGACGCTCTAACACGCGGCGGCAACGAAGAGAACGCTGCGACCATTCCTCTTCTCTTTTGGTCGCCTTCTCTCTCTTTATTTCTCCCTCGCTTCCGGCCTCCCCTATTCCTCCGGTCGACGTGAGAGAACGTAAGGTTGGTCTGTAGGCAGGGTTAGATCCTCGCGACGCTCGATCCTGACGGTGGTGGGCGAAGATGTTGGACATGCAGAAGCGGCGCGTGCGGCTGCTGCTCTTCATCACGGGCGTTCTCGCGCTCAGCATGACCGGTTAGTTTTAGGTGGCAAAATCTTTTTATTCTTGTGCAATTTCGCGTGCTAGTTTCCGACGGAGATCTGTATGCACTGTTTTTCAATGTCTATTGTTCGAGAACGGGAATGGTTGATTTTTTTATTGTGAGAAAAAACGTAGATTTGCTTGATTTTTGTAGTGGGTATGCGTTTAAGCATGTTGGTCAGTAATTTGTACCAAGGGATAATTTCTTCCGTCAGAGTAGTTTAGATTGATGTGCATGGACGGTGAAACTTAAATTTCCTTTTGCTAAGTTTTTTATTGCCTTACGTACTTGTGATTGTGGGGATGCAATCTTGCAAAGAAGTTCTCTGTACAGTTATTCAGGAAGTCATAAAAATTTATCAGAACGATCTGATTATTTTCACATACATTTTGCTGCAATCCAACAGATCTACTTAAATTCGGAAGCTTACTACATATGTCAGCAGCTCAGTGCAGAAGTTGTAGGGTGTAGGTATATGAGAAAGTATGAAACATTCCACTAACTTTGCTTTTGATTCAGAGAAGTTAGAGCTTCTGAGCTCCATATCCTACGGGACTTGGGCCAATTGCCACCTGTTCAAATAGGGTTTACATAGTGAAGAGAAATAACTAGGTAGCTTATAAGTTTTGTAGAAAACCAGTGAGCTTTCAGTGTTACAAGTTCTCCTGTTGTTAGCTTCTTATCGAGCATTGTTTTACGATGACTGGCCTTAAGTTATGGATTCACAAGCAGACATTTTGTATGCATATGTCAAACAACACAATCAGAAGTCTTAGTATTGGCCGTAGCATAGCATCATAGGTACACTTCACTGAAAACCTAGGAGTGAGTGACAATGCATTGTGTTTCAACTGGGTTATTAATGGCTAATAATTTGCTAGATTGTAAATCCTGTTGGATATGATGAAATGTTAATTGCACAAGTTTACCAGTTTGCTTTATGAGATCTCAAGTTTCATCGTACTACTGACCCAACGGGTCTATTTAAAGGGGTACCCTATATAAAGAACTCTTGCTTAGCAGAGCCACACTTCCATGTTTTCATAGCCACAGTTGAATACGACGTATTGACAATTCAATATTGAAAGCCATTATTGCATTGATATTAGTTCCTTTTTCATCTCCAAATTAACTGCTTCTGTATATTCATCGTTTCATATTAAAGCAAACCTTATTATATCCTTGGAATGACCCCCATTGGCTTCTACTTTATAGCTGAGAAGTCCAGAGAACTTGTTGGAAAGGAGGCTGCATCAAAGAGTGGCCAATCCACATTCATGAACTGCTTTGACAAGGGCTCTGGCAGCCTTGCATGCACATCAAAGGAGGGTGTCAAGTTGTACGTCAACAACATTCGAAGTGCACACTTGGAAATGGTGCGACAGCGAGCCATGGGGAAAGCTTTAGCTGATGCTGTGGCAGAAGGCCTAACACCTAGTGAAGCAGCTAAACAAGCTCAGAAGGTTAGTGCAAAAGCGACAAAAATTGCCGCTCGTCAAGCCAATAGGATATTGGGGCCAATAATTTCTTGTGGTTGGGACTTCTTCGAAGCAATGTACTCTGGCGGAAGCATGATGGAAGGTTTTCTTCGGGGCACTGGCACCTTGTTTGGAACTTATGTGGGTGGTTTCCATGGTGAGGAGCGGTTTGGGAAGCTGGGGTATCTTGCAGGAAGCCATGTCGGAAGCTGGGGTGGAGGAAGAATTGGATTGATGATTTATGATGTCATAAGCGGACTGAAATATATGTTCATGTCTGTCCAACCTAAGTATGAATCATCGTCATATGCATCAGAAGATGGTCCAGAATACGCAAAAAGATATACAAACCAAGAGGAGCCAACATACTATGAACCATCAAAGGAAAAGCAAGAAGAATCAAAATGGTTTGGTTTGTTCTAAATCTATGAACCGAAGTGTTCTGTCTTAAACTCAAGGGCGGAGCTAGGTAGTAGCTAGATTGTTGCCCCCCCCCCCCCCCCTCCCCCCCCTAAAAATGTGAAAACGGTGTCTTTCACCAAAAGTCCAGCATATATGCACCCATGAGGCAATTGTACTCATCACTGCTTCGCTACTGGAGCATGAAACAATTAGCTTGTTTTGTTGTACATTTCTGAATGTTCAACTTCATTTTGTATGGTTACCTAGATTAGGTGTGATTCTTCATTGTAATTCTTGTTTTGGCTACCATGTATATAAAACATATGTATCGACTCTTGAGGTTGGCAGAATGCACCACAAACAACAACAATAGTGAACCACTTATATAAAGTTGTGAGTGTATTCTTGTTAAAAAATGCTAGGAAGATTGTCCCTAAAGTTCCAAGCCACAAATATTTGCCCATAGGATTCAATTTGTACCTGATAGATCGATCAAATCTGAAAGACTATATGGACCACACGTGTCCTAGAACTCAGGGAACGGCTTTGTGCACGCTCCGTCTGTTTGGTTTGCGAATCTGGAGAGCCTGACCGGATCCAACTGTTGTTGGACTATCTCTTCATCAAGATGGTCCAACAACTTCTTTTAAAACGAGACAGAATACCCCCATTGACCATTTCAAAGTGGTTTGTTGGGTGTTTTTGCAGAAGTCGCAGTGGAGGCCACATGTTATTTGATCTCTTTCTCTTATATAAAAATCATAGCTTTTCTATATGAAGTTGCGTTAAATATAAATTTTATATCAATACGCAGAGTTTGACATTATCCACAACCTTATAGCTGACAGTTTTTTATTTAATATATTTTAGATACTCAAATATGCGTTTTAAGTTACCAATTTTAAAATAAAAATAAGAGACTGGTTTGCTCTACTTCTTTGTTGTGATTGAGGGAGCAGTTTTCTTGATTAAGTTTTTTTTTAAAAAAAGAACTTGTATTTTGTTTTTAATAGTTCTATCATTAGTTATAAAGAAAGAAGATTAATTATTCTCTGGTGGAGATCGTGCCCGAGCCCGGCCAAGGTCATGATCATGATATGGACGTTGCAAACCCACTTCAGGGCTTGTTCGGTTTTACCCCAATCCATATGGATTGAGGGGGATTGAGGGGGTTTCAATCCCTAATAAGTCAAAATCCCCTCCAATCCGTATCAATCCCCTCCGATCCATATGGATTGAATATAACCGAACAAGCCCTCACGAGGGGACAAAAAAGAAACAGGGTTACTACTTTCATCAGTTAAAGGGCGTGACATGGATGTGTTGAAGATCCGGCACATTCCCAGCGAAATGTACACGTCATGGTACTAACGAGGCATGAAACTGGCCACATGGCCATGGACGCGTGAAGCGCGCCATGCATTGGACATGCGGCATCCGAACTTCTGGAGATCATATCAGAGAGACACTGATGAGCGAACTGCCGTAACATTCTATATATACCCTCAGTCCCTGTTCCAGTTCTCGTCAAGCTAGCAGCACCAAGTTGTCGAACACTTGCCTGCTCTTGAGCTCGATCAAGCTATCATCAGCTGCGTCTTGCGCACAGCAACAGCTTCCCAACTGCAACCGTAGCAGCCACAACTTCCATGGAGGCACAGAACGTGGAGGTTGCTGCCCTGGTGCAGAAGATCGCGGCCCTCCACGCCGACATCGCCAAGCTACCGTCGCTGAGCCCGTCCCCCGACGTCAACGCGCTGTTCACCAGCCTCGTCATGGCCTGCGTCCCACCGAGCCCTGTCGACGTGACCAAGCTCAGCCCGGACGCCCAGAGGATGCGGGAGGAGCTCATCCGCCTCTGCTCCGACGCCGAGGGCCACCTCGAGGCGCACTACGCCGACATGCTCGCTGCCTTCGACAACCCGCTCGACCACCTCGGCCGATTTCCCTACTTCAGCAACTACATCGACCTGAGCAAGCTGGAGTTCGACCTCCTGGTCCGCTACATCCCAGGGCTCGCGCCTTCCCGTGTCGCCTTTGTCGGGTCCGGCCCCTTGCCGTTCAGCTCGCTCGTGCTCGCCGCACGCCACCTGACCAACACACTGTTCGACAACTACGATCGGTGCGGCGCCGCCAACGACCGTGCGCGGAAGCTGGTCCGTGCGGACAAGGACCTGAACGCACGCATGTCCTTCCACACGGTCGATGTCGCCAACATGACGGACGAGCTCGGCAAGTACGACGTGGTCTTCCTTGCCGCGCTCGTAGGCATGGCGGCTGAGGACAAGGCCAAGGTGGTTGCGCATCTTGGCAGGCACATGGCTGATGGAGCGGCTCTCGTCGTGCGCAGCGCCCACGGGGCTCGCGCCTTCCTCTACCCGATCGTCGATCCTGAGGACATCCGTCGCGGCGGGTTCGACGTGCTTGCCGTGTACCACCCGGACAACGAGGTCGTCAACTCCGTCATCATTGCGCGTAAGATGGACGCCCACGCCAAGGGGCTTCAGAATGGACACGCGCATGCACGCGGCACGGTGCCAATAGTGAGCCCGCCGTGCAAGTGCTGCAAGATGGAGGCCAACACCCTCCAGAAGAGGGAGGAGATGGCGACAAAGACGGAGCTGTCCATCTGATGCAAGGAACGTTTGAGGAATTGTGCGTGGTAACCGTAGTTGCAAATCGTTGTTGCGTCTCTGGATCTCCCATGTAATTGTTTGTTTGCACTTCTTTATTTGATGTCATGCACTGTGAAGTGTTTAATAAGAATGTGTTCTTCCTATATAAAACACATGCACCTATATGTACTCATACAGATGGAGGGGAAACTTAAACCTGGGTTTGTGAACATAACTGCTCTACATAGACAACTTTGCATATCAACCAACAAATTGCTTCAAACCCTAAGCCCCTAGATAACTATGGTTTTCAAAAATACATCAAACATAGACCAAATCAACATGTATAAATTAAGGAGGGGAAGAATATGTTGCTCTTGAAGATCTATGGATCAATTCCAAATCGAAGGTCAAATTAAGAGATTGGAGAAGGTGTTGAGCATCAGATTTGGGAGCTGGACGGCCGGACGGTATGTGATTAGATTCACTCCACCGAGGGTCTTTATCTTGTTCGTGGTTATCCTAACAAACTCGTGGGAAATGGTTGGATCTCACTTAGGAATAGGTCAAACCCAAGGGGTATGACCAATTGAGAACACACAATTCAATTGAACAAATTTTTTGTCACAAGCATCACAGTTCACAGACAAAAACAAAAAAACAGTATAAATATCCATCACAAGTTGCACAAGATAGTCCACTAAAGTTACCACAACAGAACTAACAACAAAAGCTAGTTCATATTAAATAAAAATAGAGAAATTCTACTAGTTATTAAGGCTGGAAGGGTAGCCTATCATTTCGTGTTCTGCCACCATTCCCTGTTCTGTCATTCTCATTCTTTGTTCTGCATTTCTCATTCCCTCCTCTATCATTCCTTTCACATTCCTTATTCTGCATTTTCCATGTTCTGCCACCATTCTATATTCTGTCATTCTCATTTCTTGTTCTGCCTTTCCCATTCCTCCTCCCCGCAAAGCCCATTCTTATTCTCATTCCCCCGTACAGCCCACGTCTAGCTAAAATTAAAAAAACACACATGGCCCCAAGGGGATTCAAACCCGCGACATCTCAAGCAAATGCTAGCAATAGCTACCACTACACTACATGTGTGTTTATGTCTACATCTATGACAGGAAACACATCTACTACATATCTCCCCAAGCCCACCTGCTACCCTTGCACAATGCGTAGTAGTAGATAAGTATCACTGAGATTCTTGAATTATATTTTTGGATGGAGGGAGCAGTATTTAAAGAAGAGTCTTGCATGCGATTTTTTTGTTTGAATAATGTTTCCAACTTAAATTCCTTTTTTGCATGTGTGACATTTATTCTTCGTAAATTTTTTTCATGGATCTGACTTATGAGTTATTTTTATAAACCAATGCCAAGCATGAATCCATGTTTCTTACTTGGAAACCCCGAACAAACACCATTGGCAGGAGGCACTCGCGTTGGCGTCGCTCATCGACGACGAGAAAAAGCTTAGCGACTGTCAGTTCGACCTCTAGAAACAGTCTTACATGGTCACATGCGCCGCTGTGTACAACAAGCTCCGGCACAGCCGCCGCTTGGACGCGGTGCAGAGCGGATGACCCATGCTATCCATTGTCAAGCAGGGGGACCTCATGGTTGTCGCCAACGTCGGCGACTATCGGGTTGTTCTGGGCACCGCATCCGATAATGTAGTGGTCAAACAGCTAGATTAAAATAACAAAATTTATGTATGGCCAGGATCACAAATTGATTATGAAATCTTTTCTCATAACAATATAACACACATTTTGTATATAAGTTATCATAGTATCACTACCGGAATCGCGTTCTTTACCGAGTGTCAAAGGCTATTTTACACTCGACAAAGCCTTTACCGAGTGTAACACTCGGCAAAGAATACTTGGCAAATATTTTATCGGCAAAAGGTTCTTTGCCGAGTACTTTTTTTCGGACACTCGGCAAAGACTTTGCCGAGTGTCGAAAAGCACTCGGTAAAAAAAGCACTCGGCAAATGAAGAATCGAAAAAAATCTAAAAAACAAAAAAAACATTTGTTGGAGAGAAAATCTCCGGCCGGGTGGCGGAATGCACCCGCCCTAAATCCTAAGATGAGGAGGGGGCCAAAGCGTTTTGCCTGTTACTGGAAGGTGTAAGAACACACGAGAACACAAGGATTAAGAGTGGTTCAAGCCACCGGAGCGTAAAACCCTACTCCACTATGTGTAGTATTGCTGATGCTCGAGAGCTTGGAGAACTTCCCGAGGGTCTAAGTGAGTCTGAGTGACTTGAGCATCTAAGTTGGCTTGCCTTGTAACGTCATGTGCCTTCCTTTTTATAGCTCAAGGGAGGCACATACAAGGATGCTGAGCCCCGATATGTGGGCCCAGGGACATAACGGAAGGAATACCTAGAGCAACTAATGCAGGTGACGTCTGTGCAATCTCCAGGCCCATGTTGTCCGCAGCACGCGCAGCGTTGACATGCGATGGCGGCTTGCTTGGTAACGCACGAGTAATGATGGGCGTAGTGCACGCGGCAGCATGGGCGTGCAGTCTGCCAGTGGAACGGACAGGCATGCCGCCTGTGGGATGGACAGGTCGCTGCCTGCCAGCGGAATGGATAGGTCTCATTAAATGTGGAGGCGGCACATCGCCTGCCAGTGGAATGGACAGGCACGCCACCTGCGGAATGGACATGTCTCATTAAATGCTGAGGCGGCACATCGCCTGTCAGCAGGATGGACAGGCGGCGCGCCTTATCCGCAATAAATGCAGGGGCCGCGTAACTCAGAGGCCTTACGTCAGGCTCCGCCCGCTGGCTTACGTCACGCGCGGTAGGCCACGTGGCAGCATCAGGTCTCCGCCTAGGCGGGGAGTAGGAGTGTATGCGGACAGGTCCGCACCAGACTGGGTGTGGACACGCGTCGGTACCGGACCCCTGCCTGGGTCCTGTTCAAGGCTCGGGTATGTTCCGTCCTGGGACCTTGGGACCCCACTATGGGCGGCCCGGATCCCATACGGGGGGGGGGGTTCGACTCCTATTCCAGGGGTCCGGCTTGCACACGTGGATGTCCGGGACCAACTATGGGGGTCCGGACTGTATGTCCGGAGGTCCGGCGCTCCCCCGTGGGGGTCCAGACCACTGTTGATGCCATGGAGTATATCACCTTCTCTGGACACGTGGCGGCTTTGGACCCGCCCATGTGGTGGAGTCTGGCACTACTGTGGACCCAGAATAGCCGCCTGAGATTGGGGCGGACCGTGGCTTGGTCCCACACAACACTTTTACCACGTGACTAAGGGATAGCCGTGTGGGTTCTTTGTCTTTGTACGGTAGCAGGGGATACCCTAGTTTCAGGGTACCGACAGTGGCCCCTGGGCCCGCCTCAGGGGAGGATGCGAGCCTACAGGTGGGGCCAAAACTTGTACTTCACGTCAACATGGCATGACCGGTGACTGGGGCGCCACCTCAGCGCGTGTTGCATTAACTCAGCGCATCTAGTGACGCATGCGCTGTTAGTCCGCCCTCGGTCACGTCAACTGCCACATCTGTCCCTGCAACTGACTGACCCACGGCCCCACGTCTGGCGGTTCCATCGGGCCATGCGTGGGGCGCCTTGTTGCCGCCGCCCTGGTTAATAAATATCTCTCCGCAGCGGCCCTGAGGCGGTGCGCGATCGTGCGTGGCGGTTTGCTCCCGGCGTGATGGTTCGCTTCTTCCGCACTCGGAGACCAGCACACCAGTTGCATGACTTGTGGGCCCGGGCCCCCATGTCAGAGACTGGGCTGCATGGGCGCTAGGTGCGCGTCGGACGGGATTTCCTGGAGCACGAGCGGGAGAGTCTTCCTTGAAAAGGGGTTCTCCCCGCGTGTAGCAGTTACGCTTTCGCATTCTCTCCAACTGCTGTGCCCTTTCGCCTCCGAGCCCTCTGCGCCCCTTTGCATTTGCGCTCTTCTTCTTTCCACCGCCATAGTCGCCATGGCCTCGCTGGTTCATCCCAAGCGTTTCCAGTCCGAGGGGGCACTCAACCTAGTGCGCAACCTGCTCGGATGAAGCGCGTCGGCGTTCGCCGGAAGGATCCGCGCCGGCGCCACTCCCCTCGGCGATCTCGCCGCCGGGGAGTTCGTGCTCTTCGTATCCTACCTCTCCTGCGGGTTGGCGCTGCCGATCTCGCCTTTCTTCCTGCTGCTGCTGGAGGAGCTCGGCCTTCAGCTTTAGCACCTCACGCCCCACTCCATCCTCTAGGCGGCCATCTTCGCCCACCTGTGCGAGATGTTCGTGGGGGTGGCGCCCTGTACCTCCCTCTTTCGCCATTTCTTTGTGTTGGTGAAGTCTGGGAAGGCTAAGGACCACCTCGGCACCTACTACTTCTAGACGAGGCTGGACTCGGCCCGCGCCTACATCCCCTCCCTTGGCGGTGTGAGGTGGGAGAACTGGCGCGCCGACTGGGTGATTGCCAGCGCCGAGGCCAACGACCGCCTCGCCCTGCCGAGCGACGGGCCAAGGCTCGACCGGAAGCAGTGGAGGGCCAAGCCATCCCTGGCACCGGAGTTCCAGTCCGTACTGGACAGGATCAAGAGCTTGCCTGCGGGCGACCTGACGTCGATGCACGTGGTCGGAGATTTCCTGAAGTGCCGGATCGCGCCGCTGCAGTAGAGGGCGCGCCTGTGCTACTGGTTCACCAGCTCAAACGACATCGGCCAGATCCAGCACGGGCCGGGGACCGACCTGTCCTGGGAGGAGCTAGAGGTTCTTGTGAAGGGTATTACTGGTGAGTCCTTTGTCACTGAGTCTCTAATCCTCCCCCAGGGCATCCCTGCACTCTGCGATGATCCAGGGCTGAGGACGGCGATCTTGGCCACGCTACCGACCCTCGACGAGAGCGGCATGGCGGTTCGCCAGACCAGAGGCCGGGACCCCCACCGCGGGATCCGGATCTCCGATGCACCGGCTGGAGGCCCCCAGACTGCCGGTATGGCTCCCAGCTCCCCCGCCGCGGTCCCCCGCCCCTTGGACAAGGGAAAAGGGGCTGCAAGCAGTTCCTCCGCCCTAGGTGGCACTAGGGGGTTGGAGGAAGAGAGGCGACGCCGGCTGCGTCGCGCCAACGGGTCACTTGTCTCGAATCCTCCTCTTGATTGGGACCCCCCAGAAGCGTCAGAGGACCACTAGCGGGGCTGAGGAGACCGGCTCCCGGGCCTAGGGCGCGCAGAGGCGCGTCAGTCCTCCGCCACCACCACCATCGGATCCCCCGCCACCGCCGCCACCACCATCGTCGGTCCCACCACCACCACCTGGGGGTGATCTCCCCTAGGGGCGCCAGCAGCAGCAGCGGACGTCCCGCTTCCAGGGCCTCTGGAAGGTCCAGGGCCCAAGTAAGTGTAGCCCCTTCTTTTACACGAGTGTTATTATCATGCCGATGGGTCTTAACCCATCCTTTGCTTGCTAGGGCTTCCTCCCCCTCTGCTCCCAAGGCTTCCCCCCTTCTGCGCCCAAGGTCGTGCCTCCCCCGTCAGATACCATGCCTGCTGGCGGGTCTGGCTCTCAGCAGCAGGCATCTGCTGGGAGTGGTGCCGACAGTCCGCCTCTGGCTGCTGCAACTGCACCGACGGCTACTGCAGCCCCAACGATGGCGATGTCGTCGAGTACACCGTCGGCAGTAGCAGAGGAGGTCCCAACTGGGCCCGCCCCCACCATCGAGGGTGACGCGGGGGGCGCGTCCAGCTCCAACCCGCCGCCCACTCTAGAGGAGTCGGAGGTAGTTCTTGGGCGGCGGCTCCGATCCGGCGCCGAGCCAGAAGCAGCGCCGGTTCCCCTCCCCCGGGTGCTGTCTCGTGCGCATTAGGCCCTTCAAGAGACCTAGACGGTGATCCGGTGGGAATGGGAGGCGCTGGAATTTGAGAACCAGCGCCTCAGCGACTGGCGCACCCAGCTGGAGGAGCGCACCAAGGCGGCGTCCCACCAGTTCGCCTTTGAGCGGTCCGAACTGTCGCGAGACCGCAAAGACTACAAGAAGGACCTCCAGAAGGTGTACGCCAGGGAGCTAGAGGCGAGCCGGAAGGAGAAGAGGTTGGCCAAGAAGGAGGAGCACTTGAACCAGAGGGAGGAGGTCGTCACAGAGCTCCAGGCCAAGCTGAATGCCTTCAATGAAATCCTGGAGGAGCAGCGGGTCCAGCAGACTGTGGCTGTGGAGAGCCTGCAGAAGCTGCAGCGAGAGCTCGATGGCAAGGCCCACGACGCCGCCCTCGCCGAGGAGAAGCTTAAAGCGAAAGGAGAGTCCTTGGACAGGCGGGAGGGGGACCTCGCCAGGCGGGAGGCAGACCTCGCCAGGCAGGTGAAGGATCTCGCCTTCAAAGAGGAAATGCTTGAAAGGCGAGAGAAGTCGCTGGCCGAGCATGAGCTCGAGGCGGAGGAGAAGGAGCGGACGCTAGAGGAGCAGGTTCGCCGGTTCCAGGCGGCACAGGCAGCATCGGGCCCCCAGGCGGTGGAGGCGATGAAGAAAACACTTGAAGATCTCTGAGCGGAGCAACACGCTGGGGTCCAGCGCATCCCCGCATGGGCCAGCGAGGCGAGCACGACACTGGTGCCACTAGGGGTGAGCCCCATCCCGGTGTCGGAGCTGCCGACGTCCATCTCCGACGTGCTCCCGGTGCTGGATTCCACCGCCGACCGCCTTTGACGCCTAGACCAGATACTTGGCGCCCGCCTGGAGGCCGAGGGCGGTAGGCTCTGCCGGGTGGTGATAGAGTACATCGTGACATGCTTCCGGAGCCACGACCTAGCCATCTCCTTGGAGCCGATGATCGCTGGTCCGGTGGCCGACACCGAAGACGCCGCCCGGGAGGGTGTACAAGATAAAAAATGATGCTCGTAAATTGAAGCAAAATAAGATCATCACAAAAACAAATCTGGGGGTGAATCTTTTCTTTATAACTTGATATACATGAGTGTAGGCCAACAGACCGGGTTTATGAGGGCGGACCTCACCGGGCTGGCGTACATATATGCGCAACCTAGTTACAAAGGAAGAAAACTGAATCCCCAGATTTGTTTTTATGGGAAAAACTTACGGAGATGCTCTATGTTCCAGGGATTGGTCAGAGGCTCTCCTTCAGTTCTAGCAAGGCGGACACACCCGGGTCGGCATATTTCCGTCACCTTGAAGGGTTCTTCCCAGTTGGGGGAGAGTTTGTGGAGCCCCTCTCGGTTCAGTACTCGCCTTAGGACCAAGTCCCCGACCCTGAGCTCCCTACTATGCACGAACCATTGGTGGTAGCGCCGGAGCGCTTGGTTGTACCATGCATTTCGGATCGCCGCTCACCATCTGCGCTCGCCGATGAAGTCCACATCCTTACGCCGTAGCTGTTCCTGCATAGACTCATCGAACGACTGGACCCGTGGGGAGCCCATAATGATTTCTGAGGGAAGGCAGGCTTCGGCCCCATAGACCAGGAAGAACGGGGTCTCCCTGGTAGCTCAGCTGGGTGTTGTTCGGTTTCCCCATAACACGGACGAAAGCTCACTAACCCAATTTGCACCGTGCTTTTTCAAGCAGTCGTAGGTGCGTGTCTTGAGCCCCCTGAGGATCTCTGCGTTTGCCCTCTCCACTTGGTCGTTGCTCCTGGGATGAGCCACAAACACAAAGCAAAGCTGGGTGCCGATGTCCTCGCAATACTCTTGGAAGAGCCGACTTGTAAACTGGGTCCCGTTGTCCGTAATGATACGGCTTGGGACCCCAAATCTACAGACAATTGACTTGAGGAAGGCAACTGCAGCACCCTGGGTGATGTTGACCACAGGGGTGGCTTCTGGCCACTTGGTGAACTTGTCGATGGCGACGAAGAGGTACCGGTACCCACCGACGGCCCTAGGGAACGGTCCCGGGATATCCACCCCCCATACAACGAATGGCCAAGAGGGCAGAATCATCTGCAAAGCCTAAGCTGGTGTGTGTATCTGCTTTGCGTGGAATTGACACGCCTTGCAGGACTTTACCATCTCAGCTGCATCCTGGAGGGCGGTTGGCTAGTAAAAGCCATGCCGGAAGGCCTTACCGACCAGCGTGCGGGATGAGGAATGACTTCCGCACTCACCTCCATGGATCTCCGTGAGAAACTCACGGCCCTCCTCCTGGGTAATGCACCGCATGAGAATGCCGTTGGTGCCACGGCGATAGAGATCCCCTTCCACCACCGCGTATCGCTTAGCCAACCGCACTATGCGCTCTGCGGATACATGATCTTCAGGAAGGATATTTTCCTTTAGGTAGTCTCGGATCTCGGAGATCCATGCATCGAGACCACTCTGAGATACTGGCTGTGGCGCTAAGGGGTAGGCAGGTCCCCCTAAAGCACACACAGTCTTCGGTGGGTTCTGTAGATGTAATGCCACCGAGACCGCTAGCTTCGAGGTGCTAGTCTCGCCCCCTTCGCCCAGTTCGGCAGGCTGGGTGGTGGGTCTCAGCAGCCGTCTTTCAAAGACGCCCACGGGCACGGGTGCCCAAGTTGATGCCCTCACGGAGAGGTCATCTGCCGCCGAGTTGTCAGCCCGAGGAACATGTTGCAGTTCTAGGGCCGTGAAGTCTTTCTCCAGCTTCCTTACGTGGAGGAGGTAAGCTGTGAGCCTGGGCTCATTGCAGCTACATTCCCCAAGGACTTGCTTGATGATCAGCTGGGAGTCCCCCTTCACGAGGAGCCGGCGGATCCCTAGGGATAGGGCGGCCGACAAGCCGAAGATCAATGCTTCGTACTCTGCCATATTGTTGGTGGTCTTGAACTCAAGGTGCACCATATACTTCACTTGATCTTCGCTCGGGTCGATGAGGACCACCCCAGCCCCGCCAACTTGCTACCGGGCGGATCCGTCGAAGAAGAGCGTCTAGTGGGGTTCGGTGAAGACCGAACCCCTGGGCTCCGCAGGTGTGGGGTCCGAATCGGGATCCGGACCCCCAGGGGCGCTCGGGGGAGGCGTCCACTCCACGATGAACTCAGCCAGGACCTGGCTCTTGACGGCATGGCAAGGCTGGAAGTCCAGCTAGAACTCAGCGAGCTCCGCGACCCACTTGGCAATGTTTCCTGTGGCGTTAGAGTTGTGGAGGATGGCCCTTAACGGGAAGGAGGTCACCACCACAATCCTGTGTGCCTAGAAATAGTGGCGCAGCTTCCTGGACGTAATAAGTACAACATAGAGGAGCTTGTGCGTCTCAAGGTACCTGGTCTTTGCCTCATGGAGGACCTTGCTGACGTAGTAGACCGGCCTCTGAACGGTCCGGACCCCTATAGCCGGTCCCGAGCCCTCAGGTTCTTAGCCTTCTTGCGCCGTCCTTTCCACAACCAGCACCATGCTCACCACTTCTGCTGCCGCCGTGATGTATAAATACAACAGCTCCCTAGGGTCTGGAGCTACCAGTACTGGTAGGGACACCAGGTGCTGCTTCAGCTCTTGAAAGGCTTGATCTGCCTCTTTGGTCCAAGAGAATGGACCAGACTTTTGTAGGAGCTTGAAGAAGGGTAGCGCCCTCTCAGCCAGCCTTGAAATGAAGCGGCTAATGGTGGCTAATGACCCCGTAAGCTTCTGGACGTCCTTGATACGGGCCGAAGGCCTCATCGCCTTGATTGCCCTAATCTTCTTCGGGTTTGCTTCAATCCCCCAGTGCGAAACCAGGAATCCCAGCAGCTTCCCAGCGGAGACACCAAAGACGCATTTGTCTGGGTTCAGCTTCATGCGCGTCGCTCGCAACTTGTCAAAGACCAGGGTCAGGTCTTCCACCAGACTCGACCCCCTCCTAGTCTTAACCACGATGTCATCGACGTATATCTCTACCTTGTCCCTAATCAGGTCCCCGAAGGTCTTGCTCGTCGCTCGTACAAATGTTGGCAAGGGACCGTAGGGCATTACAACATAGCAGTAGAGCCCATCCACTATTACAAAAGCGGTATGCTTCCTATCCTCCCAAGCCATCCGGATCTGATGGAAACCAGAGTAGGCATCTAGAAAGGACAAGAGGTCGCACTCGGAGGTAGAGTCCACGATTTCATCTATGCGTGGAAGTGGATACGGGTCCTTGGGACAAGCCTTGTTTAGGCTGGTGTAGTCGATGCACATCCGAAGCTTCCCGTTCGCTTTTGGAACGATGACTGGGTTGGCCAGCCACATAGGGTGATGAACCTCTTTGATAAAGCCGACATCAAGCAGCTTCTGGACCTCCTAGCGAATGAAGTCCTGCCGCTCAACGGACTGTCTCTGAGGCTTCTAACTCACCGGCTTGGCATCAAGGTGGATCTTTAGATGATGCTCAATCACCTCTCTGGGGATCCCATGCATCTGTGACGGTTCCCAAGCGAAAACGTCGACATTTGCCCGGAGGAAGGCGATGAGCGCGAGTTCCTATTTCTCTCCCAGATTGCCCACGATGCGAGTGGTCTGGGAGGAGTCTGCGCCGACCTAGATGGTCTTCACGGGTCCGCCGTCTGCCCCCGACGGCTGCACCATTGGCACCTTGGCAGGCGCCTTGGTACCGGAGGTCGAGGGGTCCTTCCCCCCATCGTTCGGGTGAGCAGCTTCTGCCGCTAGGGCGTGCAGCTTCTCGACAGCCGTCACCGCAGCAGCGCGGTCGCCCCGCACGGTGAGGACCCCTGCAGGGGATGGCATCTTGAGGACCAAATACCCATAATGGGCAATGGCCAAGAACCAGTACAGGGCCGGTCTGCTAATGATGGCATTGAAGAGGAGGTTAACCTCCGCGACGTCGAACTGGACGTTCTCGATGCGAAAGTTTTCCTCTATCCCGAATGTAACCGGGAGCGTGATGCTCCCAAGGGGATACACCGGTTGAGCGCCCACTCTAGAGAATGGGCGAGAGGGTCCCAGTCGGGACCCCGGGATCAGCAGCTGCTTGAACACAGTGTGGCTGATGACGTTGAGGCCTGCCCTGCCGTCAATCAGCACGTGGTGCAGCCACATGTTGGCGATGACAGGGGCGGTGATGAGCGGTAGTATACCGCCCCTGGCATGTTGTCGGGGCAATCGGATGCCCCAAAGGAGATAGTAGTGCTCCTCCACCGCTGGTGTGGAGCATCCTTCGGGACCCCTGGGGTCGCCGATAGAACCTCTCGGCGTAGGGACTTGACGTTCCTGTGGGAGGTGAGCTCCCAGCTCCCGCCATACATGACGTACAACTTCTTGTGGCGATCGCTCTCGCCACCTGAGTCGGAGTCCCCGGTGAAGACGTCCTTTAGGACCCCCTCGGGTAACTGATACCCGAGGTCCCGTTCTTCGGCGGCCACATCACCATCGTCGGCCCTCTCCTTGCCAGGCCGGTGACGAGGTGGGGAGCCACCCTTGGAGGTCTGCTCGCGACGCTCGCTGACGCGCTTTGCGAGCTTGATGATCTCCCGGCACTCCGCGACGCTTAGCGACTGTTGGGGTGCATAGGGCGTGAGCCGCTGTTGCCCCCTGTGGCCGCGGGCGCTTGTTGCGCTCGCTCCAGCCCCCAGCCGCAGCCGCGACGACTGGAGCAGCAGTTTATGGCCTCTCGTCGCCGCGATTCTTCTTCTTCTTGCCATCCTGGGCGACGGCACCCGAGGCACCCATTTGGGCAACCCCAGTCTGTGGCGCCGAGTGCCATGCACGGCCCTCGTCAGCTCTGGCACACTTGTCGGCCAGAGCGAAGAGTGTGGTGACAGTTTCCACGTCATGCGTGGCCAACTTCTCCAGCATCTTCTCATCACGTACCCCCTGGCGGAAAGCATTGATGATGGAAGCATCGGAGATACGAGGTATAGTGCCCCGTACCTTAGTGAAGCGGGAGATGAAGGCCCGGAGAGTTTCTTCGGGTTCCTGCCTCACTGCATGGAGGTGAGCCTGAGAGCACCTAGAGGGGGTGAATAGGTGATCCTGTAAAATTCAACACTAATAGCCACAAAAACTTAGATATGAAAGTTAGAGCGGCTAAGTAGCTCGAAACGAGCTCTTGTGAACATAGACAATCAAAGAGAGAGCAATCACAAGAGACACGCGATTTTACCCCATGGTTCGGCCAAGTAACACTTGATTACTTCCACGTTATGGCGTCCCAATGGACGAGGGTTGCACTCAACCCTTTTCAAGTGATCCAATGATCAACTTGAATACCATGACTTTTCTTCCTTATATCCTTTTCATGTTTGCGAGGAATCTCCACAAGTTGGAGCCTCTCGCCCTTACAATGATGATCACAAAGAAAACACGGAGTAAGGTTGGGAAGAGCAACACACACAAGACGCAAATTGTAGCACAATCACGCACACAAGTCACAACTCGAGCTCAAAACACAACGCACGGATTCACAACTCAAATGGGGCTCAAGTCACTATCTCAAGGAATCGAATGCGTGAAGTTGGAGTATTGAAGTCTTAGAATGTTTCTTGTAAGCTTGTGTAGATCCTCCATGCGCCTAGGGGTCCCTTTTATAGTCCCAAGGCATCTAGGAGCCGTTGAAGGCCAACAAGGAAGGCCATCCTTGCCTTCTGTCGAGTGGCGCACCAGACAGTCCGGTGCGCCACCGGACAGTCACTGTAGATGGTCCGGTGCCGATCTCCTTCCTTTTCTAGCACAGACGACCGTTGCAGCTCTGGGCTGGTTGGCGCACCAGACACTGTTCGGTGCACACTGGACAGTCTGGTGCCCCCGCCAACCGTTGCGCGGCCGACCGTTGGCGCAGACGACCGTTGGCTCACCGGACAGTCCAGTGCACCACCGGACAGTCCGGTGAATTTTAGCCGTACGTCGCTGATCCTCTTCCCGAGAGCGGCGAGTTTGCCGCGGACGACTCACTGGACAGTCCGGTGCACCACCGGATAGTCCGGTGAATTATAGCCGTATGCCGCCGTCAAGTCCCGAGAGCGGCCTGTTCACGCGAACTAGCCTGGCGCACCGGACATTGTCTGGTGCACCACCGGACAGTCCGGTGTGCCAGGCCGAGCTGATCTTTGGCTGTACACATCCAGTCTTTTGCAATCCTTTTTCTTTTCTTCTTTTCTCTATTTCTAACACTTAGATAACTTCATTAGTATTCAAAAACAACTGTACTAAGTCTAGAAACATACCTTCTCTTTGATTTGCACTTCTCTCTTCATTTAGCACATAAGAACTCAATTAAATGTGTTGGGCACTTAATCACCAAAACATAATAGAAATTGCCCAAGGGCACATTTCCCTTTCAATCTCCCCCTTTTTGGTGATTTATGCCAACACATCCAAAAGCAACCAAAAGAAGTGCAACATCAATGCAATTGAGAACAAAATTGTTTTTGACTCAAATTTGGCATATTTGGATCATTCTTTGCCACCACTTGGTTTGTTTTTGCAAATCAAATTCATTTTCCTATCTCTAAGTCAAACACACCTGTTTGGGCACAAAGAGAGATAATGCAAGAGTGAAATTGATCAAGTGCCAAAAACTCCCCCTTTCCCATAATGAAAAATTCTCCCCACAAGAGATTAGATTTTACAATAAGAGTATTTTGGACAAATCAAAATTCTAACTCTACTATTTTCAAAATTCTCAAGTGGTAGCTGATCTATTTGCTTTGGCCTTAATTTCTCCCCCTTTGGCATTAAGCACCAAAACGGGATCATTCTTGGCTGTTTAACCCCATTGCCTCACCAAAGATGTCAATTAAGAGCAAAAAGGCAATAAGAGCATACGAATGAACTTGGAATTAATTACACTAATACCGGAGTGTAGTGGAAGTCTTTGCATGGTCCAAGTTCACTTTTCCCTTTCAATCCACCTTTGAGACTACATCAAGTATACTCAAACAAACGGATTAGTCTCAAAGGGTCAAGTTGTAGCACATCTCCCTCTAAATATGTGCATCACTCACACATGGACTAGTGAGGTCCGAGGATCCCTTGGACAACTTGAGCACCATAAATAAGCAACAAATTACATAAATGCATAAAGTAACATGATCAAAGGCATAAAACACATGTATGCTATAGATCAATCCAAGTTACGCAAATCTAAGACATTTAGCTCACTATGCAACCTGCAAAACCTTTTCTCATCTAAAGGCTTGGTGAAGATATCAGCTAGCTGGTTCTCGGTGTTAATATGGTACACCTTGATATTTCCCTTTTACTGGTGGTCTCTCAGGAAGTGATGCCGGATGTCTATGTGCTTAGTACGGCTATGTTCAACAGGATTATCTGCCATGTGGATTGCACTCTCATTGTCACATAGGAGTGGGACTTTGCTCAGATTGTAGCCAAAGTCCCTGAGGGTTTGCCTCATCCAAAGTAGTTGCACGCAACACTGTCCTGCGGCAACATACTCGGCCTCAGCGGTGGATAGGGCAATGGATGTTTGTTTCTTTGAACTCCACAACACTATGGACCTTCCTAGGAATTGGCACGTCCCCGATGTGCTCTTCCTATCAACCTTGCACCCGGCATAATCGGAGTCTGAATATCCAATCAAGTCAAAGGTAGACCCCTTTGGATACCAGATCCCGAAGCAAGGCGTAGCAACTAAATACCTAAGAATTCGCTTAACGGCCACAAGGTGACATTCCTTGGCGTCGGATTGGAATCTAGCACACATGCATACACTAAGCATTATGTCCGGTCTACTAGCACATAAATAAAGCAAGGAACCTATCATAGACCGATATGCCTTTTGATCAACGGACTTACCTCCTTTGTTGAGGTCGATATGCCTGTCGGTTCCCATCGGTGTCTTCGTGGGCTTTGCGTCCTTCATCCCAAACCTCTTGAGAAGGTCTTGAGTGTACTTTGTTTGGGAGAGGAAGGTGCCATCCTTGAGTTGCTTCACTTGGAACCCAAGGAAGTAGTTCAACTCGCCCATCATCGACATCTCAAACTTTTGAGTCATCACCCTGCTAAATGAAGCGCCCCAGATCCTCTGGGACTCAAATGTGATACAATTACTAGTCCTAGGAGGCTAGTAACACATTTATACATCAGATGATTCTAGATCTGCTTACACGAGACAAACCTATAAAGGTGGCGATCAACTTTAAGAGTTGGCCCACAACTCGGGACATATCATCAGAGTGGGGCTGAAGTAGCCTGATATACGCAGCGAAGCAAATCAGTGGTCCAACAGCCATAGGCAAGGTTGGGAATAGTCGTAACTCTTACCCGATCTCCTTTTTCTGAAAAACAACAAATAAGCAAGGGTGAGTACAAATGTACTCAACAGCCCACCTTCACCCGCGGAATGGGGAAATCAGATATAATGCATGGAATATGTGGAGCTCAGGATATTTTGCAGAAACAGCAATATTTTATGCAGGGTTGTTTTGTAAAACATTTTGTATTTTTCAAAGCGCATCATCTCCCAAAGAAGCAGGAAGTTTTTCAGTATAGAACAAAATCCCCTGGACTAAATCATCCAGGCATCTCAGCAGTTTCCCACTGGTTTTCATTTTCCAAAAACAGCTACTGGACTTCCCGTCCACCATAGCTCACGGCTCAACCGCCGGACCTTTTTAAAAACCACTTTTATCAAACGCACCATTTTTTGGAAACAAAACACTAATTGCCATACCACACCAGACTCGTCCATTCTTGTGGACACAGACTATTCGAATAGGTTTTCAAACTCTGCGCAAAGGTGAACACTTTACCCACTAGTCCGGCTCTGAGATCTCATGGCTAATGAGATCTGAATCTGAATCTCTTTCTTTCCTCGCACGTCCTAACCTTAGTGGTTATACCGGAAGGAGTCAGGCCACCGCCATGCCCAAACCGGACAAAACATTCCCCCTCCTTATCCTCCCGGTGCTCCCCAGCCTTCATAACCTTGGGGTTTGGACCGTATGAGTTCAGATTGAGTGACTGCCCGTACAGTCTCGAGTGGTTGTACTTATCATGAGTACAGGTAGTGAAGGATGACAAATCGGTCCTTATGTGAGGGGACAATCCTTCTGCTCACACCTAAACCAGCTGAGCCATCACCTTAGGCCCTCCCCTAAACCAGGGAGTCCCTGATCATCCCTACTCAAAGGTGATAAGGGTGAAAACCCTTCATCATACACATTTTGAAAAGCATTTTCTTTTAAAAACCACACCTTTCCTCAAATCATTTATAACAAATATATCAAGGATTGATTGCGGCAAGCGGTTGGGTGACCATAATAACTTGTCTGAAAATCATATCATGCATAAAATAATAGACTGAGGGTTGTGGTTGAAAAATCATAGGTAATTTATGCATCAAAGGGATCCAGTGAGCTTGCCGTGCTTATTCGGCAAAGGGGAAAGGGGAGCTCGCGGAACTAGCTTCTAGCTCCACTGCCTGGCGTAGACTTGCAGATCTGGCCTCCACGAGACGGCACGAACGCTCCGATAACTATGCAACATGAATAAGCAAACATACAAACAAGCAAGTATACCAACAAATATTTAGTATAGTAGTCAGAATAGCGATATATGGATGGGTAGAGTCTTGAGTAGAATCTGTGCCATGTGGTGTTATGATATTACTTGTGGTGGAGCGGAGGTGCTTACCAGGAGGGTGGACTGGAGGCGAAGCGACACTATGCGCGTAGCTGGCAGAGCGGAGTAACTGAGTGGGTGGGGTGTTTGCCTTGGCTGAGGGTGTTGAGTGCATGGAGAGGGAGAGGGTAGCTGGGTGTATTTATAGCTGGGTGTATGTGGTGTAGCACAGTGAAGTTCACTGTTAGCGAGAATAGTGACGAATGAATCATCTGACTTAGTATGAACAGGAGAGTTATAGGCAGAATATAGGACAAGGGTATTTTGGGAGTTTTCTGAAACATGAACCATGCTTAAGGGATGACATGGTTGGATAGGGAATAATTCGATAAGAATTTAGAAACAAGAATTATTGGAATCTGAGTTTGGAAGTCTAGTTCGAAGGAATCTCAACGTTAAGCATGCTCAACTTGGAGAAACCTGGGATGGGTGACCAGATGGGAAGTTCCCACTGGAAGGAAAACCACAGTCACCGGAGTTCGTATGACTAGAATATGGGTCTGGCTGGTCTTAGGTGGACTAGACAACATGATGGATGAGTAGTTGAAAATTAGGGTGATCGGATGATCGATGAATAGTGACGACGAAAAATAATTATAGATATCATCGATGAATAGTAACAATGATGAATACTAATGATGAATAGTAACGATGATGAATAGTGTCGATGAATAGTAAAGGTAAATAGTAACGATGAATAGTGATGGCGAATAGTTCGTATGAACGAACGATGAACGATGAATAGTGACGATGAACGATGAATAGGAACTATGAACGAACGGACGAACGATCGAATGATCGGACGAATGAACGATCAGAATTTCGGCAGCATAATGACAAGACAAAGATTATCTAAAAGAATGGTGAATAGGGACTATGAACGAACGATGAACGATGAATAGGAACTATGAACGAACGATGAACGATGAATAGGAACTATGAACGAACGGACGAACGATCGAACAATTGGACGAACGAACGATCGGAATTTCGGCAGCATAACGACAGGATAAAGATTATCTGGATGAACGATGAATAGGGACTATGAACGAACGATGAACGATGAATAGGAACTATGAACAAACGATGAACGATCGAATGATCGAACGAACGATCGGAATTTCGGTAGCATAACGGCAGGAAAAAGATTATTTGGACGAACGAACGAACGATCGATCAAACGATCGGATGAACGAACCATGAACGATCAGACGAACGATCGAACGATCGAACGAACGAACGAACAAACTAAGAACAGGTGGACGAACGATCGAAGAACGACAAAACGATCCTTGTGCTAGTGTGTGCTTGTGTGGAACATGGAGTGGGTGTGTGGGGGGGGGAAGAGAGTTGCCATGAAATGGCTTGCGGTGGGATGAGAGGAGGCCCTTGCCCCTCTATTTATAGCCATGGTGGGGGGATTAGGGGGAGGGATGAGAGGATTAGTGGGAGGATGAGGGGATTAGTGGGAGATTAGCATGTATTTGTCTTGTATAAGTGAGATTAGCTTGTAGAGCTCACCATATGACACTGAAGGCATACATATACGTATGAGTATGAGGAAAGTTATGAAGAAAATATTCGTAGGGACTTGAAAAAATGATTCTGAAGGTATTTCTCAAGAGGAAAATACTTGGAGATATATTGGTGGAATATTTGGGCAATATTTCTGGAAAGAACTTGAAGGGGATTACTCGGGAAATATCTGGGCAGTATTTCTGGAAAGAATTTGAGGGGGATCACTGGAGAAACATTTGTAGGATATTTGAGGAGGATTTTGGAGAGAATATAGACCACTATATTTTATTTGTTGATATCAACTCGCAAATAAACATTTTGAAATGAAATTTGAAATTCATTTTGAATTTAGAGCACGTTTGAGAAAATTTCAAGATTTGAATTTTTGGGTTGCTACAAATCTACCCCACTTAAAATGAATCTCGTCCTCGAGATTTGGCTTAGAAGGGTTATGGGTATAGCTTTACTTCAGCTACATATCTTCACTTTGCAGACTCTTCGAGGAGATGGAACTTCAACAAAAGCCGGCCTTTGAGGAGCATCTGGTTGTCGATTGCAAACGTTGATTCTGGCTACTCAAAGATCATCTTTAGGCTTCTAGCTTTCACTTGGCAGCTAGCTTATTGAAGAAGCATCGATGCCAACACACAAACCTTCTTCTTGCGAACTTATCCATGGGTCCCTTCCTTGATTGCTCTTCTAGTGCTTCATCAACGGAACTTGGGTGACCACTTCTCATCCAGAAACTTATAAGCTTCGATGATCTGGTCCTCCACAAGCTTGCTATAGGCCTTCTTCTTTTTCTCCATAGCAGGAACCTTGCTAGAACACTACCCCACTTAAAAATAATGAGGGTAGAACTCTTGAATCTTGGGGATTTGAACTCCTTGAAGTACCTCATAACAAGGGTGTTACGGGGCCTTCTTCTGCTGTTGCTGCTTGAGCAGGCTGCGGAGAAATGACTGACACAGGGTTGATTTTGGGAGAACCTTCTTCTCATCTTCTCTTCATTATTTTCTTTTCATTTCTCACTGCTCCTTTCTTTCTCTTTGCTCTTCCCACTGGAGGATTCTATCAACGAGTATTACCATCACACAGAGGAGGAAACCGAAGACTATGAACCATGTACAACAGTCTTCAACCCAAGAATCACCAAGCATTGTGATCTCAGGGGCGAGGGAGTGGAAAATGGAGTTGCTTGCGATTTGGCAGAGGGGGTTTTATCTGGAGTGTTTTGCTTGGGATGGGAACTGAGGGAGCTGGTGGGGGGGGGGGTTTATAGGCGAGTGTGGGTGCTCGGGTGCGGAGTGGCGGTGATGGAGTAGGTGACACGAGGCAGCAGGTGCGACAAGGGGAAGGGGGGCCTGTTGCCGGCGACGATGGCGGTGGGTGCGCTGCAAAAGGGGGCGTGGGTGGCGGTAGTGCGCTCCAAAAGGGGCGTGGGGCAGTGGTAGTGCGCTGCAAAGGGGCGTGGGGCGGTGGTAGTGCGCATGGAGACGGGCACGCGTGCGAGGGGCACGGGTGAGTGGTGGGGTCAATGATCCTGATGTTTATGGTCTCTGGTCCAAGAATCTTTGCCTCTCTGTATGGTAATAACTCCTTCTGTCCTCTTTTTCTATTTACTTTGACTCAGGGGCAGTGCTTTGATTCTCATGGTCGGTCCTTTTGAGTGAGCGACTGGACTGGTTGCTTCTGTAGCTTATTCTAGGCTTCCAGGTCAAGCTTTCCGGTATCTTCTTGGGTAAGGTGCTTTTCTCTTGAGATGGGTTAAGATGAGAATGGAAGCATAAGGTAAGGATTAGCTCTAATTTGTGATCTATGTTTTTAGAGAAAACCTTTTAAGAAAAACAAAAGGAAAACACACAAGCTCAGCAATGATAAGCACAAACAAATCAAATGTTTTGAATAAGGGAAGAATAGAGTTTTTCCAAAGCATGGACTACTCAGATTCGGGGGCTAAGCATAACTACTATTGCTTGGCTTCTGAATTGAGAACTATGTTAAATGCGACTTATGAGCACTAACGTTAAAGCATCAAATATGCACTCAAAAGGGAAGAAAACATCAAACGAAATTCATTTTGAAATGCCCTAGGGGGCCACACAATTAGAGTTTTGCAAAACACGAGTCTACACGATTACCTCTCATACATGCAGGGTTCTGGCCATAGTGAAGAAAAACTTCACTACCCAATGCATGCAGAGGACTAGGCATAACTAACTCAGACAAGGCAGCTTCTCTTCTAGCGAGGCTAGCATGCAACTTCAATCTGAGACATCTCCTGGATGGGTTAAGAGGGAGCTGATGTTGATGACTTCTTCTGGCGGCGACTGAGATGGCAAGACGGGGTCGAACTCTTCTTCAAGCTGGACTGGCTCTTGTAGCTCCTCAGAGGGCAGCGGTGCTGGCGGGGTGCTTGCAGCTTCTTCCCTGACATTAAGGGAGAGTGCTGGAATCTTCTTCATGGTGAGGGGCTCAAACAACTTTGGCGGGGGATCTTGGGAGGATTCAGCGTGCTCTTGCTTACCCATAGCCTTAGGGGAGACTGGAATTCCTTCCAAGACTATGGCTCCTTCCGGGAGTTCCCAAGTCTTCTTCTCTCCTTTGATAGAGACCGGGTGACCTTTAAGAATCTAGGGATCTTCAACTCTCATGGGTTGAACTGGGTTGGATGAAGTGGGCTCTTGGATCCGCAGGGCTCTACGTTGGTTATGGGTTACCAAGTAGGCCTCCATCAACTTCTGGACATGCTCATCCTTGGCTTGCTTCAGGGCTTCAACAACAACGACTTCACGACTTTCCAAGGCACTTGCACAGGCTTGAGCTGAGGTGAGATCCACATGGAGCTTACGGTTGCGCTTCTCTGCATCTTCTGCTCAGGCAATCATCTGACGGTGGTGCCGAGCCAAGAAATCATACTGTGCATCCTGGGTGAGTAGGTATGCGGTGAGGTACACGACTGTGGGGTCATCCTCAAGCAGCTGCTGACCTTCCAATGCACGCATCCTGGCCATCCAAACAGGACGGTCTCTCTAAAAGGGCGGAAAGAATCTGAGCGGGGTGTCGGCCACTTCTTCTTCATAGATCTGACACAGGGCCCTCGATGCCTTGCGAGCGACGACTTGGCAGGTGTCTTTGAATCTGTGCCCAGCAGCAGTGACACTCCATTCCACATGGTGCGGACTGGATCCAATGTATACAGTCACGACACATTTCTCTGTGCCATGCTCGACGAATTCACGACCATCATACTCTGGCTGGCTCCTGATTCTGAGGCGAACTGTGCATGCTCTTAGCAACTTGGGGAAACCATCTTCATTCTAGCAAAAGTTGGTTAGGCAGCGGACCTCCATCTCACTTCTGAGAGAAGGAAAGGGGGAAAGCATTTTTGAAATGAAGGGATGAGAGCAAGAATTTTTTTAAGAAAATAGTTTTGACTCAAAAACTTTTGGATCAGGCTAAGGGTTACGTCCTGCGGCCAACCTAACAGCTCTGATACCACCTGAAGCGCCCCGGATCGTCTGGGACTCAAATGTGATACAATTACTAGTCCCAGGAGGCTAGTAAACACATTTATACATCAGATGATTCTAGATCTGCTTACACGAGACAAACCTATAAAGGTAGCGATCAACTTTAAGAGTTGGTCCACAACTCGGGATATATCATTAGAGTGGGGCTGAAGCATCCCGATATACGCAGCGAAGCAAATCAGCGGTCCAACAGCCACAGGCAAGGTTGGGAATAGTCGTAACTCTTACCCGATCTCCTTTTTCTGAAAAACAACAAATAAGCAAGGGTGAGTACAAACGTACTCAGCAGCCCACCTTCACCCGCGGAATGGGGAAATCAGATACAATGCATGGAATATGTGGAGCTCAGGATATTTTGCAGAAACAACAATATTTTATGCAGGGTTGTTTTGTAAAACATTTTGTATTTTTCAAAGCGCATCCTCTCCCAAAGAAGCAAGAAGTTTTTCAGTATAGAACAAAATCCCCTGGACTAAATCATCCAGGTATCTCAATAGTTTTCCACTGGTTTTCATTTTTTCAAAAACAGCTACTGGACTTCCCGTCCACCATAGCTCACGGCTCAACCGCCGGACCTTTTTAAAACCACTTTTCTCAAATGCACCCTTTTTTGGAAACAAAACACTAATTGCCATACCACACTAGACTCGTCCATTCCTGTGGACACAGACTATTCGAATAGGTTTTCAAACTCTCCGCAGAGGTGTACACTTTACCCACTAGTACGGCTCTGTGATCTCATGGCCAATGAGATCCGAATCCGAATCTCTTTTTATTCCTCGCACGTCCTAACCTTAGTGGTTATACCGGAAGGAGTCAGGCCACCGCCATGCCCAAACCAGACAAAACATTCCCCCTCCTTATCCTCCCAGTGCTCCCCAGCCTTCATAACCCTGGGGTTTGGACCGTACGAGTTCAGATTGAGTGACTGCCCATACAGTCTCGAGTGGTTGTACTTATCATGAGTACAGGTAGTGAAGGATGACAAACCGGTCCTTATGTGAGGGGACAATCTTTCTGCTCACACCTAAACCAGCTGAGCCATCACCTTAGGCCCTCCCCTAAACCAGGGAGTCCCTGATCATCCCTACTCAAAGGTGATAAGGGTGAAAACCCTTCATCATACACATTTTGAAAAGCATTTTCTTTTGAAAACCCACACCTTTCCTCAAATCATTTGTAACAAATATATCAAGGATTGATTGCGGCAAGCGGTTGGGTGGCCATAATAACTTGTCTCAAAATCATATCATGCATAAAATAACAGGCTGAGGGTTGTGGTTGAAAAATCATAGGTAATTTATGCATCAAAGGGATCCAGTGAGCTTGCCGTGCTTATTCGGCGAAGGGGAAAGGGGAGCTCGCGGAACTGGCTTCTAGCTCCACTGCCTGGCGTAGACTCGAAGATCTAGCCTCCACGAGACGACACGAACGCTCCGATAACTATGCAACATGAATAAGCAAACATACAAACAAGCAAGTATACCAACAAATATTTAGTATAGTAGTCAGAATAGCGATATATGGATGGGTAGAGTCTTGAGTAGAATCTGTGTCATGTGGTGTTGTGATATTACTGGTGGTGGAGCGAAGGTGCTTACCAGGAGGGTGGACTGGAGGCGAAGCGACACTATGCGTGTAGCCGGCAGAGCGGAGTAACTGAGTGGGTGGGGTGTTTGCCTTGGCTGAGGGTGTTGAGTGCATGGAGAGGGAGAGGGTAGCTGGGTGTATTTATAGCTGGGTGTATGTGGTGTAGCACAGTGAAGTTCACTGTTGGCGAGAATAGTGACGAATGAATCGTCTGACTTAGTATGAACAGGAGAGTTATAGGCAGAATATAGGACAAGAGTATTTTGGGAGTTTTCTGGAACATGAACCATGCTTAAGGGACGACATGGTTGGATAGGGAATAATTCGATAAGAATTTAGAAACAAGAATTATTGGAATCTGAGTTTGGAAGCCTGGTTCGAAGGAATCTCAAAGTTAAGCATGCTCAACTTGGAGAAACCTGGGATGGGTGACCAGATGGGAAGTTCCCACTGGAAGGAAAATCACAGTCACCGGAGTTCGTATGACTGGAATATGGGTCTAGCTGGTCTTAGGTGGACTAGACAACATGATGGATGAGTAGTTGAAATTTGGGGTGATCGGATGATCGATGAATAGTGACGGCGAAAAATAATTATAGATATCATCGATGAATAGTAACGATGATGAACAGTAACGATGAATAGTAGCGGTGATGAATAGCGTCGGTAAATAGTAACGATGAATAGTGATGGCAAATAGTTCGTATGAACGAACGATGAACGATGAATAGTGACGATGAACGAACGATGAATAGGAACTATGAACGAACGGACGAACGATCGAATGATCGGACGAACGAACGATCAGAATTTCGGCAGCATAACGGCAAGACAAAGA